>CM045449.1:23579862-24179862 GCA_024666655.1 Dascyllus trimaculatus | reverse complement strand
TTTCTCCAAGAAGAAGAAGAGGAGATAAATAGGATGACAGATCACGCCAGGAATGACGGAGTAAAGTTGTCTCGCCTCCATCGTAAAGCCATCCTGCGTGTGAGACGTCGACCACAGCTTACAGCAGGTAAACAAGGAGAGGAGCAGCATGATGGTGGAGAGGTTCGGCTCTGCGTCTCCTCCTCTTCCTCCTTCCTACGCCTCCCTCCACCCTCGCTCACTGAGTTCTTCAAAGTGCCGGTAATTGACGACGTGACGACAACACTTAAAATTTCCACAGCTGTAAAAACAATTTTAAAAAAAACAACGTAATGAGGTTGTGGTCTGGGCCCTCCGCTGGGCGCAGGCGAGCTGCAGAGAGTGTAAGTAGTGGTGTTTTTATGGCAAGAGAGGAGGGAAAACGGCGCACGATGATGCCTGGTCACTTCCGCTGCTGTTACTCCATCCGCTCTGCTCTCGCCACAAATGGCATCGAGGTGTTCGTCAGCATGTCCCGGCTCTGAATAACGGCCGTCGCACTGGTCAAAAAGCACTGTATTCCCTTTAGGAGCGCGCTGCTTCATGTCGGAGGTGGGAGCGCGGCGCACTGTGCAGGGAATGAGGTATTGAGGGAGGTGCGGCATCACTCCGAGGCCGGCTGGCCCGATTCCGGCTCCGGCTCCTCTTTGACCCTGACGGGGCTCACGGTGGAGCGGCGAGGCTGGGTCGAGCTGGAGTTGGAGCCCAGCGGACTCAGCGGGTCGTGGCTTGAACAGCAGGGGCGATCTTCCAGGGAGGAGGCTGTGAGCGCCCCCGCCTCATGGTCCCGACAGAACGATCGAGGGCAGAAGTCACAGAAGGACGAGGCCGGAGCGCCGCAGACACTGCAGTCATGCCACGGGCATTCCCAGCGTCCTGCAGACAAGAAGAGAGGTTGCCTGTAAGGTTTCGTATGAAGTTTGTGAACTGGCTTTTGAAAAATAGAAATTATGAAAAAAATGCTAATTTCTGTTAAACATACAAAAAAGATTACACAGTGATGTGAGCTGATCTTTAACTCTCTGAATCCCAAAAATTGGTTAGAAAATCTTTACAAAATCACCAAAATTACACCATTTATCAGACAGAAAAAGTAAAGGTACAGAGAATCATTTCATTTTAAAGATTAGATCTTCTGTGACGTACGTGCAGTCGGGAAAATGAACCAAATCTAAGCATAAAACTGGGATATTTTAACAAAATCACTTTACGTGTCTGATTTAACAGCCATTTTGACATTCTGTAAAAAACTTAATATTTGGCGCTCATCAGCTTAACCAGGAAGCCATCAATGACTTAGAGGCAACCAAGAGTCACGTGGCAATAATCCAGAGATGAAATTGGACTGAACTGCAGGCTGTGTTTAAGCAGAGCAGAGAGTAAAACACAAGAAGTAGTGAAACAGGTATAGTATGTAGAGCCGCAATCTTTTTCCAGCACCGGTAACACTTGGTCAAAGAAATCTGACTGAGTAAAATCTAACGTGCAGATGACGCCCAGAAATTGTTTGGGGTTTCAAAGGTTATGCTGTAATTTTGCTGGTGGTAACCTCCGACTTGCAACTTGGAGTCAGCGATATTCTGACAAATATTGCCCCCTTGATGAAAAGAACCACAGACATGTAACACAGTGTTGGTAGAATAGCTGTAAATGCACCATCACGGACAGCTTCATCAAAAGAAAATTCAATCCCAACACGAATGCAACAAGCTTATTTTGTAGGAGCTTCACACTGTTTGCATCTGGTTTCACTTGGTGTTGAACTACTGCAAACATGCAACACAACGAAAGCAGCTCTTCATCTGGTGCGACTCCAAGGAGAGCAATAAGCTGAGCACCTTAGAATATCATGTGAACACTTCCAGGTCAGCATAAGGGGGGTTTTACTCGCCTTTTAGTTTCTAACACTGCGTGAACTGTAAAGCAAAAAAGTTAAAAAACCACTAGGAGCTGATCTGCTGTAGAAATATGGCAGGATTTAAACTCTACGCATTACGAGCTCCTGTTGTCTTTACCGTATGGCGGCTTGGTGAGGTTGAGACACAGCAGGTGATATGCTTTTGGACAGTCCTTCCTGTCACACATCACCAGCTCTCCTCCTTCTCCACAGCAGAAACAGAAGTACTCGTGTGTGTGTTTCCCCTCC
The DNA here is from genome assembly GCA_024666655.1 of Dascyllus trimaculatus. Lineage (NCBI taxonomy): Eukaryota > Metazoa > Chordata > Actinopteri > Pomacentridae > Dascyllus > Dascyllus trimaculatus. Next base: position 24,177,698 of record CM045449.1, on the reverse strand, counting down.
ATCCGCAGCTTCCGCTTCTTCGGCTTCAGCTTGGCGTTTCTGGCCTTCTCCTCTTTCTCCATCACCACAGCGCTCTGAAAGAAACATTATTGAAGGAAAGAAATGGCATCAAAAACACATTCAAAACTTAAGATTTTTGCTCTCGATTGGGAATAAGACTGGATTAACGTCCCCACCGTCGGCTGCACCCCGAGGAATCCAGAGCAGTTGTCCGATCCACAGTGACAGGACGTTCTCCTGTTGCCTACACAGTGCAGGTTGTAGTTGAACGTCAGCTCTGTGCCTGTGAAAACACCAGATCCACATTACATAGATGGTCTAGCTTAGCCTGATTGCTGGTGAGAATTAAATAGGTACGTACGTAAGCACAAGTGTCGCTTTTCCATATGAACTTACCAGTCTCGATATCACAGAGGGTGAAGAGTCCGATGCGAACGTCACCGTTTACCGTCCACTTCTGGGTTTCACAGTTTGGGCTGCAGCTGTGGTTCATAAACCGAGACGAGTTCCCTTTTGGGCCGGCGTCTATCACACGATCCTACCAGGAAAGAAGGACATTAACACACCAGGGTTAAAGAAATTATTTCCTATAAACAATTTCTGAGTACATTTATGTAAACGACATGTCCTCAAAACGTTCAAAAGTTACTGTTATTATTTGCAAACCGCAACACCTGGCATCTGTTGCTGCAAAACTCTCCACGTCAAAAGGCTAATGTTAGCTTCCTTAGGCTAACATAGCAAACAGCTACTCTCATTTCTGTTTACGCCACATAGTTTTGCTTCATGCTTCAAGTGCGTTTCATAACAGATGGATGGGAGAAAAAAGCTAAGCAGGGGTTATCAGTGACTAACACCCCTGAGCTTGGCATGGGAGATCAGTGGTTCAAATCCCAGTCAGGGCGCAGTTTTTCCAGTGAGGAAATTAAGGCATAAGAAACCTTAGGCAAGGTCCTTAATGCTGCCCCACCTACCTACCTATGTACATCGCTTTAGATCAGGGGTCTCAAACTCCGGTCCTCGAGGGCCACTATCCTGCATGTTTTAGATGTTTCCCTCTTCCAACACACCTGATTCAAATGATCAGCTCATCATCAAGCTCTGCAGAAGCCTGATAATGATCCTGATCATTTGAATCAGGTGTGTTGAAAGAGAGGGAAACATCTAAAACATGCAGGATAGTGGCCCTCGAGGACCGGAGTTTGAGACCCCTGCTTTAGATAAAAGTTTTAAATGACATTGTAGAAATTGTAGTTTTCACTGTCCAGTTTTCTGAAATGTGTGAACAGAGCATTACTGACACGAAAACAGGATCAATAAGACGTGGAGAGAAATAAGTGAGGAGGTTATGCTCCCTCATGTGAAGCCAGTTTGGTGAAATGTTTTTTTTTAATCACCGAGGCTCTTATAGGAACGAATGGAGTTATAGCTGAGTTGTACATGAACACAGAGCTATGTGGAAACAAGGCGTTAGTCTATCAAAGTCTGCTGTTTTTATTATGGCATCCCTTGTGCTTATCAGTATCACTTTAATTACCTTGGTGAGGGTGAGCATGTAGAAGTTGGTCACGTGGTTCTCATGGGCGCGTTTGATTCGCTGTTGGCATTCCTCTGAGTCTATCACCTCTCCCACGTACTCGGTCACAAAGTCGCCCTGGAGAAAACGGCAAACATCACATTTTTATTATTTTAAAATGACTTAAAATTAGCGAAACGAGTTGGAATGACAAGTGAAAGATGATTCAATACGACACACCGCATTTGAGAACCACTGACCCTGTGAGCTTTTAATCATCATGTTATAAAACTAGCAGATCAAGGTAACGTCCAACTTTAAACACAGTCACTCAGGGTCTATGTATTGTGTTTTTCCATGTCTGGAAACTGCTGCAGTATTGGCACCTGAGATTCAGCGCTGTGAAGGTCAGCCACAGTTGGCTGGAACTTCCTCACATGTCCTTCACCTCTCTCTCTACCACTCTCTGCTGGTACTAAAGCCCTTTTTCCAAACGTGTGGCTTCATCAGTCTGTTAAAGTGAGAGCATTCAGTCACTCAGACATTGGCCACTTTGTGTTAATGTCCCCACTGCTTTCTTTAGACATCAGAATCAGAAATACTTTATTGATCCCTGAGAGGAAACTGTCTATGGTGCAGGTGCTCCCATTCAAGGTCAAAACATAAGTGGAAAAAATGAAACATAGCCGTATAGCATGGATGTACAGATGTGCTTTTCCTAAGAAATAAGTGTCATAAACAGAGTAATAACCACAACAGTGAACTGAGGAACAGTCAGGGTATTGGTGCAGTATTTGCCATAGCATGTAAAGTAACGTATAATGAACGAGATGTCTTCCTTCAATGTGGTGGACGAACATGAGTGTATTCCGGGTGATTTTTTTCCCCCGTATGTGTTTAAAACCACGTCTGCCACTGTACATAATAACATCTTAGGTCAGTACATCGCAATATTGTTTGTGTTAATGCCGCTGTATGCAGTTTGGACTTATGCCTGATATGGAAATGTTACTAGACCTCGCATGGCAATACTACCTTTGTGACTTTAACATAAAAGTGTCCACAAATTAAGTTGGCATGTAGGGATGCCGTCAAGGAGTGCACCTTTGAAGGGAGCCTTATCCAATAAAATAGCAAGTAACAGGGAATAAAGTCTGAAACATAAGCCTTTTTGTAGACGAGCATCTTTCTCACTGACATTTGACCGCTTGCACAAAAGCTCACATCTATAACTGTAGCTGCCTTGCTCATACCTGAATGCTCTCAATTTTGAACAAACTCCTTTAATATGTTTTTTTTTCTCCGATGGGCTCAAAGGCACATCATAATGACAATTTTTATGCTTTTAAATGTCACTAAGCGAAGGAAAGTTTGCTCTAGAAAACATGTTTTTGTGAAGGATGGTAACCTTTAAGTCCCTGCGTGTCCCTGAGGTGTTTTAAAATTTGATTCTACACAAGCCTTCGCCTACCGTTTCCAATACAAGAAAACCCTGATCATACAACAAGTGGCACGAAGCAAAAGCTGACTCCATTTAAATATTTCATGATGATTCTGATATTAAATTGGAGTTTAAATGTCTATTTACTATATATGATTAGAATGCAGGAATCTGGTCAAGACAGAAGGTTAAAGGTTGAGCTTTTTGTGATTTATGACATGTAAGATCAAACTACACACCTGTAACAGACATTTTAATAATGTTCTGGGTGAAAGTTCTGGACATGAGGCTCAACACCCACCTTCCTAAGAGCCTGGTTCGTCCTGAGGCCCCAGCCGCGCCCATCGGTCTTTATCACTTCGGTTTCTGCGTACAGTCGCTTGGAGAAACACTGATTCTCACAGTTGTCTCCTGCAGGACACACCTGATCGCAAAACCATGATGGTCAGAGGTGCAGTTTCTCACAGCTTTTTAAAATGCTTTCTAAAATCTAATCAAGAAATTAGCTAAACAAACAATAACAAATCTGTACACTAACCTGTGGATGACACTCGTACTGCAGCATGCGGTTGAGACACTGAGAGTCGAGGCTGCAGGGATGCTCATCTGTTGGTCTGCAGTTGCATCGTGGGATCTCTGACAAGTCGGCTACGTGCATCTGCACTTTCCCCACTGGCTTGTTGGACTAAAACAGAAAAACAGAATTGTTACAAACACAGAGGATTTAACTTTAGCTTAAACAATTTCTGTTTTTAATGGGGGATGTTAAAATGACATTACCTTGATGAATTTGTAAGGTGGAGGCTTGCGCGAGTTGCGCTCCTGCTCTAAAGCCTCCCTGCTCTCCCTCTGTGCCTTCAGCTCCTGAAACCGTCGGGCTGCTTCCTCTAGAGCTGAAACATCAACAGTCTCTTAGAAATTCATCTTTCCTTCAGCTTCGAAGAATGAAATCGCAGCAGATTTGTTGCCAGGTAGTAAGAAACTTTCTAGGGATTAGTTACCTTTCTTGAAGGTTTTGTTGATGTTGATCTGACCCGTGACAAAGTTCTTGTCGTTCTCCACGTAGGGGAAGACGCGGCCCTGGTTGATCCAGTAGTAGTCGTGGGAGCCGAAGAAGAAGACGGGAAAGTCACCGATGTCGTGGCGGAGGCTCTGAATGTTTGACGGTACCAAGCGAGGGTTGCAGATCTCTGCCGGCCACCACCTGCCAGACAGCAACATATTGTTGAATGAGAAGGGGAAGAATAGCGAGCCCAGAGAAGAGTGTGGTAAAAACCCATCACAAAACATTTAATCTAAACTTATTACAGCCTGAGGGTGGTGCCACACTTGAACAATGAATTCAAACATTTACTTCTCATTTTTTAAACCTTAAAGGTTTGATAATTTTTAAGAATACATCTCTGGCAGCAAGAACAACTTCCTCAAACTCTGCCAAAACCACAAAATCCTTGTTTGTTTAACTCTGACCTATGAGATCTGCATGTTCCACCAATAGAAATGCTGCTTTTTGGCACAAAATCATTTTTCCTACATGAAAAAGAAAAGACTTGTGTCGCCACAGTTTGATCTAGCACCATGACAGCAGACTGTGATTTAAATATCAAAGAGAATGGCTTAGAGTTAGTCTGACTCTTGGCTCAGGACTCTCTGAACACATGCATCTATAATATGGCATCACATCCTGTTTCTGTGTGTGGTTTAAGGCTAATTTGTTGCACTGAACTTAAAAGGATGAGACTGGGGACTTTAGTTTATGTCAACTAATGCTATAAAAAGGCCAAATTAAACATCTATTAGTCTCAGGCCGTGTGCCGCTGCCAGCCTCAGGGCCATTTGTTCTTACTGAGCGAAAGTCTTTTAAAATGCTGTACGAGTATGTAGTTTGACTTTTTGAAACAGCTGGCAGAAAAAGTCACTTAACCCTTGGAACATCATAATCCCCAGGCAGGTTTGAACGGCATGTGATCCCTGAAATAACCAGATATTTCACCAAAATCGCTTTATTCTACATCTCTCATTTCCAGTTTTGCCGAAAATAAACCTCTTTCACTAATAAGATTCTTTAAAAAACAACAAAATCTGCACTCTTTGGTGCAACTGAGAAGCCACAGTCATAATAAATAAATAAATAAATAAATAAATCAAACTTTGGTTGAACTGTGCCGACACAAAGCAGACAGGAGACAAATTAAAAATGCAAACAGCAAAATATCTATAGTATATAGAGTTACCATTTCTGGTAACACCTGTGGGCAATGTTTGCTTGTCTATATGAGGCAATTTCAAGTTTAGTAAAATAAATAAAGACATTCAACCCTCACTTTGCCCTTCTTTTGATAACTTTAGGCATTATAACGTTATTACACAGTGCAAAAGATATTTTTGAGTTGTCTGTTCTTCTAGTTACAGTTGTGCTGTTTCAATAGAGATGCAAGATTTTATATTGCATTGAAAAAAGTCTGCCTGCAGTGAGTTATAAAAAAATGGGGAAAAAACAAACAGACACTGCTTGGTGTTCTAAGGGTTAAAAAGTAGGGGTGTAACAGTACACAAAAATCCCGTTTCGGTACTATCTTGGTACGGACGTCAAGGTTCGGTTCTGTTTGGTACAGAACCATCTGGAGTCGATGGACGCGCTGGCGAATCAAAATGACATGACCGATTTAAGATGACGTAACAGCAAGACGCCCTGCTGAGTCCGTTTCAACTTGTGTGAAGTTTTGAAATCTGTTTTATCAATGTGCATTTCCAAAAGCATTCTGGACCGATGTGCAGCATTATTTAAGGACAATAACAGGACAAGTAATTATTTTACAAGAAAAGGACATTCCCATTTATTTTGAAGAAAACTTGGATGAAGATACAGTCGTTTATCTTCAACTAATCCTGCCTGATGCTTGGGAAATTCCACATTCATAAAAAGAAATGGAGAGACGCCAAACCAGACGCTGATCTCTTTGTTTTTGGAACTGCAGCGATACGCCACCACAATTAAAGACTGCAAAAATAAGAAAGCTGTTGGAACAAACCGTGTGCTCCAAACGCTCAATATTCACTCCATTTAATGAAGTGTGTGTAGCCTACACCCTCACTGGTAAACCCTGGCAATAATGGTTGTATTATTGTGTTTGTGCATTGTTGTTGTGGGTGTTGTGTTTTTTTTGTTGTCGTTGTTTTTCTTTTTTTTTGGGTGATTTTGTTTGTCTGTCTGTATGTATATTTGTATCGGTTGTGATCTGTAGATGTGCCAATTTAAAAAAAAGACATTTGGAGTCCATCTCGTCCCCTTGTTTCACTCCTTTTTCATACTTCACTGGGAAACTGAAGTGACTCCAAATGGGTGATTTTAACGACAGTGGAGCATCGTCCAGCTCCGGCTTCTTGCTGTTAGCATTAGCCATTCATCACAGAAGCAGGAGAAGTGAGAAAAAAATGGTCCGACTGGAAACTCCGACTTGTTTTTTAGTTCGTAAAATTTTTCGTACCGCGGTACCCCTCTGTACCAAACCTAAAATGCCTGTACCAAACGGTTTGGTTCAGTACAGTTTGTTGTTTTGTTACACCCCCATTAAAAAGGAGTAAACGGTTCATGGTAGTCATCATTTTATGCGGAAGATTTGCAGGAGCAAGACTGTTTACATGGGATTGCCTCAGAATAAACTACAGTGCTCATGTTCCTCAGCACAACAGGGCGGGTCACTTGTGTGTTTCTGTACACAAACAACAATGGAGGACTTTGGCAACAGAGGAATCAGATCAATGTATTACTAGTTTTGGTCTTTTGCAGGATTTTTTGGCAACAAGAAAAACAAAGGATTTCACCAGACTTGTTCTTTAAATTTAACCGTACCACAAACTGACAGTTGCATAACCTTCAGCAGTCTGTAATCAGTGCTCTCAGCCTACCTGTAGTTGCCCAGTTTGACCCAGACAATTTGTTTGTAGTGAGGTTTCTTCCCTGCCCTGCAATCACTGCAGGACCACGAGCCCTCCGGCATCTCCATCTCCAGACACTCCGGGTGGAAGGAAGCTGGGCATGAGTCGCAGCACAGCAACTTGCCTCCTACATTTGTATGGATGTACATGTATGTGTTTGTATGTGTGTGTTTGTGAATGTGTGTGTGTTTGTTTATGTGTGTGTGCATGCGTTGTGGGGAGTGGGTATGCAAAGAGAGGAGGATTGCATGATTAGGTGATGCACCTTAATACCTGGACAAACTCTGAATCTCATTTGCAGACAAGCCTAAGAGGAGTGTGGATACTATAAAGCCTACAAATAGAGAATAAAATCATGGTTTTTAACAGCTAATATGAGATAAACAGCGTCCCTGTATGGAAAACATGTGTTTTTAAAACTATTGCTATAACATGTGGTTATTATTCTGAATGAAAAACTAAGACCAGGAGCTTTTTTCTTTGAGTGAAGGCTCCTGTGACTGCAGGAAAAATGGTTGGAAACCCCAGCATGGGGCTCTCAGGTTGGTTACATCTTGTATTTGCAATAGTTACAGCATGTCTGGCAATCAGATTCAGAGCACTGTACCAAGACCAGTCTATGGGAAATACATGCGGCAGCACTGGAATAAAGTCAGCCAGCGAGTTAACAATGAATCAGGGTTTTACTCAGATAACAAATTATTGGCAAAAAGCAGGCATGCAGTCCTGCCAGTAAGGCAAACGTTTCCCATCACACATGTCACAACCTGCACAGACCAGCTTGCATGGAATCATATATTTAGTGCAATTTCCAAAATGCTTTTTTGTTCTTTAATCAAATGCAATATTGACATCAAAATTCAAGAGTGGAACTCATTTTTGCTTTTGCAGCTCTAGTCCTGATTGGGTTTGTATTCCATCCAAGGCAGGTCAAAGCTCAAGGAAATGAGGGGAGCAAAAACATCATATCATCTGAAAACTTCGGTCGAAAAACAAAACTTAGTTGCAGTCAGCATAAAGAAGGTGAGGCTGGACAAGGCCTTTCAAATCAAAAACAAGCCCAGAGTGCTGAAGCAGAGAAGCAGCGCGCCTCCAACAGCGATAAGCTCCACAAACCACAGACAGAACCGGGACCAACCCAGAGCATCCAGCATCGGGGCATCTCACTGGAGGTTTGAAGACGAATTACATTTTCCCAGCAGAGAAACTGTTTGATCTTGTTCATAGCAACACCTTTGCAAAGTTATATATCCAGATTGATTGTTCATGCACAACCAATCTCACAATGGGCCTCGTGCAAGAACCACTCGTACTGGACTGGTGCCAGATAGAGGTGAGAACCTGTCTCATTCAACCGGATATGAGTGAAACATAAATTCATGAGCAGCCGAGATCTGTCGCACAAGTCATGTACAGATAAAATTACAGCACATCAGCTTGACTTGCAGTTTTACAATGAGCACCCTCTTGTTTAAGTAACTATAATTAATATTAAAAATGAAATACAAATGAATTATGACGATAAAACAAATCAAAATGGCTTGGCATTGTACTGAGAAGCATTTTGGACAAGATTTTCTGATTCTATTGGCATAATTTGATAAATATTCTGCTATATATCATCCTGCTGAGTAATATTCATGTTTGTAATGTGTGCTCCTGAATATTTTCCTGTCGCATTTTATGATCTACTGTATTTATTTTACAGCATCTGACTTAATTTCAAATCACACGTCTTTGAGCATACAGAACTGTGCAAAGTTTAAAGCACTTCCCACATTTGAACACTAATCCATTACATTAAAACCATCAGGAAGGCATCTGATTGGTCACATCCATTCTGTACAATGAGACAATATGTTCAAATGTACAGAACTATCTTTAGTCCGGTAACAGCTCTCAGTCCTGATCTCAATATCATGGATTCATTTGGACACGAAGAGACAGCCCCTTTCTGCACTGTCTATTCAAATCTGTCTATTGCTCTTTTAGTTTGCCTCGCTGTTTTGGGTCGAGCACAGAGACATGAAATTGCTGTTGTGCCTTTGTGGGGGCAGCACAGGTAGGAACAACCTCGAATCGGCATCTGAGTTGAAGGGAGAGCTGGCATGGTGGGACACGCAACACTGGACATTGACGCTGTTGTGTTACGCACCACATGTCTGATTTGGGAGAGCTGGCATGCTACAAGAAAGAACACACTGCAGCAGCATTACACCGGCTTGTTTGGTTCAACATGAACGAGCAAAGGTGAACAACGGTGGCATAATGAGGGGGTCTTTTTTGCAGAATTTCGGCATGAAAAGGGCTGCTGAGACAGTCCAAATCCACAGAAGAACTGTGGCGAATTTCCAAGAACCCTAATAACAACGTGCACAAGAGTATAAAGGATATATAATGCTGTTTTAAAGGTAAATGTGGTCACATTAGATAATGATTTGACTTAGTTTTGTTCTCTTTAAAGCGATTTGTAAATGCATAAAAACTATGTGTGGATCCTCATTATAAGTTTAGTACCTAAACTTTTGCACAGTTCTGAACAGTGTAATCAACATTCGTAACTCATGATTCACTTTCAACACCATGTCACTTCCAGCACTAACAGTGACAGGTGTAATGCCTTCTGATCACCTGGTGTCATGTGTTTAGGTCACTTTACACTTACTGTAGAAGGTCATAAATGATGAAAGTTAAGGGGAAAAGCGAAGTAAAGCCCTATTCGTGCTGGACTACAACTGCCTGGAGACTCAAGTGATATTAAAATTACTGCCCTACATCTGTTTTTTTTTCACACAAAATAAGAAAAGTCTGTGTTTTACTTAAATTTACTGACATTACCCGAGGACATATTAACAGGCTGCCACTTAAAAACAGTTCAGTCTGCTGAAAGACAGCAAAGTGCTCCATACTGCCTGCTGCTGTGCACGTCATCCATCTAATCACTATGTGATTGATTTGAGCTCTTTCTGTAAATGGGTCTTGCTATGTAACAGGAGCCTCCTAAATTTGCACCTAAAATGCTGTTCAGGCTTTCATTTATAATTGGCAATGCAGCCTCCAGAAAGAGGGAGAATAAAGGTGCAAATTATTTTATAAATGACCCCAAATTCACAGAGATGCTGATTTGCACAGGACTAATTATCATCACATGACCTGTTTGGCGAAATACGTTAAGTAATGAGTGATGGAATTATTGCTTTACAAATTATGGAAATGGGAGACTCACAAATGTCTTCCACAGTTATTACAAATTAAACGACCCCTGGTAATACTAGTTCTTTCAAATAAGGCTGAAGTGCACTTTGAGTTTTGAATATTTGCGACAACAATCCTTCATTACGCTACTCTGACGACGCCTCTTTGGCATCTACTTCATATTTTGGTTGGTTTCTGGCCCTCCTTATAACACAACCGTTTGTTTTTTGCTGCCAATTTCCAACATAGTTGTGTTTCTTTTAAACTCTTGCCCACAAATGAAGCTTTAGACTGTAATTATGCCAATGATGCAGTGAATGGGCGGCATTCATCAGGTTGACAGAAGCAGCAAGTCTTTTTCACAGCAGACATTTCAACTTGTTATTGTGGGAAAAGCGCAGGTGTCACTAATAACATTAACAATGGCTCTGCTCTGTTCAGGTGTCTCAGTTGGCCATGACAGTGTGGCAGAGAGCCAGCAGGCACAATACCAGGACCCTGATGGTGAAACGGCTAAAAGAGAATTACATCCACACCTGTGCTTTTCCGTTGTGACACGTCAGATGCTAAAAAGACCAAATTACTACAGGTTTAGTTTTGTGAATCAGACCCGGAATACGAAAACGTTCTTGCATGAGGCCCACTGTTATCTGTTAATGTGTTAGGGAACTCGGCTGAAGTTACTTTGCGCCACTCTGCATTAAAATTAACTGCATGTTTAATCAGTTAATTAACTTTGCACCTCAAGGCTTTGAAATGAAAGATGTGTGCAAAAAAAAGGGAAGCTAAATCAGAATGGGAGCAGGCACAACACAAACACAGACCAGTGGGACAAAGGAGAAAGAGAAAAACTGTTCAGTTACCTTTCCCAACATTCTTTTTGGTAGCTGACGAAGGAGAGGGAATCATAGGTAATTTCAACTCAGCACGATTTGACTCAGTCAGAAGGTAGTGGGACTTATAGGCATATGAACTTAATATGGTGTCAGTAAGGTCTTGCACTAACAGCCCTACACAAGACACACAGGAAGAGACGGGGGTGAGCCGCAGTCAAACTCGAAATTACCCAAAAATTCACAAAAGAGAAAAACAAACACACACTCTTACACACCCACACACACACAGTTGTAACACAAAAAAGAAAGTAAAACAAATTCGTCCCAACACAAAGAGGCCAAACAGTGCACTCAACTTATTCTTACACATCAGATCTAAACTGGCTAAAAGTCGAAGAAAGGGGTGAAAATCCTGTGTTTTCTCTCTCATCAGCATTCAGGACAGGCGTGATTGTTTAAGTGGAGTGCAGTGTAGCAGCCTGAATCATTCACAGTATTAGTATCGTGATGGAAAACAAACATTACATTTCACAGCACCGCTATTCATGAACAACACATGAAACATGTAATATTAAAGATATCTCAACATAAAATATCAAAACACAGCATGTGAGGGTTCAGTTTTCACTCATGGGATGTACAGAGTGGTTATACTCCAACAAAAAACTACAGTTATGGAGGGAGATCAGGTCCCGCAGATGCTCCGGTGTGAAGGTAATGTAAGGGAGACTGATCTTGTTGTTTGCCACAAGGCTGAAATCAGCCAGTGGAGATAAAATCATAATGTTTGGTGAAATTAAGAACTTCTGCTCCGTCAGTTCGAGGTCACTGCTGTGTCTCGGCTGCAGAGGAGGAAGGCGGTTAGTGTATGCAGGTGAGAAAGCTTACCTCTGGCACATAAAAAGCACCATCCCACGTTGACCGGGGAGGTGAGGAGGCCGTTCCTCTTGGCGCTGCCGTGGTTGCTGCAGATCATGATGTGATGGGTGATGATGACGCTGCCTGCCGCCACGCAGCTGTCGCCGGTGTGATACGCCAACGGACAGCGGATACAGCGAATCAAACGACCTGTAAGGAAAGAAAAGAAGAGGGAGAAAGGGCCTTGAGGTGGTGACTTTTCAACAGGTGCAATGTCCTTGTGAGCTGCCATCACATGCAGCTATGACACACTACAGTGCAGAGCTGCTCACTCTCTTTCCACTGCAGAGTCTTTACAAAGATTTAGGTCATATTCCTTTATGGGTTCCAGCTGTAATTAACCAAATTAAAAGGAAAAACCACTGAAAATATTCTGGTGGCTAGATGACCAAGACTTCAGCCCAAAGCTGTTAAAATGTCAGTTTCCCTTAGAGCCTGAATGTCCTTTAACCCTTTGAATCCCCAGACCCAGCCAGTGGGTGTAAAAGGCAAATTATCTTTAAAAAGATAAAGACAAAATCATTTGTTAGGGCAAGAAACTGCAAAAAACATGATGGATCGCTGGATTTTCAACTTTCTGACAGTACTTGAACTGCTCATCTGTGATGCAACGCTCTGTCGGAACATTTAATCAAATCTAAGCTTAAAACTGCGATATTTCATCAAAATAATTGACACTACCTATCTAATTTAAAATGTGCCAATAATGAAGCATTTGCACCAACCAGGTTCTGTAAAAAACTAAAACTTCTGCACTCCTCGGCACAACCAAGAGGCCATGGCTGACTCAGTTGCAACCAACAGTCATGTGACAATAATTCAGGGACTTTTCAGCTGAACTGTGTTTGCACAGAGCAGATAAGGCACAAGTATGGAAACAAATCTAAATATAAGTTGTAAAATATCTGTAGCACATATAGCCATCATTTTCGTTTGGTATTGATATCACATGTAGGCACTTGGACAAATTTTGGACACGTTGATTCTACTTTTTTTCAATTTTTGTAAATAATCAAAGAAATTCAACTTGTGTTTATTCTTCTTTATAATTTATGGCATTTTAACTATTTATACTGCACAAAATACATTATTGAGTTCTCTGTACTTCTAGCCAGGGTTGTGCTGCTTCCACAGAGGTGCAGGACTTTTTACTGCAGTGAAGAACGAGCCCACAGTGAGTGAATGTGGCAAATATGACAACCACAAAAAGGACAAAACATGGTTCGATAATGAACGTTCACACTTGTTGTGTTTGTTTTGGAGATGTGATTTCCAACCTGAGAGGTCACAGATAAATCTAGAAGGTTGTGAGATGCCAAATGAGGCTGAGTGAAAAAAACTTCTGCTTGATAAAATATTTGATTTGTTACTTTTTAAGACTCAAACTGTTATCTAAATCAAACCACCAAAGAGTTTGGAGGAGAAATGTACAACATAATATGATATATTTTGTATTCCTGTGGAGGAATTTACCTTGGACATGTATAGTCGCCTCTATAGCGGATCACACATACTGTACATATAATACAATCAGTGCTAAAAAATTAAAACAACGTCATAAAACCAGCACACAACCCATGCAGCCTCAATAAAAATTTTAACTGAGGCAGACACATATGAGGTTTTCAATCGTTTGAGTTTACATTGGGGTACAGTATATATTGTGTTCCAGAAGATAGGAACTCGTACTCGGCGTTGAGAACGTAAGACAGTGTTTTCTGTGCTTGTCTGAGAACAACTGATCATATATCGACTGATGTTCATCCCTCTCTATAACCTTCCTGCAGTCTGTATCAGCTGAGCAAGCTCAGATTTTCACCGTGCAGTGAGATTGCCATACCACGTTCACATCCCATACCCGATTATGTTCTGCCTGGCAGAATAAAAACATAATCCTCTGGTCCATCCCAAACACACCAAGTGTGTGGAAGTAGTATAATCTCTGCGAGAACACATACTTTCAACATGGGCCTTTCAGATAAAGGTGACCACAAAGGTACTTGTAGGAAATAACCTGAGGGCTGCACTACGAAACAACATTAACAGGTTAGCGAAGTATGCTGAACACAAAGCCAGAGTTTTCAATGGCATAAAGGTGGCTTGATCACCATGGTAACTGATGCTGCACAGCTCACTTGCTTCAAAGGAGGTTATTGTTCAGAGTTTGGGATTTAAATTGGCTGTAAGATGCATCTCCCTTTCAACAATTCTTTATCTGACAATTTTCTCTCTGAGCGATACAGATTCTCAGCTGATGAAACACAAACCTGCAAACCTGTTGAGCTGTAGATTAGTAACGATACTAAACACAGCCGCGCAGATACAGTCACAAAACTGTATGCAATTTATTGTCATGGAAACTTAGATTCAGTTAATGACGCAGAGAATACATACATGTTCCTATGCTTGGTTCTGATTTGGGGCAAAGTCTGTTTTACACTTGTATCAGTGCTGCCAATAGAACACAAATTAGAAAACTGGTAAGAAAATATTCAGGCAATAACATGAATTTTACTTAGATTTGGCAAGTAATCTCCACATATCCTTCATTTTGGGACAGTGTCGGACCTAAATGCACTTCTTGAGTATCATGTTTAAATGTATGACGTTAAAAGTTTAAGAGCTCCGATGTGCAGCTGTTACATTAGAAATAAGCAGCTGCATTAAGAGTGCATTAAGTGGTAAAAACAACGTACGAACTTACACCATTAACAATTTTCTACCAGCATTCCTCTCCTGCTGTATTTGCAGTAGCAGCACTTTTAGCCCTAATAAATTTTTATATTCTTCACAGCTCTCCATTACAACTATGTGTTCCTCTTGACTGATGCAGGCAGCATGCCGTTGGTCCATTTTGTGCAGAGGAAGAGTCAAATGATGCATCAAACGCACCTTTTTATGGGAGCATAAACAGCCTGATGACCTGAAAACCCGGGTTAACAACAAAGTTTACAGCTGTTGCGATACCCATCAAGTCTGATTAGGGTTTTAGGCTTGCAGAGCCAGTAAACGCAAAGAAAGCTCAGCTGTGTCAAACTAAATTTGTACTGCAACCCGAGAATTAATTTGTTCATCATGTACAACAAATGGACCATGATCTCCAACTGACATAGGGTCCAGAACTGTCTCTAGCTCAGTAGTTATGCATGATTTGTTGCGAACAACTCATCAACACCTGAGATATGACAAGAGGCCACTAATAGAGAACGATCACATGTCAGAAAGACTGGGAGTCGCTATTTTGGTCTGCAAAAAGACAAATTCTGAACAAAACAAGTGTCAAATCTCTCCCGTCGGGATTGAATTTACAATAGACTGCTCATACAAATGCTCAAACAATGCTCAGTATGTTGGTATGCTGCCTTGCATTGTCCAAACACACAATCACAAGCACATGGTTTGTCCCTGCTCAAGATTTGCTCATCCTGAGATGCCTCGATCCAGTCATCTAACCAAAACAATGTGGCTCTTGTCAAAGTCTGTCAGGTCTTTACACCTGCATCCAACAAACAATACATCCCAGACCCCGACATGCGCAGTGTTTGGATGATGACCAGTTATTTGCTTCCTCTGTGAGCAGTCATAATGTTTTGACTCATCAGTGGATGATCAATAATCTACTGAAGGATGTTATTTGAGTCGAGTCCCTGAGGGGTTTCCTGTTATTATGTAAAAATGCAGTGGTTGCCAAAGTGTGAGATTCACATTTCATTAACATTCTTCTAGAATTGCTTAACTACCCAAATGTCGTCATTTCTTTATGGTCAGAATCAAACACAAAAAGCACAAATCGTTCCTGAGGTACAAGCAGTAGTGGATGAAGACACCGTGTTACAAATGTGTTCTGGGGAGAATTTTAGCACATTTGGATTCAAGAGTCATTTTCAAACCTGGAGACACCTGAACTTTCTTTTTCAGATGGAATATTTCCAACAGGACACTGCACCATCATTGAAAGACATTTTCTGGAATGTGGCAATTACTTCTACAGTGATCTACAGCCTCCAGGTGCCCTTCATCTCAAACCTAATAGAGCACTTTTAGCTGAGGTGGAACCGAATGTGTGTAGCAAAGCTGTGTCAAACATTCGCCAAGAAATGCAACACCTAGTATCACACGGTTCTCTCTTTCTCAATCTAATGTCCTTTAAGACATCTTATTTCATCCTCTTGCACTTCAGCCTTACATGTTTTATTAAAGAAGCTGAGCGTTGAACCTTCTGCTTCTTATAATTTGAGCTTTTTTGTTGCTCGCAGTGACTCACACCAGCTATGAAGCCTCAAATGCAACTCAAAATGAAGGTTTGATGTTTCATTCATTTTCTTTACATTTTACGTGCATAGCACCCGCTAACAGGAAGTCACAGAAGCCAAAAGACAAAGCAGACGCTGGTTTACCTTTACTGGCTCGCTGCAGGTCTCTCTCCAGGCAGCAGGTTGAGCAGCTGTGCTGAGGACAGGTGAAGCCTCCGCCAGAGCTGCTGGTGGCGCCCGGGAGTTTACGCACACAATCCTCATGGTAGTAACAACCACATCCAGACACAGAGCAGCGGGTCACCTCCCGGCCTGCCGTTTTACAGCTAAAACAGGGATGATTGCCTAGAAAAGGAATGAGAGAGAGTCGGTCGTAGTTAAAGAGCTAAACACAATGGAGGTGATGGTGAAGATGTAGTTGTACTCTGATTCGCTCACCATTTCTACATTCCGGACAGGTGAATCTGCCTTCAGGTGGGGACGACAGACCGAGACACTCCAGGTGAAACTGTCTGCTGCATTCACCTTCACACACCACCAAACCCTCGCCATACACCTCACAGATCTGCACAAAAACACACAAAGGCAGCTACAACATCACATAACTCAGTGCCTGTGAGCTTTTAGGGGATGAGTCATGAGCACCACTGACCTGGCAAACAGTGTCTCTCTTGCCAGTGCTGCTGTCCTGACGGGATAAACCAGAATCCACCGACTGAGTGTCTGAAGCGTCTGCATCCGCTGCTGCTGGACTGTCAAGGCTCTTCCCAAATAAACCCTGGAGCACAAACGCACCAAAAGTAAGCCACTGTACTGAATTACTCTTTAAGTGTGTGCAAATATCAAGACTAATGCATGGTGTGATGAAGGCTGCAACACATTACTCTTCTCATTAATGAATGTGTAAATAATATTCTTAATTAACTGCTTGGTTTGTAGAGTAATAACAAAAAACAGAGCATGCCATTGACACAGTAGGTCGAAACCCAAAGACAACCATAATACAATCATAAATGAATAAAAACAGCAAAATGTTCCCATTTGAGAAGCTGAAGCGTAGAATTTCTACCATGTTTGCTTAAAAAATTAATAAAATAGGCAAAGTTAAAGAGATATGATGGAGATAAAATGACTGAAGGTTTGTCTTATAAGTTTTGTTCCATGTGGTGTAAACATCCCTGCAACTAGGGCAAATACTGCACATACACACTAGATGACGACGAATAAAATCCATATATCTTTAGGGTATCTTTTCCTATTTGCCATAAACAAATAAGAAAACTTATAACAAAAGAACTGCTAGGTCAAAATACATCTATGTGGCTTCATTTGAAAGACACAACACTGCAGTTTCTGAAAATGGGCTACTTCAAAATGCAACTAAAACACAAGCTGAACCACATCAGTCCAAACATGGCTCACATTATTTTTTTTGTCCTTGTTTGTAATAAGTCATATTTGAAAGACGCTTTATGCTAAAACTTTGCAAAGCACAACATACCTTCTATATTTCATCAAGCACAAATGTATGGATTTCCAGACCTACACGTCTAAACCCATAGGAGCCACTGACTTTCCAATTAATGACTGAATTGTGCAGAATCTAATTAGTCTAATAATGTGTAGCATACTGATATACTTTATAAGCATTGCTAAGCCACTAAGAACTAGCCTAATTGGGCTGCAGGCGTTGTTAAGCAGTTAAACATGTTTCACGTGCAGGACAGACGCAGCATTTCCCTCGTTGCGTATTAGTGTGTTTGTGAACCTACCTGTGGATCGTTGAGGCCTCTGGAGTCGGAATCAGACGTGTCTCTGTACTGAGATGAAGCCATCTCGACATCTGTTGACGCTCTGCTCCGCTTCTTCAGGGGCTTGCACGCATCCGAGATCTCACTGGCTCCTAAACGACGACACGAATGAGAAACGAAAAGGCGGATAAGGAGTTGCCACTAACAGGTTTAAAGCAGGTGTGAAAGAAAAGATACCTTACCTTTCTGTGAACCCGTCCTCAGCATGGTTTCTGGAGCCATCTCAGCCTGTGACGAAAGTAACCGTGTAAGTTAGGATATTGTGGTGAGCTTTGAGATCTAGGTGATGGCAGGTAAGTCCGAGACAATTGATTCTACTCTACGTAAATAGCAACACCAGCAGTGTGCAAAACAAGCTGCTCCTTCACACAATATGACATTAAATATGTTATAGAACACATTCCTTGTAGATTATATTGTAAAGTAAACATGTAATTTCTCTATTTACCCAACAATGATGCAATGTAGGAAAAATTATTGTGGCCCAAACAGTTTTGCAGCAGTCATAAAACCCTATATCATATTATTTAAAATCCCTTAGCAGGATTTTGGCATCTTGGCCTTTAAACTGCAGTAGCTATTACTCCAACTGAAGGTCTTGGCTCATATTTCATTTAATTTTTTACATATTTGACCTTTTGTTATATTTTAGTCAATAGTTCTTGCACTGCGAGCTGACAGCATAGGCAAAAAAGAAGACGGTTTATGACAAATATAATTAGAGAAGGTTAAAACATACTGAAAACGCTGCAATTCTATGCAACCTTTTTTTTCCAATATAACACTGTTTTTGGTCTGAACATCAGGTTAGCTGTGGACGACTGATACCTGTTCCTTTTTGGTTTTCTTCTTCGGGACGGGATCGGTGCCTCTCTCTGACTCAGACCTGCTCCTGACCGACCGCCGCTGCAGCTTCCTCTCCTGAGAACCTGAAAACACAAAAAGTATTGAGCTGACCGGCTGCACAGTGTCATTCCAGGAGTCAAATATTCATCTCAACAGGCTGCTTGTTGGATTACAAACCTTGTGGACTACTGTGGTGTGATCCAGGAGAAGAGGTCTGCTGCATCCCTCCCTCCTCACTCCTCCGACTGGCAGGGGAGCCTCTCCTCTCTTCCCCCTCCCCCTCACCCTCCCCCTCCCCCTCTTCCTCCCCTTCATCCCCATCTTCCTCCTCCTCTGGACTGGGCTCAGGTTTAGCTCTGCTGTCCTGCTGAAAGCAACATTTAGACTTAACCTTACAGGATAACTCTGTCATGCACCGCTGTTTCTGTCTGACTGAGCTGTACAAACCTCAGGTGAGCAGTATCCCAGGTCGGGCTGCCTGGCCTCTCTCTCCACATGCTCCTCGTTCTCTTCTTCTTTGTCCTTCTTTGGAGATGGAGCAGCTTTTTTCTGCAGGAGAGGCCAGTCACACTTTGTGATCTCCACATTCAGCCTCTTCATGGTGATGGAGAGAGGCAGCAGCTTCCTGGCTGCTGCTGTCTTCCATGCCCTGACTGGAGGCGGCGAGTCCTGCTGTGTTCGTGCGTCGCAGCCGGAGTTCTGTTTTGGCGAGCTGCTCTTACGTTGGTCCCCCCTCTGGTTCTTCTCTTCGTTCGAGGCCTGGGAGTTTGCGTTGTCGTCTGTGTTTGAAACACTACACTGTCTCCGTGGCAGCTGCCGTCTCGGCGGCTGCTCTCTGTCTGGTGACTTCACACCTCCGTCCTCCTTCTTACCGATGGAGCTGATGGAGCCGCTGGAGCGTCGGCTTCGTTTCTCAGCTCTGATGGTGGGTTTCTTGCTGGGCGGGGCTTCGGTGGGGTCTGGGTCGACGTAGATGAAGGTATAATTGTCAATGCGCTCCTGCCGTGTCATGACGAAGGCATCCTCGGCGTGGCCCACACCCACTTCCCACTGAGTGCGTTCACGTTGAGGGATTGGCTTCATAAGCTGCAGACAAAAGACACAAATACAGATTACTTAAACTGGTCTGAATAACATACATACATATATACATGACCCTAATGATGTAAAAGTTATGAGTTCAGTAAGAATAAATGACTGGCAATGACAGAAATATTTGAAAAAGAAACCGTCAAATTGGTAACGTATTTAGTGACTGCATGGGAGCTGAAGAAAAGAAACTGTTATACTATAAACACTGATGTTTAGCAAAGATTACTTATAATCCCAGAGAAGACGAGGCAAGAGATGGCAGAGCACAAAGAAAACTGAATTCATTCCTTCATACAACACAAACGTGAGAGGACAGCTCAGAATATGCTTCCACTGAAAGAAATCCCAGAGAGTTTCTATTATTCTTTCAAAAATAAGTAATAAATAGAGAAATCGAAATTGAAATTACGTCTCTAAACTCAGTGTTGGCAACACAAAGCGCATTTTACAATACAAATTTAATATCTACAACTAAATCAGTAACCGTTTTTAAATAACAAAAAAAGAAAGAATACAATGTCTGTCCAGCAGCGTTGAAGCTACTTTCAAGTCTCCTGAGTTCATTGTTGATCTGTAAAATACTTAGTGCTTTTCACGCCTCTTTTGCATTGAAGGGATTTTCATTTCACAACAGCGGTTAAAAAGAAAAAACAGTGAATCAGTGTCAAAACTCCAGCATTAACTGGGTTCTACATCTAACGGTAGTAGAATCATTTCTATACTGGTATGTATGAAGTTTCTGTGTTTGTTGAGAAAACCAAAGTAAAAATCAGTAACAGACATAAAATCTGACTTTTTAGATCCTTGAGCTACTTAACTAAACTTAGTATGAGGATTCCTGCCTATACTGGATCTGAAAAAAAACAGAAATTGGCTCATCACAGTCTTTATTTTGGATGTGTCTGGCAAAACGTCTCCAGTACATACTTTGTGCCTCTCTACTTGGTTTGTGGTTTTGCGCAGAGTTTCGGCCTGAAGCTCATCAAACTGCTGCTTCCCCTGGTAGTTGACTATCCTCTTCTCATGGATCCACGCTCGCTCAGCGATGCTGCCAAAGAACTGGACGTGATACTCCCTGTGGCCTGCACAGCGCAGAGGAAAAAAATTAGCTGTGGCACCAGCATCCCTACACATTCACACACTTTTAAAAGAAAACAGACAGACTGCGAGTGCTAATCGTACCTCTGGTGTTGATGCGAGTGTGGACCTTCATCTGTGGGTCAGAGGAGACCATGCAGGGCCACCAGGGGTAGGTGCCCACTTTGGACCACACGAGATCTCCAATTACAAACTCCTTACAGAAGCCCGTCTCTTGGATCACTGAGGGATGATGGACCTTCGGAACCTAAACATGAACACAAACAAGTCACCACTCTGCTTTCAGCATCCAAAAAATGTCAAGCGTTGCATGTTTACTACAATCTGAAGTGATTGGTGCGTAAAGGATTCACACAGCGTTGGAGAGAGAACAATTGAGCTCTTGCCTTCGGCGTCTTTGGTTCAGTTTTGATAACGGTCTTCTGAGGCTTCTCTGTCTGGGCCGGCGGTGTTTCTTTCGGCTGAGGCTGGACGTGGGTGTCCTCCGTCTGGCCCATGGTACCTGCCTGTGTTTGGCTCGACTCCAGGCTCTGTTCCTGGACCTGCAGCTGCAGCCGCGCACTCTTTTTCCTCTTCTCCTTCTTCCTCTCATGTCTGCGCTGCATCTGAGCGGCCTCGTTCTTCTGAGACTCCTTCTGAAGATGAGACAATAGAAAAAGGAAAACAGCGGTGATGAGACATCGTTTATTTTTTATATATATAAAGACAACTCAAAAATGAAACTCTGTCTGCTGAAATCAAAACTTCCTCAGGCATCCACTTCTTACGTGCTGTTGAGAAAGTGATTAAAAACAAACTAAGATGCACACAGTGTAACAATTCCATATGTTTTAATAGGACTGATTAGGGCTATATTTAGTGTATGGTGTAATTTTTCTGTGGTTTGTTTAGAGCTTCTGCATGTAGTCAACTACAAAAAACTAATCAGCAACAATTTTGAAAAACGACGATCAACTGAAGTCATTTTTCAAGAACCTCACTCACAACAAATCTGGTTTTAGCCTTAAAATTTGAAGATTTCCTGCTTTTCGTGGTCTTAAACTGCAGTGTGTGAACAAATGAGCTGTTTGCCATGTCTGTGAACAGCGTCTCAGATGTTTTAGTGGTTTTTTACAACACTTCCTGATGAATCAACTTTGGGGCATAACTGAAACAAAGCTCACAAGATGCAGCAGGATGATCAGCTCAGAAGAGGTCAGGATGAGATTTGTTTTCTCTTTTCTCATTTAATAAGTATAAAGTTTGACGGCAAGCATGATCGGCAGTGCCTTCAGGTGTAGTTTTGTTGACATTAATAAAAAACAGGCAAAGATAAAACCAAGGCGAGTTTAATACTGTATCCCGAAAGCTGCCAAGAGGCTTATGCTGACATTAAGGACGGCGATGAGATTTGATTAAAAGCTACTGGAAAAAGTTAATAAGTGAGTTTTTTGTCCAAAGCCAAGAATAAACAAACTTTCCCATTTCATCGGCTTATGTTTATGGTATTGTGTATTTATTTGTGCATTTACTAATTCATTGTTTATTCAGAAAATACCATAAAAATGCCCAACACAGTTTGAAGATATTCAGTTTACAATAGCACAAAAGAGAGACGAGCAGTTAATCCTCTGATTTGAGAGGCTAAAACCAGTGATTATTCATTATTTCTGCATGTAAAATTACTTAATCAGCTAACAAAAGTTGTAACTGATTACTTTACCTTTATTGGACACAACAGTGTAGTGGTGGAAATAAGAGAAGAGGGAAAGAGAGGAAGCTGTTTTGCAAGCGGCTTTGTAATCTGGTATACACCTTAATTGTTATCCACTTAATTAATTGACTAGTTCATTATGATATGACAGAACATCTTGAAACTCCAAAAGCAAGAAAAACATGAAAGAGAGTCCGAAGCCACATTGTTCTACTCAGAACTAACTGAGATCGTTACTTTGCTTAACAAACAAAGTGCAGAATGTAGGAAAAAAGGTGAAATGACACAAACACACGAGGAGCAACGCTGACAGAAGTATAAATCAGTAATATGCAGCTTCTGCATAAACATCACGTATGTACGCTTTCTTTCTTAAAATATTGAAGATTGTGCCTTGTCTTTCTAAATGAAACTCATCTTTGGAGTGAAAAATGTAAAAAGACACGACAACAGTGTCTTCAGTGGATTCAGACCTGTGTCAGTGTGTCTGAGAGGACATCTGACTGTTGGACATGCATTACCTGCAGTTCCTGCAGCAGGTCTCCACACAGCGCAGATTCAAACAGCTCTTTTCCGTTCTGATACGTCTTGATGATCTTCAGCTTGATCTCCGGAGAGCTGGTTTTCTTCAGCACCCCACCAGGGGTGATGGACGGGGCGTGGACGGGTTGAGACGAGGGAGTGCTGTCCACGAGGGAGGGGGGAGGACTGGAGGAAGGCAGGTGTAACGGGGGAGGCGGGGGGAGGTTGTGGGTCATGATGTGAGGCGTCTGGGGCAGGTGATGTTGGGAGGGCAGCGGCTGTGGCGGAGGACTCTGCGGGTGCGAGTGGGTTTGTATGTGAGGCGGGTTTGAGTGGAAGTGGTGCGCGTGGTGGTGGTGATGTGGGTGATGGTGGTGGTGGTGGTGGTGGAGGTGCGGGTGATGCGTGGGCAGCGGAGGAGACACGGGGGACAGGGGTCTCTCCTGGAGACCGGGGCCTCTCAGGACCGTCCCCTCGCCTGGCATGAGGCCGTGATCTCCGTAGCTCCGTATGGCCCCGTAGCCGTTGGCCGAGCCGTTGGGGAACTGCGAGTACATGGAGAACTTGGCCTGCGGCTCGTACATGCCCAGACCCGGCGGGTAGCCATTGGGGACCTGCGGCAGATCCTCCGAGGCCGACGGCGGGTAAGGAAACTCTGCATCCAGGGCAGCATCGTAGGAGGGACCACCATCCTCACCCGGGTCACTGCCGGTGTCACAGGTGCCTTCCTGTCTGATGTTGGCTGAGTCAATGAGCTGAGGGGGTTGCTGAATTGTATTTCCCATGATCCCTTGCATGAAAGAGAAGGAGAAATCCATTGTTGGGCTCCTGCATCCTTAACTGTCTTTTTCTTTGACTGGACCTGTTGGCAAGAGAAATGTGCAGTTAAATAAGCTCTGATTCAATGACCCCTGAAATCATCTCATTTGTCATTTAGAAACAACACATCACCAGCTTCACATTACACACATCAACACCTGTTTCCTGCAGACACATACGTGTTGTCCGTCATACACTGTCTACACTGCAGACTGCACATGGCAACTTCATAATATTTAACCAACAACTTCTCCTATTTCAGTACACTAACCTGCGTCTGGTTTTTGCCATGCATCAGCTGTTCTGTGGTCAGTTCATTAAAAATGTACACAATATGTACCACAATAGCACCAGAAATTCTGACATGTCAGGTTTTTGGTTCCAGTCTTGATCCGGCGAAAACGTAGAGCATCTCTCCGACCTAACTTTAGCCCCTAATAAACTCAAAAGCCGACACACGCAGTGGATTAACTGAGCAATTCTGATAATCACTTCCGACTGAGCTGAAATTCACGGGTTCCTGCTTCTCAAACGGCATATTAGTTGATTTTTTTGCGTGTTTTACAGCAATAAACTGAATATATTTGATTTTTGAACGACTTGCCAGACAAGGCTTGCAATATATCTTTTAATTCATGATCTATAACTATTATTGGGTGCAGCAGGATGGTCTGCGGATTAATAATGATAAAGAAATGATTATGTGGCGGCCTGAATGTTGGATGCCTGTAGACAATGAGGGAACTTGTATGGTTAAATCCTCAGTTTTTATCACCATGTTTTATCTCCCAACTTTAATTTCCAGGCAGCTTGTATTTATGACTGAGAGGTTTTGCAACGCTCCTGTCTGACAACCATTAATCAGCAGCCTCTTTTCACAACCTATTGATCATTTAGTGTTTTTATTTCATCAACACAAACACATGGTGGCCTGCTATCACAAACAAAACAAAGAGCATCTACCATGGGGCTGCTTCGGCCCTTGTTACACCTGACACTCTGAACATTTGTGATTTTAATCAGGTTCTCAGTGTTTTGGTGACGAGACGAGTCCACTCATTGTGGTTTAATCTGTGCGTGAGAAAAGGTGAACGTCGGTGATGTAAACATCCATAAGGTGTCAACTAGCGGTCAAAAGCTGCTTTTAATAGCTTGTGGTGTTATTTTGGGTTCACATGTGGTGTGGTGAACGTTAATATCTGGTTACAGCCGTGTGGTTTTATTTAAAAACGACTGCGCAGACAGAAACGTTTCCCTGAATGATCTTATAGCTTCCTGCGATGTTAGCTTAAAGCTACCTGGCATCAAAGGGCTCGTGATGGGAAGATGGGAGCCGTTAAAAAGGCCGGAAAACGGGACACAAACCGGGAGGATGGGGCCGTGGGTGTTCGGGCACACACGGTTAAATGTTCCCGGTTATTGTTTATCCACGTATGTGCGGCACACATGGAGCAAGATGAAAGAGGAGGAGGGGGGAAGCTAATGTTGGCTAGGCTAACGCTCCAGTGCCAATATGGCTGCCTTTGCCCCTTTAAATCAAATTGTCTGCCGTGATTAAACCTCCATCGCTGGCGGTTTTGCGGGGGAACTGTGCCTGAAAGCGAGCTAGCTGCGAGCAAACACGAACCGTGCGGGGCTGCGAGAGGCTAACCGGAGGGGGGGAGAACAACACGTAGATACGGCTAAACACGCTTTATCGCCGAGGAGGGAGAGCGGAGCGGCGGCAGCGCGGATTTTTGATGCCGAGTCGAAAGATGCAGGGAAATACACACACAAAAAAATGTCAGTACCTTCAGCGTGTCCCATTCTAAACACATACACCAGCCAGCAGCGTTTCCTCGTTTAATCTATAGGAGGTGGAGGGGGGTAGCAAAAAAAATGAAAAAAATAAAAAAATAATCCTGTGATATTGATAAAGCTCAGGCCTTTCCTTTTTCGTTTTAACGCAATTCTCCACAGAGAGGAGGAGGGGGTGTTACGCTATCTGGTCGCTACCCAATCCCAAAGCTTGGGCTCTTCGTCAGTGCAAAGGACCCGAGCTTTTCCACAGATACGTCCAATTCCTCCTTGTCTTCTTCTTCCTAATAATCTCTAGCTCCCTCTTGCTCCGGCTCAACAAAAGCAGCGCTGCTCCTGCTCCTTCTTCTTCTTCTTCTTCTTTTTAAGGCCCCGCTCGGTTCCTCCAGCTCAGCGCCAAATCACACAGATGCGGGCTGCAGGGGTCAACAGAGGCACTCCGGGATGTGTAGTTTACTTGTCGGGGCGCAGACTTCCACCATGCACGCTGTGTATGACTTTAATTGGAAAGAGAGAGGGGAAAAAAACACACAGCACAGGAGCAGGGCAGCAAACGCAGCGAGCAAGCCTCAATAAAAGTCACGCCTACACCGAAGTGAAAGAGGAAATTCATGTTATGTCATTTCTTTTTTTTCAAATTAAAAAAAAGCAAAATCTGTCTCAGAGGGGATTTTTTTAATAATCTTATCCTGCGTTAACAATATCAAATAACTATATGATTTTTCTCTACTCCTGTAATTTGCAGCAGCGTCTCTGATTGGCTTTTATACGCCTCCTCTCGTGATCTGCAGCCGAGAGGAGGCGAAAAGCGAAGACGTCTCACTCCGCCTCTGTTTCCTTGCGCGTTGTAGTCCACAGGTTAATCCGCACAGCTGCTGAAAACGCATCATTTTTTTCCTCACATACTGCCATCATAGTGCTGATTAAAATGAGGCACCACCCCCTGATTATGGCTGCACCCATAGAATGATTGCCCCCAGAGATGTATTTTATGTGCAACATAATTTATTTATTGCCCTGCAGTGTTTTCATATTGTAATGTCGCTGACTGAGATTGTGGCTAGAAGGGGCCAAAATAGGAGCAACAAAAGCATCTGAGAGTTGCTGCAATTTCACATCTAAAGGAGACAGCATCCAGCATCTCTTCCTTAGGGGGTTTTCCAAGTACATCCAACTGGAAGGAGACCCAGAGCTGGCTGGGTACATATCTCATGTGGCCTGGGTAAGCATGGAGAGTATTTCTGGGGAAAGAAACATCTGAAAAAATGACCTGCTTAACCCGTATTTAACCCCTGATGAGTGTAAGAAAATGGAATGCAATTAAAATAGGTGTAATTAAAATACACTATATTCCATAATAAATCCACAACTATAAAAGCAACAATAACAAATATTATCAATAGCCAAGATAAATAGAGAGATTATATTAAACAACTGAAATAAACCCTAAATATTGAGTGGTGTACTGAGTAAACATTGTGCAATGATAATATTATACTGCAGTACATGGTACACTGGTGCATCTTAAGTCAACACTGTAGAAACTTCAGAATTGTCAGTACAGAAGATCACATGAACTGAAATATAACAGATGTGTCACATAATGTAATTTAAAAAACTGACATCGATCTATTATTTGATTTTTTTTCATCTGTTTTCCACTTTCTCCTATCCAGGTCTGTATGCTGCTTGTTGGAGAAAAAAAACTTTGGTGGTCAAATTGCAGGGCAGGACAGTGGTCTGATGTCATTTTCACGAATATTTTGCTGCTGTTTGATTGAGATAAAAGCTATTTTTTCATGATGGAGCTTAACAACATATTCCTATCCCTGCAGCTGACACCCTCTCTATGTAAATATCATATAGAATGATATTAGACAATGTACAAAGTATTACTGGAAACAAGCGCGTTTTTTGCTTCTGTTCACATCCGTGACAAAGTCCACAAGGCCCAGCACACATGGAGACTGGTGCCCTATTTGTTGTTGATTAAATTAGGACTAAACTTTGACCAACACAAGGAACACAGACTCCAAAACAGCAGCAGATCAGCAGCTTGGTGTACGATTTATTTACCAGAGTAATGTGTCAAACGATACCAAGGAATCGCCAGGTCAGGCTGAAACAGACTGATACAGAGCCTCCTCTCCCTCTGGATGGGAAGATGTACATTACAAAAATATGACAACTCAGTGTGCTGCAATTTAAAAACACATGGGCAAAAGGAAAAAAACAAGAAAACTAAGGAGACATCTCCTCTAATTTGAAGAGTCACGCACAAAAAACTGCTGCAAAGTGAGAAAACACAACCAAAACGAGGGGTTGTACTTTCCACATTGGCTTTAGGAGGTGCTCATTTGGCTTCTGTGCAGCTGCCCTCTGTTGTATATGCAGGGTTAAATCACATGTTTGGGACTAGAATATCTGGAAGCTTCGAATACGAAATAAACGGAGGATAATACAGACATTGCTGATCTTAACACAGGGTTCTCAAGTTTCTCACAGTAGACATTTTACATGTCATAGCAGAGAAAGCCCAGGTGTAATTATCCTTAAATGCACTGTGATTTATATTGATTCCTTTCCAGCTGTAACATGTCAGAATATAAAACATCTTAGGAAGTTGCTTCATGGAGTACACTGATGACGACAGCTAGTATAGATGTATAATGAAGCATGAATCTGTTTCTTACTTTAACTGTATTCAGAAACTGATTACAGAACTGAGAACATCATAGTTGTCTGGGGCATACAGAGCTAGACAGTTTCACCATCTCTAACATCTTGACTAAGCAGTTTCACAACGATTCCCACCCTTCTGCTGAAGCTCTCAGGATTACGAGTTAGGAAACTCAAATCGTGGAGCAACAAGGGGATCATTCATGGAGCTTTCTTTTGTTTGGGCTTCTGCTGACTGAAGCTTCGCACCCTGTACTTGGTGAAGTTTGTTTTCTATTTCTCAGTGAGCAACGCTTCAAGTATTGATCTTCTGTGGTTTTGATCATTTTTGGTTTGTCTGATTGTGCTTTGAGTGCAACTGATGCAATCTCTGCAAAGCATTGTAGAGTGCCGTCTGCTGAAACTGAAGAATACAACTTAAGGAAATGTAGGGATACAAAGGAACAAACAAACACAATCAGTGCCATGTCCTTGCTCATGAGTGCAGTGTTTCAGTGTTAGACCTTGAAATGAAAGAAGTGAAGTTGTGGACATAATTCAGTTTAAAAATGCTTTACCAGACAGCAACTGGACTCCTCTTTTTGATTCATTGAAGATGTTTACCTTTCATACAAGAGGCTTCTTCAGTTCTAACTGAATGGTGGGGAGCTGCTGACTTAAGAACTCATAACGCACATTGAGATCCCTTCCTTGAGTGTTTCATGACCAATAGTGGATCTTGAGTCAGTCACTACTGGGCTATTAGAGATGTAATTTGGGGATGAAACTATTCATTTAGAGCTGAAGAAGCCTCCTTTGGTTCTTCTATCATCTTCAAGAATCAAAATGAGAAGCGCAGTTGCCACTATCAGGTACTTATAATGCAGTGTTGAGATCCCTTTCCATACAGTTTCACCTCTATTAAAACTCAAGGTGTTAAATGTGTTTTACAACTATTTGCACCTTAGGGTGTGAATCAGTTACTGGGCCATTAGAGATGTGATTTGGGGATAAGAATAAATACCTGGGACTCCCTGTGATTCATTTACAATTGAGGAAGCCTCCTTTGGTTCTTCAATCATCCTCATGAAAGAAGAGCGGTTCAGTTGCCTTCCAATTAAGCAACTAGGATTATCTGACATAATGATAATCTGTGTAAATCAACCCCCACTGATAGTAAATTCAGATGTAGGAGGTGGCCTATGACACCATTCATCAGGTACTTATAATGCAGTATTTAGATCCCTTCCTTGAGTGTTTCACAACCATTAAATCATCTGCAAGAACCAAAAAGAGAAGTTCAGTTGCCTTAGGATTGCAGTGGCCTGAATGTCTGAGAATCGACACAGATACAGTAAGGGGATCATATCCCTGAAATTCCACTGATAACCTGAGACATCCTCTGGGGTTAACGCCCACTTTTCCTGAGCAGACTGTGGGAATTGTTTTTAAACCTCGGAGTGATCCATCTGTCCGTGCACAGACGATCTTGGGCGGCTCCGCACACAACATCCACGCATGTACAGTGTGACCTTTCAGTGCAGCTGCCTGGGAAGGCTGCACACACGGTCATGAGCTGAGACACGACGCACCCACAGGCGATCTAACACCGCAAACCCACCGTAAATGGGTTTATCACCACACCGGCCGTTACTTTCGTCGCTCCCGTTTACCTCGTCTGATTGTTTTGGATGGATTATCTTGTTCCCGTCTCACCGAGAAGCCTTACTACGCCCAGTCAGCAGCAGCAGCAGCGGCAGCCATTGCTCGGTCATTGACGCTGGAGGTTAGTACGCTCGTCATCCGCCGACTGCCATTTCATTAGCTAGCTAGCAGCAGCCGGCTAAGCTAACAGGCTAACCGGCTAGCTGTAGCTTGTAATAATATTGTGCTAGCTTGATGCTAATGTCAGCCCTAAAGTGCCGGTAAATTTTCACTGTTTCTAGAGTAGTATTTTATTGCTAGCTTGTATTACTATTTTAAGATAATTTGGATGTTTGTTGTACGAGGTAGCGTTAGTGGAAATTTACCAAAAACGTTGACGGGTCCTCCTACGTTTAGCATCAAATTACGTCCTTAATCTTTATAGATGGCGCAAGTAATGCGTAACGTAATGCTAAGCAGCTGTATCTGTGTAACGTCTGAGTGCATTTCCAACTCTAAATATCGTCGACTTTTACTATTATTTAAAAAGAAATACATACAAAAACGGGTATATAATATCTGTCAGATTAGCAGTCAGTGGAAAGCGGTGTTGTTACGTAATACGGAGCTAACTTGCTGTCCCGTTGTGCTCATGCTAATGTTAGCTCTCTCTTGTTAGCTAACTTGCAGAGTTGACAGGACGCTTTTTGAGCAATTACGGATATATTGTTGCTGTTTTATTTGTTTTCTGATTCAACTGCAGTTGCACCATATAACTGTATTGTAACCGGACCTCTGCATGCTCTCTCCCTCTCTCTGTCCATGTGTGCCTTAACAGGATACTGTAATCTGCCCTTGCAATGGCAGTCTTTAGTCACCAGGTGCTCCTTGCAGTCACAAGATCAAGGTAAGTGCATTATTAGACTAGCCTATATTCTTGAAACTGGGAACACACAGGCATTGCAGAGTAGGCTACCTCCCTAAACGAACTGCTTTCCCTTCATTACACTAATTGTAAGCTCTTGGGTGCAGCCTGCTGTGTGCTGCAGGAGACTGCCTCTATTTACACAGTGTCTGCTGCAGCAAGGCATTTTCAGTACATCTCATGACTCCAGTCACACACAGGAGGTACTCATGACGCAAGATCAGTGTTTTTGTAGACCCGAGTTGTCCTTTTTTTCTGACCTCTTTTTGTAACCTAAATTCTCACGGCCCCTGTACTTAAACAATGTTAACTTGTTTGTACATTGAAGGTTGAGCAAGCCACCGCTGCACTACAGCAGTATTGAATTTATGGGATTTCTGCATGACCTATTTTATCTCAGATTGCCTTCTTTTTAATAAGATCTATTATAATGATGCATAGCAGTATGGGAATAGAAAATAACATAGATGCAGCAAAGGAAAAACTGACGGCTAGAAGGCAATGCAGAACTTAAAATGTCGTAAAAATATTTGTTAGGCCTCGGGGAGTTTTTGTGAGCAAAACTGAGTTTAAACATAACAGCTATAGACGACGATGGATGTAATACAATTCATTAAAGTTAGTTATTTTCTACTTTAAAACATAAATTAGTTGTTTTTGTGACAATGATGTTAATAGCAACAAATTTACATGTAAGGAAAGTTTTGGCATTTTAGATCCTGGAACTTGACTGTAAATTCAGGACACGGATATTTGGCTAAGAGTTGTTTTGCTGAACAGTATGACCTCATATGCTGTTTGTTATTAATGCAAATGCTTCCCAAAGTGCAAAAGTCCTTTTCTTGAGCCGCATTAAAGTGTATTTTATTTTAGCAGTAGTATCTGTGTGCAGTGTGAAAAGAGAACTTTCATAACAAGCGGTCACTGGCGATGCAGCAGAGGTGTGTTTTTGCTGCCAGGTGTGAATTGCAGCAGGATTCAGTGTCTGTCTGTGTTGTAGGTCTGAACTTGTTGTTAAAACAGTAAAAATTTTTCAAGAATAGATGGTGTCATAATAACAGCTGAATGGAGAGGTTTGAGAGATGAATGTGTGGTGTGATGATTCACCAAAATATTTTAAAACGGAAGAAAAAACTGGTTTGTTTCTCCGGAAGAACGTTTCGGCCAGTAACGGTGTTTGTTTTTTTCAGATAAGGTTTTCATCTGCTTTATTTAGGGCAAATAAACTAAAAGTGTGCCAAGAATATTCTGTAACAGGTTAAAGTCTGATTTATTTTCATTAAATTTCCTTCATATTTTTGTTTTTGTGCAGAGCTGGTTACCGTCTGTAGTAGATTTTTGGTATAGATTTGAATGAAATGAAGCACTTTTCCTTTCACTGCTTGTTTTACTGACCTGCCACATGTTTCCTCACATTTTTAACCTTTCTCATCCGTAACATATGGTTTTGTTTGACAAGCTGATGCTCACAGTTAGAAGGGTGTTACTTTACCTACTCAGCTAGTTACTCATTAACACAACAGAGACATCACAGGAACACGTTGTGCAAGTGTACATGAGGGTATTGATGCTTAAAGCTGCCTATCATGCAGACAACAAGGAGCCTGTTTGATAGACTGACATAGTTTTGCTTCTTTGTTATGACTTAATGAGACTGAGAGACTCAAATCATGACGAACACTTGTATATAGGTAAACAGTACATCTAGAATCTTCACTGAGCCTGAAATGACTGATTTATTAGACAATTAACAGAATAGTCTCCAAAAATGTTCATATATAGATACATACTTGAAAGTGTATTTGCTTGTTCTAATTTCTCAAATGTAAGGATTTGCTGTGTATCTCTTAACTTTTACTATTTTACACTGTCGTCTAGAATACATGACTAATAAATTTAAACAATTATCAATAGGTAAGATGATGTCTCCTAATAACTTCAGTTGTCTGAACAAGAAGATCTTCAATTTTTACTCGTATAAAACAGAACTTAGAAAACAAATTCTCACTTTTGAGGAGGTTCATTGGAAGAATCTTGGTATTTATACTTAATAAATTAGTTAGTCAATCAGAAATCCCCTAGTCCACTGATTGTTGGCAGTTTTAAGGTCATAATCCCTTGATCTTTACAGCGATGTAGAAGATATAAAGTTGCACCATAAACTGTTTTGCACTTTCACTTTTTTAATTACTTGATAAAGTAATGATCAGAATTCTAATTATTATTAATGAACTAATAAGTTCTAACATGTGCTCTCCTGACTTTCTCCAACAACATTTCCTCAGACATTATGTAATATCTAACCAGTTTTTCTTGTCTCTGTCAACAGGGGATCGTATTTGCTATCCAAGAGGCACAGCTGCTCCTCTCTGTCTTCCAAAGCCTATCTCCACATAGACCCTCCCCGGCATGTTTCGGCTTCATTCCCACTCAGGCACTCCCGCTACGGCTACCCCCACTGTTACCGAGGTCACGCCCTCAGCCGTGGCCACAGCTCCGCCCTGCTTGCACGCTCTCTACACAGCTCAGGTGTCTGGCTCCAGGACATAAAGCAGGAGGATACTAAGGCCTCCCCTGCCGCTGCCCAGGATGCTTCTCCAGGAGCTAAAAAGGACTCTGTGGTCGCTGCACCTCAGCCCCAACCTCCGTCAGCTCCCACTCCAACGTCCGCCGCTACTACAGCGGCCGCTGTCCCTCCGGTTCAGGAGAGGGCAATCGTGAAAAAGTCTCTGTATCAGAGGATTGTGGATGAATTGAAGCATTACTACAACGGCTTCCGGTTACTTGGCATCGACATCAAGATTGCTGGCAGGATGGTTTGGAGGCTGCTGCATGGACAACTCCTCACACGCAGGGAGAGGAGACGGGTAAGAGGAGCTAAACGTACATTATCGTAAAAGATTCTTCAGTCTGTGTAATTTTCATCTTTTAATTGTAAACGCATGCATCACCAGTCGCTTTTAGCTAGATCATTTATGGATAAATATGGTGTCTTGCAGATACAGTAGTCCCTCGCCATATCGCGGTTCACTTTTCGTGGTCTCACTGTATAGCAGATTTTTAAATTGTATATAAAATACGTAGACACAAGTTTGGAAAGCGCAGCTACGGCCACTTCTTCTTGAGCCAGTCAGTCACTGATTGATTGGCGTTGATCGAAGCCAGCCAGAACCTTTGGTCCCACATGGGGAGTGTTTACTGGAAGAGAACCGGTGACAGTCTGTAGGATTACCGTAACATCATCATCAGTTTCCCAGTAGGCAGCTGGACGTCCTCGGTGTCGGTGTGTTTAAAATTCGGCAACGTTTTTCTGAAGTGGGCGTTTCAAGTCGCTCTTTACGTTATCGGACTCGGCTGTAGAAGCTCCTCTTGATGGAAGGTTTAAGAGTGTAGAAAGGGTTTAAGAACATAGGCAGTGTTTATAAGAGTGTGGGGAAGGTTAATAACAGTGTGGGGAGGGTTTATAAAGCCTTAAAATATATATAAATAATAAAATAAATATAAGGTCGCTACTTCGCGTATTTCGTCTATTGGGGGGGTTTCCTGGAACTTAACCCCTGCGATACACGAGGGATCACTGTATAAATACCCTGTTATCATGCGACACTTTACCAGATACAGCTGTATAATGTAATGCAATCCAGTACAACACATCTGTCTTAAATTATACATTTTGGAAGATTATAATGTTCAGTTTTTGTTGACATTGTCAGACTCATGCTCATTTAACTATGTGTTTATTATTGAGGTGAGAGATAGTGATACTACCCAGTAATACAAATCACAAAAGTCAAGGTACTTTCCAATTTGCACAGCATATGGAATAAATAAAGATATATTTATGTAGTACTTTCCGAAGCAAATGCTGCTTCAAAGCATCATGATAAAGAGCATACATCCCTGCAAAAAAAATGATATAAAGGACAGATTTTGAAGGGTTTTTTTGTTTGTTTGGTTTTTTTGAGTTAGATCATAATACTTTACTCTCCCTTAATTTGGAGCTGGCCCTGGGAATATCCAGCATGCACTGTTTACTCAACCGAGACTCTGCAATTTAAAGGTTTATTTGGGGCTTTATGCAGACGAGATGAACACCACCGAACTACAACCTCAGTAATAAACACATCGTTAAATTAAAACCTCTCTGATAGTGTCGCATAAACTGAACATAATCATTCCTGTAAAGCTAAAATTTATGGCTGACCTGTTGTGTTGGATTGAATTGCATTTTACAAGGTTACCCATTAAAACAACTATTGAGTTTATGTCAGACAAGAACATAAAAGCTGACACATAGCGTCACACTGACAAAGGCAATTTTTCACTCCTTTCCTGCAGTGTTTTACAACCATGTAACCAGAAGAATATATTCTAGATTACGGATATTTTAGCTATTAAACCGCCATATTTTGAGCCTATAGAATGGGTAAAAATGGAGCATCTCAGGGTTTCGGACTGTTGATTGAAGAAAATCCACATCGTGTAGACATCAGATTTGGTACCTGTAATTAAAATGTAATCGATTTACTTTTTATGAGCACATTCCGTAACCTAAATGATTCATTAAAAATAATCAGTTGATAATTAAGATAATCTAAGGGTAGTAGTTTAAAACAAGTTTTCCACTAAAAAAGACACATTTCAGGTAGGAAGTCCTCAGAAGTGAGCGTTTTACTGCAGAAGTGTAGCTCTTAAATGAGCATTTAATGATCAGTTAAACATCAAACATGTGTCAAATAACTTCCAGATGTCTTTTGTATTCATGGAAACCAATAATCCTACCTGTTTCCAACGGTAACTTACCTGAAAGTAACAGCATTAATGTCTCTAATTTCAGCTTAACATTAGACTCTGTGCTGTATTTTATTTATCATAATGCAGGTTTGCACCCAGTATAAACAGACCATGTTTCACGGCTTTGTCCCAGAACAGTTGCAGCCTGTCTTTTCCTTGTTTTGCCCTGATCTTGTATTGTCATAAATTGCCCTCTGGTCACAGCAGCAGTATGTCTGGTTTCTTTTTATTGTTGTTACAAAACGGCTAGACTCTAGAAGTATTCATGCTGGTCCCCCTCCTCCATCACTCTTTTCTCTGGGTTGTTATCAGTAAGTCATTGAGACCTATTTTATAGCCCGAGGGTTCCTCTGAATGCTTTACACCTTCACATGTCAGTGAGGAATGTGTACTGTGTGTTCCAGAAGTTGCAACTTATGTATGCAACAGCAGGTGTGCACTTGTGTGGCGCCTTAAACTGCTGCTCAGTTTTAAATCGCTTAGCTTCCGTCAGATCTTGAAAGCTAAGCGAGGTTGGGCCTGGTCAGTACCTGGACGGGAGACCGTGAGGGAACACCAGGAAGCCTGGGTGGATGCAGTGTGAGAGTGGGTGGTTGGTGGTGGTCAGAGGGGCCGATGGTGCAGACTGGCAGCCTGGCCTCCATCAGTCTACCCCAGGACAGCTAATAATAATAATAATAATACATTTTATTTCAAAGCGCCTTTCACGAAACCCAAGGACACTTAACAAGGGAATAAAATCAAATGTAGCTGTGGCTACATTTACTTAGCTTACCACCATGGAGTATGGAGTGAATGAATAATGCAATGTAAAGCGTCTTTGAGTGCCTAGAAAAGCGCTACATAAAACCAATGCATTATTATTATTATTATAATTAAATACTGCAACATTCACTGTGGCCATCAGCAGGTTAGTTTTTTTGTCAGGAGCAGCTGCAGATAGAGAAAAGAAGAGTGAGAGGTGTGGCTGTAGTTTCTCTTTGTTCTCTGACTCCTTATTGTCTGGAATGAGGTTAAATTTAATCTGTAGAACTAAATCCTGCCGTGAAATACACTTAGTTCCTGTGTTGTTATATGCAGCCTACTAAGCATCAATTGTTTTACATTAATCCCAACAGCACTTCGGATTTTGCAGTGGTATTTAGAGCCCGGTCAAAAGTGAAACTCTACCACTATAGTATCTATGATGCAAATGAGATGCTTTTTTTCTTTTGAATGCCATTTTTAACTAACAGCAGCAGATTAGTGGCATAATAATACAAAACAATGCTGAAATATGCACAAGTTAATCCAAGAGTTTAGGAAGTCTAACGGGTGTACCAGCCCATATTGTATGTTTTACATGTGATATAATTTAGTTTATTTTATCATTTTCGATGAGGAAATTTAATCGATTTTAACACATTTAAGTTACTAAGATTTGGACACTTACCACTGAAAAATAAACATATCGGGGCGTCATGTGGGCGGCTGTGGCTCACGTGGTAGAGCGGGTTGTCCACTGATTGTAAGGCTGGCGGTTCGATCCACAGCCAAGCCACATGCCGAAGTGTCTTTGGGCAAGACACTGAACCCAAAGTTGCTCCTAATGGGAGATTAGCGCCTTGCATGGCAGCTCTGTTGCCATTGGTGTGTGAATGTGTGAATGAGAAACACATTGTAAAGCACTTTGGGTACCACTAAGGTAGAAAAAGGGGCTGTATAAGTGCAGACCATTTACCATATCATTGCTCTTTGGTGGACAAACTATTTAAAGGAGACACTCACTTAATGGCTGACATGTTTGCAACCACTGATCATATCTGTGATGAGATGATGTCTTCCAGGCCCAGCTAATGTTTGTTTATGTGTTTTAATTGGGACCCTGTCCGCACTAATATGAATGTTTTCCTCCTCTGTCCACAAAAACATTGTTTTACGAAATATCTCCGTATACACAAGAACAAAAAACGGCAACGGATGCTTCAACAAGTTTGTCGGGCCATTCAAGATACATCAATCCAAACTGTCATTTAATTGTTTTTAAACTGCAAATGCTGTGGACTGACTAATATTGGACACAGCAGATTTTTTTACATGTCAGTGAAGTGGTGACGCAATGTTAAGTTGTAAACTTGTAATTGCTAGTTATAACCAGAGGTAAAGAAACCAGTATATTGGCATTTTTGTTCAATTTGAGGTGCAAAATCATTACTTTCCAAACTCTACGTTTTGCATGTCCACACAGATAGACATAAAGTTTTACATGAGCAGTGTCACTGTTCAGTAATCTTGTATTTTGTTTGTCACTTTACTCTTCCTGACTACGAAATGCTACCCTAAGTTACACTCGCTCACTTGTACACACTGGAACTGACTGTCCACAGAAGTTTTCCCTGTTTTATTTTGAACGTATCCAGGTAAATTTGAGATAAGCTATCAGCAGCTTCATGAAGACACAGCACTGATAAAGCTTTGAGAAAGGACATACTGTTACTGTGTCCTGCTGACTGGTTGGTGTACACACATATGTACACACAGAGTTTCAAGCTGTGCACATGCCTTGGTAAAACTATATTTGGGCTATTTTAGAAGAGGGCCAGCAGGCACATGTAATGGATCTTGCAGGCAAACCCTGCTCTCAAGCCTTGGGCCCTAACAGCCATGCAATGACATGGAGTGACTCCCCTGTTGTCCACATTTTGTAACATCAGCATTGCATTGTGTTTCTTTGTGTTTACAGCTGATGAGGACCTGTGCTGACCTCTTCCGTCTGGTGCCCTTCATGGTGTTCATCATCGTTCCTTTCATGGAGTTCCTCCTTCCGGTCTTCCTCAAACTCTTCCCAGAGATGTTGCCCTCCACCTTCGAGACGGAGTCCAAAAAGGCATGTGTTCATATACACACAGACAGACGCACACACCCTGTCTCTTGCGTGACCTTGCGACAGGGTTCATTGCGATTACGTAACCTCCTCTCAGATGTGACTGCTGTACCAAGAACCTTTGTTCATGTGACAGGCAGCTGACTTTATCTAATCTTAGCAATTTACTTTGGGAGCTGATTCAGGTTTGCCTCCTTTAGAAACATTTAACACATAAATACTTTTGAAAACAGTATAAACAAATACGCTGACTTTTAAAGGTGTTTGTTAATGTGCAATATGTGTCAACAACTTTACCAGTGAAGACATATTTTATGTTATTTGCTTAGTTTTCTACTATATTGTCTTTCATGATCTGTTATACTCAGCCTTTCCTGCAGG
Source organism: Dascyllus trimaculatus (assembly GCA_024666655.1). NCBI lineage: Eukaryota > Metazoa > Chordata > Actinopteri > Pomacentridae > Dascyllus > Dascyllus trimaculatus. Next base: position 24,138,657 of record CM045449.1, on the reverse strand, counting down.
TGTTCACAGTTACAGATGCTAACATCTGCTCACTGCCTTGTAGTACACTATAAGCAATGTGGTAAATGTTTAGTGTTACCCTGTAGCAAAATGCAATTGTAATTATACAAAAAATATATGACTTTTGCCTTTAATCTCATGGAAAAAAGCAAAAGCAGCAGGTTTGTGCACTGGTCCATCTGACCTGGTAACTCTGAGGATCTCTGGTTGTTCTGTACCACTGCTGAATGGTTCACAGATGTGCTCTCGTGCTTCTTGACAGAACGGAGGTGCCAACATAAGAAGAGTAAAAAAACAGCATGCTGTGTCTAAAACAAGGAGTGAAAAATATTGTGATTTACTAGCCATGTGATTACCTGGAGAAAATCAAATATAAAAACTGTCAAAGGCTGTTTATAGGGACTATGTGTGATCCCTTTCCATTAGAGTGTAAAAGCCTTTTTATGTGGCCAGATATTATTCATAGCTGACTTCCAGATAAATAATGCCTTCTTGAATTGTACCACTCTATTTTGCATGTTCAAGAGAAGATAAACAAACTTGTCAATGTTGGCAGCAAAACGGGTAATAAAAGTTATGCGGTTTCGAGAGAAAGAAAAAAACGTATCTTAAAAACATCACCTACCAGAATGGAAAGTCTCAACTCCATTATTGAACTTTAGAGACTGTGATGTATTAAAAGCAATACTCTGGAGTGAAAGTTCAACCAGTGACGATTGTATTTACATAAATATACCACGCTTTTGAGGCTAACCTTCCTACTTTGTCCTCTTCATGCAGGAGGAGAAGCAGAAGAAGGGTCTGGCTGCGAAGTTGGAACTGGCCAAGTTTCTCCAAGAGACTATTGCTGAGATGGCCCGAAGGAATAAAGCAAAGATTCAGGCAGAGGATGAGACGCAACGCTTCTCCACATATGTTCAGCAGGTGAGTTACTGCAAACATAATTCTGATACAGTGCTGTTTATTTGGTGCTGTACAGTTTTTAAGGGTTGACTGTTGCCTGGCAAGTTTTTAAAAAGTATTAAGTTTCAGTAAATAAACTGAACTGTATTTGATTTTATCTAAGATGAATAGAATATTGTCTATAAATTACAAAAAAAAACAATATTAGTGAGGGGGAAACATGAAAGTGTTGGACAAGAGCATCAGTTTTATGCTCCAGTTTTGACAAATAATAGTCAAACTGCATGACATAAGCAGGCGGTGGTTTTTTGTTTCACATTAATGACTGTGTGTTGTTTTCAGGTTCGGGGGACAGGTGAGCAACCCACCACGAAGGACATCGTACGGTTTTCGAAGCTGTTTGAGGACGAGCTGACGCTGGAGCACCTGGAGCGCCCCCAGCTGGTGGCTCTGTGCAAACTGCTGGAGCTGCAGCCCATCGGCACCAACAACTTGCTGCGTTTTCAGCTCATGATGCAACTCAGAACCATCAAGTCAGACGATGAGGTGAGACGGAGGACTGGTACCTGGTAGTTTTGTGGCTCAGGAACTGCCAACAGGATTTTATGGTCATGAGTGGAAGAGATGCACAAAGTTTACTTTACTAAAATGCCATGCTATTAGTTTGCATGATTCTGCCCAAGTTCTTTAGTTGGATCCAAACAGCTAAACCTTAATCTGAGTCAAAGATGTTGGTGCTGGTCTGGTTTAAACTGGATCAGTGCTTTCCTAGTGTGAAAACATTTTTTGTAAGTTCGACTTCAGGACCAATTATAGGAAATTAAAGTAGGCTCTCCAGAATGGGGGGAAAAGGAAAAACAGCTTTATCACACGGGGAGAGGAGGAGGAGGCCAAGGTGTTACCTGAAATGTGGTCCGACAAGGTCATAAAAAGATAACTGGAAACTGCACTTAAAAATGCAGACACTCTCCAGGAATTTTTGTATTGCATGGTTAGGGACAGGAATGCCACCTGAAGCTTAAAAGAAGATTAAACAGCAGTTTACAAAGGTGCCTGATGCCATTAGATTAATGGGAAGGATGACTTGGATAGCATTCTGCATTCTTGTAGATACATCATGTGTAGTTCTTTGGTGTGCTCTTATAATTGCGTCAATCAACCAGAATTAACCAAATCCAATACATGAGCCTTGGTTCAGACTATTAGGTGTGAAAATGCACTAAAACTGTGTTTAGGAAGTCTCTGTAACTGATTTTGTGAATATTGTAGTGGAAATAATTAAACCAATGACTTCCTTAAAGGCAGGAAATCTTTGAAACTCAGCAGTAATGTCCCCACAGTAAAAAAAAAATGTAGTTAATGGAGTCAAAGATGTTAAACTCAGAGACGCAGAAGAGACTTTATCCTCTACAGTGATGTAAGTGTCATCATTTGTTATGCTTGTGAAGCAGTTTTTTTACGTCCTGTCTTCATTTCTTCACAGATGATTGCAGCAGAGGGCGTGGCAGCCATGAGCGTGTCAGAGCTGCAGGCAGCGTGTCGTAGTCGTGGGATGAGGTCTCTGGGTCTCACCACCGATCAGCTACGTCAGCAGCTGCAGCAGGTGAGCGACATATTGTAGGTTTTTATGACATGACAAAAACAAATTCTGATTCTCAGTAGCTGAGGCTGAAGAGACGGAACAAAAATTATATAAGCCTTTTAACAAGAGAATTCTATTTCCATCTGTCAAAATTTACAGCATCACTTGTATTTGGGGGAATTTGTACCATGGTTTAGAACGTACTTGGTTTGTAAAAGTGGCAAACTTCTTATGTCTTGTCGTTAATCTTCTTTAATAAATGTTCCTCTCCTCTAGTGGCTGGACCTACACCTGAAGGAGAACGTTCCTCCATCGCTGCTGCTGCTCTCCAGAGCCATGTACCTGACAGACCTCAAACCAAAACCCCCTGTCATCCCGCCTGTTCCCAAACTAGAGGTTCGACCTTTACAGTCCACTTATAATCTTACCAGCCACAGCGCTGCAAATGCACTTGAATGTCAGATTAGAGCAAGCTGTACACTGCTTAACATTCCTGCTGTTAAATAGCTGCTATGCAGGTCACTGACGCTTGGTACATTCAGTCTTTGCTCCCATGAAGGAAAGCACCTTTTTTCTGAACTTTTAATTCATTATTAGCAAATTAAGTTCAGTAACTGATTGGAGAACTCTGCACACCGAAGTGAATTAACAATAAGTAAAACACATTTTTGAGGGGAAACAAATTCAACCACTGAATGAGAAATAAACTAGAACAGCTTTATTTGTTTAGTCATGTGCAAGATGTTGTTCTGACCTAATGTATTTTGTTTTGTGCTGTTTTTTTTGCAGAAAGCTGCTGCTCCTCCCCCAGTAGAAAACCCAGGAGCCAACACAAACTCAGTCAGTACTGACATGTTGGCGGACCCAGCTCTGATCATCAAAGACAGACCGGTCAGTGCGCTGCTGAAACACTCACACAGAACACTGAACAGGATAAGATTATGGTCTTTTATTAGACTCAAGACCTGTGCACATCAAAACCAGGCATGTGCACATGATACGAGCTCAGAACAAAGGAGCACAAGTGTACAGAAAATATTTTGACATTTTGGAGGCAGGAACAGTGGTAAATAAAGATTCTGTAAAGAGTAAAAGACCTGCTGATATTTACTGAAGTAAAAGTGTAGAAGTGCTTGCATACATTTTTACTTAAACTATCAAAAGTAAAAGTGCTTATTCTGCAGAGTGGCCCATTTCAGAGTAATGTGTACTAAAATTGTGTTCATCACTTTCATGTTTCAACGGGTAAAGGTGAAGCCAATTTTAGAATTTACTGCGGAATAGTTTGCAAATTTCCTCCTGGGGATCAGTAAAGCTTCATCTTAAATCTAATAATAGGATGTCACTACAGGACAATCATACATCATTATTAATTTGGGTTTTTTTTTTGTATCTATTATTAATCTGTGCCCAAAGTAACTTGTAAATAAAGTTATCAAACATGTACAGCGGGGTAAAAAGTAAAATACAGTAGTCCCTCACCATATCATGGTTCACTTTTCGCTGTCTCACTGTATTGCGGATTTTTAAACTGTATGTAAAATATGTAGCATACAGCAAATAAGTAGAAGCACGTATGGAAAACGCAGCTACGGCCGCTTGAGCTAATTAGTCACTGATTGATTGGCGTTGATCGAAGCCACCCAGAACCTTTGGTCCCACATGGGGAGTGTTTACTGGAAATAAAAGTCAGAGAACTGGTGACAGTCTGTAGGATTACTCGTAACATCATCATCAGTTTCCCGCTAGGCAGCCGGACGTCTTCGGTGTCGGTGTGTTTAAAATACGGCAGAGTTTTTCCGAAGTGGGCGTTTCAAGTGGATCGCTGCGTCGCTAGTTCCGTTATCGGACACGGCTGTAGAAGCTCCTCTAGATGGAAGGTTTAAGAGTGTAGAAAGGGTTTAAGAACATAGGAAGTGTTTATAAGAGTGTGGGAAAGGTTAATAACAGTGTGGGGAGGGTTTATAAAGCCTTAAAATGTGTCCGAATTGTACTGGAGCAGAGATTTAAACTGATAGAAATGGAAAGACACAACTGTAAAATTGTGCTTAAGCCCAGTACTTGAGTAGCTACTTTACACCACTGCCTTCTGTCCTCTTTGTTTAAATCACCGAGCATTTTTCACTCCATTATACTCAATAGACACTAACAGAATGAGCCCTTGTCACTTGTGAATAGAAAACCATCCTCCCAAGGATGGTTTTCTATTCACTGATACTGTTCTCTGCTCTTGTATCATGTGCAGGTGTTTGGTTTTTATGTGCACGGGTTTAGAGACCAATTAAATGCTGTATCAGATGGATTGCACAGATGACACGGAACTCACCATACATTTACTCCAAAAAAGCAGATGTATTTGTCGCATTGGAGGGGCTGTACTACTGTTTGTCTAGTCATAGAGAAGCAAAGTCCCCTTGAGTCGTTCTCTCTGAAACAAAATGTACAGTAGCCAGCGCCAAGAGACACTTTTTTGATTCTGTTTAAATTGTGCCATGAAAAATACATATGTTGTCAAGTTCAAAGATAATTCTACAAGTCAAGACAGTCACAGTTTGTTATAAAGACAGTAAAGTACCATTTATCTTGTGTTAAACTGCTCATTGAACTACACCTCTCATCTCACATAACATACATCACCAACATGGCTGATACTTGGCACATTTCACTTTGTTCTTCAGGAATAAGAAAAAAGTGTTCAGGTGAAAATCACCACAAGCCTGGTCGTGTTGAAAGCTACAGTTATGAGAATGAAGCAAACCTGTCTCTCGATCCTCAGCAGCTTGTGCAGAGAGAAAGTTAGGATGATGTCACATATGCGACATTGGGCTGTGGCGTCTGTCTAATTACATATTTTCAGTCTTGAACTTGAACAGTTTTAAGACTTTCTTATCTAGCAAAATTATCTTTCAAAATGACAATTGTGTAATTTATGGTACAATTCAAACATTATTTGTCTGCATAGTTTGAGAAATGGTCTCATGGGGCACAATGGAATATTTTTTATTATTTTTTTGATGTTTTATTACAAGCTATATATATAATTGCAGAATTTGAGTCACTAATCTTTTCTGTATTTGTCCCAATGCCAAATGTTCCCATTCATCTCTTAGGGGAAATGCACTTATTCGCTGTCTTGCTGGACGCTAAGATGCAAAGGTTGATGGTTGTATAGGAAAATGCTGCTGCAGTCATCAGTCAGCCTAACAGAAAGACTGGAAAAAGAGGGAAAACGGCCAATTCGACTTTGTCTACTGGCAACAAAATCACTCAGCTCGCTAATTAATCGGCCCATCCAAACACATTTATCCTTTTTTTTTAAGATAAAGCAACATTTAACCGTTTTCCTGTTTCCAGTCTTTGTGCTACTGCTGCTAGCTTCACTGACTGATGTGAGAGTGATTAATCTTTTCTTTTCAACTCTGCAGGGCAGCAAAACAAACCATTTACACCTGTAAGGCTGTCTAGACGTGTATTTTCATACACTGGAAACAGACCAGTTACTCTTTGCTCATGAAGAGTTTACGTTGTGGAGTTAGACGTTTCTCAGAAGGACAGCAACAGAAATGTTAATAAATGCATGCAGTTGCACAAAAGGTCCAGAGCATAACCTAACTGTGTATTTGTGTTATTTTTCTGTGTCCCTTTTAGGTGGAGGAGATGAGAGACAAGGCTCCTGTGGTGTCGGACAAACCTCTGACTCCTGCTGAAGTCCTTCAGGTGAGCAGCTGCAGTGCCTTAAAACTGCAGGATCCACTGAAACCAGTATGGGGTTTTGTAATCCAGTTAGCTCTTCCTGCTTTGATCTCCTTCACATGATGTGCTAATCTCTCACAGTGGGACAGAGGTACTTTTCTGGGGAACAAAAACTATTTGAATACAATGGGGAAAGAGTAGAGACTTCTTGGAAATCTGATTAGTTTAGACGTATAAAACTAATCATTAAGAGCTTGACAGAATGACCATCACCAATTCAGAAAGCTACTGGCAAACTGAGAACTGGACGGCAGCAAGATAATCTGTGGGAGGTTTAAAAACATCTGATAAATATAGACCTATGACTGGCTTACAAGAGCTCAGCCAGTTATTTAAGGGGATACTACAAGACACATTTAAAGACGCTGTGTATGGATTTTTTTTATATTGTAGCGTCTGACAGCTAGATGTTCTTAGCTGTCGGATGTGTTTGGTTTTTCTCCCTGCTTCATTTCTGCAAGAAGCTGTGCACTCGCTTTGATATTAATTAATTCCTCCGTGGCAGATAAACATGTTACAGGAGCCTTCACAAGCTCCTGCAAAGTGAACTAGATAAACCAAACACTTTGAGGGCTGATTAACTCTGAAAGACTGAATAAACAGACTAGAAAATGCTTTCTACCTGAGCATTGTTAAAGCTACAAACAATCCATCATGCAACACTCTCTGCTGAAGACCGTAATTTCACATGTGATGTCTCTATTCTCCGTTGTCCAGTCACCAAACAGCTCTCACTTCTATTCAGGCCAGTACAGCGTCCTTTCTTCACTCTCAGAGCAGTTTCTATTTATTCACTGCACCAAAGTCTAACAATGGAAGGATAAACGTCTATTTTCTGACACTTTGCTCTCGTTTTTTTTTTTTTTCCAAGACACTGTTAGAGAAATCTTATGTAATACCAGTTATCTCTGTTACATTCAAGCGCTTGCCAAATGATTTCACACTAGCCTGTCAGCAGGAGGTAAATCTCTCTGTATTTCACAATATGTCAGAATCCTAAATCTGGTGATTGTGGCGACTCTCCAGCTCTGGTGCATCATTAGTTATGTGTTTCACTACAACCAGCAATAATTGCTTTGCCAGAGTTTAAAAAGAGCATAACTGTTGCAAAACAGACGGCACTGTTCCTGCCATGCTTCAGCTGTACATTATGTTGGCTGTTTTGTCATATTTTCATTGTTTCCAACAGGTTAAGAATTCACTGGATGTGCATGTAGAGACTCATGCAGTTAAGAGACAGAGACTGTGGCCCAGGTTAATTTCTGAAGCTACAACTAAACGCTTCACATGTAGACTTATTGGTAGTAACCTTAAAGTTATCAGTATTCTCTAAATGCATCACATGCAACGTGGCAAGGCAGCTGGACAGAGAAAAGCCTATTTCTGCAAAAAAAACATTACTGCACACAACAACTCAGTTATGTGGCCACAAAATTTGACTAAGAAAAGTGAAATAAGGTGTTCTCATGGCAGATTTACCTCAGTTGAAACCAGTAATTTAATCTATCTTAGTGCCTAGAAACATACAGACATACTGCTAAATGTCAGACATACCAGTAGGACATACAAGCGATCAAAGCCGAGATGTAACATTTCATAAATGTGTCTACAGTGTAATTACTCTCACTGCCAGAAGGTGGAGCCAATCCAACATTTATGCACACATCCACTGACCAATAAACATTTTGTCAGAGGATGTCTCCAGTTGTTCTCAGCTAAGACATCCAGTACGTGACCAGTTTTAGGACAGTAAAATGACCAGGCTTAGCAGCAATCTGACCATTAAGTATTTTCCCCATATTGTAATTTGCCCAACTGCACTCAGTCTACTTCTGGTGCAACATTACTGCCAGTCGTTTTTAAATTGCAGCATTGTCACAAGTTACGACATGATGTGAGTGTTTTTGGTGACATGTTGTACAATAAAAACTGAATTAGTGTTGAATTGATACAATAATATAAACCACTTAATCAAATTTTAAATTTTTTATCATTGTACAGATTGTACCCACACCACACCCGCATGGTCTGAGTTCCCTTATGTGTCCACTAGGGGAACCCTTCAGTCACACACAGTAAATGAACAACTATGTTCATGATGCAGCTCTTAAAGAAATCAGAATGAAAGACTACACAAGATACAACATAAATATTATTTTCAGAGCCCAGTTATTTAGACACTGAGGTCTGAACTCACAGGACTGCAATATTATTCAGCTGTTGGTACACTCACCTTATTGTTGATGTTAAACTTGCTTTTTAAAAACTCATTTACTGTGTGACAGGCTGCTCTTACCATCAAAAAGTCTCTGTCCCGTGATCTATCAAACAAATGCCAAAATGCAACAACCATTAATGTTGAATTTATTTCATGTCCCATCAAATGACTCCTGTTGTGGACATTTCCAGTGGAAATCAAAGGACACTGTAGTTAAACCAAGTTCTCTGATTTCTTCCACAGGCTAAAGCAGCAACAGAGGTGGCCCAGAAGAGCAAGATGAGTGCCAACGGCGTTTAAAGAGGAGCAGGATCCTCTGGGCTGAAGGGGAGATGGAGTCACACAACCCCGTGACCTCAGGGGTAGAGGAGCAACAGGCGACCCCCCAGTGATGGTCTGCATTTCAGTAACCATCAGTAAAAGCTCTTCGTCAAACCTGTCCTTGGACTAACATCTCTTCCAGGAGTCCTTCTCCCTCCTCGCCTCTCTCCGTTATCTCCCAGGAAAGCTTTGCTACCGGTTTCTTACCCTCTGCGTTCACATTTCTGCACTCCGTTCTCTCATGATTTGTCCCTGGACTGGCAGACCGCCGGCGTTGTGTTTTCTTTGACCTAACGTCCGGGAAGGGACGCCCAAACCGCCCACAGCAGTTTGTGGTCAACTGTTTGTCTGCTGGTTTCTCCCAACAGGCCGGACCCTCTCCTTCTACTTCTCCTTCTCCTCCTCCTCCTTGTGTAAATTTGTAAATATCATGTATATTATTTGTCTGTCTGACATCACAGAAGCAGCGGCTTTGTACAGTTTGCTATTCGCAGGCCAGGTTTTTCTCTCTTAGCGGTTTTACATAGTTTTATTTGCAGAAGTTTTTAAGCTCATGTTCAGAGAGACGTCATCCGTTTTTCTTAAATATTTTTGCTGAACTTTTTGGTTCAGTTGCTGCCCCAGCCTCGTTTTCGCTCATTAAGCTCGACTGCGCCGACGTACCGAAGCTGACATCAGAAGCGGAACGATTCGAACCCGCTATTAAATAAAATGTATATGTAGAAATTTAATTATTCGTCTGCTGGCAGAACAGCAGATTTGGACTGGCTCTGTCTCTCAGCAGAGTTAAGGTAGTTTACTGCTGCTGTAATTAGCAGATGAAGACTGGTTAATTTTTTAAGAGCAGGTCCACTCCTTAAATCTAGAAGAGGCTGGTAAGTTTAATTGGCCTTCCTCTGGTTCTGGTTAAGCCACTGAAAGGACAATCTGTAAAAAAAAATGCAGATTTATTTGCATATACAGTGTATGTATTGTGCTTTAACACTATGATGCTAAAATGTCTTTAAACTGAAAAGAGGAAGTACTTGATGTTATAAATATATTAATAATATGGCAGGAGAAGCTTAAAACCTGAAGCCACAAATGAGATTGTTATTTTTGGTATTGTAGTGTTATGACTCGCTCAACCTCATTAAGCCCCTTAAATATAACCCTAAAAGTAAGTATTGGAAAGCTTAGCAAAAAATACAGTTTTGCGTGTGTTTGACAATGCTTCAGATTCTCTAGATCTCCATGTCCCCTAAATACTTTTGGCATTAACTGTCTCCACATTATTTTCCTCATTGCTGTTTATCCACAGGCACCTCCTAGAAATGGATGCCATAAACAAAAAAGGAACGTTTTCAAGCCGCATGGTTTGTGTTCTTGGTTTTACGTATGTGCCTAAGGTTAAAGGGCGATTGTTTGCGTTCTTCATCAGAGGACAGATTTCTTGAGTTCTACATTGATACTTTTGATTTAAACAATCACCTCGGTGTGTTTAAAGCGCCCAGTTGCACCTTTTCTCTCTCGTGGAATGTCTCCTTTTCCCTTTCCCGTTTGACCCAAATTAATCCGTACCATCTCTTCAGTCGGCTCTCCCTTTGTGGTGTGACGGAGGTCAAGAAGAACGATTAAAAAAAACAATCAGAATAGTTGCTTTGTCATCCTGGTTTGTGCTCCGCAGCAATATTGACAAACAAGAAACAAGTATTTCCCCTGAAGTTTTGAGTAGGCGTGAAATTGATTCTGCTTTTTTAGATATAGGTGCATTTTAAAGGGTGACTACAACAGGTTAGAAACATTTTTTCTTCTCTGGTTCAAAGTTTCAGGCCTGTTTCCCCTGAGCGTTTACTGCTGGTTGTGGTCAAAAAACATGTGCTCTGTTGCATCTGCAACTATGTCCAACATGGATGTCAGAGTGTTGAAATCCACCCACCAGCTGTGATCCACCGCAGGTCAGTGGTGAGGGTGTGGTCACTCTTTAACAGCAACTGTGCACAAGAAAACGTGTTGAGTCGATGAGCTGGCAGGTTTTCTGACTTGACTCTGACATTTGATGACTGGTACTGTATGATTAAAAGATCTCAGCATTTAAACAACAGCCCAGACTGAAAAATGTTTCTGTCTCAGTTATTGGACAGGATTAGTTGGTCCTTAAAAAAAAACCGTCATTACTTTTCAACCATCATTTTGTGTGTTAACAACGCCGTGCCTGTCTTGAAGCTACTATTACCTACTGCCATCACAGTCAGTTTGTTTCTCTCAGTTGAAAATTGCACTGCTGTCCAGCTAGGTATTACCCTATGTTAAAACTAATGCATCACTCTGGAATTGCAAATGAGTTTAGGGGTGATGCAAAACAAGAATTCACATATTAAAATCATGAAACCCTTTACAAACCGTCTCCTGTCTTCAGTTATTCTATTTAACTACAGAACATTTCAGGTTGTTTACATTACATTCTGTGTAATATTCTCAGGTAATTAATTTGCACATTCCTGCACACAAAGTTTTCTGACTGTTTACAACCTGTAGTCCCTTGATTACACTTGTACTTATTTAACTTGTTGACTGTCATGCACTAAAACACCAAGTCAAATTCCTCGTATGTGAAAAACTACTTGGGAATAAAATGGTTTCTAACTATTAATGATGCAAGTAGCAAAGCACACAAACATTTTTTTTTACATCATTACTGTAAGGAAGCCACTGTAAACACCACACATATGTACTAAGCAGTGGTTTAACTGTTTATCCTCATATTAAAAAGTGCTGGTTATCAGTGAGAGCCAGCTGGATTTGCAAATGCATTTTATTATGGCTTGCAAAGGTGCCATTACTAATCATTCAAGCCACGTATGCGCACACACACACACATATATATGCTGTATTTACTATATACAGTTTGTGTAAATAATAAAGTTACAGGCTTTAAATATCATACATGCCTACAGACTATGATCGAAAGAACAAATTAAACAATGACTGTAATGAAGGAGAAGAGCTTCATAGTTGCTGGGATTATTTGTGATTCCTATTTTAACTCTGTTTAGCTCCACATTACATCTGATAAGGTCGAGTCTGAATGCACAACCTGAGGAAATACCTTTAATGGTGTCTATAAATAGAGACACCCAGAGTGACAGTTTAAAGTAGTTTGTAAGAACGGAAGTGAGATTCAGTAAAATCCCAGGACTCCCGTGAAAAAGAGGTTTTTAATCTCAATGGGACTTTCCAGGTTAAATAATTTTTAAAAAAAACTCCAAAACTTTCCGTGTAACCACGTTTACGTTTGATTTGCCGTGTGGGGGCTGGGGCGTTTCTGGAAAATGACTATTTCCTGCTTATTCTGAACATCAGAGGAACACACACCCTCCCACACACACACAGGTTTGCTTTCATTTGTCCAGATTATCTTCATGTACCTTTATACGAAGTCCCCTACGGGTCACAGTTTTTTCAAAGGTTACTTTTACATTACCTTGCAATAACCGTTTGTGTTTCCTCGTAATACTGTTATGTTACTTCGCAACAAGTTTTGTGTTACTTTGCCATAGTTTTGCATCACCTCATGATTAGTTTTATGTTGTCTCAAAATTTACTTACATTCCCTCATAATAACTTTTGCATTCCCTCTTGATACTTTTGTTACCTTGCAATAAGTTTTGCGTTCCCTCATCATACTTTTGTGTCACCTCAGAATATGTTTTGCATTCCCTCAATATTTTTGTGAGAAAATGTTGACTGATATAATTTGATATAAACGATAAATGATAAAAACACTTTTTAAAAAAATGCTATACAGGGGGCTGGCAGTGATGTGGGCTTTTTATCTGGGTTGGGGAATGATGGTGGGCAGGGGGCTGAAATTTTACCCGTTCAAGGGGGAGGTTGAGGGAGGAACGGGGGGAGGAGGAGGGGCTGTTTTGGACGCACTGAAAGCAGAAGGTTGGTACGTGTAGCCTTGAGTGTTTATGGAAATTCAGATTTTTTAATAAGGGTGCTTTGACTGGATTTATTGTAACTTGTGTCTTAGCATGTGTTTTCTGAAAATACAGGTTTTCACAGTGGGTAGTGTTTAGGAAAAAGTTTAAACTCTGAAAACAAGCACAAGTGTAAGAGCAGCTGCCTGCAGAAGGACAACGCTATTTTAAGCCGGCAATCTTTATTCAACCCACAGCTTTGTGTTCAGCAAGTGGTCGAGACTGTGTGTGCAAAATTATATTAAGGCTGTCCTGTATCTTAACATAATGTAATGAAATGTCAAGATTCTACATTGAAAAGTTTTTATTTGTCACATGCTAATTAGAAAGGACAATGAAATGCAAAGTGACTGTTCTATCAGGCTGTGCAGTAACAACAAGATACGCTTAAAAAAAAAAGAATCCTAAAAATAGAAAAATTCATAAATAGTGGGGGGTAAAGAGCTTATGAAATTAAAGTGCAGTGCACATTGCGCAAGAGTTGCTGTGTACGTATGTTATGTAAATGAATAAATAATACATTGTATTGATTTAGTCATATAGTGTATATAGTGCCTTCTTGTCCCCCGTGTATACCCCTTAACCCCCTTCCTAATCGACTAGCAGTCTTCTGTCATACACTGTCATTCGCAATGTAAAATAAGTCATAGCTAACATAAAAAATCCTTCATTGTTGTATATCTGTGCATAGAACTGGAGTTATATCCAAAAGCTACAATTTGTGGTTGTTTTATCGCACTCTGAATTAACGTCATGGACGATGCTGTCGGATCTGGCACTGCAATGAAAAAAGGAAAGCCGAAAGAGCCAACTCTGTGGCTCTTTCTGTAAATGTTCATGCCACATCGTACCTGTCCACTCATCAGGTATATCCATATGGCTATTTTTGTGCTTACTTTTGCTCAGACTAGAAAACAAGTAAATATAAGGAATGATCTAAAATTCAAATTTCAGGAAAAGCTGCAGGATACTTGTGCTTTTTGTCCTGATATATGCAGTATTGTGGGACATCTTGTCTCTACAGCAGAGTGCAAACTTAGCATGACACACAGAGTCACAATAGCCACATGAACTTTCCTTTAAATATCCTGATCACAGAGAGACAAATAATTTTAATGGCAAAATAGTAACACTTATTGTTTCTTCTGTTTTTACTATCTGTTGTTCTTTTTCAGTTTCTTTCCTTGGCTCCTCTCTACAGTGCAAAGATGAAGCTGACAGTAGCAGCGGCCTTGTGCATATCTCTTCTTATGGTTCATATTAATCTTTCACTTGCTGTTAAAAAAGGGAAGCTTGGTGGGATAACAAATCTTTTTAAGAAGCCTCCCAAAACAAAAACTACCCTGGATTCCAAATCTAAGGATACAATACTCAAGAAGTCCAAACAACCTACACAATCCAACCAGGGAGGATATCCTCAGCAGCCAGGAGGTTACCCTAACCAAGGAAGCTACCCTCAGCAGCCAGGAGGGTACCCTAACCAAGGAGGATACCCGAACCAGAGAGGCTCTCCTCAACAACCAGGTAGTTACCCTAATCAAGTAAACTACCCTCAACAGCCAGGAGGATACCCTAACCAAGGAGGCCACCCTCAACAGCCAGGAGGATACCCTCACCAAGGAGGATACCCTCAACAGCCAGGAGGATACCCTCACCAAGGAGGATACCCTCAACAGCCAGGAGGATACCCTCACCAAGGAGGCTACCCTCAGCAACCTGGAGGCTACCCTCACCAAGGAGGATACCCTCAACAGCCAGGAGGGTACCCTAACCAAGGAGGCTACCCTCAACGGCCAGGAGGGTACCCTCAACAAGGAGGATACCCTCAGCAACCAGGAGGTTACCCTCACCAAGGAGGCTACCCTCAACAGCCAGGAGGGTACCCTAGCCAAGGAGGCTACCCTCATCAGCCAGGACGTTACCCTAACCATGGAGGCTACCCTCAGCAGCCAGGATACCCAGCTGGTGGTTATCCAGCACAGGCCTACCCATATGGAGGAGGTTATGGCAGTTATCCAGGTGGATACATAAACTACAACCCAAACAACAAAATCCTGAGCCCTCAGTATGGTGGCAGCTTTGGTTATGGGGGCTATGGCGCTGGAGGTGGGTCTCCCTTCTCCCACTCTGTAAAGGCAATGGGCTATGTTCCGTCTGATAAATCCAGAGGGTTTGGACGCACTGCAGTGATGGCAGCAGCTGGAGGGGCTGTGGCAGGAATGGCCCTGGGTTACGGATTAGGGAGGTTCCCTCGTCCACACTTCCACTTTCACGATCCCCAGGAGGAATATTACTACAACTACTACATGTACAGGAAATATGGTGTCAAATCTACTGATACTAATGACTACAGCAGAGACTATAGATATGATTCATCCCTTCAGACCTATGATAAATACATGGACTCCTGCATGAAGAGAACAGACCTTCTGCCTGCAGAGAGGCAAAAGCCAAACAACAAACCAGCTACCACCACAACTCAGACTACCCCAGCTGCTACTATTAATGTCACTACTACTTCTGCACCAGTTACTGTAACTAGCAGCAACACAACAAGTAACAACACTGCAGCAGACCACCCCTCAACCACTGCACCTTCGACTCTCCACCCTCTAAATGAATCTGAAGTCAATCCTACGTCTCCATCTGCACGGAATCTTAGAAACACTGTGACTGATGACAACGATGATGAAATAGTCAGCATTGTGGAGATTGGCTACCCAGCACTGATCAGACAGATGAAGGTCAAAAGATGTCTTGAACTTTACATGGTCTACACTGAAAAGCATTTGAAGAAAAAGTCGACAACCACACCGCACTCCCCCATTGCTGGAGTGCAGGGACTGGAGATGGGCTTGCAAGGGCTTTTATCTGTGGTAACAAGTACTACACTGATGCTGCTGAATAGCAATGTGCAAATACTGCTGCACTGAGGCCTTTATAGCTGTGAAAATGATAAAGAAAAATGTAGGTTTAAAGTGCACAACAAAAAGTGTTAAAGCAGAATGGCTTTCAGTATGAGCATGTCATTAGTTGGTCCACTATCCTGGTTTAGACTAAAACTATCTTGGCAAGTGCTAAACAAACTTCCATCAATATTTGTTCATATATCTGCAACCTCCAAAGAACAACAGGTTGACATTTTAGGTTTTGAGGAACATATCTTGATGAGTTTTGGGTAGATTATCAGCATGAACTCTAAGACATTTCATCTAATGCTACCATCAGTCCCATTTTTTTCCAATAGCTGGTTTTGTTTAATCACCAGATACCTGCAAAACTATTTACATTCTTATCAGCCTGAGCTGAACTTTGTGCTGAACTGTTAGCATGCTGAAATTAGCATTTAACCAAAAGCCCTATTGTGGCTCAGAGAGCAACAAAGATAGCTGTACACTTGGACTCTTGCTTATTTATTGAAAAAATCTGGCCAGTGTCATTGTGCTAGGGGATTTTTTGCACTCTGTCAATGATACAGACTGTGTTGCTGTGATGGTGTGTGAAAATAAATACAGTAGTGCCACAAAGGATATGTGATATTAGTATGTATATGTAGTAATTATATGAACTTGTGTCACGCTAATGTTGGAGGACTGTCTGAATAAAGGACAGTTTAAAAATGAAGAGTGAACATTACACTGAATGATGAGAATGCACTAAATATTAAAATATAAACATTGTGAGCACAAGTGAGTATTTGTAATGGATCACATTTTAACTGTTTTCATTGTCTACTAAACTGAGCTTTTATGTAATCACCACAAGTTTGACTGAAATACAGAAAACCTATTAACTATTAAAGTCCTGTTTAAGACTGATTATATTTTCAGTTGGTTATTTTATGTCATTCGGATAAAAGGCTCTTCATAAGCCTAACATTGTAATCAATACATGCTTTCCACTGCCTTTTCTGTGTACAACTGTTGTTGATTTTGTATGTTTGAGATATTTTTTGTACACTTGCCTACCTCCCGTGCTGTGTTTGGCCTCGCTCCACTCTCTGGGGCATGTGATGGCAGAAGTGGTCTTAAAATGTAACAGCCCTGAGGGAATAATCATATGAGATGTGGCCATATTAAATGGAACACAATGTGCAAACTAAATTGGGAGCCAATGGAAGCTTGGCTCCTCGTCATAAGACCTGAGCTCCGTTGAAAACATGATTTCTGAAATTACAAAGCATCTGTATAAAATTGAGAGTATATTATTTTTGCTAGGCTATTTTTCTGAATCTTTATTAAAAATTAGGCTATAATTGTATGCACTGTATGTCTGATTCATGCAAAAGAGCAATTCATCACCAATTACTTTAATAAGATACCAGCATGTATACTATTCTTGCCATCTCCAGTGAGGCGTGGTGGACAGTTTACAAAATGTTTAACTCAAAGATAAAAAAAAAAAAAACTCTCTTAATGCAAACAAATCTAATCCACCTATGGCACTGTTTTGTTATTCCAATTTTTACACTTTTATTATTAGGCATAATGATTAACAAACGCCAAATCAAATACTTTAGAAATGTTGTGTCTTTAGTTTCTGACCATGAAAAGGTGGTATAAAAAAAGAGATCCCTGTGTAATTCAGACCCTGACTGAACTCATCTGCAAACCTCCTGTATGTTTATCACATTATGAGCCGAGTGTTTTATTGCTGAAGTTAAATAAGGATTTGTACAAGAATTTTCCCAACACTATGAACACTGTGGAATCCCCCTTAAAAGTAGCCACAACTGTTTATTCTTCCAGAGCTCTTACAATGTCTGCTTTGACCACAAAAACATCATGGGGCCAGTGTGGAGCTGAATACTTTAGTCTTTAACGGCACTTGGTTATTTGTCTGCATTTGTAAAGTAGAGTTGCGATTACACTCTACTTCACAAAATAATGAAAGTGGTATTTGTTTAAAGAAGACAGTTGTAAGCTGTGCTGAAATGCATCCCTTGGTTTGTGTTATTTCCTTTTCTGTGAATCACTACCTGTATAAAATTAAAATATATAAATCTAACTATATTTGTTTAAAGTCAACTGCAAAGTATCCCGTACAGAAAAAAAGCATTTTCTAATCGATGATACAACAGAAACTAAATATTACAAGTTTAAAACGTCTGCTCGTCAAAGAAATGAGTTGTTGTAACTGTTTACACTGGCAGCTCCTTATTTTTGGTAACAGTGTGTAAAACTTTGTTTGTTTGATCTGATATTTGTTTTATATTGTTGGGTATTTTATTCTAGGATCTTGCATTATATTTTATAATGATTTATGATGAATCTTAATCTGCAAAGTAACATTTTTTTTTTCAAATAAAGGAAGTGGAGGTTAAAGTATGAAATAGCTTTCTAAAATGTATATTATATGAGAGTAAAATGGAAGCAGTCAGTTACTTCACAGCTGAACATTGCTTGAGTAGGCTAAATGCACTTAACCCCATGCTGCCATTTAGTGAAGCTGTATACAGTACACAACAGAGAGAAGTACACGGATGTGCAATACCACTTAAATGTCAAATGGTTTGAAGCTGTATCATCTATCAATAACTGCACTACTTTTGAGTTGAACTGTTAGGTATTTAGTCTTGTGTAAAATACGAAATTGACAGTTTAGATTTGTTAAAAATTAGGACCTCACAGTAGGAACTCAACACAGTAAAAGTCAGTGCATCTTTCATTACTGTGATTAATTTTTATTTTTTGTAATATTTCTTATATTCACTTGTTTGACATTTTTGTCACAAACTGATCTTTTTTGTAGAACTTGTGCCGTTTTACTTTTCTCTTAAAAATACCCCAAAGGCATTGGGATTGGATTCAGTTCAGGTGACGTACTTAGTCAAGCCATAGTTTTTACCTCTTTTTCTCGAGACACTCTTCTGTGATTTTAGCAGTGTGTTGTGGATCATTAACATGCTATAATACTCACCTTCTGTCAGCCCGTATTTTGGTATATTCACCGGCAATAATGGTGACAAATTTTGCCACCAAATATCATGCTTTCAACTCTGCGCTTCCCTGTCAGAACCCATTTACTGTGGTCGTCCTGACCAGATTCATGCAAAAAATGTATCAAATGTATCTTGATCTCATCTGACCAAAGAATGGGCTCCCAATATTCATCAGGTTTTTGTTGCATGGTCTTTTGAAAAGTTTGATCTGGCAGGTTTGTGCTGAGGGGCAAGCAAAGTTATTTTTCTTGGATGCTGTCAGTAGAGGCTGACATTATACAAGGTCCTTCACACAGTCTGAACTGTCACAGAAGCTCAGATTTCCATTGATAAGTCAAAAGTTTGAAGCACTTGCCTGCCAGTTTTTCAGCTCAATTGGGAAAGTAGTGCACTGTTGTTGACACCACATTAGAAGGAAACCACTGCGGTTAATATAGCAGCTGTGGATGGCCACAGTCCTGTGTTGCACCTCTTAATTACTTCTGCAACTGTGGTTTAACACACTTTTGGTGATCTGGATTTCATGTATCCTTTTTCATCTTTGTGAAGCTCACAATCAAACATGTCAGTTAGTCTATGTGGGGCCATGATGCAGACATGCAGCCCATAGGCCTAAAAACTGAGAAGGATTAGGTGTTTACAGGTCATTTTATAACCATGTAATGCAATCGGAGTTACGGGAAATGGCAAGTGTAATCAGTTTTGTTTCAGCAATCATGGGTGTGGCATATTCACTTTTGCTGCATTGAATTTCTACTCTAGGGCCTGCATTTTCAATACAGTCTTTCAAAAGTAGTTGTTTTGAGGTGCTCGTGAGAGGAAACACTCCTCAGTTTGTGTGAAAATAATGCAATTTAGAGGGGCAAGTGTTGTGTGCTCACCTCTGCTGTCCACTGTAAATGATTTAAGTGTGTGTGTGTTTTTCCACATGATGTCACAGCAGCATCGTGTGGCTCGGGATGCTGGGAAATGAGTCGAGGTAAGCCCCGCCCCCTCCTCTGTTTCCATGCGACCCACATCCCTCGTGCAGCATTACGTCAGACAGGGGCAGTTTCTAAACGGTACAAACGTTTGCACCGACCCCGGGGAAGTAACTAGGCTCCGGTGAGGCTCGCTGAGGGTAAATTGAAGCCAGAAGTGGTGGTGCAGATAAGCTGTCACCAGTCAAGGTAAGGCTGTGTTTCATGGAGCTGCGCCTTTACTGTCTGAAACCAGGGGATGATGTTTTTAACCTCACACCAACGTGTCTGTGTGACCGTAGCTCATCTCCCTGTGTGCAAATGGACAGCTATCTGACAAGCGCCATCTTCTAACTGAATAAAGGATCAGTGGGAGCTGACAGGACACAGGGAGGCTCCATCTGCTAATGCAAGGTTACTGATGCATAGCATAGTCATAGCTGTGTGCATTTGTTCTAGTTAGTTTCTGGGTTTGCTTAAGTCAGAGGTGTTTTGGTGATGTTATCGGGAGCAGCTGGAGGTGTGGCATCACCACCACAAACAGATCTGTGTTATTGTGAACTGTCACTGCCACACCTTTCATCCAGCTTACTGACTGGTTTGCCTTCAGAGGGGAAAGTCTGCATTTTTTTAAAACTTATTTTGAAGTAAATAAAAGTAATTTACCTGTTCAGCTGGACTTTCTGAAGATAGACTTGGTTGTTGTTTACAGAAAGCATAATAATTAATTGTCATTAGTTAGTGCATTTACCAGAGGAAAGGAAAGACTGCATGTCTATGACGTCTGTACCCCCTAATTATTACAAATCACAGACTGGTAGCCTGTCTGACCCACCCTTGTAAATGATGCTGCAGGTTTTTATTGTTGCATGTACCGGTAAATGTTCGCATGGAGATTCAATTATGAACTATATACAAGTAAACCTATATAGCTAAAGAGATATTACTGCACATTCAGTGATAAATGAGCAGTTAAGAAGAGCAAGTTTATTTTATTTATTTATTTATGTTACCTGCCACCACCGGTTTAACTGCAACAGGCATTTATAATCGTAATGGCTGCAGTGATTACTCATTTAATCAATTAGCTGTCAGCTATTTAATTAAGCACAAGTTAATGTTATAGGTGATTATTTGAGTAGTTTTAAAAGGAAAAAAACAGTCTAAATGATCAGACTGCAGCTTCTTAAATGTGAGTATTTTCTGGTGTCTTTTCTCCGTTATGACAGTAAACTGAATAGGTTGTGCACATAGCAAGAAATTTGAAGATGCCATTTTGGGCTTCTGGAAACACTGACTGACATTTCTCACCATTTACAGACCGACTACCATAGACAACTAACCAAATGTCAAGAAAATAATAAACAGATTTATCAACAATGGAAATAATCATCAATTGCAGCCGCAACAGATCACACTATGGGCATGACTGCAGCATTACAACCACACTAAATTGCCATTTCATGTCTCCTCTGTTTAAGTATTGACATACACATCAGTCACTGTGTCATTTAGTGACAATATACACTAACATCAATATATTTCACAGCCTAAGATGAAAAGTAAAAGGAAATGGCAATGGCAAGTATTTTGATGAATAGCTACTTTTCAAACATCCTGTGATTTCAGCTTCTCAAATAAGAACTCACTTTTTTTCTTTGTCATATATGAGAGTTTATGTAAGCTTTGTCATAACAGTCAGATAAAACAAGGAGCGATAGATGGGTTATAGATGCCACCTTGGCTCCAGGATTTCAGAATAGACACAAGATAACCGTTTAAAATGGCAAATAATTGTTTAACAATGTAAAAAGTTACTACAATAAAATTTATAATTGTAATAGTTAAAATAATTGGATAATAATTGAATTAATTTTCCTCTAACTTTTCTCCATCGTCTTCCTTTTCTCTCCTCGACTTTCCCTATAGGCACAAGATGAAGCTCAATCCATTATCTGTGCTGTGTCTGTCACTGCTTTTGTTTAATACTGATTTATCACTGGCCAAGAAAGGAGGAGGCTTTGGGAAAAGCTTTAGCTCCAAAAAGACCTCCACCACCAACCGAGGCAGCAGCCACACTAATACTGGCAAAAATAATCAAGGATCCAGCTCTCATGGTGGACAATCCAGACAACCTGGACAAACCGGTCAAGGCAATTACCCCAGGCAGCCGGGCGCAGGAAGCTACCCTAACCAGCAGCCAGGTTCCCCATATGGTGGAGGTTATGGTGGGCAAGGTGGTTATGGAGGTTATGGTGGGCAAGGTGGTTATGGAGGACAAGGTGGTTATGGAGGACAAGGTGGTTATGGAGGTTATGGTGGACATGGTAGGTATGGTGGTTATGGAGGTCATGGAAGTTATGGTGGGCAAGGTGGTTATGGAGGCTATGGAGGTTATGGAGGTTATGGAGGTGGATACATAAACAAGAACCCAAACAACAAAATCCTGAGCCCTCAGTATGGTGGCAGCTTTGGTTATGGGGGTCATGTTCCTGGATATGGTTCTCCCTTCTCCCACTCAGTGAAAGCGATGGGCCATGGTCCCTCTGATAAATCCAGAGGGTTTGGACGCACTGCAGTGATGGCGGCCGCTGGAGGGGCTGTGGCAGGAACGGCTGTGGGCTACGGGTTAGGGAGGTTCCCTCGTCCTCACTTCCCCCTTCGCAACCCCCAGGAGGAGCATTACTACAACCACTACATGTACAGGAAGTATGGCACTCGGTCTACTGATACTAATGACTACAGCAGAGACTATAAGTACGATCCACCCCCTCAAACCTATGATAGATACATGGAAAACTGCATGAAGAGAACAGACCTTCTGCCTGGAGAGAGTCAAAAGCCAAACAACAAGCCAGCTGTTACTACCACAACTAAAACTACAACAACCACTGTTATCACCTCTGCTTCAGACACCAACAGCAACACAACAGAGACCAACAGCAGTGCTGAAGGAAACACACTGAGCTCTGCACCTTCGACTCCTCTGCCTCTAAATCAGCCTGAAGTCCGTCCTGTGGCACCAGCTTCACTGGCTGTCGGCAGAGCTGAAGATGATGATACGGTCAGCATTGTGGAGATCGGCTACCCAGCGCTGATTGAGCAGCTGAAAGTCAGGAGATGCTTGGAGCTGTACTTGGTTTACTCTGACAACTTCTTGAAGAAACAGACCGGAGGGGTACAGGGACTGGAAATGGGTTTTCAGGGGCTTTTAGCTGTGGTCATTAGTACTATATTGATGCTGCTCAATAGCAACATGCTAACACTGCTGCACTGAGGCCTTCATACACAGGAGAAGTGATGGAGAATGTGTTAAACAAATGAAGTAAGTGGATGGTAAATAATTAGGAATGGAGGAACTCTTACCTCGTTATCATTTCTAAACTCCTACTTTATTGTTTAAACTTCTACTTTGTTGTTTTTTGATGCTTTCTGAAGGCACTGATTCATCATGCAAGTGCATGACTGGCACTGCACAGCTGGCAGACATAATGGATTGCAATGTAATTATTGGAGGAAGGGAAGGGGAAAGGTTAAACTGGAAAGCTTTTTGCTCTTCTGAAAGAGAAAGAATCCATTAACTGTGCACTAATACTCCAAAGTTTTGATATGGCTTTCAAATCTGGCCCATTAAAGTCTATTTAGATTTAGACTTTATGTAGCCATAGTCCTAGAATGTGTGGCACTGCCAGTGACTCCTCTTTCTGTGTGTAATGTCCCGTCTGTTTCAGAAAAAATGTTTCTTTTGTTTATTTATTTATTTGAAGAGCTGGCAAAGTCTTTGTTCTTTTACCTCAGTGGAAAAAGCATTTAAGAGGGTTGACCTGCACCTGTGGGGCTGCTACAGGCTGCCAAAGAAGATCTATGTAAATAAACTACTTTAAAATAATGCAGGTGTGCTTTAAGTGTGATATGACTGTATTAACCACAAAGACAGTGCAAAGAGTCGGAAAACACCAAATAGCCATCTAAAATGATCAATTAATACCTGGCTTCTACTTGCCTAGTAATAACTTAGCCTACTAATGCCACTATCAGTGGTCTACGTTAACTAATATCTGTGCTTTAGTCAGATATTTTATACTAAAAGCATGACTGAGTATTTGTAAGGGAATCATATCTACTCCTGTCTTCACAGCATAAAACATATATAGACTTTTATAATACGCGGTGCATTGAAAAACTCAAACCAAAAAAGGCCAACTATTGTTCTGTGTCGGCGCTTGTTTCATTTGGATAGACCGCCACTCAAAACAGACAATAGTATGCATGCTGTTGTCTAAACACTCCTTAAATCCTTTACTTTGGAATTTTTCTGAAAAGTTATGACTTTTGTCTGGCATTTTGTCATATGTTCTGCATTTGCTTTGTAGAGTATGTTGTTTAATTTTGGATGTGTTTTTTAAATATTGTTGTTTCCTTCTATCCAGTGTTTTGCCTTCCTGTCCACTCTTATAATTTCAGAAGTGCTCTTAAAGTGTTACACCCCGTATGTACCCGTACTGATCTCCAAACTCTACCGTATGTTATCTTGTATTATCAGCTGTGTTTATGGTATCAAGGTATTTGCAGTACAGTACATACATTTGTACAAGAATGTTTCTAGTCAATGAAGCTGTTGACTGAAAAAAAGCACATTAAAAGTGCTCTTTGGAGTTTTTAATCACACACAAACATGACTGTCATGTCCTAAAGCATTTGATATGGTAGTTATTCCGTTAAGGATAATGTTTACTACAGAAAAACTCCACAGTGTACCTTTAATATGTCGCTGTATGTAGTCCATGTTATCTTGTGTCTGGCTTTGAATGTATTTGAAAATGCACATGTATCAACAATCCTCTATCCTAAAAAACATATATAGGCCATGAATACGACCCATAAGAGCGTTTTCTGAATTAGCCCCTGTACTTGGAGCAGGAAATTTACATATTTTAAGCTTCTGCTGCTTAGACTTTGTCCCCGAGACAACCTGGCTAGTTTTAGGGAAACATCAAAAAGTTATCAGAAAGTTAAAACAGGCCACCTTTGTTTTCAGAATTTAAAAAAAAACATGGTTAAGGTTGTCGAACAGTCATTGTTAAAAGTAATGATGTTGGTTTAAAATGGGAAATGAACTGTGATCTCTCAAAGTCCAATGTTTTGTCAACCCACCCATCCACCCTGACCACCACCTTATGCATAAGATCAGAATTACTGTGGCCACTAGAGGGCGCAATCCCAGTGAAATGTAACTATGGGTCGTAAAAAGCTGTTTGCACAAATGACCTACGCTGACGTTTCTCACGCGAGGACATATTACGTACTAACCTGCTGAATGTTCTACTGAATACCAAGGGTTTACTTGCACTTTCTGCTTGTCAAATAAACTTTACTAACTTGAATTTGTGGACGTTTGTTTTATTACTTTTAGTGGTTGGTTCAATTTTGACTCAAAATAAGTGTTACGAGAAGCTTTGGTTACACATTTATAACCGTGAGGGAAATGACAATGATTAGGGTTAACTTATTTTGGTGGACAGAGCTGAAGTTAATTGATGATTTACCATGCTTATAGTGATCAAATGGAGGCCCCAAGACAGAATTTCCATCTGAATTTTTTGATTCAGTAAGAGTTATTTACTATTTTAGAAAACGTCAGAAATATACATATCAATTTTAATACACAATTTTATATGTGGATGTATACTGGGTCACTTTTGGATGTGCTCATCTGTGAGTTACGAGTGCTTGTATTGGGATATTTTAATATAGAGTAATGGTAATTACTTAACAAGTTTAGTGATGTGTAGTTATAAGGTATTTGTATGTGCTCATGTGGTCTAAGACAGTATGATAATGGTGGAACAAGTACTCACTTCCCTGACAAAATTATTATCACCAAAATTTTAAGAAATGCACAATATAAAATCTCTATTATAAGTATAGGTCACACAAACATAAGTACAAAAGCAGCAAAGTACAGCTAAAACTATCAACAGTAAAAGTAGGCCTCCTCATTGTTGACATGTGCACATTACCAGGTGGCGATATGTCACAGCCACTCTGCCTGCCCTGTGGGCTGTTTGCTTTCTGCAAGACCTGACAGGGAACATAATGGCGCCATTGGATACACCTGGCTCCGGTGTCCTTCATGCAGACGCAAGACTGGAGCAGCAGCCAGTTAGAAGAGTTCTTCTCCCTCTACATTTCCTTAAGTTGCAGTCTTTGTTTTTTTGTGTTACAGCACCTGTACATCCGTACATCCATGCAATAAGGACATGGATCACCTTTTACAGATGCCTCCCACTCACTTATTTGCATTATTTTTGTTGTAAATGCATTTTTCTACCATGTGGTATACCTGTGTGTTTCCTATTTTTGCCAGGTGGTGGAAGAAATATTAAGATCCTTAAGTAAAAAGTATTATGACCACACTGAGAAAATACTTCACTACAAGCAAATGTCCTGCATTCAAAACCTTACTTTAGTAAAGGCACTAATGTCACACTAAAAAACACTCCAGGACAGTAAAAGTACTGCATTCAGAAACCGTGAAATGGTCCATGTCTGTGTTTTTCTATTGCATATGGATTTTTAAAACTAACATTCCTGCTGCATTAGTGTGTATGTTGCATTTCACTGCTGTAGATGTTTAAGTTTCAGCTACTTTTAACTACTACTACTACTGCTACTGCTACTACTACAACACCGATCAGACATAACATTATGACCACCTGCCTAATATTATATTGGTCCCCTTATGTGCTCAAAAATGCTCTGAACCATTGGACATGGACAAGAGGACCTCTCAGGGTGTCCTATTGGGTCTGGAACCAGGACCAGGGCACTGGATCCTTTGGGTACTCTGGCTTGTACAGTGGGGCCTCTGTCAATCAAACTTGTTCCACTGCATCCTGTTGATGCTTGATCACAATGGGGTGTAGGAAGTTTGGAGGTCAAATCAACATGTTGGACCATTGTCATGTTCCTCAACATGTTCCTGATTGTTTGATGTTGTTTCCATGTGGTGGGGTGCATTTTCCTACAGGGGTAGGCCAGTGACATTTGGCATTTCCATTACATGAGGGAGTGTGCTTGTTGTGGGACAATATTTATTTGGGTGTCTAAGTCTCATCAACATGGATGTTAAAATCCAAGGTTTTCCAGCAGAACATCACATAGTACAATATGATCAATGTTATTCACTTCACCTGTCAGTGGTTTTAATGTTGTGGCTGATCGGTGTATACTGTTGTACGTATACAGATATCTCTAAAACCAGCTCTGTTTTCAGCTTTCTGGATATGCGTTTTCTGCAAAACCAAGAGGCGTTTCAAAAAATCACAAAAGATAGATTAGAAGATAGTTTTTACTGATCAGGAAGGCTGTAAAAAATTACATTCTGAAAAGTAGCGAGTAACTAAAGCTAGTGAAGTAAAACGTACAATGTTTGCCTCTTAGATGTAGAGAAGAAATAGCAAACTACAAAAGGGAGAAAATCAAGTAAAGTATCTTAAGTTTGTATTTAAGCACAATACCTGATTAAAACTACTTATACTGCAACACTGCCAGGTTGTGACAAATGGTGGTTCGTCTAAACTCTGTGCAGCAGGTATTTCGTTAAAACCGCTACCTCTTATGATGAACAGGATGTTGTTTTTGTAGGTCTGGGGAGTCACAGTAGCGCCTGCTTCCACAGTTCCGTCTCTCACCACATCAGTGAGGGTAATGTTCGTAAATTATAAATGAAGTGTGCATGGATGAATCCCTGAAGGGCCTCTTGAGCACAGAATGAATCCTAATGACTCTAATGATCATGAGTCTGGTTTGTGGCTTTCAAAAATTCCAGAAAGACTAGGAGCAACATTTTGTGAGACACTCAAGTTCCGTTTGGGAGAAATCATTAAAAAAAAGTCTATTAATACAGTTTTTGTCCAAATACTTTGGCCTCAGTCACATTTTGATTTTAATGTTAAAAAGCAACTGTTAGGATTCTAAAACATGAATCAAAATGCTGTCGAAGCACATGTTAGGATGCTGATGTTCACATTTAGCTGCAGGTTTAACACCAGTTACAATAGTGTCCTGATTATTAACCATGAAATGCAGTCGAAAGCTCAAAAACAAAAAAAGACAGTGGAGTTTGTGTTGTTTTTTGGCCACTGCTGTTTAGTCAAAAATCAACTTTTGAGCTCACAATTGTCATAGTTTCTTGAAACTGTCTGTAAAATACACAAACACTTCTGGGTATCAACATTTATCTTCTTGGTTTCTGCTCTGTGTAATAAAAAATCAACACAAATGTTTTCAGCTGTGGTATTTTTATTATTTTTATAACAACATTAAACATGGCAACCCCTTTGTTTTTTTACATTAAAAAATGTCTACAAAATGACATAAAATATGCTGTTATTAGACA
Organism: Dascyllus trimaculatus; assembly: GCA_024666655.1. NCBI lineage: Eukaryota > Metazoa > Chordata > Actinopteri > Pomacentridae > Dascyllus > Dascyllus trimaculatus. The sequence goes on along the minus strand of CM045449.1, from coordinate 24,110,614 downwards.
AAGCTGTTTGTATACTAGCAATACACTTTAAAAATAAATTTCATAATATGCAGAATGTAAATCACAATGGAAAAATGGTCTATATGATTTAGTTAGTTGATGAAATATACTGAAACATGGCTTTAATAAATGAAGCACAGAGCTGCTCTTATACTCTGGTTATGACATTGTTTCTTGAGGTAGACTTAACTTAAAAAACATCAAATTTTTTCCTGGTCAGATTTCTCATGAAGAATTATTCGTAACACATGGAATCAGATTCATGTTTAGTGGGACATCTGCACACAGGGTCACACTGATATGTCAAATTCATCTTCTTGTCCTCAGAGAGGGTCACTGAAGCGTCGGAAAAACCAATTAACTGCAGCTTTTCATTCTTCAGAGGTCTAGTCCTCTTTACTGTCGGATCATGGGTTATTCTTGGACAGGGGCAGGCTTGTTCTGTGTCTATTTTGGGGGGATCTCAGCGTTGTGTCCGGCTCTACATGACTGCCACCCAGTGGCCCAGCAGCAGGGACATGAGGGAGCCAATGACGACGATGATGCTGTTGTAGATGGGCCCACTGGATGCTCCAGTGTAGTAGCCCATATCTCCAGACCCCTCTGGTTCAGACCTGGAGACATAGCCACCGCCATAGCGTGGGTAGCCATATCCTCCTCCATATCCTCCTCCATACCCTCCTCCATATCCTCCAAATCCTCCACCATATCCCCCATACCCTCCATATCCTCCACCGTACCCATACCCAGGGCGGCTGAGGGCAGATCCCAGCATAGATCCTCCTAGTGCTCCTGCAGCAGCTGCCCCGGCTATCTTCCCTGCACTGGCCCCACCAGTCTGGACAGGTGCTGGTCTGTAGGCCTGACCACTATAGCCCCGGTTGTAGCCTCCGCCTCCGCCTCCCATTCTCATTCCTCGGCCAAAGCCCCCACCTCCACGGCGGGCCTCAGAGCTGGGTAATAGCGTGGCCAGGAGAAGCAAACACAGAGCAACTGTAACAGGAAGTTTCTGCAGGCCCGGCATGATTTCTGACCTGTAGAAATAAAATTAGGGAAACATTAGGAGGAGTGAATTTGTTACTGCACTAGGAACAGAGGCATTTGGATTGTGCTTCAGTCGTTAATAATAGTTTGATATTTGCATCTCATGAGAAATACGTATATCAGATTCTGTAAATTTAAAAAAACATGACATTTTATCTTTAAATGTTAGTGAACTTTTCAAAGTAAATTAGATGCCATTTTAGTGTAATATACGTAAAGTATCCAAAGAAAATGTATTCAGTAGCTATATTTTTAATTCATATACAGTTGAATGACTTATTCTGTAAAAATGCTACATATTTTAGAAGTTAATCATGTATTTTGTAAGCAAAATCTTGACTTCTAACGTAATTACTGCTGTCAAATGAATGAGAACAATATTTTCTAGCATAAGATGACAATCCTCAGGTAAAGTACGGGTACATCACATATGTATTTAAGTAAAAACACTAAGTTAAATTCCACCAATGGTTCCTGAACGCACACGATGCTTCCATACAACATAAACAGGCTGATGAGATGTTCTCAGTGCAGCTTTAGTTTTGCTGTGTGGTATTTTTGCGTCACAGATGAATTAAGAGCCGTACAGATCACGGCTCTTAATCCAGCTTTGAGAAACTCATCTTACACAAGCAGCGCAGCAGAACGTAACACTGCAGCTGACGAGGGATCAGATAGCTTTCATAATCTCTAATGCTTTTTAATTAGGATCTGCTGGACGTGGCCTGGTCCTAGATCTGTGGAGGCCCGCCTAATTGATAAATAAGCATTGTTTTGCAGTAAATTACACAATTATGTTATAATTATATTATGTTCAATTAAGATGAAGGGAAATGGGAGAGACTGCTTTAACAAGTGAACAAATTCATCAATCCAGTTGTGTAACACCAGAAACCACAATGTGTTTACTATTTATTGTATAGGTAAAAAAGAGATTTTTAATCTCAAGGGACTTCCTGGTTAAATAAAGGATAAATAAAAAAATAAATAAAAATAGGTAGGCTGTAATAGGTACATATACTACATATTAAAATAGTTGCACATATAATGTATGTGCAAACTACATACTATAAACACCATACATTAACATTACAATTTTATAAATTAGAAAAATACTGTTATAGCAACTAACACACATACATTTATTTGGTAATTATAGTGATGCAAGTAAAAAAAAGCAGCGTTTGTTGAATATGTGACAAAGAAATACTAATGGTACTAATAAAAAACACAGTATGGAATAAATGCATATTGTTAAAGTCAAATACTGGGAGTTCTGGGCAGGTATTGTTGTCTGTAATATTCAGCAGTGATTACAGAATAATTATCAGGTGACTATTATGTTATTTTGATGATGACTTTGCAACAAAAGCGCTACAAAAATCAAAATAGGTTGTGTTGACATCATCTTATATACTGACGACTGCGTTATTCTGATATTTACAAAATGTTAGTGGTGGAATATGGCAACAATATGTACATTAACTCAAGTAGTTTTGAGGTACGTGGTTTTATTTTAAACTCATCTATATATCTATTCTGCTAAACTCCAAAAGGAAATACTGTATTCTTTTTTAACTGCACCTATTTAACAGCTTTACTTACTTTCAGGCTGAGGATTTACATATAACACACTGGAGCTTATTAGAAATTATGATACATTATTGTAGACTATAACTATGTAGGTTATTGCAATGCAATAATATAACAATAATATAATACTCTACTGAGTTTATTTCCACTCAAATTAAATTTTAAATGCAGAACTTCAACAGGCAATGTCTCTCAATAGTATGATATTCCAACTTTTACATAAGAAAACGGTTTACCTATGTTTTACAGCACTGGTGAGCTGCATGCCATAATTTTCTCTGCGGTCAACAAACTGTCGACACTCTTAATCTGTGTCTTCTTACGAGCTGACTTGAGCTATAATTACACTGGGTCACTTGCTCTGAGAATAATCCAGTGACTCCCAGATTACAGAACAGCGTCACAAAGATAAAACAAATCACAGTAGTATGCTACTAGCTGTGCTTTCTAGAGATGCGCCCTTAAATTTGTGCAAATAATGTGAGGCGTCACACACAATGCGGGAAACTTAAACAACTGAGGAAAAATAATGAACATTGTTGCAACTCACTAAACTTTCAACACAAGTTTTCATGTTTTCTGATGTTAAATAACATGTTAAGTTCTAAGAAGAAGGAAATAATGTTCTTCAGAGAATAATCTCACCTGTCGAGTGTCTGCTGGTGATGGAAACTCAGTGGTTTAAGTGATGTTCCTCTTCTGACAGTTGAAACCCCAGTGTGTGTTTGCAGCTCAGACTCTCCTGACTCACTGTGGGAAAGTATGTTTCAGGGGCAGCCAGTTATCTTCCAGACAATGTCAATCAGGTGGAGGGGATCACTGCGTCTCACAGATGCCAATTGGCTGAGCCTACAGTAAGCTGCTGTACCATCGACATCACACCTGTGACTCTACATTTGCGTTTCTAATTTTGTCTGAATTATTTTAGCGCCCACCGAGTGGACAAACCAGAACACTTAACAAGCTCTCCCAAAGCTTCCACGGTGACTAATGCTGCATCTGAACTGTCTAAGCAAGTGGTGTCTAAATTATACAACATTATTTACACACCTTTATATAACATTGACTGGAAAAAGATGGACAGAGATTACAAATTCATTTTTTCCCAAGACAACTTTTTTATTAAATAACAATCATTGTTCAAAAAAATCTACATTTTCCAAGTAGTGGCATGAGTTTTTAACACTTTAAAGACTAAAATTTCTTCATTGTTTTGTAAAAGACGCAATACAAAAGCAGGCAAGTCTTAAAGAGTCACTAAAAATATAACATGCATGCTCTCAGAGTCACGCACACTCTTGAGGACGTTGTGTGCTGTACGGCGAGATTTTCAGCAACGTCAGAAATATTGAACCGACGGACAAAAGCAGACGTATGCAAAGTGCTGTACACGTGGAGGCAAATTGTACTGCTTTGAAATGCTCATTTACACATTTAAAACATTCTCCATGAAAGATCGTCAGCATAATTCACAGTCTTGTGGGATTTCACTTTTGTGTTGTGCTTCATGTGTCATTTTTTGCTGGATATAAAAGAAAAAATCCATCCCCAAATATTCCTTCATTTTAGATTAAGACAATAATCCATGTAGGAGGAATACAAGGGGCTTAAAGGTTTAAAATTATTTCAGGGTTGATTTCTTTCTGAACTGTACCTTATTTTATTTCATACGGACAATACAGGGCATGACACAGATGTGCTGCACAGAGAGTTTGTAGCTATTGCTAACTTTCAACTGTTGTAGTTGGGTGTTTACTTTTTTTTTATGGTATAATTAAAATATACAACTTTCATTGAATGAACAGTCTGCCATTTCGGAGGATTACACACCTGATTTCATGCTGTGAGTTTGTTGAGAAGATTAATAGTAATCTCATGTCTGCGTAGTTAATATGACGCTACAGCGAGCAGCCAGTTAGACAGCAAAGGCAGCAATATCTGTCGACCAGCACCAGCTCACGAGTTAACCTTTTTCTTGTTTGTTTCACCCTTACAAAAAATGAAGAGTGAACACAATTTATGTGTATTTTTGTTTTGCAGGGGTAATCTGTTGAACTAAGTCCCCAAAAATGTAATAGTATGACATACAGTGCTTAACAAATTTATTAGACCACCATCCATTGTAAGGTTTATGTCACAGCTGCCCTAAACTGACGGCATTGATAATTACCAAAACAACTTTTAATGTTTCTGTAATGGTTATTACACCAGTATGTAGAAGTCCTTTAACTGAAATGATATTTTTAATGGTAAAATATAATTATTATTGTTATCCATGAATTTTCAAATTCACTGTTTTACAAAAAAAAAAGAAAAAATAGTGAAGTAAAATCACTATGTCTTGATTAAGATGTCAAATTATAATTATTTACTTGTATTCCTGAGCAGAAAAAAATGTTTTAGTGGTTGAATGTTCTGCTTGATTAAATTCCGACTTCTCAAATTTGGGTATAAGAAGGTGAATTCAGTTTGAAATTCCTCATTCTTGTCCAAAATGGTAAAACATCGAGAGCTCACTGTAAATGAAAGAGTCAACATTAAAGCACTTCATGGTGCTGGATGGTCTCTGAGACAAACAGAGAAAGACATAAAGGGTTCTCACAGTGTGGTCAGGTGTGCTTTGGAGTCAACTGCCGAAACTGGTACATAAAAAAGCGTCATGGAAGAGGCAGGAAATGAAAGTCAACTGAAGCAGATGTCACATACCTCAAGATTTTAGGTACCAGAGACAGAAGGAAGACCACTGCTGATCTTCAGGCAGAGATGAATGCTTCTGGATCAGAGTCTGAGAAAGTCTCCAGAATGACCATAGCATGGATGCAAACATCCAGAAACACCTCACATTCGCCAGAGAGCACAAACACTGGACTATTAATGACTGGAAGAAGGTACTCTGGATGGATGAGTCCAAGTTTAACCTCTTTGGTCAGCATCCTCGTGTTTAGGTCTTCAGAAAAGCTGGAGAACGTTTTGATGCCAGATGCATTGCACCTACAGTGAAACATGGTGGAGATTCCACTGAGGTATAGGGTTCCATTTGTGGAATCTGATTGGTCGTGGGTTCATATACCAACAAGACAATGACCCCAAGCATACTTTAAAGCTGTGTAGAGGCTATTGACCAAGAAAAAGGAATCTGGAGTACCAGAATTGATGGACTGGCCAAGTCAAAGTCTGGATTTGAATCCTGTTGGGATGTGGTACGTTCAAAAATCGATCACACAAAAGTTTAATCTAAAGCAAGTCTGTGGGAACAGCTAGAAATATTTGGAACCCAAAAACAAAAGAGACTGTCGAAAAGTTCATAAAAACAATGCCAGCAAGAATGCAAGGCCAAAGGAGGCCACACAAAATATTAAGTTTTTTGGTTATTATGTGTGAAAAAGGACCATTTAGTTGTTTCAGTTTGTTATTTGTCAAAAAAATAACAATTACTCTTTTAGTTTTAAACAAGTTTTTGAAAGTTTTCTGAAATATTTTTGTTGTCTCATTTTTATGACTGGTGGTCCAATAAATTTGTTAAGCACAGTATAAACCCCACAAAACTACAGTGTGTTACTTACACACTTTGGCTTTCAAAACAAAACAAATGAGACAGTGAGAGTGTTAAATAATGAGCTTCAGAGATGCTGGGAGGTGTTTTGAATCACATTTGAACATAACTATGCTAGCTGTTTCTCTCCGTTTCCAGTCTTACTAGTTGCTGGCTGTAGTTACACAAATATAAAATAAACATCTAAACTTTTGCAAAGAAAGTCAGCAAGCTCTTTTCTATTTTTTATAACTACATGACAAAAGACATTCAGTCTGTACGCCTGCAGGAAAACCACCAGACGCCAGTTTGTCACCATCAGACTTCAAACAAACTGATGGCAACAACATAAGACGATGATCTGCTCACATGGCCTTCAATAATCCCCGCATTGAACTCCTCAAGTGCAATGAAATGAAGACGGTCAATTTATCAGTTCAAATATTTAACAAATTCTCAAACCGGAGGAAAATATCCAAGTGCATTTTTGAGCTGATTGGTATCTGCTTTTGATGTTACCCTCATTTGCTTGCAGTTTCCTGGTAACACCCTCCCCCACCCCCAATTTCCTTAGAATTTTACGCATGACAATTAAAAAAAAGAATAATCACACAGCTCAAAGTTTGTATGTTTTGTGCTTGGAGAAACCTTCTAACAGGCACTTTACTAAGACCTCATACCATGTCGTTTGTGCTTTAAATTGAATTTGAATATTGTCTGGAGGGAAGGCAAAAGAAAGGCATTTCATTTTAGACTCATTCAACAAACTCCTTTTCCGCAAAAAGGATTTAAGTCACTCAGGATTAGAGGAATGTCTTTCTGTGTGCACTGTATGTGATGGCAAAGAGAAATATGAAGTGATTCGGTCCAATCAAGACTCTTTATGAGGTGTGTGAGTCAAGACTATTGCTGAGACGGTCACACTCAACATGCACACAATATAGCATGTTAAAGTTTTTGTCTGTACGTTACTGTATACCCCATGCAGAGGCAGGAATTCACAGGAGCAGGGTCATCGCTGAAAAAACATGTTGTGCCCTTGTCATCTGGTTCTTGGTTACCCTCTCGGTCACGGCTGTGAGGATATGGTACTCTAGGAAAGTTTTTGACAGTTGGGTGTGGTGGAGGGAATCCTCACCGTGAGCAGATCACATACATGTCGCCCCCTCTGGAAGACAACTGAGCTGCTTCTCAATTATACACCGCAGATAATTATATCTGCAAGTATGAAGAGAGAGAGAGAGGAGGATTAAATGTCAATCAGCACAGAGAAATATATAAGAAAAGAAACACAACCAACACTCCTTTATGAGCATTTTCTAACTCTACATTCATAACATTTAACAAACGTGTGGTGATTATCTGGTGAGGTGAATTATATACAGTATTTCTTTCACCTTCTCCTGAGTTTCTGCACCTCTCTGTCCTCCTCTTCTTTCAGCTTGGTGATGAAACTCTGCAGGACAGGCATCTCAAACTTGATATACTGCGCCACCTGGTGGAAGGACAGAGAATTTCAAGGATAAATAAGTAATACAAGGCAAACATTTTGTAGATGCAGCATGACACACAAAAAGGAGAGGTATGTGGTCACTTAAAGCAGAGAGTCATAACTCTGTGTTCCTGTATCAAGCCAAAATGTTACAGTAAATATGTTAAATTACATCATATGTGACTTCTTCTCCCAGGTCTTCTTCCATGAGGAAAACTTTGCAGACCTGCTCACATGGACCCTGCATTACTCTCAGCACCAGGGGATAGTCAGTCCGCTTCAGTTTCACTCGCTCTGAAACACCAACACATCCACAAACATAGTAAGAGAACAACAAATGGCAAATAATCTAGTGCTGTGCTCAATAAAGGACCACATGAGAGGTTATGTATATTTAAGCTCAATAATTATTCTCCCCTTACACCCTGTGTTGCTGTCAGCCATTCCCCAAAACACGTTTTAGCTTTTATGATTTTTTGTGCAGTTCTCTAAACTTTCAAAATATTCACATGATGCAACAATCTTAAATGTCAGTGCCTTGCATTGCAAGACTCGAGTCTGCATTTGCAACTGACAGAACATGATTTTGCTTGTGAAACAATTTTCTCAAAAAAAAAAAAGGCCTCACTTCCATAATGGAGATGCACATTTTATTGTTAGACCAAAACATTACATTGCAAAAGCATTCTGCTGTGGACACCATATTTTGGCACTGGTAACTACACCACCATCTGCAGAGTCTACTGCTCTGCAAGGGACAGAGCTCTACATCATTTTGGAAGCGTCATTACTTTGCAGAGTTACTACTTTGCTGAATTTGATTTGTTTACTAAATGGGATGCGGCCTTTTCAGAGGCCAGTATTACGAAGCAAGTTCAACATACTCAGGGTATCTTTCTTTTCATTATCTGGCCTCACTTAACCCAACAACCACAGTTGGGATAAGCAGCATCACAAAGCTGGATATAAACTCGGTAAGTTAACCAAGGTTTCTGAACCTGGCTATAAGTATTTTCACACAAAAGAGGTGTGGGCAACAGATAACCAATCACAAACATGAATACGTCCACTGGCACCAGAGGCACATATTTTAGAATCAAAGAACAAACTTCAATATTAGAAAAATATTCAGATTTTAAACACATAATACAGACTAAAAGTAACAGCTGCAGTAGACAAAGCAGGAGGAAGAGCTGCAGACTGCGTCAATGTTAACAAGCTTATCAGTATCATTGACAAATACTTAGGGCACAAGTAGATCTCACTATAATTACAGTTGTATACTATATTCAATAAGTGCATTGTTTGGATGTATGTTTCTGGTGTGTAAGACAGTATTAGCCTAACCCCTAAACTGCAACCATGGTGGTGTTAAACAGTTGGGGGAGCACGTAAAGAAAAAATATAAAAACATTATTCAAATCGATAAGTAGACCTAATGCAAATCCTATAAGGCCAAACAGGCTATAAAGCTTTAGTGTTTTAATCAGTTTCTGTTCCAGGATTATAGTACTCTACAAAAGACATTTAGAATAATGAAATGACTTTTAAATCACTTGCAGCTCTAAAATGTTCTGTCTTCCCCTCTCAGCATCTGTGCACCGAGGAATGCTGATGCTATTGTCCAGGAGCAGGTTAGGTATTATATCACAATAAGTAGTGAGCTACTGTTGTAGTCCTGAAAACTCCTGCTTTATACTACAGGCCTTTGACAAGCTCTGACAGTCTAGTGAGGGTTAACACCTGAATTGGATGTAGGGTTTATATGCCATTGTGTTCCTAAATGCATGCTCCATTCTTGAGGTCAACAAAATAATATTCATACCGCAGACTGTCAAAATGATGACAAACTCATGTATTGTATTTCCTGTTGAGGTTCTGTTGTGTATGTGTCTGTTGTGTAACACAACTATGCTATTAATGAAAACACTAGAGAAGAGAATAAGGTTTTTGGTCCTTTACTTGTGTACCTGCAATGACGTGTTGTTAAAAACATAAAGTAGTCCCTTCTGATACATTTTCCTCAACAACACCGCTTTTGAAAGTAATTCTATGCGTTAGCAGAATGGAGAAACTCTACTGCCAGACGTTCACTTCAGGACATGAATGCACCACCAGTAAGGGTTCAAATACATTTAAAACTTTAAAACAAAGTAACTTTATTAAAAAACTTGTTTGGATATGTGCTCCATTACAATGGATCAGTCATGCCTGCCAGGTTTTCTAGTCTCTGTATAATGGTTTTGATAACACACTCAGATGAAGAGAAACAAAGAAGCCCTGGGAAGGTATGAAATATGTGAAAACTACATCGCTACCTAGATTAATTGTGAAATGGCATTTTGTCATGTAGAAAGTAAGCACAACTCATTTACCAACTGAGCCCGAACTCCATCTCTTGAAACTGCTTAACGTCTCTTTACACCATGTAACAACAAGGAATACTGACTCGCACTCACCTCCACTTGTATGGACGACGTACAGTGCAAAATCATCTGGGCTGTTTTCAATTTTAAACTTGTTGAGGAGAACCCGCAGCACCTGAGGTGTGGTCATGCAGCTGTTGATGCGGACATTAGTGACTGAACCATAAGCAGGAGTAAACACTGCAGTCTGAGAGAAAAAAATGACATAACAGTGAAACATTAATTTAGTTTCTTACAGAACTTTGTGCAAATGATTATGTGGAGTGCAGAGCCAAAATAGCAATAAAGCATAAACTTATACACCAATGTTAAATAGTTTAAAAGTAGCACATAAGCTTACTGCAACCACGAAAAACATCAACATTATTAAATTATTTGCATTATTTTTTCAGACTTTCGAGGGATCTACTGACAAACATTTGTTACTGGCATTACCTTATGGTTGTAAAAGTGCCCGTTGATGGAGAATCGATGGCGGCGGATTTTCCTCTGGTCGCTCGGGGATCTTCGCTGGCCCCGTCTTAAGACCCCAGCATCACTCTTCGTTCTGAGCAGCTGAGTGGAGCTCTCGCTGTCCTCTGTGCAATCAACAATCACTCCCTTAGATTACTGGTTATTATTCAGTGTCTTCACTGTGAAAGAAACTCTACAAATGTTTACTTGTCTTTAATGCCCCATGTTGTGACAGTCCATTTTTATTGTGTTTTGTGGTTGTTATAAACTTGAAGGTGTAAAATAAAAGCACCCAGTTAGCCTACCAGCTTTACAAAACAGTAAGAATTTAACGCTGGTTCTATGTAACACCAAATTAACCAATAGTTGTCCAGCTCAAACAGCTGGAGCTGGCAATCACACAGTGTGTTTTCCTTAAAGGAGATGGGCACAGCAGCAGTTTATTGGTTTTAAGACCAAAACAGCTAATTTAGAACACCCCTGACAGCTGGGGTTACACAGGCATGGTAAAATTAAACATCTTTGTAGTATTTTGAGCTGGAAAAGGTGAAAGACACACTATGGGCACATGTGAGGCTTGGATAAATTTGCTGATAAGAAGCACAACATAGGATTTTTAATTAAGATCTCACAATACTGATCATTACTGAGAAAAATCATATATTGGTGCTTGCAATTTCTATAAAATAGGTTTTACATCCAAATGGTGGATGTCTTAATTTAATGCCTTGTTTAATCACACTGAGATCATTAAAGTAAATCACCTCCAGCACTCCCTTGAAAAAGAGGTTTTTAATCTCAATGGGACTTTCCTGGTTAAATAAAGGTTAAATAAATAAAAATAAAAACATCTACATATTCAAACATAATTAGTAATTCTTATTATAAGGCAATCCTTGCAATCCAAATGAGCACAATATTACAAGTATTATTAAAGTAGACACATGCTTCTCTAAGAGATGAAAAAAGAACATAAAGAACGAACAAAAAATGAAAAAAGAGGCTTTAATTCCAGGAGAAACTGCCAGTTTGTTGATGAGAGGTTTCCAGCTAACAGTGATTGTGTGCTTATATAAAGCAGCTGAGAGCTAATTAGAGATCTGGGCCCGTATTCACAAAGCGTCTTAGAATTTTCTAAGAGAGCTCCTAACTTAGCCTAAAAATTCCTAGCAAGGAATCTTAGCTTAAGAGTGATTCAGGAAGTTTCTGAGAGCAACTCTGAGCAAGGAGGGCACACAAACTTCTATCTTAGTGAGGAGGCGTGGTTGACCCCGTTGCTAGGTATGACGCAGTCTTCTAAAGGCTGTGATTGGTTGTTGTAAAAAGGGGGAAAGACAAAAGAAAAATGCGCTCCACGCTCCTCGTAATGAATGGACATTAAAATCAACCGACCATATAACTTGGACTGTATTAAGAAATGTGTAATCTTGACATTAATTTTATGTCATGATGATGAAACTCGGCAAAATTAAATTAGTTGTGTGACAGCTTCAAATGTTTGAACGTACATCATTCACATGCCGATTGTATTGATTTGCTTATTGTCATGTTTACTGTCCATGCTGGTCATTTTACTACATGTGTTTGATATTAATGGTGGACTCAGACTCAGCTGTCAGCAGGTCCAGTGGTTGCTGTGAGAAGCGCTGGTACGAGCTGTAATCCCAAGCGAGAGCGGACATTGAAATTAATAAATTGCGCAACGATACGAGGCTGTGAAAGACCGTACTGGTCTGACTGGTCTGACTGGTCTCTCTGCTGACAGAGGGTTGTCACAGACCCAAGTCATCACTGCTACACTGGTGCATTTTACCTGTGACCAGGTATCAATGCTGCGATAACTTTCATCCCAGGAGTTTTTACGTTACTGCGCTGAGTGGGACAGTAAACTCATCCCTGATGAGGTCAACCACAAACATTATTTCTGCACGATCGAGCCGGTAGCGTATTATTAAATCGCTGTCTTTTAACGTCTTTTAGCGTACAGAGAATATCTCTCCTTCCTCTCAGTTTTTCTGCCATCTTGTCTGTTTAAGACGCTCTTAGGCTTCTTAAAAGTCCTCCTCCCTCCTCCTAACAGTTTCTCACCTTAGGAGCTCTCTTAAGGCCTGAGACGCTTTGTGAATAACTTTTATCTTACCAAGGGAAAATTCTAAGAAAAATCTTAGAATTCGAGAAATTCTAAGATTTTTCTAAGAACGGCGTCACTAAGAGCTACTTTTAGCCTTAGGATGCTTTGTGAATACGGGCCCTGCTCTACAGTGAGGTTTTTTAACAACCAAGTTCATTTAATCTGAAAGACCTAATGCAACGTTTCTTTTTTTTGCATGGCAAGGCACCATAAGCAAAACAGGTAACACAGGTAAATTTAGCAATTTACATATTACATATTTACATACTTTTCACTGATGTGTGATGCTGTTTACTTGACCCCATATTATAACCAAAACAATAATACATAGTATGTTTCAAGTCACTTACCTACTATCTGTTCTTCCATTTCACTGTTGTCCTCTGGTTGACTCTCAGGTGGCGTCACTTCCACTGTGGGTGGGCTCTGCTCAGTCGTCTGTTGACCATCTGTGCTGTTGGGGGAACTTCCAAAACGAAACAAGCAAGAGTGCATTTGTAAGAGACAAAAGACAGGCACTGTGAGCTGGCAAAACTTTAAACATACAGCTGAAAATATTTTAGACCTAAAAACTTTATTCATTTAGTAACACTGTCTAGAATTGAAAATTCTTTGAGGCAATATTTGAACAGGGTTACAGCACAAAACAGTACGATAAGTAATAACGTCTTGAGTGTTGTGCTTGGAATTACAGCATCACCAAGACTGCAAACACTGACAGCGAGGTGACTTTAATTATTACATTTCCTGTCAGACAGCAGCAGTTTGTTTTATCTATTTATTTTATGCATGTCATGTCTGTGGTGGTTAGTTTAAGCTTGCGACAGCTGGCTCTCTTTGTTGATGTAGTTTTTCTGTTTGAAATATATCTTAATGAGATCTGAAGGCATTACAGTATTGTGTCATTTTTCGAACAATTTACCGGCATTTTTAGGTTGAATCCTCATCTAAGTTTCAAAACTTGCATGATTAAAACCTGACAGATGTCGTCTCTCGCTTGTCTCGCTGGTAAATACTGTCATTTTTCCATTTATTGCATATAATTTTAGCACCCAAATGTGAGCTGCATGCCTGTGAGGCCTGTTATTATGAGAACAAGAATACCTTTCTCTAATGAATGGGGTTACAGAGCTGAAAAAGGGGCTTCGAGCGTATTGGCACAGACTGATCTGTAACAGCTGAAGAAAAAAATCACAAACTGAGCCAGAGGTTTGGCTTAAAAGGTTCACTCTTGTTTATAGATCGAGGGCAATTGGTGTTTAATTAGGGATTCACCAAACTGTACTTGCATGAATATAAATCTGTAACAATAATGTCAACAAGTATCTTCAGGAAAAACGAGACAGAATCCATATTTGCCCTTTCTGACCTGCGTATCACCATTTCCGGTCACTGATGTGTAACTGAATCTGTCTGGACAGCTTACCCTTGACTGTCCAGATTACAGCCGGAGTGCCAGGATGTGGAGGAGGGAGGTGGTCGGATTCGCTCGTGGTCATCCTGCATCTGAAGCCTGATTGGACGCCGCAGGCCCCAAAAGATATTCAGCAAGCCCTCGACAATCAGCTCCCCCTCTTCCTGTGAGGAGACATAAGCCCTGATCAATGCACATGCAGACAGACATAAATACACACAATGGACAGTTATTACCCCTTTGGGCTTGAGCATATAATGGGTCGGGCATATTAAACTGCATAGGACTGAAAGCAAAAGTGAAAAGGACAACAGGGGTGAAGCCTGGAGGCATTAGGATTCCTGTGTTGAAAATAAAATATGAGCATAAGAACAGTCATGTACAAACAGACAGCTGGTAACACTCACCTCTCTGTGCCGTAGCTGAAGATTCTGTCCTTCATAATACAGGTTGTATGTTTTAAGATGTGAGAGGACGGTTGTCCTGAGGACAGAGAAGTTGAATTACTGAACATGTTTACATCAGTTGCTCAGCATTAAAAAGTATATTTTCTGATACAAATACAAAGTGCATCAGATACATATTAAAATAAATTATCAGGCGTTAGGCATACAGAAAACTCACACTAAGCCTTCCATATATGCAGAATACAAATAACTGTTTGTTTTAGATTTTAACAACAGCTTCCCTGGAACCCTAAATTTGAAATTATAGATTATTACAACAATGCATTGCATGTATTTTGCAAAAGCTTTTTCCCTAAATTATCAACAAGTTTATTGCTCCTAAACAAACAGTTAAAGGAGTGTTTAGTACAATTTTTCAGAGTTGCAGGGTAAATGTTTTTGGTAAGTTTTTTAAAAAAATTACATATGCCCGAGCTGAAAGCTGATCTGCTGAAATATAAGATTAACCAACCCCATGTTTATGTTTGCATCCTGTTTGTGTTCTGATTTTTGTAACAATCTAGATTGAGAAATCACTACTTTTGTTTCAAAAATCAGCCCCTTCTCTTGACTGCATTTCCATGTAGTGAGCATTAAACTTTCATATTTTTATGTATTTGATGTTAAAGATGTTGCAAAATACAACTGGCATTTAAGGCCTCTGCAAGATGATTTCTAACATTGTGCAGGCAGCATGAAAAATAAGAAAAAATCTGGTATGAGAAGCAAAGATCCAGATACAAACTAGTAAGTTCTTGAAGTGGTCAGTCAAAAACATTCCTGAAGAGCAGCATTTGGGGCTTGTTTTGTGATCTTGGTATAATTGAGAATGAACTTCCCTTGGTGCTTAATTTCTGTATATACAGAGATGTAATGAGACCACTTTTTGAAAGGCATTTGGTAAATACCGGTAATCCTTTTTTGTACGGCTGTCTGATGCTTTAGTTGATGTGTAAAGTGAATCTTCTGAAACTTAACATATCATTTTGAATTTGTGGATCTATGTCGATCTCTGCATTTTATTTTTTACCATGGCTGTTTTTTAGTGTAATGTAACCCTTTATGGACTGGGCACTAAAGGGTTCTTACTTAAATCAACTACCCACATACAACATGTATAAAGCTATCCCTGTAATGAAAATAGTCCAACAGTGAAGTTTCTGAATAGCTGAGATGCTGAAATCTCTAAAATCACCATTTTGTTCCTTTAATTTCCCATTTCACACCATGTGAACGTAAACCTATGTGTCTACCATACACACACCCGAAGTTAATAAAGGTTAATAAATAAAAAATAAGAATTTGACGTGTTTGTCATCTATTTGACATTAAAGTATTTGTATGTGTTCATGTGGGACACAGTGTGGAATTAAAACCTTACTTGTTAATGAACCTGTTCTCTCCAATCTGAACCAAGTCTTGTGTATCATCCATTCTCAGTGAGCATGAGAGGCGCTGAAAGACAAAGAAGCAACAGAGAGAGTTAATGCTCATCCATCTGATTCAGTCTCATGACTCCTCATGACCAGCAGCCAGCACAGACACGAAGAGAACAGCCTGAAGAGGAGGAAAGTGATTGCAGGAAGAGGAAGAAGTAAAGCTAAAGACTGCAAACAATAATATCCGATCATATCTACTTTCCTGTCAGCTATTCCTCTCAAGATTTTGATAATTAAACCACCATTCCTTGTTTCTAGCTACACAATCAAAACATTTAGTGTGTGATGGAGCAGAGAAGCTGCTGTCCACATTCTCTTCTTCATCTTACAATGTATGTTATCTTCCTGTCAGCCCTTTACTTCTTGCCTTTCTCTTTTACACGTAAGCTTACATTGCACATTTGCACACGCAGCTGTCTTAAATGGCACTCTGCCATCACCACGTAGTGTTTTCTTTCCCTCTTTACTGAATGAATGACAGTGTGTGTGTGTCTCAAACTAGCTGGATAGAAGCCTCCGGAAGGAGATGGACAGGTGCAGGACACATGGGCCACCCGCTACTCCAAATTATTTCAGCTGCTTAAACATTTATCACTGAGCATGATACTGGCAAAGGACAATATATCCCTTCATCTGTCGTATTTGTGTTTGTAAATACTGAATACAAAGTCTTTCCACCTCAAAAATGGATGTTTCTGAATTCATCCAAAAGAAGTCAACTCAAACTATTGAAACATGAATCTTTGTGATCTTTGTTTTCACACACAAACACACATATTGTTATGGACCTTTTTGACAGTCCATACTGACGTGTTTGCAAGAGGATATTGGCTTCTTCAGGATTTGAAGCCAAGAGATCTCCAGGTAATTAGCAGTTCCAATAAAACATTGCAGGAGCCCAAAGGTAAAAAATAGCACAATCAAATAATTTCCTAGTATTTGCTGGCAACCATTCTTCCTAGAATCCAATCAAGCTCTGCGATTCTTCATTTCAGTAGAAGTTTGATATGACTTAATGTAAACGCAAATCAAAGTTTTAAACTCACTTGATTGGTTAGTTTAGTTTTGGCTCAAGTCATGCCACCTGCAATGTGTCCATCCTCTCCCTCACACACCTTCATACTGTCAGCAATCGTCATCCTCTCCTCTGCTGTGCCACACCCACTCCCTTATAGGTAGAGGAACAGTCTGCTGTTTTGTGTATGTGGCTGGCTGCTACACAGCTCTAGAAAGGATAGATTCATCTCATTTCATTAATTTCAGCTTCCTCGTCTCCTCTGTCCTTCGTCCTGCTGCCCATGACCTGGAAATCAATCCTGGTGCTCTATTACAAAGGATGTCTCAATTCCTAAAATACATCCTGAGGGGAGGAGGGCAAGGAGGCTTGCTGGAGGAGTTATGACCAAAGATCCACAAGTCTATCCTAGATGTATCCTCAGTGAAGGGTTTTCCACATCCGTCATACAAAACAGGCATCACACAAAGCTGAAATGAATACTTCTCCACACCAAATCATCACAAAATCTCATCAGATGTGAGGAGAGGAATAGAGGGATAAATCCTATTGACTTTTGTGATCCCATATATGCCACCATGAAGTTGAAATTTGAACTACTGAATGTACTGCCATGACATTTAGTCTGACGTTCCAGTTTCCCTCCAGGCGATTTGCAGCAACTTTGGTGATCCTCTGACTTTTCAACTAGCTTTCCAATGGGGTCAAAATGTCTGTACCATTACTGAATGTCTGTAACTCAGGTAATGGTAATCCTTGGAGCTTCAGTAAAAAGCAACTGGGCTTCTCTTTCACCTCTCACTTAAGAGGCTTCTTCACGTCTGAAGAATCATCAGGTCAAAATTCAACAAATTACATTTTTCAATCAGCCTTTTCTGAACTTATTTTAAGTGCTAGTTAGCAAACATTAGCTTACTAGTGGCCAAAATAATGAGATCACAGTTTCCTCTGTAGAGTGGATGGACTCAGCCTTAATAATAAAGCAAAAGATCAGAAGCCTTAACAATAAGGTAAGAGACTCAGACATCCAGAGCTTGGAGCAGAGTCGCTATTCCTTCGCGTTGAAAGGAGCCAGCTGAGGTAGAGCTGATGCCTGCTGAGTGCCTTTCTTTGGTGATTTTCTAGGAATATCCAACTGGGAGAAGACCCCAGGGTAGATCCAGTACTTGCTGGAGGGATTTACATATCTTATCTGTCTGGAGAATGCCTTGGGATTCTCCAGGAGGAGCTGGAAAACATTGCTGGGGAGAGGGACGTCTGGACTGACCGGCTTAGATTGCTACTATGAACTGACCCTAGAAAAGTCCAGGCAAATGGATGGATGGATGGATGGATGGATGGATGGATGGATGGATGGATGGATGGATGGATGGATGGATGGATGGATGGATGGATGGATGGCTAACAGGCTAACTAAGATGGTCAACATGATAAACATTGTACCTGCTAAACATCAGGATGTGACCATTGTCACTGTGAGCTGATATTAGCATGGACTCATGTAGCTCAAAGCAGGTTTGTGCCTATGTACACTTTATGGAGGTGACAACATGCCTGTATATTTTTTGTCTTGTCTTTCTGTTTTTACTAAAATTACAGGCAACTGCTGGATTTGATTATATTCTACATGGTATTGAAATCAGTTATTGGACATTTGAGACTTGTTTATATAGATACAACAATTTTGCAGTATTTTGCACTCTCAGATTATTGTTTCACTGCCTCAGAGCTGCTTGGAAAAGGAGATAAAAGACACAGATGTCTAAGGAACAGCAGCAAAAATACATTTTTTGTGGTAAAATGGCTAAAATATGCAAAACCAAGGCATGATTTATTTTCACACTACTGTTACACAAGTCAGTGCTTCTGCTTCAACACAACAACTAACACATTTTTAGAATAAAAAGTCAGAGAGACATGCCTATGCAGTAAATATGGTATGAATATGTGTTGCAAGACTATAAGCGATCTTACCGTAGAGAAGACTGTGTGATCTCGTTGAGTCACCAGAGAGAGAGCGAGCTGCCTGTTTGGAGACAGACAGCGAAATGTTAGGCAGGTAGTCTCTGTAGGTATCCTCAGGTATTAGCAGTTGTATGACTCAGGTGTCAGTTTAAAACAGCCCACGGAGGTCTTTTCTTCTGAGTGTGACAGCAAACAGACGAGGAAGAGTGGGGGCGTTTAAAGGAAGTGCTCCCCTTCCGTCAGCTCACTTCCTCCTTTACTCAGTCAGTCACACAGGAAACTGACACTAGCCTTAACACGGCCTAAAACTTCCTCAATTCAAGCTGCACCGATGACTTGTCATGCACACCCAAACAGAGTTTACACATGAGCATGAGTAGATACACAAACTGCCTCACTCTGTTATCGGACGCTGAATACTGAGATCAGACACATACCTAAACAGTTTAGTGTAAACAAAAGACCTGACAAGCAGCTTTAAACACACAGTGCTGATAAATTGCATGAGGCTGTCAATCTCTGAAATAAATGTGTTCAGTTATTGTGGACAAATTAAATATTTAACACCAATCAGCCAAGCCCCATGCCAAGGTCTATCAATATTTCAGCACTGATATTAGCCCAGTCAAGCACTCAAAAGCTCACCATTGACCTACACAATGAAAGTCATTAGTCTTTAATATCACGGTCGTGGTCAAAGGCGGCTGTGCTCGTAGACTCATTAACAGACGATGCCAGCGGTATCAGGAAGACCCGTGGCCGGCTGTCGATCCAAAACGATGTTGCAAATGTCTGGATAGTCACAAGATCAATGTGAACTTTAGGTCAATTAAATTGTAATCTGATGACAAAAAATTGATCCTTCCCTAATGTTACCTCAGGCTAGAAAAAAATCGAAACAGACATTTAACCTTTAAAGCTACTGCTGGAGCATCATAATAAATGTATTTAGTGTTTGCTGTTGGCGAGACGTTTGTTTTTTTCAGCTGGGAGACAGAGTTGGGAATTATTTCAGTGCAATATTGATGTTGTATTATGAGATTAGATACTGTGTAGGGTTTGTTCTTGTTGTAATACTGTGACAAAGCTTTGTTTTGTCTTTGCATTCAAGGGTACATTACAGTTAGGGAGGGTTGGGTACTCAGGAACATATCAATGCTGTTGCCAGTATGATTTTTTCCCTAGACCTTCCTCTGTGTATATAAAAGAATATAAGAATGCTTTTCATTGACAAAAGAAAGTTGACAAACTTCTTTTGCATAATAACTTGCAAGAGAAAAGCTACCTGACCAAAGAAGCAAACATCTAAATCTGACCAGATATTTGACGCTAAATTCCAGCTATTCCATAAAAAAGAAAAGAATAAAATCTACAAAGGGTTTTACTATTTATTCAGTTATCTGTTCTGTTGTATTTTTGTGAACTTTTCCAGCATCAAGGTCTAAATGCTATTGCTGTCCGATAGAGACATACTTTTGTTTATTTTTGCTGACCTACAAGCCCTCAAACTGAAATAAACTGAGATTAAAAATAAGAATAATTGAATTATTCTGATAAATATCTATGGATCAGATGAAGGTTGCAGGTTGTTTCCTCCCATGATTCCTCAGTGCCCCGCCATGTCACCATACAAATAGCTACTATAGTGTTTGTGGGTCTGTGTGTGTGTGTGTATGTGTGTGTGTGTGTGTGTGTGTGTGTGTGTGGGAGCGATTGTGGGTACGTGGCTCTGTGTGTGTTTGGGGGGAAGGAGTGGGTATTCTTTCTGTGTTTTTTTCTACTGTATGTTTTTATTTTGGGAAGCACTTTGAGTTACATTTTTTTTGTATGAAAAGTGCTATATAAATAAAGTTTGTTTGTTTGATTGATTGATTAAAATCCCACAGTTCCTTGAAATATACTAAGGAGAAGACTTTACACTCAAAAAGTTGGTGATAACTGTCTTAATGAATAGCTGCAGCTCAGTGAAATGGACAACTAAATCTTGTACTTCTTTGGCCATTAATCCACATCATAGATCATTTTACCGACCCAGTATGGATTGGGAATAATGCCTCAAAGCACCATCAGTTGTCCTGCAAAATATTGATATAAATATCCTCTTTTTTTCTCAAAAGGAATGTCATTCAGGAAAACACAGAAATCACATAAACTGAATATTCATGGTTTTTAAGGCCAATAAAATGGTATAAATTACCTTGACATTTAACCAAATCATTCCTCCCAACCACTGACAGTTTTGTCTGTTAGAACAAGAGGAACTTGTCTCCATAGAAAAAAATGAGACTCCAGCAGCAGAGCCAACAGCAGCATATAAAGCAGCCAGACTGACCCACGGCTGACCCAGTCCCTGTTTCCCATCTCTGTTCTGGACAACTCCAAATGTAGATCTCACTGACTGCTTGAAATCCCCTGTGCCTCATTACAACATCAGCCAATCCTCAGCCTCCATCTTCCCCTCTGTCTCTGTGTCTTTAAGTCTCATTCACTTTCATCTGCTCAGTTGTTTTCTACCACAGTAACTTAGTGTAGTGGCTGTCCAACTTTTCTGATTGGAAAATTTTCCCCTCTCTGCTGCCTGTTTTTTCCATTTCTTTCTTCATGGCTTTGCATCTGCTTCACGCTGCCTTGTGAAAGACTAGAAGCCATCCAACATGCTGTTAAAACCGCAACTTCCTGACTTTTCTCCCCCCCGACTCTCTGCCTCTAATTGACCCACATGCGTGCTTGTTTTCTGCCCTTTTGCCCCATTGCCTCTGAACCTCCTCTGTCAACGTCTTTGGTTGAAACGGTCGATGAATAGCTCCGAACCTCCTCCTGTTCAGGCCCACCAACACTGCCTCCCCTGCCTTCATCCTCCACGTTACTACTGCTCTGCCTCACTATTGTCACTATTGTCATAGCAACACCAAAAACATCTGAGCTCCAGCAGCTAGCCCACAAACACTGAGCCAAAAATAGTGCGTTTGTCTGTCCTGCTCCTTGTTAGGCCTACCGGGGTTGTCAAAAACGCTGCCAGGCTCGACTTGAATCTGAATACGACTCTCAGATTCTAAAGATTGGTTTCAAACTACTCTTTCTTCCTAGCTGACAGTGGAGCCGAAACAACTATTCATTTGACAAGAGGTTCATCTGCAAGTATGTGGCTAAATCAAAGTCATATTCAAGCAAAAAATAGAAGAAAATAACTGATCCCTGCTTTTTAAACGTTGTTAATTTACTTTCTTTTCTATTGATTATAAAAAATTGGGGTTTGGACCGACAAACGGCATTTAAGATGTCATTGCAGGCTCTGGAAACTTTTCATTAGCATTTATTTGTTATGTGGCATTTTATAAAAAAAAAACAATTAAAAGATAAATGAAAATAACAGGGAGCTGACTGAATATTTAGCCGGTAGTTTATCAGATCCATGTAAATAGCTTGCAACAATCACAACTGGCACTGGACAAGTCCTAAAGCAAAAAATGGTCAGTTAAATGTTACAGATGAGACTAAGGCTAAATATTAAGGCGGTAGTTTATCAGATGCACCTGCATATAAATAACTCTAGTGCAACATTTGAGCAAATAATCCTGCCTGTGATGTTCAGGTTGTGATTCAGGAGTGCCAATTCAACTTTATGGTAATTTTGGAGGTGATGTTTTTCACAGTCTAACAAATGGTCATAAAGTTGGACATTATGGATGTAGGATGGTATTAAGCTGCAGTTCCACCTATGCTGGCATTTGAGTGAGCATCACTTTTAGCATTGCCTGTATCCAGCCAGACTTACGCTCGCTGAGAGGAATTTTAACTATCTACTGCTTGTTATGTAACCTGTTTGACTAAATCATAGCTGTGTGCACTCCCTGCTAGAGAATAAATGTGGCAATATGCGCATTTTCCGTTCGAGATTTTAGCTTGGAGCATCACAGAAAGTGCTGTGGTCTGTGTCTATTATCACTGCATGTGAGTTAAACGCTACACAAACGCGTCAAATTCGAGGTTTCTGGAGTCTGTGCGTGTCGCCTGTGGTTTTATGAAATAAATAAAGGTTGCCCTTTGGTGTTTTATGCGGCAGAACATTTTTAAGTCTTGTTTTTGAACAAACATCCGCGTTATCAAACTACACCCAGCCCGTAGCGCCACATCTACTCCACAGACATCATCACGATCAGCCTACTTAGCTACACCGACCCCTCCGTCTGGTTCCTGCCCACTTTTGGAGCTCGTCTCTCGGCTCACCTTACACGATTCTCCTCGGTGGTCCTCCTCCTCTTCCTCCTCCTCCTCTCGGTGCTCCTCTTCTTCTTCTTCCTCCTCTCCGTTAAAACCGTTAAACTCTTCGCTCGTGCTGCTGCCGTTGGACACAATCAGCAGGGGCGCGTGCAGCCGCCGCGCATCCAGCAGCTCGTGGGAGAAATAGGAGGAGAGCGCGAGAGCTCAGTGAAGCTGACCCCCCACCCACGCAAAAAATCCAAGCAAACAGGCTGAATGGTTAGTGCTTCGTTTGTGCTGATTTGTGCCGTTAAAATTTTCGTTTGTGCTGTTATAATTTCTGAGATATTAAAGATTATTTTTTAGGTCATTCAGAGGTCATCATCCCCCCAGCTTGCTCCAAAATGAACCAGACCGGTCTACTTTTTTAGTGCTTCGTTTGTGCTGATTAGTGCCATTAAAATTTTCGTTTGTGCTGCTGTACTTTCTGAGATATTACAAGTTTTATTATTGGGTGATGACGTCATCATCCCCCCAGCTTGCTCCAAAATGAACCAGACTGGTCTACTTTTTTAGTGCTTCGTTTGTGCTGTTTTGTGCCGTTAAAATTTTCGTTTGTGCTGCTATAATTTCTGAGATATTAAAGATTATTTTTTAGGTCATCATCCCCCCAGCTTGCTCCAAAATGAACCAGACCAGTCTACTTTTTAGTGCTTCGTTTGTGCTGATTTGTGCCGTTAAAATTTTCGTTTGTGCTGCTATAATTTTTCAGATATTACAAGTTTTATTATTGGGTGATGACGTCATAATCCCCCCAGCTTGCTCCAAAATGAACCAGACTGGTCTACTTTTTAGTGCTTCCTTTGTGCTGATTTGTGCCGTTAAAATTTTCGTTTGTGCTGCTGTACTTTCTGAGATATTACAAGTTTTAGTTACAGACGATCTTATTCTTACAGCTTATAAAAGTAAAATCAAACTGAATCACAGGCATTTAAAACATTGTCACAATCCTAAATCTCAAACACCATGCAGAGCATCATGACTACAGTCACCTTTTCTCTTATGTTGCTTAACTGTGCAGTGGATGTGTTCACCACACATCTTCCAGGAATGCTCTCAACAGGGAGCAATTAAATGTATATAATTTATTAACATAAAAATACATTTTACCTTTTTTTTTTAAACCAAATGTTATTGAACAAATGTACACACAAAGGCACAAAATGAAGAAGACATTCCAGCGATAGCACAGGTTGAACATCCTCAGATGTTATTACATTAGTTATTATACACGTTATATACATTAACACGTTATAAACGTCGCAGATCACAGACGCCATCAATTCGGGTCAAGGCATTTGCAGGCAGCAGGTGGTGAAAGCCATAGACATATATATGTATATACGTATATATGTCTATGGTGAAAGCCATAGACATATATATGTATATACATATATATGTCTATGGTGAAAGCCATAGACATATATATGTATATACGTATATATGTCTATGGTGAAAGCCATTGCCACAGACGGAGGCTTTGATGTCTACGGTGCAGACCACAGACGTCATCAACTTGGGTCATGTGATCGTCTGTAAATAAAACTTGTAATATCTCAGAAATTATAGCAGCACAAACGAAAATTTTAACGGCACAAATCAGCACAAACGAAGCACTAAAAAAGTAGACCGGTCTGGTTCATTTTGGAGCAAGCTGGGGGGATGATGACCTCTGAATGACCTAAAAAAATAATCTTTAATATCTCAAAAATTATAACAGCACAAACGAAAATTTTAACGGCACAAATCAGCACAAACGAAGCACTAACCACTCAGCCTGTTTGCTTGGATTTTTTGTGTGGGTGGGGGGTCAGCTTCACTGAGCTGAGCGCGAGCGGTCCATCTGTTGTGGAGGAGCTCGCGGCAGCAGCGGCGGCGGCGGCGCGCGGCCCCGGCAGGGAGCCAATCAGAGCGCGAGGCTGACGAGCCTTTGTTAGCGCTGCGTGCGGAGATGAATGAAAACAGGACAACAATAGAGCCCAGAGAGAGAGCAGCAGGCAGAGCTAATCAATGGAAACTCTGATTTACTGGAAACACAGAGCACAAGGTCCCAAGTAACTCTGTCAAAACTATCTATCAATCTATCTATCTATCTATCTATCTATCTATCTATCTATCTATCTATCTATCTATCTATCTATCTATCTATCTATCTATCTATCTATCTGTCTGTCTGTCTGTCTGTCTGTCTGTCTATCTTTGTGCCAAGAAAACATACAAAAAAGTGTTTGCAATCTTAAAATATTGGCACAACTCTAAATTTTCATTGCCATAGGTGAGTAGCTCGTAATTTAAAAATGCTAATAAAATGTAGGTCTGTATTTCCACTATGTGTTTACATGTATTTAATAGATATGGAGGTCAGGGAAACAATGTCAGAGACAAAGCCACGTGTACGGGCAGTCAAATACGTCAAACATAGTCTACATGCAACTGCATATCATTTCAATAGTTCACGACAGTCATAACTGACATTTGTCAAGTCCAAAAGCAAAAATGGTTGATTAAATGCTACATATGAGTCTAAGGCTGTGTTCCAAATTTCATTTTCATGCAGTATGAATACAGCTGGGTCTTAGTCATAATATTGGGTCTTAAACTTGCAGATTGTAGTGCAAAATTATCTGTACTTGCTTATACTCATGCACAATACTGTGATGTATGTGATGTACCTGTGCAGAGGATTGTGGGTCAGAATGGCCTGAACAGCATGCTGGTTTGCATACTGCTAAATCAGACAGGAAGCAATGAGACACCAGGATATTTTTGGTGTACTGCATTTGACATAATATGTATGGGGACATACTAAATCTTTTTCTGGCATACTATATACTATGGAAATGTGCTTATTAGAACGCACCCTAAGAGACTGTTAAGTGTAAGGCTTCTTACAAACATGACTCAAAATACCTGCGTAGATTATGCTAGAATGTGGCACAGTAACGAGTAGCACTGTAGTCATATTATATGTGGATGTACAGGTAGGTTAACTGAAATTAAGTCCGAGGATTAACTGTGAAGCGTTATTCGAGGCAGCACCACATCTGTTACAAAAATACTTTCCATACAAAACTAGTGAACTCCACTGACTGCCGTCACTGTTATGAAATGTGCAGTTTACTGCTTTACACATGGTACAAAAATATTACATTTCCTTCATTTTTGACTAGTGTCTCATTTGTGTTTACCACAGTGAGGGACTAAGTAACCCACATGTAAGGCAATACACGGATGATTGATAATTATTTAGGTTTGTGAAAACTTAACTAATAAACTGTACTGATGACACACTGATCAGCCACAAGATCATATTGGTACTATGTGGTGTTCTGATGGAAAACCTTGGATTTTAACATCCATGTTGATGAGACTTAGACACCCAAATAAACATTGTCCCACAACAAACACACTCCCTCATGCAAATGGAAATCCCAAATGTCACTGGTCTACCCCTGCAGGAAAATTCACCCCACCACATGGAAAAGACATCAAACAATCAGGAACATGTTGAGGAACATGACAATGGCCCAGCATGTTGATTTGACCTCCAAATGTCCTACACCCCATTCTGATCAAGCATCAACAGGATGCAGTGGAACAAGTTTGATTGACAGAGGCCCCACTGCACAAGTCATAGCAGCCAAAGGATCCGCTGTCAGTGTCCTGGTTCCAGACCCCATAGGACACCCTGAGAGGTCCTCTTGTCCATGCCCAATGTCTTTTTGTTTTTTTTTGAAGACATACGTGGGACCAACACAGTACACCTGATAGGTGTATGTGACTGTAAGAAAAAGGCCACATGGGTCATATTGATGTTGTGACTCATCAAATAGATGGTCAGTATGTGAAGTCTGAAAAGAAGCTTTAATGAGGATGTTCTGTGAGGCCTTCATTGTGTTTGGTAGGAGCCATTCTGTCGGCCTCATCATTCAGATCACAAGATGTTCCAACAACAAAGATTGTACAGGGTATGAATATAAACAAAAGCCTGTGAAGATGATGGCAGCAATGGGGCGATGCAGCTCAGGGCAGAAAGAGTGAATCAGGTGACAATCAAACTTTGGGAAATCCTATGACACATGTTACATAGTGTAAAGAACCTCATTTAAATGAATGCCTTCTGTGACCTCAAGCCCACCTGTTTGTTTTAAACTACTCTGTGTGGTATATGATAAAGTCACAAGTGGACTGAAGATTACTGATTCTGCTCCATTTTCCCTTTTCGCAATTTGTTATGAATGTTTGGTGTGAGATTAAACACAACAGTTGGCACCATTTCTGGTTGTCTTTTTCTAAAGTTGTTGAATCCTGGTCTATATAGCTGCTTTAATTTCCCATAATTGGTCCCGTCATACTCTAAGGCCGGTACTACAAAGCAAGTTCAACACACCAGAGTATCTTCTAATTATCTGGCTTCACTAAACTCAACTCTAAGTCAGGCTAAGTGGTCACATGAAGCTATTTATTAAGTCTGTAAGTCAACTCTGCACATTTGTCGCAAAGAGAGCAAACTATAATCCTAAACCAATATCAGAAATGTAAAACTATAAACATTCTAGAGGCAACGCAGCTGTCCGGTTTTGCAGCCGCAGCTAAAACTGAGAACGAAAGATGGCAAAAAAAACTGTAAATGTGAGTTAATAGGCTTATCAATATCACTGCCTAACAGAAGGCACAATCTGAGTAAAATCTCTAATAAGCCTAGCATGAGATACTTAGATGTAGGTTTCTTATTCAGTTAAATCATCATTATGCAACACGAGATTGTTTAGTGTTAAAGCAGATGCTGTTTCTATATGCTACTCACAAAAAAGACAAATTATATAAAGAATAGATACATTATAGAAATAAAACTGGTTTTATGATCATTTGGAGGATGAACCCAGTGATCTTACACTGAATGTGATCTTAATAATGTGCAGGACAGTTTTAGCTTTATTCTTTCAATGGTTTTGACAACAAGTAAAGAACAAATACTGCAAATTTTATGAAGTCAGGAAGGCTTTACTGCTTTATCAGTCTCTGTTTTAGGATTTTATCCATATACAGCTCTAGAAACTCACCTCAGAGACCTCCCACTACGCTGTGTGCACAGAGAGCTCTGTGGGATCTTCAGGAATCGTGTTGCCATCTTCTAATTTGCCACTAGGCAGCACTTTTATATGCGTTAATCTCTTGACGGGGAACATTTTACTTTTTCACAGTGTTTTAATTTTTTTGAGATGTGCCAGTAGTTTGAGAGGTCAGTTCTGAGTTTTGTGGGATCAGATCACTTGTTTGAGTCATTCTATCACCGTGGCAACAGTTTAATGCTGTTCATTTAACCTCTTTAATGGGCCCAGAACTAACTTTAGTGTTTGCTTTTGTAACTTCATTGTGTCATTTCTTGGGTAAAATAAAACCCCTTTCCCAAATCCACCTACCACCCTCTTGCTTTGCAGCTCTAATCCTTCACAGTACGCAATAGTTCACCTGGGGAGTTGCTATGGGTGATTTTCACAGACTTTAATGATATGTAATTGTTAGTTGCAGCTTTAATATTCAACAAATTCAACACTGAAATTTCACATTTAGCAGAAGACATGTAGCCTCGTTGTCCATGGGACATGTGAGTCGATTAAAACATGAGACTCTGTGGATGTGGCTGGTAAATGAGCCAAAGGGCCCCTAATAATGACTCACTCCGCATCGTGTCCAGGATCACATTACTTAAAACTAGATTTAAGATGGGTGGCCTCTTTTCAGGATTCAGTAGAAAGCAGGACCCATCTGCAGGTTCTTCCTGTCTTAGCTGGTACTGTGCATGTATAGTTCATATTCCCAAACAAAACACATTACTACTAACCATTTGCAAAACATGAAACTGGGGTTCCTGCAGCATTTGCAGCTTCGCTTTGGGCATTTTTTTCCATCATGGCGCTTCCTTGTTTTTGATGGCAACACTGAAAATATAGTGTATACAGAGGCCTGCTGTACTTTCAGAGCTGTAATCCAAGAGTGTTGAAACGGTTTTCATACGTGTGAAATAGAAAACAGATAATAGGGTGAATCATTTCTTCCTTTCTAAACAGCATATGAATATTTGGTCAATCCATTATCTTTTATACTCAGTTACATCATATTTGGGAAGCACACACTACTTTTTTAGAATTCATATAACCAATGCCGCTGCAGAGCAAAGAGAAATGGAAAAAAGCTGCCCATTAATAAAAAAAATTGGATTCCTTGATTCATCTTGGTGTAAACAGACTAATTGTCATCACCAGGATTGGTGACCCAAAAAAATAAAAGACAAAAGACTGAATTCATTCTGTAACATCTTATTAAATAGTTTTAGGAACAGAGAATAAAACATTTTGTTGCTACAATTAGTTTACACAATTTATCCTCCAGAATGTTTAGCAAACTGTACTCCATTAAATATACATTTTTTTAATTTTTTTTTTTTTTACATTTTGTTTAAAGTTTCCAAGCTTGTTCTTTGATTTGTACTAGTAATGTGTTAACATGGACAGAAAGCAACGTTAGAGTAAAAAAATACAATATGAAAAAGGTCCTAACCAACAAAAGGATTCCACCAAACCACAGATTTAAAATAGGATCAAAATGTATTTACTTTTTAAATAAAAAGTACAAGATGGTGCGCTTTCCAGCATGATTTAAGATCAAAAGTTATGATTTTTGTTTCTTACAAATATCTGCTTGCAAAAACATAAAAACAATGTATAAAAAACAAAAACATTGAAAAAGATAAAACACTTAATACACAGAAGTATATTCTTCAGGTAGCGCCCCCTTCAAAATAACTGAAAGGGATTGATGTCTTTGTGTTACACACCTTAAGGCCGCCTTCTTAAGAGCCATCTGCTGGTTAAACTGACAAACAACTGTTTTAGCTGTAACCCGGCTGATTCTGTAACAACTACGATGTGTATAGAATGCTAAAATAGGAGAGAGAGCACGATAAAAACTGGAAGGTAAAAGTTAAAATCAAGAGGAAGCTGCCTTTAGGCACAAAGACATCTGGTGTCCATCTTGAGGTGAAGTGATGAGGCAGGTTCACAAAGCTGCCAAAACACCAACAAGGCTCTTAATAAGGCGGCCAGCCGGTGTCTCCTCCCGCATCCAGAAAACATCAACAGTAAGAATTCCAGGGGAGAAAACCAGGTACACTAAACATGAGAGGACACCAATATATTTTCACTGCAGGGGTGGGGGTGAGACAGAATTGTGTGTGGAGAGAGGAGCGACTGTGTGACGGGACAAGTAAGTGCTGGTTGAATGAACATGATATGACACAGAAAACGAGTTGTTGCGTGCGATCATCATGTGTGCATGTACTGAAGGATCCACTGGGACAGGTGCCAAACCGGCCTCCCTTTCACTGGCAGGGAAGATATAAGAGGCGGTGGCTGCTGTCTACTCAGTCATCGCCAGGTCCTGGAGCAAGGTCGCAGTGAAGGCAGGGAAGTCACAACATCAGCCGGCGCGCCAACAACACACCGCTCATTTTACCAACACTGCTTTTTGTATTTACAGCCATCCAGATGCCAGCCCTGAGCACAGCCAGCGTTCAGATGGTGAGATTTTAGATTTACAGTTTCTGAACACGTCAGTAATCTCTAAATAGCCTCTTCTGTGACTCCGTATGTGTCTCACCGTCTACCCAGGATGACCATTTAATTTGATGGGACCAACATTTAAACCCAACATTTCCACATAAATACCGCATTCTGTGACCCGATTAGGAATTTCAGCTACATAACCAATGCAAATGTTTTTATATCATTTTTTATTGCATTTTGATAGATAGAAAAGAAAACTGTGGCCTTAATTGAAATGGTCTTAGCCGCTGAGCCTCAAGTTCCTTTGCACACATTTTCTGTCCATCTCTAATAAGACCAAAAGAAGGACTGAAAGACTTCAGAAAAACATCTAATTGAAATTTTTCTGACAGATATTGTGATTGCAATGAGATTTTCACAACAATTTTTCAAAAGTGAAGGTTAAGTTCAATATTAATAGGGTAACAGGTTTGAAACCAACATTACCACATGAGGTACCATCAAAAGCTTCATCGTCACTTAAGGAGGATGCAAATAACTTGTAAAATTACTGATGCAACAGTATAAATGCTGGGTCTTGCACGCTGCATACTGTATATCCTCAATTGCATTGTTTCAAATTCCGATTTGCGATTAATTACTCAGTCCTACAGCAGAGTCTGTGGAAATATTGGATTTCAACGTTGGCGTTGTCCTGAGCAAACATCTGTAATATCAAATATAGAGAAAAAATACTTTTAAAGATGTAATTTGTTGCTGGATAAAAGGTGAGAGAATGTTAAATGTGACCGAATCATAAGAGTCTCAGTGATGAAGTCATAAATGAAGCTAAAGCTTGACATGCTCTCAGATACTAACGGTCAAAAATATTCAGTTATATAGCAGTTCAGTCACTTGTCTTCAAGCCACTAAACAAAAAAAAGTTCTTACTTGACTGTAAAACTGGAAAAGCACAATAGTGACATTTTAGGGTGGTAGGTTGGTGAGTACTACTCACTCAGACCCTGATCTTCTTGGCACCTTTACATGTGCAAACAGTACTTGTAGTAAAAAGGCCCTGACACGAAGATTTGACTAAAATATCCAGTTCAACATCTGTAAGTGTTTTTTCCTCTCGTTTTTAAAAACAATACATTATAAATGGAATGAAATTGAAGCAGCTCACTCCTTACACTAGAAACTACCTTTAAAAGCTGCTGTCTCCAGGTGAGTTTCTAAAAGCACCAACTGCCGCTGAGGCCGAATGCAGGAGCAGCGGTTAAATCATCGACACACTTGTCTTAACAGGGCGTAAACTAATAAATATACTTTCAACATTGTGCAAGAGACACATAAACCTGCTTCAAGCAATCATTAAACAACTTTCTTCTCATAAATAAATAAATAGCTTCAACAAAAGAGATTTAAAAAAGAGGCAAAATTTGGGGTGAGACTAATTTCCAAACTAAAGTTTCTCAGTAGCAACAAAAGCCAATGCTTAAAAGAAAAGTTTTGGTATATAATTACACAGCACAGTCAGAAGAAGAAACAAAAAAAATGAAAAGAAAAAAAGAGCTTTTAGCATTTTGGTTTAGTAAAAGTCTCAGCTGGGCTAAATATTTAGCAGTTGTGCAACTCTTTGTTTCTACAATTTTCCACGATTATATTGTTGCAAACTCTTCCATGGTAACTTTTTAAACTGCTGCTTTTCAATTAAAGCAGCAGAGGCACACAATGTGGTCAAATAGAAGATTCACTCTTTAGGGTTTTAGGCTGCTGATGCTCTGAAACTATCTCAGCCAAACGCGCTGTTGCAGCTAAAATACAACAGACACGAATAGTAACAAATACCTGCAGTAAACGAACTGCAGAGGGGATAACAGTGAGAGGAGATGACTGAGGATGGGAGGAGAAATGTGAGGGAAAAGTCATCAACACCATCAAATAAGTGGGAGCTGCTAATGACGTGAGCAGCAGACGTGATCGGCTGATGATGAAAACACATTTTTGAGTCAGTGTAGAGAACAAAACAAAGAAACCCCTTGTGTTACATTTAAACACCCCCCCCAAAAAAACCCATCCTTACTTTTTGTTACAATTATGCTGCCACACTGGTGGAAATACCACAGGGCTTTGGATGGGTGTGCGTTACTTGTGGTGCTCTCTTTGTAAATCCTACTTTAACTCACATTACTGCTAAAAACAGAGCACAAGTGACTCCTAAAAAACTGAGAGGACCAGAGATCTCTGCTGTCACTGGATAAAGAACATTTAATTTTCCTGTCGTCTATCTGTTTTAAGTCCAGTATTTATGTACACAAAGTCTCCCTGACAAAGGCCACATGTCCGTCTTAATTTGTGCGTTACTGTGGCTTTTGCAAATGCCCTGCTGTCGTCACGGCAGTAGATGCATTATTAAAAGCTTGGGTCATGACGTAAGTGTCAACATGTAAAGCAAATAAAGGCTGTCGAATAAACATACAACTTTTACAATAGTTAGTTTAGCTCCAAAGTGAAGTAAAACAAATGCCGTTCGAGAGCAATATGAGACAAGAGTGTGTTCAGGAAAGGTAGAGTTTTGGTCTTGTTAGTAACTGATGCCTAATACTGACGTAAAAAAGATGTAAACTGACATATTAGTGAGTGTTTTTCCTTTTTGCTCAGTCGCATGGGAGGTGTTATGAAAATTAGCGCTCTCCTACGAGAAAACGGAGAGATGTGAGGTTCTTTAACATGAGACGTGACGTGCTGCTAAGTGGGTCTCTGTGGAGCTTTTACTGAAGAAGATCGGGGAGCGGGCCGTGAAGTGACATTCTAGTTTTGAACTCAGGAGGCAGATAGTGCAAAATTAAATCTCACAATCACTTTGCGTGGCTAAGGGCACCTGACAAACTACTTCCATCAATCTACATGACCCCTGTCGTGCATTGTAGAGCTCAAGCTGGTGAGGCTGCCGGTGTGTGTGTGTCTGCGTGTTTCTCTAATGTGGTTGCATAACAAGTCTAGAGGCGAACGACTCATGACATGATCCTCAATTGACGTAATCCATTCTACTGTGCTTTTAGTAGAATATGTTTTACAAAAATGACTCGGGCAGCACAAGTTAGCAGCGATTACGAGTCAGTGAATCGTCAGACATTCAGCTTTGTCTGTCTGACGTCCATCTGTCTCCCTCTGGATTGAAGAGCAAGTACATTAACGCACAAAGCCGTTATCTCTTACTGCATACTGTACACACATGCACGCACACCGACCAGCCTCAGCACGGTGACATCTTTTATAGCATGCTGTGACTTGCTATAGCATGCTGAAAATAGCATAGTGGGAAGTGGGAAAAGACTGACACAAGCTAAAGAAAACACATACTGACGAGGGGGGGGTTGGTGCATCACATTTTCTTCCACACAATTCTGCGCCGCTTCTGTCCTCCACTCTCCCATCATTTTATCTTAGTGTACCATCCCTTGCTCCCCAGATTCAGCAACATTTAGGATTGCTCCAGCCCGTTGGCTATACTCGACTCTCCCCTGGTGCTGTGCCTCCCTCCCCTCCCATTCCCCCTCCCTTCACCACATCCCCATGTCCCATTCTGCTTCTGCCACACTCCTTTAGCCTCCCCCACTGGTAGCCTGTGAACGCAGGGCTGATGGGGATGTACTTGAAGATTGGGTATCTGCGGATGAAGTCCATTCCAAACGGCAGATCATAAGATCTCATCCCTTCCAGTTCTGCTGCACTGAGACCAGAACCACGCTTCAGCTTCCTGATGCCTCGTTCTTCAGGGGAACCTGAGAACAAAATGAAGACATTAAGCATGAGCTCCTTAAACAACACAATTAAAAGTCCAAACTAACAAAGAATACGATCATGGAGTCTTCCATTGTTGCTACAATCCAATGATCTTTCTGAAGACATGAGCAAATAGAAAGTCACAGATGTGCATCTGCCCATCAGTCTTCTGTTGAATATCCAGGTGGCAGTATGTGAAAACCAGGTGACCTTTTCTCAGTCACATCTTCCAGTTCTCCAGTTTGATCTTGGAGATCATATATACAAAATCCCCTGCATACTCTGTCTTTGTATGCATATCTCTACCTGCTTGGCAGCCACAGCCACGTTATTATGATTTTCTTCCTCAAAAAATGTTTTGTGTTCTCCAAACTACTATCATAATATCATAACTATCATCCAGCCATAAACACTGACATTATCCATTTGACAAAGGAAGATTGAATTAAAGACCTTACCTGGAATAGTATTGTCCAAAATAAAGGCAACAGATCCTCCAACAAACATGGCAGTGGTGAGGAGCACGTTCAGCACTTGGTCAATTTCAATTATGCCTGAGAAAGACAACAAGATAAATCCAAGACAAGAGCTTAGCAACTGACTGAAATATGTGTTGGGGCTGAAACTGGAAAAACTGACAAAACTGGTCTTAAGCAATGCAATTAACAACAGGCCGTAAAGAATTGCAGCATGAAGGTACTCTTTGTCTTGAATGAACATGACAAAGAACAAAACCATGTGTCAGTGTTTGGGGCCTGTCAAGGCAATTTTTAACTGGTTCACATCAGCAAAAGTACATGTTCTGTGTCACACAGAGACTGCTAAACAAAAGTTATCCTGGGTCATAACTCACAAACAATAATAGATTAACTCTAAGATCCCTCCCCTGCACTCACCGGTGACCAGCGGGTTCTGTTTGAGGTAGCTTGGCAGCATCAGACCAAAGAAGATGGAGAAACCCAAGACAAAGAGGTTCCTGGAGGAGTTGAGGTCGACAAACTGCAGGTTGGACAGTCCCACTGCTGTAATCATCCCAAACAAGGTGCAGAACAGAGCTCCCAGGACCGGATCAGGTAGAGAGGCAAACAGGGCGCTGAATTTACCCACAAGCCCCAGCAGCAGCATCATGGCAGCTCCATACTGGATCACACGTCTGCTGCCCACCTGGAGGCCCAGTCAGACAGAAAAGAGATGTTAGACCAACTTAAAGTCCTTTTAGCATCACATAGACTGTAGCTTGAAACCATTTTCATGATCACACCAATCAAGGGATGACAGGAGACCAGTACGTACTATAAGAGGACTATAACAACCTAGACCTGTATAAAAATATGTATATATTGCAGATTAACCAGCTAGCAAGTTTTTGTTCAATTTCACATTTGTTACTGTCAGTCATAACAGATGGGAAGTTCATAGACTCAAACAGAACAGTTTTTACTACAGATCTGATGGTGCAGATTCAAATACCACAAAAAAGGATTGACAAGTCCCCCATACAGAATCTCTTGGAGTTTACAGATGCATAAAGTTTCCCAACAGTCCACCACAACCACATACAAAAGGCTGTCCACTGCCTTTGTAAAGGAAATTCAAGATATTTTAATACTTTCAAAGGCTTTCTTGTGGAATCTGAATTTAAGACTTTTTAATATTTTAATTAATTACTGAAGAATTTGCAATTTTGTCTATATACCGTCAAATTGGCCACTGTGTTTAACCAATAGTGTCAAACCAAGAAATATTAAATTCACAGTGATAATAAAACAGAAAAAAAAGAGAAAATCCTCCCATTTAAGAAGCATAAGAAGCAGCAGAAAACATTTGCCAGAAGCCAGTCAACTTTCAGCCAAACTGACTAACTGATGAATCATAAGGAAACACCCAGAGAAATAAACAGAGTTAAAAATGAAAGAAAAAATAAAGCTGTGTGTAACCTTAGTGATGCCCAGGACGCCTATGTTTGGACTGGAGGACGTGGAGCCATTTCCTGTCCCAAAGAGACCATCAAGTACACAGGAAAGACCCTCGATAAATATCCCCCTGCAGACACAGAGGAAAAGCTACATAATTAAAAGGCATCTACCAGACAGTAAATTGCCCATGCTATGCTTCAAAGCCAACTGGAGCATTTAGGAGAATAAGCAGGCGGATGAATGAGAAATACCGGTTTATGGCATGGATGGGAGGTGGAGGAGCACAGGAAAGGCGAGCGCAGGCGTAGTAGTCTCCGATCGACTCGATGATGCTGGCCACCACAGCACTCATCATGCCAATGACGCCTGCAGCTGTTACAGAAGGAGTGCCCCACTGAACTGCAGAGGTAAAAACACAGCGTAGGTCAGAGGTGAGAAACATCTGCTTTTAAACAGAAAACAATGTTAAAAATCACAGTTTTGCACTTACATTCTCTAGCAAGGTGCTTTTATGTGAACATTACACTTTTCAGTTAGATTTTTAACTTTGTTTAGAAGACTGTAGCTGCCTCAACTTCATCCTTTCATCACCCAGCATCGCTCGACTTTAGCTTCCCTTTACTGGTTCACTGTTCATTTTAGAACGGATTTTAGGAATATACAGATCACTTTTAAGGCAGATCCACACATAGCCCCAAGCTGCATTGCAGAAATGTTGACCCAATATGAGGGAACTGTTCCAAAGCTGAGGTTGAAAGGTAGCCGAACTTTTGTCATTAAGGTCCCTTGTATTTGGAACAACCTAGCCGAGAAAACGAGGTTTGTAAAATCAACTTTTAAAAAATAATTTCTTAAAACCTATTGTTTTAGACTTGCTTTTCTGATGACGACATCACTGATGACGGTGATGTCGTCTTTTTTTGCTTTATTATCTTATTTGTATTTACTAATATTGACATTTTGCATTATGTATTCTTGTCAGTTTTGTCTTTTTGTTTTAACCTCATGTTAATGTCACCTGAATTTCACCTTGCTTTGTTTGGCTTTGCCATCACAGTTCCTGTTGTTATTTTACTTCGTAGCCTGCTTTTGCTTTGTCCATCAAAGCACTTTGTAAACGTTTGGTTTTAAAAGTGCTACTGTATATAGATAACACCATTATCATTATTATTTACATAATGATATATTATGTAACAATACAAGTGTCAATCCTCTGTATATAATGTATTTATTGGTTTCTTATTACACCCCTTCCTACTACTTTTTTTACATTGCATTATTAAGACAAACTGCAGGTCATTGGAGGGGTATTTAATCTTAAACTGTCACCTCACCAAGATCATTATTCAACCAATTCTTTATACTATGTGTGATATATACAGCATTCACAAATATCCACAGCTTACAGACACAAGGTGTAACATCAACGATCTATGTCGACACCTCCTTCCTCCTCCTCCTCCTGATGAACACACTTACATGGATAGGGGATTTTGAACCACGGTGCAGCAGCAAGGATTCCTTGACGTGCATCTGTGCGAGCGTAGAAACCATACTTGTCCTTTTCGGGCGGGAAAACATCAGTCACAGTAAAAATGAAACACAGCAGCCATGACACCAGGATGGCCATTATGATCTGGGTGCAAGAGAGAAGAAAACACTCATCAGACATTCCCATGAAATGAAGTAAACACATTTGGCAAGTTTAACCATCTGAACCCCAAACGCTGCCGGTGGCTTTGAAAAGCATGCTATTGTTGTTGTTTTTTTAAATGCCAAAATTACAGCATTTACCAGAGCCAGAAACTGTAACAACAACAAAAAAGAAACTGTCTGCTTTTTAACTTAGGGGCAGTTATTGAACTACTCATCTGTGGAATGATGCTCCATCAGAAAACTTAACCAAATCCAACCTTAATACTAGGATATTTCATCAAATCACTTTATTCTACAAGTCTCATTTTAAAATTGTCCAAAAATAAACCGCCTGCATTAACTAGACTCTGTGAAACACAAAAAATTCTGCACTCCTTGTCACAACTGTGAAGCCATTTGTGAGTCAGCTGCAACCAACAGTGCCATGACAAAAATTCAAGGACTTTTTGGCTGAACTGCAATCTGTGTTTATAAGAGCAGATAGGAGGCAGGTATGTAAACAAATTCAAACCCAAATAAGAAAGTATGTGTAGTATGTAGGATTTACCATTTTTTCCTTAGTATTAGTAACACATGTGGGCACTTTTATATGTCAATTTTAATTTTTGTAAAATAAATAATGGAAGAAATTTGATCATTGAAGTTATGATTTTTCTTTTATATGATTCACAGCATTATACCTTTATCATACTGCACACAAGACATTTTTGAGTGGTCTCTACTTCTGCCAGGACTGAACCGTTTCTATAGGGGTGCAGGACTTCATACAACATAAACAGATTGAGGTTCAGAGGATTAAACCTGGATCCTTTTGTCACTTCAGTGAAGTTATATTATATTAGTTCTATGCCAAATGTGGGAAAATATCTGCACTCATTTATCCAGTGAAATGTGCCTTGGACATACTAGCTAACTATACAATATCACACTAGGAGCTGAGTGTTTGGATGTCAGCTGGCAAAAAAAAATGTTAACATCTTCAATTAGCATGATTTAGTTCAAATTTCTTGGTTTTGGTTGGTCTTGGTTTTTAATTCTCCTCTTGGTCTAACAACATGGGTGAGGGATGTGCGAGTGAAAGTTAACAGCCGTTTACAGCTCCATATAATGTAATACATTCACTGAAGCACCTGAGAAACCCAGTAAAAAGTAAGAAATCAGGTTTAAACGTCTAAGTATTTCATCTAGTATTAAACACAGAAGATAAAGACAGTCTAACTTCTGTTTCACTGTGACTTTGAACTTTAACACATTTTACCTTCCACAGAAAATATGTGACATTTAGCACCAGTTTCAAAGTGTTGCCGTGTATTTTCAGCTTCCAAGGCTACAAAATTAAATTCACTCTAACACTGTAAATAAAACAGCAATAAGAAGCCCTTGGATGAAACGGGTATACATCAGAATAATGGGCTACTCTGCTGTAAATCCAACAGATCTTTTATCGTTTCACCAGCAGAGGGTAGGAAAAGCCTGATTTACACATGGCTCAGACACCTCCCAGGGAGAACAAGATTAACTCTGTTGAATAATTTGTGACTTACATGGGAAGACAAGTGTAAAGAAACAAAGGTTAAGTCATCAGAAGAGAGAAGAATATTTAGACTAAAAAAAAGGAAGCAATAACTAGAGCCCAGACAGCTTGTGCAAAATGAAAGCCAGAACAACACAAAAACTGAAGTGTGTAGTTTTATGACAAGTTGTATACTTACAGGAAACATTTTAAACACCTGCAGCCTGTAGGAGGTCCATCCTTTCTTGGCTTTGTAGACTGGCAGAGGAAAGTGAACATTTCGGGCATACTGAGAGAAGAGCAGCACCAAGAAGATAGTCCTGCAGACAGAAACAATTAGTTTAATCATCGTCAGATAATAGTGTGTTACTATTAGATGTACATTTTCCTGTGTGAGAACTAATCTCGTAAAAATATGTTCCATTTAGTCTCGTCTATGGCTGACTCAGACCCCAGAGGCTTCAGAGCCAATCAATTATCCTAACTGCCTGAGAAATCAGTGGCAATTACAGGCACAGATCCTCTGTCCCTGTGGAGTGATAGGAGAGGCCCTCCAGCTACAGTGTAAACAGCCATGACACAGCAGAAGCTGATGTCACACCATCCGAGTATCACGGCTATAAAGTGGATCTTCCTATGAGTCAGTCCTCTGTAGCTTTACAGTCTACAGGATGCAGAGTTTTATTAAGTTTTCTTTCAATAATCTCTGTGAAGCAGGAGATCTAGGAAGCTTAATTTGCCTATGAAATCGCCATAAATCAGTAAAGTGGATGAGTTACTGCATATAAGCGCTACCACAGAAACACAATTTTTGAACAAATGCTTCAAATGATGCACTAAACTCTGAGATCTTTTAAGTACTTTAAATACTTATCTGCTTCCTAGTGAACAGACAACTCTGGTAATAGACAGTTTCAGTGGTTTCCAATGGTGACAGGTTTCATGGCAGACAAAAATAGTCCATCAGAATAGAAACCACATCTGTAGCATTACCCGCTATAGTCGTCCAGCTGTCGGCTCGGTACAGTTCTTTTTACATAATACATAAGGTTGCACTGCCACACTTTGAATCGTGATTATGAGAAAACAGAAAAGGACAACTGTGAAATTAACTTTAGGTGGAATGTCAATTTTAACTGTTCTCACTGATAACCTTTGGCATCAGAGTCTCTACTTACAGCATAGCAATGCCCCAGTGTTTTCCGGCCCTCTCCCCTGCAGCTTGGAAACCAGACAAGCCGATGAGGGCCACAGTTGGGGTGATGGTCAGAGGTCCGATGTATTTCAGCAAGATCCCGGGCAGACCCAGCGCTCCAATGCATACCTCAACCAGGGACGACACGATGATAGCCCCTTGGATCTGACGGAACAGAAAAATTGTAGAGACAGATATACTGGGTCAATGACACAAACAATTTTAGAAATTATTGGGGAAAACAAGATAAAGAGCAAAAAGCAAAAAACTTAAACTCAGCTGCAGTTTGAAATTAGTTGCACCGCTGCTTCTCCCGTCACATTTCCAACACCGCAAAAACTCTAGTTAGACTAAACACTAGTTTTACGTCTGAAAACAAGGACATGCACTTTTTCAGAGAGGAAAAATGTCAAAGATAGACAAGATGAGCATTCTAGGGGTGAGGAGCTTTGGGGTTGAGGATAAAGACAAACAAGTCATCACTTGACTTGACTAATCAGCAACTCAAACTCATGAAGTACAGGAGCACACCCAGAGAAACACAAGACGGTGCTGACTGTTGATAGTGTAATTAAGCACTTAAATTTAGGGGCGACCCAATAGCTAACTGGTTAGGATTCATACTACATGGGTGCTAATGTCCTAAACAGCAAGTCACAGGTTCGATTCTCAACTGGTGACCATTTGCTGCATGTCATTGCCCTGCTTTCTTGAGCCACTTTTTCCTGTTCCTCTACACTGCATCTCCAAGAGAGGCATAAAAACACCCCCAACCCAACTTAAAGTGCTTTCATTGTACAAAATTAAATCTAGGGTTTCCGCAGTATTTTGTTTTCATCTAAAACAAAGAGTGCTTCCAATAACAGAGAAAATATTTATACTTCCATGAAATATAATATTAGGCTTAATAGGATTCAGGCAACTAAATTTTGCGTACATAACTTATGAACAAGGCCATCATTAGAAACATCCTTTGGTAACTACACTGGTCATAAGACAAAATATATCTCAGCTATATCTGTATCCTGAGGTAAACTCTTTAA
Organism: Dascyllus trimaculatus; assembly: GCA_024666655.1. Classification (NCBI taxonomy): domain Eukaryota; kingdom Metazoa; phylum Chordata; class Actinopteri; family Pomacentridae; genus Dascyllus; species Dascyllus trimaculatus. The sequence continues at coordinate 24,068,748 of CM045449.1, read as the reverse complement.
ATAACCAGCAGATTCCTTATTTCAGCCAAATAATGTGCAAAATCTAATTCATTAATCAAAAATAACCATAAGCACTCTGCATCATGGTTGTGTACGGCGGAGTAACAGAAGCACCAGTGTGTTCCGATTGATAATCTTATTTGCTCGGCCTGCATCGGTCTTTGTGTTCTCTTCTGTCGCCTTTTATCACCTGCGTGTTCCTCCATTCAGCAATTTGATACCGTCTGATTGAGTTTTGTCGTATTCACGTGTCACATAAAAAACAATTACTCAACTGGCTTATGCAAACAGAAAAGGTTAACGCAAATTAACAGCATCTGTCACACAAAACCAAACCGCGCAGACACAAGGAGACAGCGATCTCTCAATTTGGAGCACAAACATAAATAAATTAGCTCAAGAAACGCCCACTATGTAACTACAGTTGTGTAAAGGTTTGTGTAAGGAGTTATTCAAGTTAGGTTGAGTAACATCTTATGAAAATGTTTACTCTGACTGCCTTTCCACAACGTCATAGATATTCGGTAATCAGCTAGCATGTCTATTTTCAGCCTCCTACGCTTTTCAGGTCTGTTGGTGCTTGCCCTTTGGCCTGCTTTGCCTCACCTCTCGTATCCTGGGGTGCCAGATGTGCTCTGTGTGGAGGAGCTCTGTGCTGTTGAGCGCTGGAACCACTGTTTGTGGAAAAAGACAAGACATCAGAAGATAATAAAACATAATAATGTGGATCATAACTCTAGTTATTAATTTTGGAGCACACAAATATAAACAAGCTAATCCAATTTGGGGCCCTTTAATTCTCTGCCATCTTTGCAGACTTTTACAGCATTTGGAGTAGGGATCGAAGTAAACAAAGACACAATAACCACAGTTTTCATCCACATTCTTATCATGTGCCGGTAGACTGAAAGACAGAAAAACCTGAGGAGTGCTACCTGTGTTGTTGCAGTTCCATTTCTCCAGTGATAAAATTGCTCTAGCTGGTGCGAGGAAGGCGAAAGCACTGGCCTGGAAAAGAGGCAACCTAAACACAAGAAAAGTGCAGTTTACAAATCACTGTCAGAGCCTGAAAGTTAGCAAAAAAAACCCCAAAAGTGTCAAAATTCTGTTATTTTATGTGAAGAACCACCTCCAACCAAGAGTTATAAGTCATCATGGTGCGATGCTATTCTTGCTGGCCATTTTTTATCTTCTTTTTGGATACCATTTACTGTGCAGGGCAAGATTCCCCCTGGTCTGCTGCTGGCTAACTTAAGGTCAGCTAAACAGAGGAGGACATAGCCAGTTATTGCTGGCACAGATTCTCCTCCCTCCCCCCTGTAATATGCAGTCATGACATGGAAATCATAAATCTGAACAGAATTAATTAATCGACTGTCACTCAAACATGCAAAGAACGGAAATGAGTGTGAACAAGCTGGAAAAGAGAGGACGTCTGTTTTCGTAGAAAAGAGGAAGTGAGTATTCCAAACAAACTGATATGAACTAGAGGTGCATCTGTTTGTTTCGATTAAAAGAATTTCACCTGAAAACTGACATTAAAACAAATCCCCAATCTGATCTTTGCTCGATCAAGAAAACCTGACAACCAGACAATAATCAGGTTGGGATTGACCCACTGTATATTTAAAAAAGGCTTCAGATTCCTGCTCTATTGTACAGCTGCTTGTTTCCAATACAACAGCACATTTAATGAGAAAGAAACTGTGCTACTTTGCTCAAAAGCACATTAAGTCACTCTACTTTTCTTTCATAAATAAAAATCTAACTAAATATCATGACAGAGAAAGCAGCAAGGGTTTCAAAAAGAATTTTCAAAAGCCAGTAAGTCTAAACTGAATCATTTCACACTCAAGTGCACTACACAAGTCACATGTCTGCAGGTGGCAGCTGCACACACAGGCACGGTACTCGGGGGAAACGTGTGCACGTACACTTCACCTTTCCTGGAAAAGGATTTGTGCTTTTTTCTCCACCTTTTGATCGACCTCACTTGGCACCGTGACTCATCAGATCACTCCACATAACCCCTCCCCTCTCCTTCTCTTTAATGCTGCACACGTGTTCTTTTGTCTCTCAGCATTCCTCACGACATATCTCCAACCTTTTTTTTCTGTGCACTTCATTGAGTTACAGTCGCTCCACATCGAGGACACAATCACTTCTCAGATACGGCATCCGAATAACTCTAAAATACACAAATATTCCTAGAAATAAGAACTACACTTGTGCACATGATAAAAGATAGAAACCGTTTAACAGCTTAATAACTAAACTGAACTGCTGTTCTGTTTTCTTCTGCTTCATTCGTTCAATTCATTCTGAACATTTGAAGAAATCTGAGCAGGGATTCAGACATCATGAACTGGGCCAGTTTAACCGGTTGTATTTCATTGTGGTTCGTCATTAGAGAATTAATCTGGTTAAAAAATGTTTCATTGATAGGCTTCGACAGATTTCTTTTTGGCAGTGGGAACTGTGTTGTGGGCCGGTGGAAGGGGTTAGAAGATACATTTTACTTTAAAAGAGACATGTTGTAAGGCAAAAAATAAATAACATTTTCTGTCTGCTATTGTTTTTGAGACGGTCATCGCTACTGCAGTTTCAAGGTGGAAATCCTCAGCTGTGGCATTTTGCTCATGATATAGCATGCAGCATATTAAAAAAAAAACACCACACTGACACGTTAACAAGACAATAAACTTGATTTTCACTTGAGGGGATGTTAAAAAGAGCTTTTCAAGGCATGACTTAACACAAAAATAATGTGCTTAGATGAACGTTTTATGTCTGTTATTCGTTTTTTACACTGTTCTCCTGCATTCAGAAATCCAGAATCTATTAAAATGCAAATATATTGGACCCAAGATGTCCCTACTTTACTGAGAAGTCCAATTATCAGTGTTGGTGACCAAAAGTTTGAACATCACCCTTGCAGAGGTTAAATGTCAGTCTGCAAAGGTTTATTTCACACCTAAAAACTCATCTCTGTGTATCAAAGTTACATATTTAGAAGTTTTTCCATAATAACAATCCTTTCATGCCATCAAATGGCTTAGATGTAACTTCACTATGTAACTTCTAGACTGTAGGAAACTTATGTCCCTGCCTCTCTCTAGACGTATCCATCCCAACTTGCTGCAGCGCGAGCACACCAGCTCACCCACAACTCTCCTCAAACACTGCAAAACCACTCTATGGCTACAACAATGGCAAGTTGTGATACTGGAGTATTTCAGGAATACATGTTAAGGCTAGAAACTGATTTCTAAACCTGAGTAATGATACGGAAATCATGAAAATGATATGCTTCTTCACTCGTTTAAAAATCCAGAATCTACCAATGCTCAAATATGTTTGACACAAGATGTTACTCCTTTACTGAAAAGTCCGGTACTGAGTGTGACAATGTGACAAGAAGCTTCCACATTTCACGTGAAAAGCAGACTGATGTGAAAACACACTCTGTACATATTTCGTTCTGTGCAGAATGCTCAAACATCACAGTCAAGCTGCGATAAGAAAACCACATTTTTGTTTTGAGAGGTTCATATTCAATCAAGATAACAGGTGAGTTAAAAATAAAATGTCTTATGCTCATGAACGCATGTGCTTGGAGGAGACAGTACAGTGTGTTGTGTTTCTGACGCTTGGCTAAAAATATGACGAGATGCCAAATTAAATGTGTATTTTCACGCCCCATCATTCTTAATAATCTGTGTGTAGGAGACATCTGCTGCATTACAAACAGCCCATGTAAGTGTTCGATGGGCTGCATCTCCCACACTGTTCTTCCTATATTAATGTAAACACACTTAAATCAAAGGTTAGACTTGGCACTTTAATGTAGTATTTGTTATTTTATTCAAAGTGAATGTGCTAAAGTTCAGTGCTTAAAGAACAAAAATGTGTGATTGTGGTATAAATACCCACAGTGTGGACTGGAACGCACACGCAGTGACATTTCTCTGGAGACAGTAATCCACAGAGAGATGGATAGATAGACGCTGTCTGTCACCTCAGCTCAGCTCAGCACCGCCTCACAGAGAGTGGGCTGCTGGTGTGACAGGAATGTCACTCACTTTGAAGCCAAGACCAGAATCCTCTCCGTCTTTGTGTCTGAGAAGGAGGAAGAACCGCGTAGGAAAACGAGGACCAACTTATAGCTTTAAATTTGTGAGGCATTCCCACCAACAACGTGTTTTGGAATTGCCCTGTTGTTGCTATAATAAGGCAAAAATGAAATAGTATCAAAGCTTAGGATTACAATTTATGCATTTGTCAGCTGCAGTTTTTCTTACTGAGCGTCTTGGACGGCAATCCATCCATATTTGTGTTGATAAATGAATAAAATGTCATTAATCCAAATACTACCTTATTTATAATATCATACGGTGATACCACAGCATACAAACTCAAACAGCCCAGGTTTTGTTGAATAAAGAGATCAGTTTCTTGCTCATATATTTTACAATAATGAATTTAATCCATTTATTTTATATAGTAGGAGATCCAACTCACCAAGAGAATCAAAATCAGGGCCAACACCAGAGAGGGTTAATACTGCTGATAATTAGTGCTGATATTAAAGTCATCAAGGTTATCTCTGACCAAGCTTAGGACGTCATATGTTTTGACAGAAAATCTTTGTACAATCTAAAAGCTGTGGGCATTTCCCCGATACTAGAGTTCCATTAAGGGTAGTGGAGGATCTAGCATTTTAGCAGCTTAAGAGAAACACTGTATTAGGGCCTAAAATTGAAGATATTTTTGCTGCTATTGAAACAATTCCGACAATTTCTTTTGTTAAATTGATTGGATCTATGTGCTTCATGCCTTGTGGCGCATAAGGACCTCGTAGACTGTTTCCATCTTTCTCAGTCAGCTGTTAAAGTTTGCACCTCTTCTCAGTAAAGTGGTGTAGATGGAAGGTAACAGGACATATACGAAGGAAGCACAAATACAAAGGCTGGAGCAATGACCTGGGGAACCAAACGGCAAAAGAAGAAGAGGAAGATCAAAGACCACTTGACTGCTACTACTTTTTTGTTAATAATTATCTCGCAGGTCTCCCCTTTTATGGACATGCAATCAGTGGAATATCTCTTTACCTCTCAAGAACATTGTACCCTCCAGGACTTGATTGAAATTAAAATCTACAACGTGAATGAAACAGACTGAAGTATTTGTGATGGTGTCCAACAGAGGGCGCTCTCTTCACTACCAGCCTTTTGCATATCCCACCTGCTTGTCAGTAAAAGAAGCTAATAAACAAAAACAGCGGACATGATCACAACATTGCGGCATCTCAGGCGATAACTAAATTGCCAATAAAGATAAGGCTTGTTCCTGAGCTTGTACAGAGCACAACGATAACAAATCAAAAGTTATTTGAACATGACTTTTTGAAAATGTGTCAGCGCTGATAATGCTTGTGTCAGTGTTGGAGTTCCAGGTTAAATAACGCAACAGATAAAATCATATTTAACCTATTTTCTTGCAGGTATTAAATTTACAATGGCTGCAATTAGTTTACGAGCTGTGATATCATAAGGAGAACAAACAAACATCATGAATAAGTAAAGCAAATCGTAATTTAAAATGTTCTGCATTATGTACTGTACAGCTGATGATCGGTTTCCTGACATACACTTGTTTCCTATTTGGACACTGGGAAGATTATGAGAATTTCCACGTAGAGTTTGCTTTTTTTAAGCAGCACCATGTCTTTCAATAAAAATATCATAAAAATATTTATTGGACTTCCCATTGAAAACATGAGTAATAAAAATAAGAAGATAGGCCAGTGTTTGTACATTAGTTTCATCAAGGCATCAGTGAAGGCCATCAAAATGATGTCAAAAAGGACAGCATGTGCCTGTCTGGGTTTGTCTGAATGAGGTGATTTGGCAGACAGCTGCTGCACACCAGGAACAATAATGAGACAGAGAATCTCCTACGTCAAGATGGAAAGATTAGATTTATTAAAAAAAAAGAAAAGGAGTCCGTTTACCTCTGTGAACTAATTCTCTTTTATGAAAGAAAAATAACTCCTAGTGCCAGCATGGCCCAGCTTTCATTAAAACAAGACCCACAGGATGGGATAACATCCATAGCAACAGGTAATGTCTCATGACATTTTACTGGCAAATGATTGGAGTGATATAACCCTCACAGTTGAATCAAAGGTAACAAAGCATACATTACGCTTTGTAACGCACAGCTTTACTGATGTGCAATAACAGTAGAAAGCAAAAAGCTGGTGAACTGCAGATAATGTGTAGTAGATCAATACGTGTGCAGAAGATTGAGTATCTCAGGGTAGGATGAGGACAAAGGAAAATAAAAAGAAATTTGGAGAAAGAAGGAAGGAGAAATGTGTGAGGAGCCAAGGGAAACTGGGTCAAATGGGCTATTCCTGACATGTGCACACTGGTATGGCCTCTTGGCGGCTGACAAAGACATGCCTGTGTGTTTAATCGATTATAGCGTCAGTGTTATTCACATAGCTTGCCCAGAAATTATACAATAGTTGAACCACATATACCTCAGTCCACTGATCTGCACTAGAATGTGGTTGCTTTCTGCTGTCTTAATTTAGAAATTATAAGTTACTTCAGGCTGAATTCCTTTTAAGTCATACAAAAACCAAGCAAGGAATTTAAAATGTCATATACTTACTATATTCTGACAAAAAATAGGCATACGAAACAACTGCTACAGAATTGAGAGCTTTTAAAAGTTGCCAACAAAACACATACCCTGTTCATTTATCTGTGAGACACATTCAAAACAAATTTATACCCAAAACTGACTAATTATGGGAAATTTCTAAGGATCTTCAATGAGAAAAATAAAAAAGTAAACATCTACTTATGGCGTCCTCAGATGCTTAAAAGATACTTGAGCGTGACATAAAGAGGAAAGAGGGAGAAAGAGGAACTTCATGTTGACAATGGTGCTTGTCTTAAGTGCTGCTTACTGATGAGACAAAGTGGAAGTAAGGGGGAACAAGAAGGGAGGAGGTTCAAAAGGCAGAGATGTAATAACATGTAGGACCTACAGTTGTACAACGACTACAGCTTACAAGGAAGCGTTTACTTATGCAAGACACTGTGTGTGCATACCTGCAGCCCAGTGTGGTCTGTAGCAGGGTGGTGATCCCCACACAGAAGAAGATGGTCCCTATGAGCTGACTGGTGGCCCACTGATCGAAGCCGACACACATCGCCTCAGCGAGGAGGAACGGCACGGCGATAGTTCCACTGAAACATGTCAGGTAGTGCTGGAAGACAAGATGCCACAGAGTCAGTGATCATGTGTATGCCTGGGGTCCAAGCTTAGCATGGACTGTGAAGTAATGTAATGTCTTCCTAAGGGGAGAACTGTGGCATAAACTGGGAACAAGAAAGCAGTGGGTGGGTGTGTTTTTCATTTTGTTAAGTTTTTTTTTTTTTGCATTTCCGGCAGAAAAAAAATAAATATTCAGGAGTGGTAATAATTTCTCCATTGCTTGTTAGTTAACCAAAGTGTAAACCAAAATCATATTTTTGAATGAAGAACCAATCTGGAGTTTTCAGTGTCATCATGCAGAGATGTAAAAAACACTTTACATTTTGGCACAAAACACACAGAATTCTTTTGTTTAAATTTGATCTTTGACAACGATCTTGTTTAACAGAACCATTACTGTCTGAGCTTATCAGTAGTCTGGTATTTTAAAAAACTGCCCCGGGGCTCATTTAGTTCCAGGGCTCGGTACCCATCCCCATCCTTGAGGCTCATTTTTGGTTTTCCACCAACTTGACTTTTTTGCTCATTCACTGCTCATCCTACACAGATCTCCAACAGATTTGGGTCATCATTGGACAGCCATGAAAAAACACTGTACTTTGAGTCCTTTAAAGCCACACCTTCATGTTTTTTTTTTTAGGGCCATAACTTTTGAAAGCATTTCGCAACCAAACTCACAAACCCATCATGGAAAATTTAATGGCAATTCACCTTTGCATGACAAAAATGATGGTCCCTGTCTCCCAATCAGAATAACTACCTGTCAGTGGAAGAATACACTTCAGTACACCTGGGCTGGATTAACTGCTGTGTGGGTGGATCTTCTGATTCTATAGGAATACAGCTAATCTGACACAAAGCCTCTCTAAACAAAGAAAGTCTCATGTGACCCAAATGTTATTACTGAAACGTTTGAACCGTTGGTAGTTGACAGCTGATGGTTAAGCAAATGTTAGGGTCTTTTGTTCTGCTGTCAGACAACTAAAACAAAGTATTCTTCATCAAACTTTCCCAAAAGACAGGCCATTAAGTTGACTGGCATTGCCATAGCCTACAGATCAAAGTATTAAGCCACAATACCATACGCTTTGTGCTGCTCAGCACAGATTTGTGTCCAAATTTACACTGATATTTCAAAAAAATGTACGTTTTCGTGCAGCCTTAGTCGTAATGCTGAGCTCACACTACAGAAGTTTTAAAATTCCAGCAGGTTTTTAAAACAGGCTGCACCACACACATAAGTAGAAACTTCATAAATATTCTTCTCTGTAATCTCCGGCATGCTCACACTACCAGACTGGAAAATAGTGGTGCATAACATACTACGGGGTATTATTAAGATTATCATGCCAGAGGGAATAATCAAGCAGCAGAGCAGAGCACCAACTCACATGATCTCATGGGGATGCATATTTAAACAAAATGTAGACTGTGGAGCAACAACCAGAGCTCTCCTGCTAATAATACTTTCCAGTGAGAAAAAACAAAAACACAAGGCTAAATGAGTCTGGATGAGAAAATGTTTTAGAAAATGTGGTCAGCACTGGCTGTTTATTCTTCAGCAAGACCTGGAGGTGAGACTTTAACCCTCAGTCTTAATATCTATATCTGATGTTTGCTTGATAAGTGTTGCTGCTCCGGGCTCTAGCGTGACAGTCGTAATCAGTTGTAATTAGTCGTAATCGAACATGCTGAGGCAGACGAGTGCCTTCCCTTAGCCTGGTTCTGTTAAAAGCGAGTTCCTGTGCTCCACTGTCGCCAAGTACTTCCTTAAAGGGGTTCTTTGGATTTGTTCAGTTACGTATTTAAACATTTAAACTTGTCTGGTAAATCTGCAACATTACTCTTATTTCTCTATTAGGAAACACTTTAGCTTGACGTCTGTTGTTTTAAATGTGCTTTAGAAATATGAACGACTTGACTTTTCAGTAATGACTAAGAGACAGACGGAGTCCAGTGTCAGATACAAACACATTGTGGACACACAGTAAGAACATTAATCTACTGAACATGACAACTACTGTGAGCAAAATCCTATTTTTGTGTATGACGTCCAGTTGACTTCTGGGCACAGTGGAATGAAAAATACTGCACTGAGATGACACGTACAGCACAGTAAAGGATATGACACACATGTTGATTATACAGGACGTGTGTGTTGCAGATGGTGTTTTTCAGTCTATATGAACACACAGTTCTATCTGCAGATTTACCTGTAAGCCCAAGAACACGCATAGGTACCAGGGCGGGGTGTCTTCAATGGTGTAGATCATATCATTTCTCCTTGCGTCCACACTGTCTGTGCTGTCCAGCGTCTCAGACATTGAGCTCTGTGCACACAATGACACAAAGAATCAGGAATAAACGTTATCTTTATGATCATTATCTTTCTAGACATGGTTCATTTGTGCTGCACACGTTCCTTTGTGCAAAGCATCAAAATAATGCACTTCGAATTTATTTATGCAAAAGCACAGAGAGCGACAGCCAGATTGCATCAAAGAGTGTGAAACAGTGATGTGAGAACAGCATGTCTGAGTGATATGAGGAAGGCAGAATCTTATGAATGAAGAAATTGGAGATAAAAAAAGACACTGACAAAGAAAGACATTGTGTGAAAAAAGAGCGCAACACATATTTCCACTCTCACAGCAAAGGAAAAAAACGCCCTGTCATAGTGACAACAAGATAAGAGCTCAGCAGAGGGAGAAAACATGGAGACAGTTGCAGAAATTTGTTTCACAGTTTTAAATACAAAGAACCGGGAAAGTACTGGAAAACATAATTTTATCTGAAGATTAAAAATCTGAACTAGTTCTGTAGCCAACAGCAAATATACTGTATCTGTTTTGTATAAAAAAATCATACGTAACCAAGCAAAAGATGATATCATAAAAGTATAAGACACCTTTTCTTGAAGGAAAACGCACCAATCAATGAGAAACTGAAAACATAAATGAGCTGTAATAGTACTTTATGGATTCACAATTATTACTGAATAGTAAACGCGAGGTCATTGTTTGCAGTATCGTATTTTTTAACTAATCTTGAGATCTACCTACATTAATCTATGTATTGCTTTGACAATGCAAATTTCTCCTCTTGAAGGATTATCAAAGTTCATCTTATCTTAAAAATTTATATGAATTTAAACTTTTACATTCATTTGGCATTATTTCTGCAGTAGTCACACAATTTTTCTTGTTGTTTGCCTGTAATGTTTTTCATTTACTCAATTTAACAGACTGTAACCTGAATTGTTGTTCTGTAAAGATCTGTTAGTGAATATGAAAATGTTTTAATGTTTTAATTTAAATTTTTAATATATACACGACGACACAAAACAAGAGACACAAACAAACAGAGACCACAGCCCGAAACACCCACTGACACACAAATGGTTAAAAAAAAAGAAAAAAGAGGAAATAAGATTGCCAGAGTAGCAAACTGCAGCCAACTATCTGTCTAGATAGTATTTTTACTGGCAGTGCTGGGATCTGCCGTTCCTGCGTTGGATGCTGATTGTCTACACAAACATGACATTCATAGGAAATGACGCAGCATTCAGTGCAGTTCAGTCTCACTGATATTAGCCTCACTGTTTACTGCACAGTGGAATATTTTCTGCTACTGGTGCTTCTTAATTAAATCAATTTCAAAAATGCATTTACAAAACAAGATTATGGATGCAGTTACTTGTAACTACCTTCTTTAATAAAAACACCCATAGACAAAATAGCCGTTTAAAGGGTCATTTGGTTTTTGAAACCAGGCTTGGATAACAAATTTAAGGATGTAAGGGAAAGGTGAAGGAAGAAAAAGGCAAGTCACGAAAACTGTTGCTGACTGTGGTCACAAAAAATTACAATGTCACACACAAAAAATGAGCTTGGAACTGTATGAGTCAGCTTTTTGAACCATGTGACTACATGACAGTCTGCTTAAATAGAACATTATGTACTTCTAAAATAACATTTTAGATGAGGTTTGTGTTTCACTTCTGCATTTTTACTCTCAAGTTACCTTTTCTGCTACTTGGTTATCCTTAGTGTAGATGGCCATCAGCTCCGTGTTCTCAGTATCTTGGTCTCCACTGGCGCTGCCAACTCCGTTTACTACCACCTAAGCACACAAAAACAAACATATGCATATGCAATTTCTATGTAAACATTCTTCCTTTCATGACACAATAGATAGTGCAATCGTAGCTGTAGGTAGGTTGCCAAATGTGAGCTCCCAGAAAGAAACTGCAAGTAATGCTCACAGCTTTGACACATTGTTGGCTGACAAAGAAATGTGAAAAGACACATAAGGTGAAGGAGTTTCAGAGTTTATTTGAGGATCTACGTGCTAAACTGTGTGGAAAAACAACAGAAATGCAAGGTCAAGACAGGTAACAAAGTGGATTCGGATACCCAGTCATGAGCACATGATTCCTACAGTATGCAAACTTGCCAAACAAATATCTTCCATTGAGCGCATGCGTGTGATTTACGTACAAATGTGTGGTTTTGAATGACCTACATGTATTCATGTAGTATTAATCAACAAAGAGGAGGTTTTATATAAAAAAAGAAACACATTGGGAAGTGCAATGACAAAGATTAGAGATGTTTAAAGACATTTAAGGATTTTATATTTTAGAACATTTTTGTGCCATTCTGAAGGACAGCATGCAAACTGAGAGAAGTATGCAAATATATTGGTCCACAAGCTGCTGCCAGCAAGTCTTTACTTTGTGGTTACAAAGTGATTTTAACAGCTGAGTTTTTACTGTACAGTACTGAAATCCTCAGGCTTTTCCACATGCAAGCATACTCTGTTGTGTCTACATTCCAAACCCACCAGATTAACACTGAGCAGCAGCAGGTATGCAAGCTTATGCAGAGAAACAAAGATCACCTCACAATGCCAAAATGGGACGATTAAACACAAAGGAAGCTTCAGGTTCATGTTTCACTTCCCATTGTGTCACAAAGCTTGTCCCCACAGGGAGAAGCTTTGCGATTGTTCGTACAATTGGAACAGAGCCTATCTAAGTTTCTAAAGGAAATCAGCAGGCTTCATGGACACTGTCATGGTTCTGTGGAAAGAGTCTGCTAATTACTTTCTGAACTGCATGCCATTGCTTTAATGGATAAGCATGCACAAGTGGTGTACTTCTAGCTGTTTGTAGGAAGCTTTCCATACATGCATTATCCTGCAGAGTCTCACATAGTGAATGGAGCCTATTCCAGCTGACACAGGATGAGAAGTTAGATAAACCCTGGACATGTCGCCACAGGACCTACAGAAGTTTTCCTCTGAGTTTATTACAAACCTGCAGTATCAAACAGCTGCCATACACATATTGGCGTTTCCAAAGCAATGCGGATTTTACATTTACTCATGTGAAATGCCTCAGGAACTTTGTAGATTACCCCTGACATGGAGACTGTATCAATCAGGATCCAACAACAAGTCACACTGCTTACTTCTCTTCACATCACACAGTATTTCTGTCAGTTATATAGTTTGTTACATAGTGGAATAGTCTTTTATCAATGTCTTTTTGTGCATTATGTCACTAAATGTACTGTCCGATCTCACTAGTATGATCTATTCTCTCCATCAATGTCATAGGTATGTTTGAATGAAGCAGTGAGGAACCTTAATGCAAAGGTGACCTTTGTCTGAATGACAGAATTCAGCGTCTTTAACAGTCAGATGAAGCTAGTAATGTTAAAATATTCAGTGTCTGAAAAGGGGTTTAGTTTTATACAATGGTGAAAGTAGTGTTCAGATTCTTTACTTCAACCCTTTGTTAAATTTTTGAGCATTTGGAGGTATTGGAAACAAGCTGCAACTACAACATTTTTTTGCCGAATACGGCTACATGACAATGTTGTTAGTGGTGACACTGAACCAAACTGAAAAAGACTGAGACTGAAAACCACAACAATGAGCTGAAAGACAACAAAAAAGTTCAACAAAGAATCTCCACTCAGCTATACAGCTTTGTGGTTCCTTACCAAACGTGACTTCATTCTTACAACAGAGTCACTCAAGCAGTTCTGCTACTATCTACTAAATGTTTGTGTGTTTGGGTAAATTATTACCTCTGGCAAATTGGTTACGTTTTAATTACCGTTTAGGTTAAAGCGTTACGAAAATACTAGCGAGCCGGTTTTTATGAAACTTGTAAAGAGGTGGGGCAGGAGAGAAAGAAGAACGAAACACATTTTTAGGTCAGTTTGGTAAGGGTTGCAAAATCGCATGTCAAAGAATAGACTGCTGGCCTTGGTGGAGGTCTGTGCTCTCCAAGTGCCCTTCCGGTTTTTGATGCATTATTGTGCAAGCAATATATTAATGGTGCACGTTGAGCAAATGTAATTGCTTTATATCCGATTCACAACATTTTATAAACTGATTACATGTTTTGTATGTAAATGAAATAAATAAATGTAGTAAAGTGTAAGTATAAATTGGTAAAAAAAAAAATCCAAACACTTGATTACATATATATAATTCCCTTGCTTATCTGGAACCATGTCATGCTAACAACATGCTAAGAAAGGTCATCCAGACATTACTTTCCCCATTAGTTTCATGACTTCTTCTCCTGTGAAGGTGCTTCTAGGCCAGGTGAGATACATAATCTCTTCAGGAAATACATAATCTTTTCTGGGTCTACCCTGGTAAACAACCACTTGTACCTACCGAGGCAACGCTAAGGTGGCATCCATCAGATTCCTGAACAAATTCAACTGGCTCCTTTCTAAACCTCCCTCTGGATGTCCCCATTTCTAAGTGGGAGCTCTGCCATCCTCAGTCTCTTTCTTTTGGTCACTAACAACAGCTATAGCCACAGGTGAGTGTTGGAATGTAGCTCGTTTGGTAATTTGAGTGCTTTGCCTTCCGGCTCAGAACCCTTTTCACTATAGCGGTCTGGTACAATGCCCAGAGTACAGCACCAATCCTGCTTTTGCTCCACTTCATCCCAAGTACATCAAAAAAGTACTGAAGTACAGAGCAGTTAATTTGAACCACTAGATTTATATAAAAACCTGCACAAATGTGTTTGTACAATTTATGAACACGTCTCCGACAAACTGTTACCGTCATCATTTTCCTATTGACCAACGTGAAGCAGTGGCCTTGTGCCAAGAGGACAAACAAAGGAAATGGATGGACGCAGCGGCAGCAGTGTGCACTAAGTGGCCATGAAGTAGTGTGTAGCTGTCTGCTCAAACAAATAATTCCAAGAAAAAGCAGAGCCAAATATGATCGTGAGAGTCAAAAGAGGAGAGGAGAAGCAAAAGGATAGTAATTATTGCTTGGGAAACCCCGTTTGTCATTTGTTCATTATGTGAGTTTGCTTTAGGCATGTCTGTACTTTTGTTTCAGTTGCACAGTTTTTCAGTATAGAAAAGAGGCATTAAACAAGGCTGCATACCGGAATAGGGTAGAAGTCTGCACCGTGTTTACTCTCTTCTTCATACTTTCCACCCTCGCTGGTGCTGTCCATTGATTTCGAGGTGGTATTCTTCCCCACGCCCATCCTTGTGTCTGTGATGTCCTCCTCGTCTATTTCGGTCCCTCCTTTATCTTGCTCTGGTGTGAACACTGCAGATGAATCCGTCAGTCCGATTACATTGTCCAGGACTGCCTCTCCTGCTTGGAAGAAAAAGGCAGATGAACAGAGATTAATATCTTGATATATTTAAAAGGTTCTCATATTCTAACTTCACTGAAGATCTAATAACATCAGAAAGACTGAGAGGCTGCAAGGTTGGACTCCTTGTTGATTAAAACTTTACTTATCTCAGGTCTCTCTCTTTTCTTGTCCAACCTATTCTGAACAACAAGACTAAGGTAGCTACAAGTACTCATGATTTACCAAGTAAAAAGAGAAGTCAACATGCCGGTTATAGCTGTTCAAATACCAAGGCTTGCTTTCCTTGTTCTGTTTGGTATCAAAGCATTTCTGTTCCACTTTTGGCTGTTGCAGTCTTTCTTGGTTGCTTAACAGTTATTGATAGCATTTTGAAGACATCAGGTTTGGCTCTGGTATCTTGGCTCAGTGATTCTGATCTAGAGCTGAAACAGCTCATGGACTATTTTGATAGTCGGCCAAATGTGAGAGTAATTTTTAAAGCAAATCTGACAAGAATTAACTGCTTTAAAATTTTTAAACTGAATTCCTTTATCATAGTAAATGAAACATATTTTTGTTTTGGACCAGTTAGCCAAGAAAAAAAGAGAACACATTCTAAAGACACTGGCTTGGCCATTAAGCCATTACAATGGTCGTGTTTTAAATCATTTTCAGACATTTTGCAGACCAAACAAATACTCCAGAGAATAATCTGCAGATTAAATGATAAAGACAATAATCATTACAACCCATACAACTGTTTACTAATAATCAAATGATTATTTGATAATTAATGACTTGGGAAGAACAATTTATAGATTTTAGTGAATAATCTTTTTGTTTATTGGTACAATGTCACCATCTGACACAAGGGGAGAGAGGACAGCAAAGAGAGAGGACAGGTTATGCAAGTAGAGAAGGAACTGAATAATTGGAGTTGAGAGATGGTGGGAAAAGGTGCTGGAAGCAGAAAGAAAGATGTCAGTTTGTACTAGAAGGCATGGTAGGGGATTGTCTAATTTTTGTTGTCATGTCAACTTCGGTTTGTGTAACACAAAGCCCTGAGCTACATTCCTCTGCACCATCCTTGTGTCTGTTTTACCTGACACTGGTAAATCGTTGGAAACAGTCAGTGCTATTAATTACATTTGTCGTTAACCATGACACACCTTATTTATTGAGATCAAACGTGACTTGGCAAAATGTTGGTGTCAGATGTGGAATACCTGTTTTCTTTTTTACTGTGCTGGATGATTGCTTTGTGTATATATTCAAGCCTATTCCATGTATCAGTAGGCCAAAATTATAAACCGATATTGACCTGCTACAAATGTTGTCTGATGTGTATGGATATAAAAACTTTATTTTTAAACAGAAAAAGATACTTGGTCTAATTTAGAAGCAGTGTCATCACATAGTTTATCCAACCGAGCACCCCAGTTCCATTGTTTACAATACTCTCAGCACTGTCTGCAGCACATGCAGCAGAGTAGCTACAGTGTGGAGTCGAGTGGTGTCCATATGGTAAGCTGCCAACTAGTTTGTGGAATTCATTGTTGAAATGTATGAAAAATCCAGTAAGTCAGACTCCAGTACATATGCATACTGGCCTCAGGTTTCTTTTGTAAAATATCTTGATTTCAAAGACATTTCTTGATTAAATACAAGCAGAACTAGCTAACGGAACTAGCAGAGCTCACCTCTGGCAAAAAAAAGCCTTATAGTCTGGTGTACATTATGTTAGACACACAGCAGATAAAGAGAGCTTTGGGGATCAGACAAGCATGATATATCCCAGGTGAAAGCTCCAACATTACCATGTGGAATTTACAAAACTAGGAGGATGTATTTGCATTTTTAACAAATAAAATTCAGTGCTTTGGTGGTTTAACAGCATCTTCATTAAGACAGTGACATTAGCAGGCACACAAACTACTTCACATCATACACAAATACTGCACATAGATATTCGATCATCAGGGTCAACTGTGTGTTGTAACACTTAAAACAGTTATAATCGATCACTGCAGTGCTGCCTTTAACATTGGCCTCCAAACAACTAGGTTTAATAGACAGGAAAAGGAGTCATCAAGGATGCAGTTTCCTTCATTCCACTCCAATGGAAAGCTGCTTCATTATTTAAAAGATCTTTTCATTCATTACTAATAAAAACAAAACAAACCAACTGTTATTTCTGATTAAAAAACACCCCTTTTTTGCAGAAGTAAAACTAATTTATTACAGAGATAGACTGTTTTATTATACAATTACTGCACTTATGTTTTGATATGCATATATATACATAAAAAAGTGTCTCTGTGCAGTGCTTGCATCTACAGTCTATGATAAGTTATATTCATATTGGCCAAAACTATGACCAAAATGATCAAATACATAATAATGAATCCCCTTAACATGATTTCTTAAATATATGTAAAAACTAAAAACTGCAGCTAACATTAGTGACAACTTTTCAAAAAGCTATGAAAAAGTTAGTTTAGTTAGAAATTGTTGACTTTGTTTCTATAAATGACCTGACAAGATATCCACAATATCGTTTAGATGAAAAGCAGTAAATAGAGGCATCTTGATGGCCTTGGGCTTATCAAAATAATGGCCCGCTCATCCTCCATCTTTCTGCTCATTTCATGTCGACTCATCTGTACAAAGCAATCGTGCCTCCCCAACCTCCCCAAATATTGCAGTTAGATATTTTCCTTAAACTGTTTGACCCTAGAAAAACACTACCTACTGGCATCTTTACTCAAACTCTGGAATTAAATCAGATGCCTAGTTGGCCCCACTTGTCGAATCTGTTTTGTCACCACCTTTCTCCTACGTCACCCTGTCTTATCAAATTTTTAAATTTTAGTGCCCTCCCAGTGCATCCTCTCCCACCCAGCCAGTATCCCTGCTTGCAGTGTAAGATGTTGGGATAGGTGTAATACCTAGTTGACACATCCCATCACTCCTGTCAAGCTGGGCGGCTGGGAGCATCTGTGTGGAAGGAGCAACAGAGGGGGAAAGGAGGAGGCAGTAGAAGAAGAGAGGACGAGAGCAAAGAAAAGCAGAGAAGGGGGAGGAGGCACAGAAGAGAGACACAGAGGGGTCGAGGATAAGGAGGAAGAGGGTAAGGAGGAGGAAGGGGAAGGTGAGACACAAGTTAATTTGACAGATATCATTTAATCAAAAGCAAAAGTTGTTAGTGCGGCTAATTTTGAGTCAGATTCTCTGGTGAAATGTGGCTTCAGAAAGGTGATTGCTGCTTCCACCTCATCACAAGTAGTAAGAAGAGCCTTTACTAAATCTTAAAAGAAGAGACTGAAGTTCAGTTAGAGATGAGGATCCAATCTTTCTTTTTTTTTTTTTTTTAGCAGAAGTCAATTTCATGCAAACATGAACAACATAAAACGATGCTGGACCAACCAGATATCTTTTTTAAGATCCACTGCCTGAGCGGCACAATGTATAATTTCAGCATCAACATTGTGATTTGCGCATTAAAAAACCATCATGTTAGAACGTTTTTGCTTCTTGATACAAAAATAAAACTATCAAGGTTCTCATTTTCCAAAAGTAATTTAGTCTGCCTGATAGAATATAATTTGCTCTGACTTAAAGGCTCTTGGATGCACAGTTTGCCAACATCTAGGCGTGGCACCTACACTCTGCATGAGCAAAGAACAGGACAGCAACACCAAAAAAAAGAAGATTTGGTTGTAAAAAAGAAACCAAATATTGGTTGTATGGAAATATTTTGGCTACATAAAGGATCATTTCAGATCTGAATGTCATTCAAAGCAAATAAACAATTTTGGATAACCTGGCCAGTGTTACAACAGATGAAAAAGGCTCCCAACAGCAAAGAAATGACTGATGTGTCCTTTAAGAAGCAATATGTAACATCATCACACACCTATTTTTCTCAGGCTGTAATCCCAGAGCTGAATGAAAAACTGCAAGGCAGCAGTTGTGACAGAGCTACCACAAGTAGAACATTTTGCTGCTACAACAGAGAAGTCAGACAACAGAGCACTACGCAACTCTTACCCTCCACTTTATAAATCAGGATTAGCAACTGAAAAGTCATTGTTTGCAAACAGTCTTTTTCCTG
Source organism: Dascyllus trimaculatus (assembly GCA_024666655.1). NCBI lineage: Eukaryota > Metazoa > Chordata > Actinopteri > Pomacentridae > Dascyllus > Dascyllus trimaculatus. The sequence continues at coordinate 24,049,705 of CM045449.1, read as the reverse complement.
GTTGATCATTCGGGGATGAGAGAAACGTTGGCTGCATAGGGCTTCAAAGTCAGATGTCAACTCTGTATCAAAACAGACAATGCAGTGAACATGACGAAGGCCTCTGCCATGAACATGTGGATCAGACCGCAGTGCTTTGGACACAGATTGCATCTTGCAGTTGGTAAATTAGCCATGCTACATTTACAAAGCTGTTTTTTTAATGTCGCAGAGGAACAAAATATCGCAATGTCAGTTTTATTTTACTATCGTGCATCCTAATCAAAACCCTATAGTTTAGGGTTGTGCCAGCAGGTATATTTGTCCCGAAAACTTTATTATGAGTTATTCAGTTCGACACACCTTGTGACCCAAACAACTACTGTCACAAGTCTTTTTATCTCGACATACATGCGGATTGAAATTCCATAATGTGAACTCCACCTGTAACATTTTGGCAGAGCACCAGTTTTCTATCAAGCAGAACTTGCTAGGTGGGTAAATCTTAAAATCTGACAGGCTTACTGCCAATTTAATCAAAAATGTATGTGCTAACGAACACAACAGTTTCGTTAGGAGTTTTAATTGTCCTTCCTGGCACGGTCACAATCTGCACCTTTTCAAACGACAGCTCAGTCGACATTCATATGAAGCCCCCAATGAATGTTAACAGTGTCCAGTCCAGTGATAACTCTAATTAAGTTCTTTCAAACCTGAAAGATGGCGATGCCGATTCTTTAGGATCGACAAAATGAGAGTGAGGCAGCGGTAACACATGAAGATCTTATGCTTAAACTGCCCTGCTAGCATTAATGGTTAATTGAAGTTAATTTATAATAATATATACTTGTGTAAATGGCAATTTTTCAACTAATTTATTATATACACTTAAAGTAAAGCTCTGAGTCTTTTCTTATTGACAGCATGAGGCATTTGAGTGCCTTAACTGTGAAACAGTACAAATGTTTCCACTACACATAAAGTTGCGCATGAAGTTCATGTTGTACCAGTGCTGCACTTCTTCTACTAAAGATTCCTATATTTTAAACTTGCACGTGATTCTAGTTAGGAGACTCATTCTTTTAAAAAGGAGAATTTTGCATTCTTATGGTCTAGGTCTTATTTTTTTACATTTTAGCCTTCGTTGTTTTTTAAAGCAACAATTACTCATCGAGATACAATCTCAGTACGCGGCGGCATCATTTAAAGGAAATTCACTTGGCAGAAAACAAGAGCAGCCATGTGATGGAACAGGCTTTTAAACCAGAGACGCACACACTGAAACTCGCTGAAGGTCACTGGCTGGACTTTTCAACCCTTTTCAACACAAAAACTATAAAACTTCAACATTCGAAAGCTGGCTGACTCAAAGTTTCCTGCTCCATCCGTGATACCACCGAGCTCAGTGCCCTGCTTGAGGAATGATACTTCCGATTTCATTTACAGAGAACACTGGTGATACAGGAAGTCATTACATTAAAGTCTACAACCATCTCTCTTGGCATCGTCTGCCCCCCAGGTCAGCCTTTGTTTTTCTTTGTTGGGTCCAAAAAGAGACAAAAGTGTTGTAAAACGTGTTCAATGAGACATAACTGCTAATTGCAATGCACAAACTTCAAAACAACACAAGAAAATGAAAATGTTAATTTACTTTTTCTTATTAAATATACTATGTGGAGCTATATGTAGTTAGATATTTGTTTAGTTAAAATGCAGGTTTGTTTACAGCCTGTCTTACTGGATGATGTACATATTTCTTACCTCATCTGACTTGTTTTATCCAGATTTTATTACCAGTGTAGTATTCTTTCCAAATGCTAGCATTTGGCAAGTACAGTGTTATCAAACTGAATATAAATGATTGCCAAAAGAATAAAAAAAACCCACATCAGAATAAACCACTATCCTTTAATAATGCCACATGATGACGAGTCAGTCTCTCTTCAAGGTGTTTTTCTGACCCATGAATGCACACAGGACATGAAAACAGAACACATAATTGACCTCAGCGCTGAACAGCCTGTGGTTCTCTCGGTACTGTGACTCAGCTGTGAGATGTGGAGCCTGACAGAGAGTATCCCAGCAGCCTCTGGGCGACTTAAGGTCTGATGAGGCGTGTGCTAACACCAGAAGAGCCATGCTACTGTAGCATGAAATCCCCAAATGCTCAGCTCCACCATCACCCAAGAGACAAAATCACTCAGCTCGACTCATCCCTGTTGTTTCCATCTGCTGGTGTTGACTGGGAATCTGTACACACACACACACACACACACACACTCAAAAACACACACAACATCCGACAACCAAGGGAAAACAAGAGAGACATGGGGAACTGGAGCGAGAGAAGAGAACTGAAACCGAGTTTATGTGGTTATGTAACAGCAGAAGTGAAATCTGCAGCATGATCAACATTAGTTAGCTTTCCACATTATGTAAAAGAAAACATAAAGGATCAAAGCAGGGGAAGTGTGCGTTTGTGCAAGAGAGTATCAAAAAAATAGGAAAAGCAGCGAAGAAAGGCAGCATGTGAGGCGAGAAGGAACAAAGATATCTGCGGTGGTAATTTTATCTCATCCCAGAATAAGCAGGCTGGTGGACAGTTACCGGCTGGATCTATAACCATGGTAACCTGATCTTGTGCAGGCTTGTGCCGTGTTGTGTGGGATTCCACTAGAGGAGGACACACTAAATGTTTGTGTTGGTGGTTTCATCTCCAACACTACGCTAAACACACTTGTGTGTATCGGCTCTGTCCCTTGCAGATGCTAGTTTGGAGTTCAAGGTGTAGCCTGCAGCAAGATTACGGTTAAGTATGAGTACAGATTTGGGAAATTTTTTAATCATGCCGTTTATGTTACTAAAAAAAAAGCGTAGAAGCCCACTGAAAATACATTTCAGTTACAGACATTTGTGTGGGATTAAATTTGCAATACAAAACAGCAGCCTCTTGATGCTATGGTTACAACTAATGATTATTGTTGATTATCATTCATTACCGATTATCATGTCTATCATATTCTCGATTAATTGTTTAATAAAACTGCACAGGACTATGAAAAACAAATCACATTCTCCAAGCACAAGATGGCATCTTCATCTCTCTTGTAGAAAACTAGAGATGTTCAATCAGTTTATAGTCATGTCAAATGGAGAAAAACAACTTAAATCACCCCAACGGAGGAGCAGCAGTTAGGGAGCGTGAAGTGAATCAATTAATTACGAAGAGCTGCTGAGTAGTTTCAGCTCTACTTCACACAGGATCAACAGGCTGCAACAGCAAATCAAAAAAATAATCACACTGCAAACACCGGAGACAACTGCATCAATAATTTACCAAAAAAAAATCCCTAAAATGCAACAACAACAAAAAAAACTTTTAAGGTCCATAGAACAGAACTAGTTCCATGTTACACATTACAAATACTTTCAAGTTTTTTGCAAATAAATTCCAAGTACGTACCAGTGTTTGAAACAGTAATAATGCCATCATGAGAGGACATGACTGCTAATCACTTAAGAGTTATCCTACAAGCGATTATGCCACATTAATCTAAAGAATGGAAACTGTCGAGAGGAACAACTGTTAAAAGCTGGCAATGACCTCATATGACAGTTACCTGCCCTCTCTTCTGACATCTAGAACAGGAAATGATCCCTTTTTTTGCCTGATATTTTTTCAGTCTGTGAATTATAAGGGTAGAGTTTCAGTTACAGTTCTGAAAGAGGAAGGAATTCCTCTTGGAGCCACTACTGCATAGAAAAACACATTTCACTGCATGGAAGCTGTGTTTCCTGTTGAATTTTGTTTATCGGAAGGGTTTGTTAGTAAATACCACTCAACGGTCACAGTTTGTTTTGAGGCATTTGTTCAAACAGGTGTTCAAATGAAAATTTCTGAAATCCTCTCAAAGGATCAACTCTTATTATCTGTAGCATTTCATTTTTCAAACACGGCACAATGAAGTTTTGTAACAACCTCCGATACAAATGCTAAATTCCTCAAACACTTTAAGCTTACTTTACTTAAAGCTATTGGGGATGTGTCTATGATGTACAGACAAAAACCCAGGGTGTACAGTGGTAAAAATTGGTGTACAGTAACAAAAAATTTCCACAGCAGTACAAAAACTGGAAGGAGTAACTGACAAAGCGGCTGAGCTGCAACAGAACCAAGAAATCCAAAAACAGAAAGCTTGTTTATTTATGTTGAATTCTGAAGAAGCATAATTACTATAATTATGCTGACTCAAAACAATAACTAAACTATAGCCATGAAAAGTCCTGCAAGACATGACGTATGTGAATAAAGTTCTGAGACTGTTCGTCTTACAGTTCAGCTTTCACGTCCTGCATTAGATCTTGCTCATCAGGTTTAGGAACGGACCCCGGTTCAAACGTTTACCAGTTTTGTTTCTCACGTTTGACGAGCCAGTAAATGCCAACAACATGCCACAGTTCAGCTGCCGAGAAACTATCTAAACCAGGAAGTCAGGATGACAGACATCACAGTACTGTAAAAGCATCTTAAAAATGTGCATACATGTGGCGGTAGAGGCAGCAGGCGTCACTGTACATGACAGAGTACACGTGAGGAGGTCATATTTCACCACGAAGGGTGAGCAAGCGACACTGTAAAGGGGCTCCAAGGTCATGTTTACATCGGTCGGCTTTCTGCCAGTGGATCAGAGGTGAATGGAGATAAGAGAGTTTGCCTCAGCGCTACAGTCACAGTGACGGCGGCTGTTTCAATACAGCAGCAATATGAAGTCAGACTGACTCATTCATACACTTTATGACTATAAATATTTCAAAACGGGCAACAGTGTGCTATGAGAAACAAATTTCTTCCAGTCTTTTTCCTCAACAGGTTTGACTAATGATCTGCTGAAGCTGAAATAAATCACAGATGCCTGATGTTGTTGCTGAGGCTGGATAAATCAGCTGACGGCTACAAACCAACATGTTTTCTTAAGCAATCTCCTTCCTATTATTGCCACTGAAGACTGTCACCATCAGTTCTATTGAATGCCTGCAATATACAAAGTGAAATCTTCAAAGAGAAAGACAAACTCAAAAGATCTTCAGTTGACACGGATATAAATTTGCAAATAGTCCTGAATCCTTATATTTTTAAAGCTGAAACCAGGAAATTGACAAATAAATAATTATCACAACTTATATTTTTCTAATTCAAACTACTACAAAGCATGACAATGATCGTGTCTCAGGCTTTTTAATATATTGCCACAGTATTTAACTGTGTTTTAAGTGTTTATATGAAGACTTTCAGCTACATCTCTTGTATATTTTGCTATGTGTTTATGTTCATTTTTAAAGGCAATATATCACAATATTATTTCAGTTTTGAGTTTCATAATACATTTTTTTAAAAATTTGTACTGCATCTAATAACCTAATTTTAATACACTTGTTACTCTGTTATTTCCCAGCTTTCGTTTCAGTTAACATTTATCGATACTGTCAACAAGTGCTTCAGCCATGTGATTTTAAAGGAACTTTTAGTGTCACAGGACTCTGGTTTAACCCATCAGCACATTGTTAAAATGAAAAGAGGAACCAAATAATGAAATCGCCAGATGAGATTTGTGGTTGGAAAGTGGTTAATATTACCCAGTGCCAGAAATAGGTAACAGTCTTGATACCTACATCTAATCTAAAGTAGTAACATTTTCTTCTTCCCACAAACAATGCAACCAAGTCAAGCAGATAATAACTTCAGGGTGAGGCACATTTCGTTGTGCTACACCAGAGTATTGTGGCAGCTGTCAACGGGAGTGATCACTACTCATCAGTCACACAGAAACAGCCGAAGCTCTTAGCACTAGCGAGACATTTGACTTACAGGAAAAACCACACGTTACACTTCACTTACATATAAAATAAATAAATAATGTGTGAACATGTAGGCTGTTCATCCGAGCAGCTCACTGGTTTAAGCGAGTACAGGAATCTTGCTGGTGGAATGTTAGTTTGAACTCATGCTGCTCAAAAAGAGCTGCAATGGCAACATCACAAGGCGAAACCTTGGACCATTTTCAGCTCAGACTGAAATCAGTAGCATCTTAAAAGCACTTCATTATGCATTTTGCTATTGCTGTTGCATGGTAACGGTTAAAAGTGCAGCATTTTTTCAGAATTTTAGACTACCTTAGGGGTTTACTGTAAATCTCTGCCTGCTTTTCCCAATCATGACTCAATAAGAAACATTTAGGGATGACCAGGTCCTTCAGGAAAGTATCTTCATTTTAAACAGAGACCACCGTTGTATGCAATCAGCTACTCTTTTTACCCGACTTTCACTTTCATTCAATATTGTCTCACCTCGATTGAAGAACACAGGTGTAAAGTTTTTAAGGAAGCAAAGAAAAAGCTGATTGTGTAACAGCACAGTAATACAAGGAAGATGTTACATTTAATGGGAAATTTTGTCAACTTCCACACAAAGAGAAACTTGTACTGCTGAGTTACGTGTTTTCAATAATCTGGCTGGTCTTTACAGTTAAACAGCAAGTGGACTGCCATGCTGTGCTAGACAAACACATTCCTCAGTTGAAGAAACCGAAGCAGCACGAAAGACAGTCACATTTAGACCAAGAGAATGGAGATGTTCAGCCGTTAACTGCACTTCCATCCCGTTCTCAAAGCAACACCTACACCCACACAGCATGCTATCAACAGCACATGAATGGGCACAGCTTCTCACATTTGTTCTCAGACAAAGTCGACCTGTACTGTAACTGTACACTCTTCTTATAGGTCATTCCACTCCCCCACAGCCTCAGGCATTTTTTCCACCAAGCCCCGCAGTGATATAAACTAAAGGTGTCCATTGTTGCTTGAAGTTGATGAAATCCTTTAAGCCTACTTGAGTCAGACTCCTGCTGCGGCTCACAGTGGGACAACTAGTTTTGTTTGCTTGTAACTATGGAAACGGATTACCTTATTCAGATGCTTAACAGTCTCATAATTATCAGCAAAAAATGCCTAACTGTCCCTCTCTAAACATTAACTAAACCTGCAAGAGCTCTTCCCTTTTGCTTTCTTTAGAATGTGCAGATCTATGAAATCCCTGCCTCTATCTCCATGCAGCTCTCACTACTGGCTGAGGCTCAAGCACACCAGTTCACAGGAAACTTCATACCTCAGGTAGACAAAAATGGTTCCTTTGGTTTGTTATCTATGAAATCCTGTAAGTCTGTACTGAACATAGCAACAAAGCGTCACACTCACAAAACTGCAATCAAAGAACATAAAAAACAACTTAACTGGTTGTCAATTACAGATCCCATATGGCAAAAATTGTGTTTTATATGCGTTAAAATTTTGGAGGTATAAATTAAAAGCTGTGCATGTGTCCACAAGGTGGATTCAGGTTGGATTTTGGTCTACAATAATAAAAGGAAATAATTAAGCATCATAGGGCTGCATAAAATATTTATTATTACCAATTAATTTGGTTTTGTCTGAAAATATTTATTCACTTCTTATTTTGTTCAACCAAAATCCGTAGCATAAACATAATACAATTGAAAACTAAGCGAACATTTAAATCTTCACATTGAAGAAGCTAATCAGTAATGAATTTAAAGTTCTCCTCACAAATGACTGCAAAGATTAAAGGATTATCAAATTTGCTGTAGATAATTTTCTGTTACTCAGCCCATAGTTATTCTATAATTATTAATATTAAAATTGTATGACAATTTTTCAAAAACCCTGGCGCAGAATCACTACAGACATACAAACACACACACACTGCAGAGGAAGTTTTGTACTTCACAGAAAGCATGCTGGTATAACAAGGGAGAGGACAGACGAAAACAAACAAGGCCTAGAGAGATAAGGAGATGCTGGACTGAGGAGCGATATGTAGACTATCACCAAGGGAGTCGCCACATGGACAGGCCAGTGACCCCAAGAGAATAAAAATCAACAAATGACTCCTAAAACAAGACCTTTAACATACAAGGTCGCACTGCTGTACATGTAAAACATTATTAGCCTACACTGAAGGTGACAAGCAATGACTGAATGAAGGCTGAACCAACTTTAAAAGAACAGTACAATTTATAGTATTTTCTACATGACCAAGGAAACATGATTCAAACATTTAATCATTTCAGTAAACATATTTAACAGAAATGCCCAAATATCTTTGAGTTATGGCTTCAGGCGACTATTTGAATAATTTATTAATAGTTTTAGTTTTGTTATTGTTTGTTCAACTTCTTTTGAAAGACCATCATAAAAGCCATGCCACTAGCTGTCTTTCTATAATATAGTAATAATAGTTTCCAACATTATTACGGTCCACCGTCAACTTTCTTGATAAAAACGACCTGATAACATCAATGTTGTCAGCACTCCTTTTATAAGGGTGTAGACACAGGCAGACCTCAGATGGTCTACTTCCAGTATACTGGGAAACAGTAAGTCAATTAGTAATCCTCTTTGGTAAGCTGCTACCAATCCATTCATCATCTGTCAAACAGCTGATTAAATTTTTATGAAACTTACATATGATGTAGGTCAGTACTTTGTTCCAGTATTTTCAGAACTATGCAGACTGGCCCGAGGAAATGTCACAAGATTTTTATAAGTGAGGCACGAAATCTGGGCCATGGCTAAATCAATTTTTTAATTTATTCAACTATGCCTATAATAGCACTTTGCTTGGAACTGGGGCGTCAACTATTGATTATTTTCACCATCAGCATTACTTTCTCGTTTGTCCATAAAATGTCAGTAAACAGTGAATGGTAAACATGGAACCATTTATTTTGACTGACCAGCAACTTCAAGCTGAAATGTATTAAGTTTAATATCCAATGACAGAAAAAGTTCTTGAAACATCAATCTGGACCAGAGAAAAATTATATCACAACACATGAAAAAAACTTGGCAAAGCTAATAAATAATATTATTCTGAACTATTGCCTGGTTCCATTTGCTGGACTCCTCTGGGGGACTGTTGCATAATGCAGATCAACAGATTAGAGGTCTTCACCGGTCTGTTTGGTTGTAAAGATCTAGAATCTGACCCAGTGTCAGGGTTAATTGCATTTTCTGTCATTTTAGTCTTTTTAGAAAATTAATAAATGCACTTTGGGTCAGGTATCAGTTTTGACCTGTGAATACAACAGATAACTGAGGATGTGCTTCAGGTGTCAAGTTAAACAATGGCTGTTTAAGTCACACTGCTACATAAAGACATACAAGCACTGGCAGAATTTAAATCAGGTCTTTCCATGGTCTCTATGTGTAGTATAGTAGGAATGAGATTAAAAAAAGAAAACTCTTGAAATACACACAAGCTTAAATAAACTCAGCTCAAATTAGAAAACAACATGCCTTCACTGCACAAACACTGGCATCTGCACATAAGTATGATTTGTTGTGGTCACCAATAAATCCAGTGGATGAGACCACTGGAGCCACTTATTGGCTCCAGTGGTCTCATCCATCCACACAGTTGGTGGAAAATCTTTAAAATGCTATTGAATGCCCATTTTGTTCTCCAACTCATTATACCAGACCAGATGTGACCCAGTAAAAAAAACAAACAAAACATAGTCTTGTCCATTTTTTTATAATAAGTGCAAAAAAATGCATGAATGGCCATCAACAGCCGTGACAGCAGCTAAGAAAGACGAATCAGTCAGAGTTCGCAAACATCGCTCCACTGGCGCTGAAGGGAAGAACATATTTTTGACACGGTTAGAAAGATGAATGGAGTTCAACAGCTTAATACGGCTATGCCATCTTTAGCCATTTTATCCCTATCTTACTCTATTTCTTTCATTAACTAGCACATGTGTAGCCACTAACACTAGAGGCCCGGTTTTCTTAACTTAGAGGTACACCGATCGTATAAAACAGTAAATATAAATAGAAGTAAATGTTATTTTAGGGCATAAATATTTAGAGTCACAGGCTCGAAGGTTACAGTTTACCACACACACACAAATTTGCACAGTACAGTGGGAAGGCACAGCATGACCCAGCACTACAGTGTAATCTTAGTCACATGCTGCCGACAGCAAACAGGGCCAGAAATCCATTTCTGCGACCCAGTTCACCTCCGTGTGTCTGTTCCTGGCCCAGCCTGGCTCGACACCCGGTGAGGTGATCTGCTGCTCTATATCCTCCAGTCAGAGTGACTCAGAAGAGTTACTTTAATCAGAGTAAAGGATTAAGAGGAAACAGAGTCAGTGATCATTGCAGTTGTGTGTACTCATTGACAACTGACCTGCAGACAAACTGCATTAAAGTAGTACCTGTGATAGTACCATTACACAGAGTAAGTCAAGGTTGGGTGACATGGGCCAAAAGATCGTACAACAACCCACTGGAGTAGAATCATTAACTAAATCGCAATTATCCACACAGAATTAGTTAAACTCCTGTGACCACATGATCAGTAGTGTATAGTGTTTCCAGGGTGCACAAGGCTAAAGGCCCAACTCGCAAATCTCTGCATCCTGTTTTTGCAGCCGATTTCACTTATTCTGACCAGAAGAGGAATCACTGCCACTTTGATGCCTCTTTTAGCTATGTTGGTATGCTCACTGATCTTCCTCTGTCATGCGTTTATTTATCCGTCATGTCTTTACAACATAACTAAAACCTCCAAGATGCATACGGCATTCATGAGCCCAGTCCTAATTGCATCACAATTGATCGTGCTTAGTTCATGTTGAGTAGGAAAGTTTGGACAGAATGATTTTTTTATTTAAAGGAGCTACATGTCAGTATTATTTTGAAAGTTAAGTCTCTGCTAACAACACGGCACGGTGCTGCAGTGGTTAGCACTGTCGCCTCACAGCAGGAAGGTTCTGTGGTAAAAAGTGCTGATCGACTGGGGCCTATCTGTGTGGAGTTTGCATGTTCTGCCTGTGTCTGAACTGGTTTTCCATAGGTTGTCCAGCTTCCTCCCACAATCCAAAGACATGTGTGCAAAGTTAATTGGTGAATCTAAATTGGCTGTAGATGTGAGCATGAGTGGTTCTGTTAACCTGTCCAGCATCTACCTTGCCTCTCGGGAAAGTCTGCATTATTAGGCTCCAGCTCCCCATGATCCTCAACAGTATAAAACAGGTATTACTAGTGGATGAACTGAAGCCTCTGCCAACCAGTAAGCCTTTGCCTGCCATCTCAAGTCTGCCTACTTGCAAACTGGCCAAGATGCTGTTGTGGTCCTTGAAGTCATTCAGTTTCTCCTCCTCCTACAGAGGGACTCCAAATCCACTGTTTTTGACTGCAGCTGCTGACAACAGTCCTTGTCCTGCTTTCTAGGTGAGCTGCTGTGAGCTGGAGGACCGCTTCCAACTCAGTGGAGAACTGGTTCATGTGCCAATACAAAAAGTCACTGAAGCTGCAGAGGAGACCAAAGATTGCGTAAAAAAGACTGCCCATCACGAGATACCATATTACTGTCACCAGCTACAGTCCAAGAAAGTGACTTGGTGTCCATCTACAAGACAAGAAAGGCCACTTAATTGCATCAAGGAACACCACGACAGCGATGTGGCCAGCTTGCAGGTAGGGAAACATGAAACGGGACAGCTCATATGTAGCAATTTTGTATATCTGAAAAGCAGATTAAATGCCAAATGAAGATCACCCATGAGATAAGATGTCAAATCAATCACCCCTAATGTAAGCTGCAAGTATACTGTTTTGGCTTTAATCATGGTCAATATATCAACTAATGGTTAAAAGCAGAATGTACTCCAAAAAACAAAAAGTTTGACAAAGGAAAAAACATTCAGTGCATTTCAACTACAGGCTCTTAGGAAAGAATCAATGCTATAAAACAATTTTTGACAAGGTCAACGTAATTTATTGATCAAGATAGATTTCTTGTGCACTGTAAGTCGGTAACTATTTATTTGCTTTTCTAAAATAACTGACAGTTGGAGAATAGTCCCTTACTTAGGGAAGATGGCAAATTTCATGCCTTCGTCTGTTGCTCGAAAAGAATAATCTCACCCTTCAATCTCCATGTTTGAATAAGGGAACAAAGATAACATTTTTTTCATCTCTAGTTGAGAGAACAGGTTCTAAACAACCTTTTTTCCTCTCCCACTGTACACAATGCTGTAAAATCTGGTGGCATATTTGCTTTCAATTTCATCATCCTGAATTTTTGCAGGCATCATTTCCTTTCACATGACTTGCACACTCTGGGAAAGCAGACTTTTACTCTCATCCAAAAATCACTCAATCCACCCGCCAGTCAACCGGCTCTAAGGATTTCTGAAGAGCCGGGGCAATGAAAGGCAATAAAATAACAAAACACCTGTTCACAACAGCCTGTGGTGTTGCTTTCTGTGTCAAACGCTCCACCATCACACTGGTCCCATTACAAAACCCATTAATCACAGGACTAAATGATTAAAGCCTGTCACCGCAAAGATCTGTGGTTACAAAGGCTTTTGATCTGCATGTCACTGTCTCATCAGCCTCCTTGTAGACAGTAAGCAGCAGGGGAGGCTGGACAAACTCACATCCAGCTTCTGTGGAGTCAATGCTGCCCCCACAGTGATGTGAGCTCTCCCAGCTGAAGGAAACATCCTCACTGGGGGGTGTCTTAACAGTTTTTTTTTTCACTGCTATCCATCAAACATGAAAAAGTGACAAGTCAGTACAAAGAAGGTGGCTGATCAGTAGGTCTAATGAGATGATGCTGACAAGAAAATCTGAAGCCCTACCCGCATCAGTTCATTGTTTAGAATACAGCTATATTTCCATGGAGTACTTTTTATTTATAATTTTTTGGTTGTGCTTTTGTGTACTCTCTTTGACGCTATATGCACATTTTGACTTGACTCAGACCTCTTGTATATGGAAATGCTGTTGTCAAGTGCTTGCTCAAAGGGAATCCCAAGGAAACTTTGGATTTGTATAACTTTGTGAGGTTACTTGCAAGATCACATCGGACTATGTGATGACACATGTTATGGATTGGTACTATAAAACTGAATTAAAATATACTCAGTCAATAAATTTTTTTCTGATTTCTTGTGACCAGCTTGTCACAGCGTTGACAACAGTAACTGCACATATTATCTGTGCATAATCACTGCCATGAAAATTTTGTTGCACAACATAAAGCAGAATTCATTGAAGCTAAGCCAGAACATTAAACATAACCACTGGTGAAGTGGACACAGAAAGCATGACTTGAGCACTAACCTCGCCCCAACTGGTTGAGGCAGATAACTGTCCTCCCTATATCTGATTCTGCTGAAGATTTCCACCTGTTAAATGGGAGTTTTTACTTCCCACTGTCACCAAATTGCTTGCTCAAAGGGAAGTGTTTGGGTTTGTGGAGATTCTCTTCATAATATAAAGGGTTATGTTCTGAACTCACATTAATGAAACTAAATTGAACTAAAAAAAGACAAATGTACAGATTTAAAGGGCGCTCTGCAGAAAAATCCGCAAACTCATTTAATTTTTAAAAAATACATTGCAAAACACACACTTGAGCCTAAACAAAAACCTTTGCGATATTAAACTTCACTATTTATTGAATGTTGGTGTGAAAGGGTGTGTGTATGTTTGGTACAATGGCAATAAAGCTTTCTGATTGTGATTACAAACATGCAAAACACATGCTTAGCACACAGTGGCAGGAACAACCATACACTTACTGGACTGTTGTTAACTTGAACAGGGATACTACACAACTACTTCAGTTTAATGAACACTGATGTGCTAATGATGGTTATGGAACCTGTTCACATTACATTTATAGAATCTACTGTCAGAGGGAAGAGGATTTGGAAAAAAGGCCAAATCTCAAGCAACATTTGTACCATAATAATTAGCCATATTGTGTCCTTCCTGCCTCTTATTATCATGAATCGATGACCCTGATGGTGAACGCCACACGTTGAGAAGGATTTTGTCATGCTAGAAATGCAGGCTGTTTTTCTAGCAGGTGCATTTGGACCAAAAATCCTTACTCTGGGCAACCTGTGAATAGCAGAGTCATCTGGAAACTGAACTACTCATTGATTAGACTTGAAGCTGAGGCAGTCAATCTGCTCTGTGGCACATGTTCAGTTATTTTGGATGTGACTGAAGGATGATGCGTCCTTATTGCCTCCATCAACACTACATAGCCACTGCCATCCTCTTGCCTTTTTTTAGTCCCTTTTCAGCAATGTGTGTTTGCAGATGACAGATGCACGCACGCACACACACGCACACACACACACCTGTCTAGCCACGTTTCCAGGACACCACCACCATCATCAAGAGCCAGTAAATCTTAATGACCAAACAGTGTGTCCCACTTAGAGCTGCCTGGTAGCAGCTGTTTCATATCAGCTCTACCTTTTGGGGTCTCGGTAATTCAAATAATACAAGGCAATGCTTTTTATTAATGCATGCTCCCTGCTCTTTGTTTTGTATGCTGAAGTCACAATAAACCCTCATTATCTTGAAACCTTGAGGCATCTGGCCTCCTTAACACAGATACAGATAAAGATGCTGCGTGAAATGTAATTTTTTGTTGTGCTAAAGAGGGGAAAGGTAACTAGGAGATAAGGGACGAGACTGATTAATAGGGCCTTGATTTTTCTCGGTCACACTCCAGCATCAGCAGACACACGGTCACGCCGGCCCATGAAGTCCTCAGGGACCTTTACATCTCTAGCCGTGCCGGAGGAGGAGCCCCGGCTGTAGCGACGCTCGGAGGGGGCATCCAGAGCCGGAGCCGCCTGCCTGTCCGGCTTCGTAACGGCCACATGTGTGCTAAAGTCTGCCTCACGGGATTAAAAATGGCACGTTTTGTACTCACTTGCCTGACGAAAGAGAAGACGGAGTCCACTTCCCTTCTCGGCTAACGTTGCGACCGTTGGCTCGTCCCCGTGCTCTGTGTTGCTGAAGCGGGAGCCGAACACAGCCGACACTTGAGGGTTGGTCACATACACGGCGGACAGCGTGGGGGGAGAGGTGAGACCGTCTTCAGGCCCTGTTTCCTCCGAGACCAGCTCCTTCTCTTCGACAAACGCGCTTTGACACAGCTGCCGGACGCGCTGCCCATGGAGGGATTTCGCGTTTCATAAAGCCACGGGGGTTGACGTTCTCCAGCTGCGCATGCTCACTTCGGTCTTGACGTCAAGTGCAGCCTCTAGGTCCCGCCCCCCCGAGCCGCGGCTCAGCCAATCACCGGCGGCCTAGGAGGTGACGCAGCCCAGCCTCCTTCGTGTGAGGATGTCAGTGTCTGAGCCTCCAACACTTTCTGTAATAATAACCTTTCTTGCATAAGCCGCCCGTTATTTCTCTGCTGTGTACAGTTACTTAACCAGCACGTCGTTTACTGCCTCGTAAATTCTTAAAATGGGGTCCTCCACTGTGCATTTTGCCTCGTGTGTCCCACCACACTGCCACCTCATGGTTATTTATTTGCACTGTCTGTATTGGCCTACATTCACACGCCTGAGATCATGCAATTATTCTGTCATAACACAGTTGGAGCAAGGTCGGATAACAGGGCTGCACCAGCAAGCAGTGGTGGGAAGTGCATTTGCTCAGACACTGTACTGAAGTTACAGTTAGTTGAAGTTATGATTTTATGCTACTTGTGCACAAGTCAAAACTACTACTCGATTACTCTGATAGGGATAGATACTTTTCAAATTACATTGAAAAAACCTAGACGCAACATGCATTTTTTAAAAACTAAATTCTGTTTAAAGCCACATCTAACTAAGATGTGGAATAATTGAATGGCTCAATACCTTCTTCTGCATAGGTGGCTAAATTTAAACCCTTCCTACACAAAACAATAAATATTATTTTTTAAAAACTCTGAGTCAGCAAAGAAGATAATGGCATGGTCTGTTCATTTGTTTGTTCATTGTAAAATAGTACTTTAAAAACGTATGATTAAGTCCTGACAGAACTCATCTTCATGCTTAAGGTGCCTGAGGTGTTTTCCACTCTAAACCTCCTAGATGGTGTCATTTAAATTACAGTTTGAGGCCTGGAGAAGTCAAAATAAAAGCAAAGATTAGAGAAAAAATTATATTTGCAGTCACAGAGGCCAAACACTTTAAGGTTTGATACTTGCACATTCACTTTAGAATACTTTCAGTTGCAAGCATTGTTGATTTGAAAGATTTGGAGTCTTTCTTTCATCATTGACTGCATGTGGCAAAGCGGTTGCCGTGCTGTACTTGTTGGTATTTAATATTTAACAAAAAAGTATTAAAGATTATTTGACAGCTACAGGAACAGATAGTTTTTTTGTGGTATTCTGTATATGAGGTTTGGTCTCTAATAAAACTTAAGTAAGGAACGTTCCAGCATAAATTCATTGTTGTAGTCTCAGCTGGGGTATGATAACATGGACAGCGTCTTCAGGATTTTAATGACATGCAAATTTGGTATAAGCACAGTGCTACCTGAAATATATGGGTTTTGCTTTATTATTAAATCTGTATTGAATAATTAAAAAACATCTGACACCCGTGAAGACTTGCTAACACCTGGAATGGTAGATTTTCAAGCACTGATCTGTCTGCTAACCAGGAGAAACACCAGCACTTTGATCCCCCTCCCCCCAGGTTAAAAAAGAGCTGTGAGCTCATAATTGCATCCCTGTTTCTCAAAGCATCAGATTTAATTAGTAATTAGTTTTTTGGTGATTTCACTGAGCTAAATGGATTTTGAAATAAGTATCATATAAGCACCAAGTCAGCCTAAGTAATAAAACCTGATTTCAGCTTGTGGGGCCTTCTGCAAGAAATGTCACCTCAAGGACTTAATTATGTCAGTTTATATTGTATAAATTTGTGTCATTAAGATTGCCATGAACTAAAGGTTCCACAGTTAAGTTGGAGCCTTTGCGTTTGGATAGTCACCTATTTAGTTGAGTTGGTAATGCAACATCAGGTGTTCTTTACGGATAAGGTCAATAGTCATTAAAGATGAAAAACACAACCCAACCCGATGAACACTGAGTTGAAACGCACTTATCTGTAAAATATTTTTATATTTCATATTTAAAATCAGGGTGGCTTGCATAGTCCTTGGACTGCCTAATACTAAGGACTTCCATTAATAATAAGTGATACTATTGTTACTTTTTCATCTTTACTTGGTAGTTTAGTTCAGATGTACCCAACGTATGGGTTGGGCCCCTCTAAAAGGTCACAAGATGAATCTGGGGAACTGTGAGATGATTTGTAGATATCAGTTAATTTGGTAGGATGATTTTTAATGTATTGGTATTAAAAAGTACAACCATTACAATATTTTCTTCTGAAAGGTACTGCCAAAGTAAATGTACTGAAGGTGCTGCTTCTAGAGGAAGCCCTACCTCTAGAACAGCACATCAAGTTTGCTGCTGATCCCATGACCAAAGAAAGGCTTTCTGGCAGAAAGTCCTGTGATCAAGTGAAACAATAGTTGAGTTATTTGGCCACAATGACCAGAAATATGTGTGGAGGAGAGAAGGTGAGGCCATAATGAGAATTCTTAAAACAACCATGAGAACAACAAACCACCGTCAAGCATGGTGGTGGCAGTATTATGCCCAGGGGCTGTTTTGCTGGCAGTGGAATCGATGCTTTACACAGTAAATTGAGTTATTAATTAAGGAGGATTACCTACACATCCTTCAGGAAAACCTAAAATCATCAGCCAGAGGGTTGGATCATGGACACAGCTGGGTGTGACCCCCAAATAACATTTAAATGGTGAAGAAATGGCTAAATGTGGCTGGAGGTAAGGTTTTAGACTGGTCTCCCCTAAGACTTATGCCCCATCAAGAACTTGTGGACTGTGCCGAAGAAACAAGTCTGTGGCAGAAAGTTGACAAATTTAGTTAAACAGCACCAAAACTGTCAAAAGAAGTGGTCAAAGATTAAACCAGAAGCTTGTGGTTGGTTATCAAACGCGCCTAGTTGAGGTGTAAATGGCCAAAGGACATTCAGTCAAATATTAGCATTGCTGTGTGTATATTTTTGACCAGCAGATTTTGACATATTTCGAGAAGACCTATAAAAAAACTATGAAATAATCAAAATTCATGTTATTTTAGTGACAAAGATGCAAGGGTTTTAATGATTTCATCAGTCAACAAGTGTATGGAAACTTTTGTTCACGACGGTGTGTGTTGCATGCCTCATTATATGTTCATGCACAGTGCAAGCACATTTTACAGCTCACATTTCAAACAAACCATTCTCACTTCAGTTTTTGTGTCAATCATTTCCGACTAATAAATGTCACGTCATGTTCGTTCACCCACAGTTTTTTGCTGCTTTGTTATCTGAACACAGAAGGGAAATAAGGTGAAGGGACGCATTAAAAAGGAGAAGTCGCAGCTGTCCACAGCATCTTTAATTAACCAACATCACAGAGGTCCTACTGTACTGTACATAATACCGTGGCACTTAGAGTCAGCATGCTCGCAGATACTGAAGAAACAAGACAAAGCCTTAATTCAGCATGAGGACACACTTTTAACAGTCCTTTAGTTTCTTCACAGTACTGTACAGACTCCCTTTTATTATCTGACTAGCGAAACAAAAGCTTCCAAAATACAAAAAAAGAGAGAAATATTTGAATAATCCATCTAAACTCTGTGAAGAATGGTCACTAAACATGATGTTAAACTATAATTAACACAAGAGAATTCTTAAAACAAATACTCAGATCTGGTCCAATACCATCACCCAGTGCAGCACAGATGAGACCGACACAATGCAGGATATAGAACTATTAACTATACATATATACATACACACTGTTTCCATCAGTGGTGTATCAGGTGCAGGTATCTACAGTGCCTTTATTTCAGGCGCATATAATACATAGTCATAAAATTGTAGTGCAAGCTAATTCCACATCACATATTTGATGACAAACATGCTTTAGTTCATTTCTCTTTTATGTACTCGATCCAGTGCTCTAAGAACTCTTGAGGAGACAGCAGGTCGGTGTGTATGTGAGTGTGTATTAGTGTTAAAGCTAGTATCCATGTGGGCTCAGGTCAGTGGATTATTGTAAGCTTCTTCTTTCCTTGTTGATCCTTTTTGTCTGTTGATAAAAGCACAAGGAGCTCTTCTGTTGCGTCACCGGGGACATAAAGATGTACTCAGGATGCTCTTCTTCTATGAGTAGCAGTTTTTATATATATATAAATCCAGGAGCAGTTGCAGGATACACATAAAGGAGTTTGGTCAGAAATAGAAAAAACCTGTATTTTTACAGTAGCTACATGATGTTCCAGGATGTCCTACATTAGTGTGGGAGGAATAGGCGTGGTGCATGACTGTGCTGTGTCTGTAAGTGAGTTGTGCCAATTAAGGAAAACAACTGGGAACATCCTGATTCATTATATCACATTTTCAAACAGCTGCATGGAGTTCATGATGTTCTCATCCTGCAAAAAAGAGAAGAAAAACATCTGTTAGCTGAAGAGTGAAGTAAACAAAAGTTCAAGTTGACCTGTGTAACATTTTGGATGTAACACCAAGTGATTACAGTAAATATATTGATCCTTCCCATATTCTTTTTCCTGAATATGAACTTCTGCCTTCTGGGAGACGATACAGAGCAAGCAAACACAAAACTAATCGCTATAAGCTCTCATTTCTCCCAACATCCATATCTCTTCTTAACAAACAGTCTGAGTACATTTTTTTTATAATTTTCTTATAATTTTATAATCTAAGATAATTTTAACTGTTCCTGTTTATTTTCAATGATGATTTTAATGAGCATCCCACTTTAATCCTGTGCAATAACTACTGACCATGCTTGTCGCCGACCTCTGCTAATGAAATGGAACTGTCTTTATGTTGTCTAGTGTTTTGTATGTACACTGTGCCTGTAGCAATAGCACTGCTGTCTAAGACAAATTTCCTGAAAGGGACAATAAAGTTTATCTATCTATCTATCTATCTATCTATCTATCTATCTATCTATCTATCTATCTATCTATCTATCTATCTATCTATCTATCTATCTATCTATCTATCTATCTATCTAAATATGTGCCGTAGTTTCCAGACAAATTCAGACAAAAGTGCATTAAAACAGTAGTTCTGAACATAAATCTTCCACCCTCTGTCCTGTTGCTTATTCACTTGTGCACAATTGCACAAAAAAGTTGCTTTTTAAAACAAAATATCTAATGAGTTAAATTTTTAAACCTTCTTGATATGGCAGAGCAGTAATGCTAACTGTGGTACCTAAATGATTTACGACAAAGAGAGGATTTCTCTTTCAAAACTGCTAATAGTGACGCAATTAAGATGAAGCATTATTTCATTTGAAGTCTGTACATGAGGCGATTTTAGAAATATATTATGACAAACAGCATTGGGTGTAACTTGCTACAGAGTAACCTGTTAGAGTGCTTAATTACTTTTTTGTTGTAAAAAGTAATGCAAGGCGTTAGATTTTTAAATAAGCACTCCATTACTGTTAAAATCTTGGTGTATTTCCTTGATCCTTTTGTTGCGGCAAAACAAAAAATTAAATAAAAAATCTCTGACATAAAAATCTGACATATTCACACTGTTTCTGTTTCTTTCCTACTACTTGGCAGGCAGCTTCTTATACCTGGTTTATTAGTTAGTTAGATAATAAGCTATATCTACCTCTGTTTTATTGCTTTCATAGTGGCTGCTGTCAATAGGAGCCAAAACACTGCACAGGTGCCAGTTATCAGGTGCTGGCTGTCAGGTATGCTTGGTTTCTATTTATATCAATGTTCTTCCAAAAAAAGCATATATGCCTTCTGGATCTTATGTTTACTTGCAAAAAAACATAAAACAATTCTTAATAAATAGCTGTAAAGGAGATATAGCATTTGCCATTCCTGTTATGAACCTGAGGACTTACAGATTACAAGCCATGAACTCAACAGAGTCAGTAAATTCAAAGGTCGATCAAAGCCACACTGCCTCTGAAAAATAAAACCAAACTTCACAAGGAATTGCATTAAGGAATTGATTTATTTTTAATTTTAGTGCAAAACTACTCTAATGAGTTACTTTTCTTAGCTGTTAATGCTGTAATGTAATGAGTTCCTTCAAAAAATATCATCCCTAGCACTGATCACTAATATAGATGATCAGTTAAATGTTTGTGGTTCAGTAGTGTATTGTTTACGATGTATAGAGCTTTTCTCTTTCTGTATGAAGAAAAACATACATAGTTGGGACTGAAGACAAAAGACAGTTAGATTTGGTTGTTGCATGGAAAACGCACTAACCTTAGCAATGCTTTTTTCTGTTATTTGTAAACAGAGTATGTGGCAAAAAATCCACATTTAAGAGGAGACAGTTACAAAGTTTTGTTATCTTCTTCTAAAAATGCACGAGTTCAAGTTTTGTCAACTCTCCATGGAAAGTATCTGAATTCCTTTTTGCCAGAAGCGCGTAGGAGCAGCTGCAGAGTTACAGATTTGTTGCACAATGTTTGACTTTGGTGTAAACTAAACACACTGATAGAACATCTCAAAATGACCCCATGTGACTCAGATTTCCACTGATACTTACAGGACAAGCAAACACATGAGCCCACACAGTTTAATTAAAACTACGTCAAGAAGTAAACCAGCCACAATAGAACAATTCAAACAAGATGACTCCAGTCTTTCTGCAACATAATTAAAACAAATGCCCAAAAATCAAATATTAAGCCTTGTTTTGATTCTCTATTTTCCTTACTGACAGCTTCTTTTTACAGCAGCTTCCCACCAACGTCGGGAGACAAAAACTTCCGCTGTTGCCCAATTAGAAATTTACAGCTTTGAAAGCTGTAAAAACTTGTTTTTATTAAAGCACTGACAAATGTCTTCAGTGTGCATCAGCGTGAAAAGCAGCGGTGGAAAATCTGAGAGATTTCAAAGATGCAAATAAAAGCCAAATCATGCATCACTAACTGAAAATGTCATTTGTTACTGTGAATTTAAAAAAAACATTTGCGTACCGTGATTCATTTTCAAGCAAACATAAAGGAGATCCGGTACATGTTGTGTCATACAGCACAAAGTCTGCACCGCTTGAGTCGACAACATGAGAGTGATGCGTTTACTTTACCACTGTGGCTTTAATCCTCAAAAACAAATACACATGGAACGTTTCCACACAAAAGTCAAGCAGTGACCCTAACTGGAAAAAAGCATTTAACCCTGTAACGCCTGACCCAAGAAATAATTGATTCTAATCTTTGGAATCTGAAGTTTTCATTTGATCACTTTAAAAATTTTTTTTTTTAAAAATGGGCAATAAAAAGAACATGCATCTGTGACATCTGTATCTTTATATGTCATTATACAAAGTTTTATCATATGGTGATGCAATAAGCCTCAGAAATGTATGTCTCAAATGTGATACCCACAGCATTATAGGGTTAATTTATACATGGTTGATTTAATATATAACATGAACTCGAGTTTGCAGTGACAGAAAGGGAAGTTGGGCTTTTATCACCGGCTCCAAAACAGTAAAAATGATGGGATGACATAAAGACAACACACATCTTTTCCTATCATGTAAGTGGCTTTGACTTTAACATACTTTACATTTGTAATTTAGGCATCGATGACACCTCCTATCCATAACCAAAGAGTAGAATAACAGTAGAATTAGGTTAATTATCTGTCATGTCATGTCTCTACATGTGAAAAATGTACATAATCCTTATTATAACTTTAACCTCATCTGAGTTTTTGTATTTCTTGTCTTGTTTTCTGCTCTGCTTTGTTTGTATCTAGCTGCTGTAACATGAATGTTGAGAGATCAGTAAAGTTTATCTTGTCTTAGAAATGAAGTGAGCATAATTAGTAGCAGGCTAATTAGTAACAGCATCAGTTTGTCTCAGCTCTACATTAAATCTATGTGTTGTTTACACAGAGAGAAACATTCTTTTCTCCATTGATAACTTGTGTTTTTGCATTGCATCCCCACTTTCTCCATTAGGAATGCACACTCTGTGTTTTTTGGATTTAAACCAAAGAATCTGTGGTTTTTAATATTGTGAAATCGTGGTTTAAAAAAAGGTCTGTCTGACACAGTTGGTATGTTTGGGAACTTTGGGTTCTGCACTAGCGTTTAAAACTTCTTTTTTTTTTTGGTTGTTTTTGTTTTGAGTATGAAAATGGTCGGGAAGCATTAGTTTATAATGACTGACCAACTGGCAGGACACCCCTTGTTATAAAGTTTACCACCAAAATGACCAGAAACGAAATGATTTTGTGTTTTTTTTGTTCTTTCTGTGAGAATTTATTTTTGTGTTTCGTTTGTTTACAATTCTGCAGCAGGACAATATAGAATAAGCCAAATGCAAAAGGACTAATAAAACTAAATTAAGTTGAAGATCACAAGCAAGTAGTAAGGAGTGGAACGATCAGAACCACACTGATGATAAAATGAGCCCATGAATCTCAAGAATAGCTGAGGAAATGAGGTTCGGCCTTGTCTCCTTCTCCTGATAGCACTGAAGCAGAGGTGGTGACAAATAGAGTAAAAGATAACAGGGTTTGAGGTGAAGCTGATTTCAAAATAAATATGGTATTGACAAGGCGTTTCTCGATGTGATTCAACAAAGTGTGATGTTTCTGGAAAACACGGGTGATGGTTTACTGTGTGTGTGAAGGTTGATGGTCTTAGCCAACGCCTGTCACATCATGTTGACACTGATGCTGACTGTGGGTCCCTGATCTGCTGTAAACTACATGTGTTGATGAGTGAAAAAGAGCTTCACCTTCTGACAGGTCTCAATGAACTCCTCAATAGTCACCACGCCATCTCGGTTTTTGTCCATTTTCTGTTGGTAATAGAACGAAAAAAAACAAAACAAAGAACGTTAAAAGGAGCATTTTTAGGGTACTTTATTAAAAAGAGACCTTGTGGCACAGTATGTGTTTTTTATTAGTGTACTCTCAGAACCTGGAAGAACTTGTCCACGTGTTCAGATGGAGCTTCGTCCCTCACGCAGGGATACGTGTACCTCCCCATCATGTCGTAGATCGACTTCATAATCGCCAGCATCTCCTGCGCAGAAGAGGACAGAAGCAAAGCAAATCAATTTAGTATTTGTCACCAACTGTGCCTGACTTTTAAAGTTTCAATGCTCGAAAACCACACTACAGGTGACTGAAACTAACTTCAGAAACATGGTTAAAATATTCAACGATCAGCCACAGCATGATGACCACTGACAGGTGAAGTGAATAACATTGATCATATTGGTACTATGTGTTGTTCTGATGGAAAACCTTGGATTTTAACATCCGAGTTGATGAGACTTAGACACCCAAATAAACATTGTCCCACAACAAACACACTCCCTCATGCAAATGGAAATCCCAAATGTCACTGGTCTACCCCTGCAGGAAAATGCGCCCCACCACATGGAAAAGACATCAACCAATCAGGAACATGTTGAGGAACATGACAATGGTCCAACATGTTGATTTGACCTCCAAACTTCCTACACCTCATTGTGATCAAGCATCAACAGGATGCAGTGGAACAAGTTTGATTGATAGAGGCCCCACTGCACAAGACAGAGTACCCAAAGGATCCAGTGCCAACGTCCTGGTTCCAGACCCCATAGGACACCCTGAGAGGTCCTCTTGTCCATGTCCAATGGTTCAGAGCATTTTTGAGCACATAAGGGGGACCAACACAATATTAGGCAGGTGGTCATAATGTTAAGCCTGGTTGGTGTATGTGTCCATTTTATGTAAATGTGTTTTTGCTGTGGAACTATCATTTGTTAGTAGAAGTTTCGTGGTAAAAGTACAGAAACAGTCAAAAAAAATTCTCAAGTTGTGTTTAAAAAAAGCTTTAAATGTATTAAATATAAATGAAAAAAATAACAGAGCCTCATTTACTCTCACAATTACACCTGGATTCAGTTTAAAATCTAGAGCTGACTGAACCAGTATGTCTTTGGACTGTGGCGTCTCAAAATTACACAGATGTTGACAAAAGAAAATCCATGTCAACCATCACTTTTTAAGAATATACTGTGAATGAGCAAATGGTTGGGGGGCGGTGAAAGCTGAAAATCTATCATCAAAACCACCTTAGGCTTGAAGAACAAGCAGAAGAGCAGGTCCTTTAAATGTCTGTGCATCATTTTGTTTGGTGTAACTGTAGTTTTCAAAAAGTCAGACAATTATCGTTTTCAACACACAATATGGGCTGAGCTGCTACAAGTGGTGTGCAAGTAGCTGAGCTAGTCCTCGCACCTCTTAAGGGCCTCATAATAAAAATAACAATGACAATAATAATAATAATAATAATAAATTAAACTCACGAATTTATTAGATAAAAAAATTATTATTCCTTCCTGTGTTCAGGCCCCTGATGAATGTCTCTAGAAACTCAGAACAAGAAAGGAAGAAAGATGACTTTGAAATAATTCACTTTATGTAAATTTAGTACATTTATTTAAATTGCACAGCAGCATAGGATTTCTCATAGTGGTGCTATTTTAAAATATGTAAATGTAACTTAAGTTATTATGTTCTTTGGTGTTAAATGAAAGTGGCTGTATAAAAAATGATGTAGGGTGTGTGTAACGCTGTATTTGCATCTTTTGTTGTGAGGTTTTTCTTCATGTGAAACGCTTAAAAGCAACACCTATGAAATGCATACCTTATTATTCCGCCTAACTGAATTTGTACTGAAATGTCTTTGAGCCCCGCACTGTGATTCAAGTATTTGCATGTTAATAGCCAGGACCTCTCATGCCATGGTCACACACCTCCATCCCTCCTGTAACAACCACGGCTTTAAATTGAAGTCAATGCAGAAGTGCCTCAAAGTGCAATACCATGAAGGGCCACTAGGGGATGGCTCCAAAAATCTCTGACTCTGACAGACTCATTCAAAAAGTCTCAGCTTCTCACATGAAATACTGACTCAATACACTTTATTACACAAGTCATAATGATGCTATTAGCTAAAGTGAGTCCTTCTGATCAGCATGCTGGTGCTCATTTTATAAATAATTCAATAATTAAGAAGACATTAAACAGCAAAGAAAGGCTTGACTGAGGTGTCTGGTATGGACTGATTAACACACTGGGCTCACATTGCAGGAGTTTTTAAAATCCTTTGCAAATTGCAAATACAGAGAAGTATCACATACATACTTCTTTCTTATCTTAGACATGCTCATGCCAAAAGATATGAAATATTGGCGCATCACACACTACAGGATATTATAAATATTATGGTGCCAGGGGGAGCAATCAGGGAGCAGAGCAGCACTTTGTAGGATCTCATAGGGATACAGATGTAAATAAAATAGAGGCTGTGGTGCAACAGGTCACTGTAACACTAATAATATTTGTGTGCAGTGAGAAAAAGAAGAAACGAGTCTGGATGAGAAACCTGTTGTGGAGCTGTGGTCAACTTTGATTTGTTTATTCTTCGGTTACAACTGGAAGTGAGATTTCAGATTTAATATCTGGAGCATTGCCTGATAATCACAACAATTCTGTTCTTTTTTCATCAGGTTTCAAGATCCACTTCCCCTTCTTCACATCACTTCTCATATCTGGAAGATCCTGGCTTCAGTTGGGAAAGATGGTGTCAACCATAAAGCCAATCTCTACAAGTAAAGTCATCCAACCGGCTCCAATGCAAACCAATGGGAGGACACAATGAAACACAATAAAGCACTTGTTAACTCCAAAAGCTGCGAAACCACCTTTCTTTGTTCCATAACAAAGACAATAAAGATCTATTCTGTTTCACTGTATTCTATCATCATTTGAACTGTCCATCTTTATATACAGTCTGTGTGCGTAAATCAACATTAGACAAGCAGTGGGTGTAGCAGTGGTGTCTGGAACCTTCGATGCATGTGAACTGCTTCTCCTCTCGCTTCTTGTCAGTCTTTACTATCTTCTATGGAATAAAGTCATTTTTCTGTTTTCCTTTCGCGATCAAAAAGTAACATATCCCATTTATCCCATTACCTCTTTGGTGATGTAGCCGTCCTTGTTAATGTCGTAGAGGTTAAAGGCCCAGTTGAGCTTCTCGGTGACCGAACCTCTGAGCAACACTGACAAGCCGATGACAAAGTCCTCGAAGCGAATTGAACCATTTCTGTCGATGTCAAACGCGTTGAACAGAAAGTGAGCGTAGGTGGTTGCATCTGTGGACGAAGGGAAACATAGATTTAGTGTATTGTGTTTTCCAAAGCACTCAATAACAACGAAAGAGAGAAAACTACTGTGCTGAGGGGGGTTGGAGGTTATGTTTGACTCTTTATGGTTGCATTATATGTTCTCATTTATTTCTAGAGCAGCCACATGTATTGTACTTCTTACAGTCAGTTCTCACACATGTACCACTGGATTAAAAACGTGCTCAAATTTTGTTAGATTTGTTCACCACTGTCAAGAAAATACCCAAATTAAATTCACCAAGATTTATTTATAGCATGAGAAGTAAATAATATTGCAGAATGTCCACTTCTATTGTGCGACTAAGCTCATTTTAACGTCTTTATGTTCAGGTCAGTCTCTTACAGTGCAAAATCCCCTGTGTAAGACATACAATTCCTGCTATGACTGGGATGCTTCTATACTGGGGTCAAATGTTCTTGAATTCCTGCTGTGTGTATGAAATGTGCTAAACATTATGAACATTCTCAACATGTTTCTAGGTGTAAAAGTCAAACCCTGAATTAAAAAATGTTAACAAAAGGTCATTAAACTATTCCACATTTGCATTATTCTCCATTCCACAGAAATAACAATAATTTTAAAAAATTCAAACAATAATTTCCTGACTTCAGTCAAATACTAAAAATTACATATAGAGTGCCGTGCTGCTTTCTGAGACCTTTTAGCTACTCCACAACACCAGACAGGTTCTATTTAGTGATGTTTAGATTCAACAAGCCTGGCAGTGATCATATGTGGGTGTGGCTGGTGAGATTAAACCCAGTTGCCAAAGTAATTCTGTCTTTTGGTAGACTGGGTAGCTCAGGGCGCAGTTATGTTTTCACATAGACATATGAGCTGGACAGTATGTTTCCTTCAAAAAAAAAAAATCATCATCTAAAAACTGCATCTTGTGTTTTCTTGGGTTGTCTTTGTCTTACATTAAAATTTGCTCGATGATCTGAAACATTTAAGTGGGACAAATATGCAAAAATAGACGATTTCTGTAGGTGGGCAAATACTTCAGCATGACACTGTATATAGCAAAATAATCCAAAAATAAAGAAAATATTCTACTGTATACTCCAAAGTCCAAACTGGGTTGGTTTGTTTTTAAAATATCTTCTTTTTGCAAAGTAAACAGTGACTTGAATGCAACTCAGTTTCTCAGCCAATAAGACAGTAAGATATTGAAGCCTGTCTGGCCTCTTAGTGCACCTCAGCCATGTGTGAAGTCATCTCAGCACAAAGCAGAAGCGTTCATGGCTGCAGCTGTTAACTGGAAGACCTGAATGATTTGTGTCGAGGCTGAGAAGCCTTGACTTTAACGAGCAATCCTGCCGTGTGGGTCGCAGATACTTGGATTGCTGCATGTGCGGTCTTGCAGCGATGACGTTCACGCTGCTGTGCGTGAACTTGGTTGCTGAAGGCACCTCAGCTTATGTTTTAGGTTAAACTTTGTCTTTGACATTGTGAGTTAGAAAAAAAATCTTTCCCCTTACTAGCAATCTAACCCACTGCCAAATATAGCAGCTTGTTAAAACTGACATTTTACTGGGTCAAAGGGTCAAGTTAAAGGGGTCTAATGACACCTATTGGTCTGTACTTTTACCAAGAAAGTATTTGAATGCTCGACTTTAAACTTCTAAAATTGGGATCTGTCTACTTTTCCCACCACTGTCACAATTTAACATGTTTTTTTTAACTATAAGTCCTTTCAAAAAATTGTAAAATGAAGCATAAGTACTGGCAATAAATCTGGAAAAACTAATAAGCAAAATACATATCCCTTCACCCCAACCCTGATTATTTTCTGCACAGTTCCTGATAAAGGACAAGAAAGGAGAGATTGTTTTAACGTCTAACCTCCTTGGGGAAAGAACTGAGAATAGATGGTCTTGAATGTCTCCTCATCAACCAGCCCACTGGGACACTCCTGCTCAAGAGAGGGAGAAAAAAACGATATATATTAGAATAATTCAAGTCTATATAAAGCAGAGTTCTGGTGGCAAAGCAATTAGGAGCGTCTGAGCATCTGAGCGGCAGCAACGGCCGGACGTACGTTCTTGAAGCCTCGGTACAGAGACTGGAGCTCCTTCCTGGTGAACTTGGTCTGAGCCTGCAGCTGGTCCAGACCCTCCGGCTGGTGGCGAACCGTTGACAGCTCCAGGTCGCTGTCGCTGCTGTCTGTGAGAGAAAGAGAGAGAGACAGAAAGGGATGGATAGACAGACAGGAAGGGAGAGAAGAAAGACAGAAGGAGAGAGAGGAGTGATGCAGAGAGGGGAAAGATGAAAGAGAAGAAAGAAAGGGGAGGACGGGGCAGACATTGAGTGAGTGGATGCAGGTCAACATTCGGGGAGAGGAGGTGGGTTCACACATTCAACAAGGAGGCCTTTCATATAGAGCAGGGGGGGAAACGTGCGAGTTTCAAAAAATTGTAGAGGAGCAAAAGGCAGGCCGACGAGGGAGTAAAAAAAAGAAAGAAGAGGAGGTACTTTCTTTATGGCGGAAATGTCACCAAACTCCTTTTTTAGTTTCAAAAAAGTTGCTGCACGAAGATCGTAATTTGAGAAATTCAATCAAAGACATTTTTTCAAACCGTAAATGCACAAATTAAGCATTTTTGGTCACCAGTTCACACACACTAAGAGAAAGCACTGCACAACCAGGAAGAAAGGTGGGGGAAAAAAGGAAGGAGGTTTTCTCCGAGTAGGTTTTGTAGTCTGCTGTTCCATACTCACCATCTTTAGACAGAGAGAACAGAGGAGGAGAGGGGGAGCGTTGACACCGAGATGGAGTGAAAGGGAGTAAATGGAGAACAGTGACAGCAAGAGGAAGGAAAAAAAAACAAAAAGAAAACAAGTCAAGTCAGATCGGACGCTGAGCGGGAACACGGTGGGTGCTGTGGAGTCCAGAGGAAAGTTATATATTCTGATACAACATCCAGCAGAGCAGTGAAATGTAATATACTGGGAGACATAAACCAAAACCACCCAGAAGGGAACGGACACTTTCTTATAGCTTCCCTCAGTCCTGATCAAAGCTGCTCTGTTAGAAACAAATTACAGTGGGTTTTCAATTTATAAGACAGCATCTTGCTCTTTAGGTTCACAAACGTTAATTCTTGATCTTGGAGACAAAAAATCATCCATAAAACTCATTTTAAGTCATAGTACAAGATCTTTTTATTCAGAACTTTCAACCACATATTTTAAGAGAGTCAGAAATGATTGAAAGCTCTGGGAAAAGTGAGTAAGTGGATGGTTAGTTAAGGTTTGCTTTGGCATATATTTTCCATCTTTCACTTTTACATTTTTTATAGCTTTGCATCTGTTTTCATCTCTGCTAGACTTTCCTGTGAGCGCCTGCATTCATGTCATAACTTGTAAATCTCCTCTACGTCATAATTACGACTGGAAATCTCAGAAACATGATACTTACTAACACAGAACTGCCTGAAAACAAAACAAACGAATGCTTCGCAAGACCACAGTTCCACGAATTTAAAATAAATTAAATGTATAAGGTATTATGTTGTCAGTGCACATTAGTTTAATCCTTGTGCAATCCTTTTTTTTACCATCCATCCCATATGATGGGAACACGGCACGGGCCTTTGAACTGCTATGAACTCTGGGATTACATGGTTTTATTTACTAGATGCTTTTGTAAGTACAGCTGGAATCCAAGCCAAGGGCGTATTTTGGAAAAACCTCTGGGAAACTACACCAGAGCCTGCTTGGTTTTTGTTTTGCTTTTACACTTGATATACATATATTTTTAAAAAATGCATCAGAGCCACAAAGGTTTAGACATAAAGTCCCATATTTGAACTCAACAACACTAAGACTAAATGATTTCTGAGTGCAGTGATGTGCTCGTAAAGATGAGAGAAGCTCAGCCGGTGTAAAAAAGAAGAATATTTTAGATTACTTCCTGCAACATACCGTAGAGCAGTTCCAAATTTATGGTCCTGTTTTGGTAATAACTGTAGCTCAGGACAGCTCACATAAGGAAAAAGGAGTGAAGTCTAGGAACAATCTGGAAACTAATACTTTTCACAGGGGTTAAACTGAGCCCAGCCTCAGGCCAAGCAAACCCTCTGTTTACTGCCACTGAGGGATGCTAAACCATCCATCTTCAGCAATGTATGTGTTTTTTCAGTTCTTAATAATTCAAGCAATGACTATAATATGTTTTAGTCATTAAAGTTAATGTACAATCTGTCAAATGCTGCCAAACATACTATGGCCAGATAAGATACTGTTCAAAGGTGATAACAATAACATGAGAATAACCCAAGATTCATAAGCATGAAGTGCATATAGCAATAATATATTATATTTAGTAAAAAAAAAAAGGCTAAAGTTAAAATAAAACTAGAATAAAAAGTACAAAAGTAATAAAGTAATATTGCACATGAAATTATGTAGTAAAATACCTGCTATTTAATGCATATAAATTGTTTTAGATCAAATAAAGGCCTTTGTAGCAGAAATATTTTTGCCTCATTGATACTGAAGCAACATGTACAGAGCCTCCTCCTGCTAATTTAACCTCTAACTGTCTATACGGCTACTCTAACATGTAGAACATACTGTCAGCCCATTGTAAATGTTGTAATCTAGGTTTACTAACAGTATGAGGTGCAGCCGTCGAAAATATTTACAGTACATTCCTTTTATCCACCTTCGTATTTATACATGCACCATTCCAACACTGTAAATTAGGAATAAATACATTGCATGTCACAGGCTAAGATCTACTGGTGTGCAACTGCAGAATTATTAATTAATAAAGGCTGTTATTACTAATCTCTAAACTAATCTCTTCTTTAATTGCTCAGAGTACTATATACACTTTGTGGTGTTAAGTTGGGGGAAAGTTCATTGCTTTTATGCTGCGAAAAGACCAAAAATGACAATGAATTGATCTGTCTTCATCTAAAAAACTATTAAAATACATCAGCGAGCCACACTGTGGCACTAAAATGACATTTTCCTTCTTTACATCGCCACCATCACTGTTTTATTTTGAGTTGATCACACATATACACTGACAGGCTGCAGATGTAAAGCAGTATTGATGAAAGGAGCAACCCGCTGTTGGTTCTAATCTCTTCATTGGATTCACTGACAATAACTCGAGCTGAAATTTGTTTTTCCATAACAGCCTTTGAAATGATCCCACTGTTAAATCCCAGATAAGCAAATGTGACTTTTTTATTTACACCAGTTGAGCTCGTCTCATGTTTGTAAGCACCTCGCAGCTACTTCTAATCCTCTTACAATACGCATCCAGGATTAAAGTAAAATATTTCCCTCCATCCTCCTCGCTCCGTGTCCTCCCTTCGCCTCAGCGCCCCTCTCTTGGCGGTCTCACCGGTCTCAGTGATGTCGATCAGGCCCAGCAGGTGCATCAGTTTGAGGAACATGATCACCAGGCAGACGATGCCAACAGTCTGGAGTCCCTCCGTCTCCCATCTCACACTCATCTTCCTCCTTTTCTTCTCGCTTCCTGGTCCTTTTCTTTCCTCCTCTCAACTTCTACATTACTGGACTTTCTCTACAAAACTCCTTTTCAGTCCATCTGCCTCTTTCCGCCTTCAGTCCTTCCTCTCTATCTCGTACTGTCTCTAAACAGTGTCACTCACTCATCGCTCTGTTTCTGTCACAATGTTTTTTTAATTTTATCCTGTCGACTCTGTTACTCCATTTAGCCCTTCCTTTTTAATTGAGTGCCTTTTTCCCCCGCGTGGCCTTTTTTCCTGCACCAATGGATCGTTCAGGATTATTTCCACAGCTAAGCACAGAGTGTGATGGTCCAAACTCCTTTATCAAGGCTAAGTGGTTCAGATTATTGCTGTGAAAAGGGAAAAAGAGAGGCAGAAATCCCCCCCAAAATCTGCACCATCACATTAATCCACAGGAAATCCAATCAGATAGACAGGAAGCTGAAATACTTTTGCTCAAAATGTGCGAAAGGTGGGTTAGCATTCCTCCAATGAATCCTCTAGTTTGTGTCCAAAAAAATAAATTAAAAAAAAAGTCATCTGGGGGTCAAATATTCTGCAAAACTCCACCACAGACTAAATGACTGATGTTGTGCAACTTCTTCCTCTAAACCCTCACTCCATCACACCTTGTTCTCCAATAATTAACCTGTAAACTCCCGGAGAACCTGAGAAAACTTACGTTTCTCACGTTTTTGTCAAAACAACTAAGTAAAAGGCAATAAACGTATCGATGTGCTGCACATCACAGTTTTAAATAAACAAAACTAACAAAGAGTTCAGTCAATTTTGCTAAATGTGACACACAGAAAACAATTTGCCTTTAAGGAAGCAGAGAGGGCGGTGACAAAAGGTCAACAGGTGTCCTGAATCCCATTTTCCCACTCAGCCCTGTGATCCACTTTCTAATTGTTCCTCAGCATCTCTTGGGGTCCGTAGCACAGATTTAATAGCGCATTAACTCAGCGGAGCTCTGTCACACACTCATGTAATACAAAGAAATGGTGAAGCAACGCTCCCTCAGGCCCTGTGACACTTCAGTTCATTCCAATGTCTGCTGCCCTCTAGTGGAAACTAACAAAAGAACAGTGGAGGGTTGTTCATCTGAATCACACCAGAAACCGAGATTTCTGATGTGAGGAGGTAACTGTGTCTTAGGCGTGGAAAATGATAGCGTCTCTCCTCATTCAGTTATTCTCCAGCACATTCATTATTCAATATATTTATGCTCATGCAGTAAAGTCAGTGAAACGCAATACAACTGTACCGCAGGGCTGTACAAGAACAAGTCATGATAAGAAAACACTCCTTAATATAGAGAGCAGTCATAATAATGAGGAGTAAATAAGATAAGATGGCAAAGTGCAGTGTACATTGCGCAAGAGTTGCAGTCGTGTGTGTGTGTGTGTGTGTGTGTGCAAATATCTATATGCTATATCCAGATTTTGAATGTGTGCTGCAGCTGTTTACGATGATGTGATATGATTTAGAATTGAGAAAGTCAGAGTTCATGGTCTTGACATCATAAGAGAAGAATTTCTTTTCGAGTCTCTCTGAGTTTGTCTGATTCATGATACTCTAGAGGAGTATCATGAATCAGTTTATTTCAAACCTCAGCAATAGAAGCCACTGATAAAATAAAGATATACAACAAACCCCAACCACAAGGTCAAGGGACTGCAGGTGAAATCAAATTATAAGCTGCTACTACCTAAACCAACCTGAGGGTTTGAAAGGTGTGCTATCTTTCAAAGAAAAAAATATTCTAAAGATGAACTCCGGGCGTGTTTTAAGATACAAAAATACTCAAATAATCATGTGAGATGTGCTTTTCTAAGAATTAATATTTCAGACTCCTGGATGCACGATGTCAACTGTACCACTAGAAAGTTCATATGTGCCCTAGAGTTTCCAGATTGCTACATCACACTTGTGGGAAAAAAAACAAACAAACACCATTTATCAGGGCAAGAACCTGTAAAAATGGTCTTTGAACTGCTCGTCTGTGACGTGTCGTTCTGTTGGGAAAAGCAACTAAAGCTTGAAATCATGATTCTTTTTTATTAAAATTACTTCATTCCACATATCTCAATAAAAAAAAATCAAAAATAATCTGCTTGCACTAATCACAGTCTGTAAAAAACAAAAAATTCTGTGCTTACTGGAACAATAGTGAAGTCATTATTGATTTAGCTGCAACCAGCAGTCATGCGAGAACAATTCAGGGGATTTTTGGCTAATCTGGGTGAGCTGCAGGGCACAAGTATGAAAACAAGTAGTTCACTATCTATAGCAGGCATTGTTACTATTTTTCAGTCTTGATAACACCTATGGGCACTTGGGCAATTTTTTTGTGAAGTAAGTAATCAAAGAAATTCAACTTTTCAGGATTTATTGCTCTCTAACTGTTTCACAAAACACATTTTCAAGTTCTCTTTACTTCAATGGTTGTGCTGTTTACATAGAGGTACAGGACTTCAAATTACAGTGAAAAATGAGTCCACAGTGGGTATAAATGCAACAGGAGCAAAAAACGCTCAGAAACTGCATTGGGTTCAGAGGGTTAAGGTTGTAGATGAATAACTGAAGGCGACTGAGATGAGCACCAACATTTATAATCTGGATTTTTATGTCTGGAGAACAGAGACATTGTAGTAAAACAAGACACAGAAATAGGATGTAGAAAATTAGCTCACATAACCTTTGACAGTTAGAAGTAGAATATAGTAACTTTATCAATTAGAGCAAATTTAATGAGTAGACACTGAGGGATCTGGTCTTTGGTGTGTACAACGATCAGGCAAAACATCATGACCACCTGTCTAATATTGTGTTGGTCCCCCTTATGTAATCAAAAATGCTCTGAACCATTGGACATGGACAAGAGGACCTCTCAGGGTGTCCTATGGGGTCTGGAACCAGGACGTTGGCAGTGGATCCTTTGGGTACTCTGGCTTGTGCAGTGGGGCCTCTATCAATCAAACTTGTTCCACTGCATCCTGTTGATGCTTGATCACAATGAGGTGTAGGAAGTTTGGAGGTCAAATCAACATGTTGGACCATTGTCATGTTCCTCAACATGTTCCTGATTGGTTGATGTCTTTTCCATGTGGTGGGGCGCATTTTCCTGTGGGGGTAGGCCAGTGACATTTGGGATTTCCATTTGCATGAGGGAGTGTGTTTGTTGTGTTTATTTGGGTGTCTAAGTCTCATCAACATGGATGTTAAAATCCAAGGTTTTCCAGCAGAACACCACATAGTACCAATATGATCAATGTTATTCACTTCACCCGTCAGTTGGTGATCGATGTATGATGTGCATTTTGCGTCTATGCCTTTTGTTGCTTTCTTACAAAAACTAGAATTAGGAGGATTAGAATGGATCGGGTTTTCAAGGGACAAACTCAAGTTACATAGTTAACCTTTGCTGAAAGCTTCTTACAGATTTGAAAGAAAATGAATGAAAATGTGAGTGCGAGACAGAGACAACTGAAGCTGCTCCTCTTCTCCTCCTCATCTCTCTTTACAGTACACGGATGTTACTCACTTCTTAAATATCACAAGAGTCAAATGTGGAGTAAAAAATACCAGATATTGGAAATCCTCTAAATAGGGCCGGTACGTCTCTAAAGACGAGGCTACTTCTGGCATTAATGTCATCCCAAAATAGGACTGAGCTGGACCGAAACTAATATCGACACCAAAAAAGGTCAGACAGAAACAATAATCAAAGACCAGCATTGTTGTTTTAGATCAGATCATTTAACCTGACTGTAAGCATTAACACATATGTAGTCAAACCCAGAGAAAAAGTGAAGACGTGTGCACTTTTTGTGGGGGCAAACTCAAAGGATCCTCCATTAAGTGCCAGCGACATTAATAATTCAACACATAAACCGCACCTTATTAGTGGACTGATTGATAGAGGACACCTAATGTACAGCTAAATGTGGATACACAGTATTTAAATGGATTCTAAAGATGAACTCCTGATACGTTTTAAGACATAAAAATACTCAAATGATTATGTGAGATGTGTTTTTCCCACAAAAACAAACAAAAAATTAATAAACTTCTAATCGTCCCTCACTGAGAAAAGCAGGGCACAAGTATGGAAACAAGTTAAAAATGTCGATACGCAGTATTTAAATAGTTCTAAAGATTAACTCCTGGTGTGTTTTAAGACACAAAAATACTCAAATAATCATTTGAGATGTGTTTTTCATGGTGAAGTTCAAACATTGCAGAAAAAAGAAAAACAACTCCAGCATGACTTTATTTTTGTGACATTTAAAAATACCATGAAACCACTAATGTAGCTCCTCCTTGTATATAGTGGTCAGGGCTGTAGCCATGATTTGAGAAAGGCCACGAACACAATTTTTCTGAGAAGAGTCCCAACATCTAACCACCAACCAAAACTCTTGAGTCAGACTAATACATACTGATTTTGTTGAGAAAGAAATTCTGATATCAACATATGGGCTGATATTGTCCATATACTGTACACCGATCAGGCATAACATTATGACCACCTGTCTAATGTTGTGTTGGTCCCCTTATGTGCTCTAAAATGCTCTGAACCATTGGGCATGGACAAGAGGACCTCTCAGGGTGTCCTATGGGGTCTGGAACCAGGACGTTGGCACTGGATCCTTTGGGTACTCTGGCTTGTGCAGTGGGGCCTCTATCAATCAAACTTGTTCCACTGCATCCTGTTGATGCTTGATCACAATGAGGTGTAGGAAGTTTGGAGGTCAAATCAACATGTTGGACCATTGTCATGTTCCTCAACATGTTCCTGATTGGTTGATGTCTTTTCCATGTGGTGGGGCGCATTTTCCTGCAGGGGTAGGCCAGTGACATTTGGGATTTCCATTTGCATGAGGGAGTGTGTTTGTTGTGGGACAATGTTTATTTGGGTGTCTAAGTCTCATCAACATGGATGTTAAAATCCAAGGTTTTCCATCAGAACAGCACATAGTACCAATATGATCAATGTTATTCACTTCACCTGTCAGTGGTCATAATGTTGTGGCTGATTGGTGTATATGGGGGTACTTCAGAAAGTTCTTGACTTCAGCAGAAAACATCCCAGGGGAAAGACTGTTTTTGAGATATTGTGGACAGTGATATAAGGCGTTATAATATAAAGTTATACCCCAAAATAGGAATTACGCCCCTTGTTTTCAAGTGAGGATGAGAACTTTTTGAAGTAGCCTTATATAAGATAGAGTTATACTGAAAAGACACAATTGTGGTGCCTGTTCAGTAACTTCCCAGCATTGTATTTCAAAAACTAGTTCAACTTAGGGCAAAGTTTGACTCCACACCACCATCTGCTCAGCTACATGTGCTGCAGACAGAGCTGGGAGCGTTAAACAGAGGAGCTCTCTGCTGGACAAAGTGTGTCATGACATTGCTTCTCAATTATCCCAAGAATTGTTTTTGATATATTGATAAAGCTGTAGTTTCTACATCAAGGCGTTAAAGCACATATATAACATAATAATGTTCCACACAGTGTTGCAGCAGGTAGTGTTGGAAGAGAATAATGAATTCCTCAATGTTTTATTTTATGTTTTTTCACCTTAAATTGTTTATCATATTTAGTCTGGAGATCAGACTCAGCCTAATAACATTTGAATGTGTAATTGTACCTGAAACAGTTCGTTCAATTAGTTAATAAACAGAAAATTATAATTATTTTTGTATTTATCTTGAAATTCCTGCTTTTCCTGTAAAGTAAAATAAATATCTTTGGACTATGCTATGAAGCTTTTCCACATGTTTTACAGTTTCACAGACCAAATGTTCTGTTGATTAATGGAGAAAATAACTGTCAGGTTGGTGATAATGCACATCATCCTTAATACTGGCCTAATTGTAAAACTGAAACTCTTCCCCGTCACTACATCCGCTCAAAGTTACCAGAAATATCACCAAACATCACCTAGACTCAGTGTCCGGAATAACCTCAAAATCCATATGCTAAATTACCCAAATGCATTCGCGAGAAAGGAAGCGTGATTTTCCATCAGTGTTTACAGACGGTCATCTTTAACAGACGGTAAACACGAGATAACAAACCACAGAACTGAATCAGAGCCATGGCTAGAGTCTCAAGAACTCATTATTTATTGCAAGGCTGCAGCTGGGAGGCTATTTCTATCGGGGACCAGTGAGCATGAAAGCAAAACATCTGCACCTGTGGATTCTGAAACATGTCAATTATCCGCTGCTAAAGGTAAAAAAGAAACGATCCCACAGGTCGGATAAGGACACTGCAGTTGGTAAATTAGTCCCACTGGGAGACGAGGAAGTAAGTGATGAAATGGCAGGAGTGAGGATGAAGACACATGATGAGGATTTTGGAGGCTACTGCAGGATGGCCAGTGTCCTTCAGGGTCCTGGAGGAGCACTCTGGGCTCCATATTTAGGCGGCCTCAGAGAAAGCCTGTTCAATACTGCATGTATAATTGATGGGGAGTAATGCTAAACCGGGGTGTAGGCCCTGCCACAGTGGGAGGAGGAGGAGGAGGAGGTATCGGTGGAACTAAAGATTGGGGAGATTGAGAGGAGTGATAAATTATGAAAGGACATTACTGGTGTTTTTGTTGAATTTATTACTTATGATGCCGAGCCATATGAGAAGCACTAATGTGCCGACTGGAGCCTTCCGGCTGTAATTGTCTTGGCACGCTGACGGCAGGGCACTCTGACGGGCTGGCCTTCAGCCCAAAACTCTAATCAAAGGGAGCCGCATCGTTCAAAGAGCAGTATCTGATGTCTCTTTTACAGTCCCAAATGTACACAGTCTATCAGAGCGTCCAGCCTTTACGGTACACCCCTTAGCAGGCAAAATAAAACAACCCATTAACCTTTTTTCCACTCTGATGATGGCATCACACGGATTTGCTGATAGTGCCAGAGCGATATCGTATTTACAGATATTTAAAAAACATTAAACCTAAATGCCACGGTAGTTATAGAACATTTTAAGGTTGTATTTTGAGGGAAAAGACCCAGCAGAGACGACATTGCGATGACATTGCGATTAGCTTTGTAAACTCCCTTTGCCATCAATTATTGATTGATTGACTTAATTTTGTTTTCTTCTCAGAGATAATGCACATTGATCAGCATCACTGTAAATAAGGAAGTGGCCGGATGCTAATTAGCCATTTAAACACTAAAACTAGGAAATACAGTCATTTCATTTATTTATTTCTCTATTTGTGTGAAGCACCCTGAGATGCCTTAAAGTACTTTTGTAATGACTTGATCCAGTGGTTGAATTATTCACATCCAATATGTGAAACTATACATACTACAAAGTCAAAAATAATGTAAATATGACTTAAATAAAAGAGCATAAATATTATAAGGGAAAAAAATGTAATAAGTACCAGCAAAATGTTTGATTAGAGATCAGGCTTCTATCAAGATTATAGGGTTAATATTACAACAGGTGCATTAACATGTAAGTAACAAGTTTACTACTGTGCATCGGTGTTTTTAGAGATACGGTGCCACATTTACACATGACAGCATTGCATTCATGCATGGCATTGTTGTTAAATTGTAAAACTGCGAGTCGTGTTAGAAGAGTGAAAATGAAGCCAATACTTTCCTTTATTTAGTGTTGGAATATTTCTTTTTTTTCTGTTTGGAAACGAGCAATCAACAGCATTAGATACACAAACCCGCAGCTGTGTTTGCTACAGCAGAGTTTATCCAAACAAGATTTTAGTCTTGCACTGGGGAGAGTCACTGGAGGTTAATCCGGTGGGATTTTAAACAGTTTATTTTACTTAACCCTTAAAAGGAACAGTTTCTCTTTCATTTTATCGCCAAATTTGGAAGCATTGCAAGGCTTTTTCAAACTGTTTCTTTAAATATGTGAGAGGGTAGTCGATAGATGTTGAAGTCTTACTTTTATCTTTTAGCACTTATAAACACAACACACAAACATTTCATCAATAGTTTATAAGGCACTACGATGTATACGAGTATTTGCACAACAACTATAACTCATCCTGTGGAAGCTGGCGTCTAATAATTTAATAAATAATGTCAATTTAATCTAATATAAAACATGTTTTGGAGATGTTCCAGTTGTTGATATATATTGTATATGACAAAGCACTTACAAACATCTGTATAACTATATTAAAGTGTGCTCTATGCTGTTGGATAAATGTTTACATGGTGCTTAGAGGTGGGTAATTGGTGCAGACAACAGCAGCACCAAACTGCAGGAACCTGTGAGCCAGCAGAGGGGCCTCAGACGGGCCCTTACCTTCAAACGAGGACATGGGCTCCAGGATGCCGAACTGCTTGAGAACCGCCATGAAGAGGATGATGACGACGCCGATGGCAAACAGCTCCATGCCTTGGATCCCCATGACG
Source organism: Dascyllus trimaculatus (assembly GCA_024666655.1). NCBI lineage: Eukaryota > Metazoa > Chordata > Actinopteri > Pomacentridae > Dascyllus > Dascyllus trimaculatus. Next base: position 24,008,608 of record CM045449.1, on the reverse strand, counting down.
GCAGGTCAGGAGGAGGGGAGGCCGCTCAGGGCCCAAACCTGCGCGGCCTGGAGACAAGAAGGAAGCTGCGCTCGGCAACAACAAGTGTTTTCAACAGAGGTGAGCCGAGAACGAGTCAGCCTGGTTGTTGGGGGACATGAGTTTGTTTCCAGGCCCAGGACGCAGCATGAGAAGCAGGCCGGCGAGCTGGATGGAGGCTGCTCTAATGTCAACACTGATGCCGAAGTGGAAAATATGTAGAAGCTGACATATATGGAAAGCCTCCCTCTCTGGACCCATGAAGGAAAACGGGGGCCGTGTCACGAGCCATTTATCACAGTGCATTAAAGGAGACGTTTAGAGTCACTTTCCAGACTTTCCTCAGCTCAAACTGGCAAAGATACAAGTTACTCCACAGCCTCTTAATCTAAACAGCTACTACCAGTCCTCACGTCATACTTTAGTCAATCACATCTTGGTTTTAGATGAAAATGTCATTAATGGGAAAGCAAACAATGCGGTGCAGCCTCGGTGTCCATTTTCATGACTTTGCCCCCATTAGCTGGGAGAAAGTTTTAGTGAAAGGAACTGAACACAACATGCGAGAGCAGAGCACGAAATGTCCGAGTCTTCTCATCTTCCAAGCCATAAAACGACAAAGCAGCATTAGCAATCAGAAATAAATTACCCCATTATACGCACTAACCACATGAGCAATTTCTAAAACCTCAGCTGTGGAGCAAAAAACATTCTGTAAATACTTTATCTGCAAGCTGAGAACAATCTGACCTTCTAGAGTCAGCGGCATCCAAACAAAACAGACCCCTGAGTGGAGACAGGAAACGCAGAATTTGTGAAAAAGGCTCCTCTGTCCAAATAATCAAACCAACCAGGCTTACTTATGAGAGCAGTGATGCTTTACATCTCTCACAGTTGTCCTCAAACACCTTTCAGATTTAATGTGGCTGTTGATAGTTCAGTTTAAGCTCTGTGTTGCTGTCCCGTCTCCAGCGTTTGTCCAAATCCAGGTCCAGATATGGAAGAGTTTGGTCCTGGAGAGAAGGCACTTAGAGCAGCAGCAGCAGCAGCGTCCAGGGAGGGAAATCCTGAGAAACTGAGAGGAGCTGTTGGGAGTGAAACCTCCTCCCCCAGTGTCGACCTCCTCCGCAAATACTTTTCCACCACTCCCCCCTCTCTCTCTCCGCAGCCTCCTGAATGAATCTGTTGCTGTTTCAAGCTGCAACTTTTGCTTGAGCTGAGGTTTACAACTCAAGTGTCCACCTCACACCTTCCGCCCATCCTGCTCTTCTTCTGGTCTCTATCTTCCACTGCTCTCCTCCTTTTCCTGCATCTGTCTATCGGATCTGTCTTCGTGCCCCGGAGCTTGGACCTCCTCCTCCTCCCTCCATCTCCTCTGTCATTCTGTAACTATGGCCAACCACAGACTTTCTCTCCACCTCTGCTGGGATCCTTCTTTTTCCCTCAAACCATCCCTTCTTGTCTTCACCTCATCCACCTCTGCTTCTTCTGCATCTACAGAAATATATGATATTCACAAAAATGCGGACAGACTTCATTTTAAGAGCCTTTGTTCATAGCAATTATAAATACGAAGATGAAGCGAATGCCAAGTGAGCATCTTCCAGCATTCAAATAAGAGATGTCAGTAGATACCTGCCGTATGTGTCTCTTGCAGATTGATTTACATCTTTTTGTGTTCATTTTGCATCTTCTTGTGGCCATTCACCATCTTCTTGCGATCATTTTACATCTCTTTGTAGTCATTCAGCTTGTTTTCGTGTCCATTTTTCATCATTTCCAATCATTTCAGATGCTTTTGTCATGATTTTGCATCTCCATGTGGTTATTTTGGTTCTTTTACTGGTAATTTTGGATGTTTTGTGGTCATTTCAGACCATTTTGGGGTCACTTTACTTGGTTTTGCGGCTATTTAGCATCTATTGCAATTATTTTACATCATTTTGTGATAATTTGGCATCTTTTTTGGTCATGTTGTTTGTTTTTCTAATCATTTTGCTTTTTTTTTCATTGCCAGGTTGTCTCTTTGCAAGTGTTTTGCATCTTTTCAGTCATGTTGCTTCTTTTTGTGGACATTTTTGAATCCACATTTAGCATATTTTTTGCAATGACTTTGCATCTTTGGGATAACTGTGCTTCTTTTGTGTCCATTTTACATCATTTAATCATCATTTGCTTTATTTTGTGGTCATTTTGCATCTTTTGTAATCTTCTGGCATCTTCTTGCATCTTTTTGTAATCATTTTAGATCTTATTGTAATCATTTTGCCTCTTTTGTGGTTATTTTGCATCATTAAAAGATCATTTGGCATCTTTTTGGCCCTCTTTTTTAGTTATTTTGTGTTTTTTCAAACATTTTCTTTGTCTTTTGTTTGTGTCTTGTTTTGACTGATGTTTCACTTTGCATATTATGCACTCTTGGTATCTCTCTGTAAAAATTTGACTGACTCTCCAAGAAGAAATGTTAGCAGTAATTTCAAGCACAGGTTCTGGTCTAGAAATGCGGGGCCTGTATCTCTGATCCAACCAATCAGACTCCATGGACCGCCAGTGTTGTTACTCAAACCTCACTGATATCTACATCAACCTCAACTAATACAGTTTGCTGATGACAGTCGATGTCAAATTATCCAAACAGGTTTTTCTTTTTTTTAATAAAACACACAAAGCACCATTTCACAACATAAATCACCTCAGGGTACCTCACACAGTCAGGTCAAGCCCTTACAACGTTACATTATAGAGAGACACCCGACAAATCCAACGATCCCCTTTGAGGAAGTACTTTAGCGACAGGTGGACACAAACACACAGAGATCAAATAGCCCGGACGCCTCATCTCCTCGCACTTCAGCCGTTCTGCTTACATCTTTTTTCCTCTGTGAACTAAACACAAAGTGAACCTAAATTATTATAAATGCGTCACGAGATAATCTTAAACGTGTGCCGTAGATAAGAAGTGAAAACGCCTTTGAGTCTGCATAAATGTGGCTGTGTAAGTGTGTGTTTAGCTGATCAAGAGAGGCTGACTGATGACTCTGCACTTGCTAATGCATCAACACAAGATGTGTGTGTTTGTGTGTGTGTGTGTGTTAATGCATTGACTTGGTTGGAGATGGGAGACACAGTTGGGAGGCCGGGGTGAGAGAGATCAATATGTTTGTGGTGAGGTGGTGGTAGTGAAGCTTCCCCCTCTTCTTTTTAGACTTTACTAGAGAAATCGAGGTCAATCATCAATATTAAGGTCACAACTCTATTATTGTAATTGTGGTAAGTCAGTTTGTGGTCTAGTTTACACGTAATAAATCACCCTGAAGGTCACATTTACATTTATGGAAGAAGTAAACATAACACATGGCGCATGCAGGTATTTGTGCAATCCTGTGCGTGCTGATATGTTATGTTTTTTGTGTCAGTTTTGCACATTTAAGTTTGCTTTGCTGCATATTGATGCTACGTGGTCTTTTGTGTGTGTGTGTGTGTGTGTGTGTGTGTGTGTGTGTGTGTGTGTGTTGCTCTGGCCAGGCCATTAGGACACTAACAGGTTTTTAAAAGGTATCCTTGGTGCTGCCTGCTGACACAACAGTCAGTAAATAGGGAGAGAGGACCCAGACGGTTTCCTCTCGTTCAGACACATCAGCAAAGATCCTAACAGAGAGGAAGACTGGCTGAGATAACACACTTTTAGCCTCCTGAGTGTAGAGGCACTTGTCAAATCATGAGAAATGACCCCTTACTTAAAAAAATTCATCTAATATTCTCACACATAACAGATTTAATCTTCACCAAATAAACAGAATTAAACTGCTGGTACTAATAGGTAGCTTAATCCATTATGTATGTTCCGTATGGAAACTTCTAATAGGATAAATAACCTTGGGTGAAATGTGACATCAAGTGAAGCACAAGCAAAAAATTTTTGGAAAATAATTATTAAGGTTTTTTGTAAATGCAGATAATTAGTTAAACTTCCTTCTACTTATTTTCAGATATTATTTTAGGTCACTACCCCTGCAGGAAAATGCACCCCACCACATGGAAAAAACATCAAGCAATCAGGAACATGTTGAGAAACATGACAATGGACCAACATGTTATCTGACCTCCAAACTTCCTACACCCCATTCTGATCAAGCATCAACAGGATGCAGTGGAACAAGTTTGATTGACAGAGGCCCCACTGAACAAGCCAGAGTACCCAAAGGACCAACACAATATTGGGCAGGTGGTCATAATGTTGTGGCTGATCGGTGTATCTGTGAAGAATATTAGCTGATATGTCTATGTCAGAATTTTTCACTCCCTAAAAGAAATAAAAGTCGTGCACTTCAATAAGTATCAGTCGGACTCAAACTTCAGTTAGAGAAAGAGTGAAGAGATGTGTGATGACACAGACAGCAACAATGAAGACAAAGACACACTAATCACCTTCTGATGCCTACCTGAACGATGGTACCTGGCTGCACTGTGTCCACAGTGTGAGAGGCAGCTGGGCCGAGAGAGACGCCTCCTGGCCTCCACAGACAGAGCGGCCATCACAGCTCCCATAATGCAGCTCAACTACCTCAACAACAAGGCTGGCTGAGAGAGTTTGAACGCTGGTGGAGATCCAAAGAGGTCTAACAAGTCAAGATCCGAACTTTAAAGCTCTAAACGTGAAAGCACACTCGTTGAGATCAATGCTAACGAAATGCTTTAAGAGGCTGAGCGGCTAAGTTTGAAAACCATCAGCTCAGCCTGGAAGGAGGCGAACGAGCGAAGTCTGAATCTCACGTACTGACAAAGGCAACTGTGGAAAAGGTGACAAGTGAGAGAGTTTTACAGGCTGTGTGTGTGTGTGTGTGTGTGTGTGTGTGTGTGTGTGTGTGTGCGTACACATGCTTTTGTGCGAGGCCACATTGGAAAATCTGTTTGAGTTTGCGACACCACGTCACAGCGAGAGAGGGAGATAAAAAAGAGGACGGGATCAAACAGCACTGCAGAGCTCCTGACCTTTCACATCACACGAGTCGCACACCTCCACATTTCTTTTTTTCCAGTCTGTCTCACTGTCTTCCCCTCTTCTGATCGTTGGCCACATACAAACACAATTGTCCACGCTGACTCTATCTAACACACTCTTATGTAAATTCGTCCTCCTGTGTGCTCCAGGAAACCTGGGCAACCCACAATTATCTCGCTGCAGACAAACACACAAACTATATTTATATGTAATCACGCTTATAAATAAAACATTCTGTTGCTCATATAAATGTTGCTGTTCAATATTCACACTGTGCATAGTCTGATAGATGCAGTCTTTGTTGGCCACATTTCTCTGCTGATTGATGAACTTGTTTGAAAGGATGTAAATCATGTCACCTTTTTTGGTGGACTTCCCGGATTTTCAACAGGCCTGCCACCATTACCAAATAGTAAATATGTCGATCTGAGGTATATCTAACTTTCCTTCGTTTACCTCTAAGCTTCAACAGACAGTACTTCTTTGGTTTTTCTACTGAAGGAGAGTCGAGCTTATTAGTAGCGACAGCCTGGGTGGCAGAGTCAGAAGAAACAGACTGCAAAGCATTCTGGTTGTTGTACAGTTTTCCACTTTCAAGCAACTTGGACTAAAACAGCCACTTTCTCTCATTATATCTATCCACAGAGCAGAAAATTAAAAATAATTCAAGCTTTCCACCACAGACACACGTGCTGGGGGATAAAATAATCACAAAAACAAAAGTTTATCATTATATTGATGCAAAGATCATATATTAGTCCAACACTGCCATAAAAAAACATCTCTGTATCTGAATGAAAATGTTGCCAAACTGCTGGAGCATAAAAGAAGATGAAGATGTTCAGAATATCTAGTTGGATATGAATGAATGAAAAAACTGTATAGAGTCTGAGGTACGAGTGAGCAGCATACTCGGATCAGCCACAACATCCTGACCACTGACAGGTGAAGTGAATAACATTGATCATATTGGTTCTATGTGCTGTTCTGATGGAAAACCTTGGATTTTAACATCAGTGTTGATGAGACTTAGACACCCAAATAAACATTGTCCCAGAACAAGCACACTCCCTCATGCAAATGGAAATCCCAAATGTCACTGACCTACCCCTGAAGGAAAATTCACCCCACCACATAGAAACAACATCAAACAATCAGGAACATGTTGAGGAACATGACAATGGCCCAACATGTTGATTTGACCTCCAAACTTCCTACACTCCATTGTGATCAAGCATCAACAGGATGCAGTGGAACAAGTTTGATGGACAGAGGCCCCACTGCACAAGCCAGAGTCCATGTAAGGGGGACCAACACAATATTAGGCAGGTGGTCATAATGTTATGCCTGATCAGTGTATGTAGTGAAGACTTGTAAGTGTTTAAATTCATTAAGACAAGAAACTGAGTCAAATTTCATGTATGTGTTAATATTCTTGGCAGCAGAATAAAACAGACAGCGATAGATTATGGTCCAAGTATGGATGTGGCTGCTGATGTCGAAACTAAAAATTCAAATCAACAAGACTTCACACACATTTTCAACCCAGAAGAATGGAAGATCTATAACAATCACCACAGTTTCAAGGAGAACACACGAGATTAAGATTAGGGTCACTAATTTACTATCCAACCAAATGTGAAATATTCTGGTTCTGGACAGAAAAAGTGGTTTTCCAGAACATCTTGATGTCCCAGTAAAGTTGATCTGTTGGATGTAAAATGTCTTCACTTCATCATTTTATCCTTTTGTCATAATTAATGCATTAATTCTTGAGTTATGGCCAAAATCTGACGTTTGATCACTAAATCCCATTCAGTTCATTGCTGAGTCCAAGTCAATGTTTGTACAAGATGTGTTGAAATTCCCTTCAGGAGTATCTAATATATCAAATTAACACAAATGCAGACAACTTGAAAACATGATGCTTCGAGTCACAGCTGTTGCACAGGTATAAAAACACGGTGCAGGTGATGTATAAAGATATTAAGTGTCTGAGTTGGATGATCAGGGACGAATAAAAGCCAGAAAACAGGATTCACAGTAAAATATTCCCAGTGACAATACAAGCTGTCTGAGGCTAATGTGTTGCTAACATTCAAAGTAACTGTAGACTTCATTTCTTCATAACACGAAGGACATTGCAATTAATCTGATGTTTTTCTGTGAATCAAAAATACTTCTGCATCAATTCTTGTTTATACGATCACATATTTTACTCATTTATAATCAATTTAGTTAAATTTGAGTTCCACAACTGCTTCCAATTAAAGCTCACAAGCCAAACTTCTGTCTTCAACCTTTATCTGAGGTGTCTTTAGTTTGCTTGTTTGTGTCATATTTTTCAAACGTAAAGTTCAGCTACTCTCGTATTCATGCAAATTCCTCCATGTGGAGTCGTGACCACAGATTCACTCGGTTCCGTTTTGTCGCTGGCAAGAAAACAACAGAACACACAGCTGGAGACGCGGCACAAAGCTGGCACCACGCAGCCAGCGGTGGAGGAAAATGCCGTGAAACACAAAGTCAGTAAACAACAACAGCAGCAGCAGCAACAACAACAAACCGACCATAACTGTGAAGGTATAAAGAAGGCAGGGGGGCTTTTAGTTGTTAAAGTTTGGATGTGCATTAAGCTGAAAGGGCAGTGAAAACAGCCATCAGTGCAAAGTTGTTATGGAAAAGCTGCTTCATTTCTATGGAGTCCAGCAAACAGACATTTTAAACACAGACATTTTCACCAAGGCCATGTGATTGAGCAATAACAAAGATAACATTCTTATTTCCCAGCACTAATGTAATATCCTTTCACTCCACTAGAGGACGTCAGACGCCAGACAACCTGCTCCCTCCATTCACTAACACGATCAGAGGGGAAAGAGCAGGAGAGGAAACATGAGAGATTGGATCAGATTTTTCCGACTATTCCGAGCTCACATACGAGCTTACTCAGCTGCAAACGGGTCAGTGGATGCTCTGCGGTTTGTCACGTCATCCGTTTCTGTGTTCGAGAAGGGAAACGATTGATCAGGAACAACCAATACACGGAGAGAAAACAAGCTACAGAGAAATTTAATATCAAAAGATGGCAGCACTGAAGCCTACCTGTAATCCTCTGTACATTTAAGCCACGCAGTCCTGCACGAAAGGGAAGATCTGCAAGGTTGGAACATGTGCTCTTATGTAATTTATGCACATGCAGTGATTTTAAACACACTTATGCTCCATCCAAGTGTTTCTAATTCTTGCATCTTCCCTAACAACCTGCCCCAGTTACACCCCCAACACTTAAAGTTGCCTCTCCAACTTCTGCAAGAAATCTTACAACGGTTATCAGGGGAAGGATGGCGGCTTTTTTCCCTCTCCTGCTATCTTCGCCTCGCTCCGTCAGCTGCGTGATATCTTCCAATTAAAAACCAAACTCGGGTCTCACTTTCATGCGAGGTAATCTCCCCTTTCATAAAGCCAGGCAGGTTCAAAGCCGGCCTCAGCTGTGTCATTAAAACAGTGAGTTCTTAATCAAAGCTTAATTTTTCGCCTCTTCCTCTGCCCAGTTCTTTTTCTTTTATTCCCTCTCTTTATCCAACACCCAAATCTCTCCCTGTTTTTTCCCCCTTCCTTCCCTGTTTTTCTTTTCTCTGAAGGCAAAATTAGGTTTAACTAATGGATTCAGGGCTCAGTAATATAGATTCAAACTGGGAGGCAGAAAGCAAAAGAAGACAGCTTTCCTCTGCAGAGAACGTTTATCATCAATCCTGTCTCCTCCTGCCTTATTAAAGAAATCGTCTTAGTTTCACTATCCGCACAAACTTTAGGAGAATCTGGGGATTTCAGGCATTTAAAAAAACAGAAATGAGTGGGGAAGGAGAGGATATAGTGTGGATAAAAAGTGAGGATACCAAGTGCTGATTCAGCTGGCAGAGGTTCGAAGATGTGATGTGTTTGTTGGACAAAAGGACGCAGGAGGAGGACAGAGGATCGAGTTACACCTGATCGATACACGATGACTCAAGAAGGACGGGGAAGTAAAAAGACGAACAAGATGGTGATAAAAAAAAAGTCACAATTTGGAAAAGGTGCTGCTGACAGTTACCTTCCCAGATGCTCAGAGGCCTCCTAAAAAACAATCTTTAAATCTGAAGAAGAAAAAGTCACAGCACACCGACGGTACAAAAGTTAAAATAGTTGCTACATGATTAAAACCAAGGCCGACAAGTATCGGTCTCCTAAAAGGTGAATTAAAATGCTGGTCTAGAAGATTTTCATTTAAGTAAACGTCTGTTAAGCCACTATTTATTACCAAAGAGCAACCCTGTCTTCCAAAAGTTATGTACTAATACAACTAAACTCCATTCTCAATTACACAACACTGTGGTGTAGCAGGAACAAAGTTTGAAAGGCCACATAAGGAAGGGAAGGAAAGTGACTTAAGACAGCAGCAGGACTTGAGTTTCATTTTCACTCACTGTTTAATTTTGGTTAGATTTAATCACCAAAACTGTGCTGCTAAATTGAGGAAAACATCATGATATGAGTTCAAATGTTGGATGATGAAAGGTGATGAGTCCCACCCCATCTCACATGTTACTGCTTGGCTGACAAGAAGTGACAGAATAAAAGGAAAAGATGTGCTGATCTGAAACATATTTCAAATGCATTTAAACATAATCCAGCAGACAATACGCTTCCCTCTAAATGCAAATGCAGTATAGCTGTTTAAGAAAGCAATTTTTAAGGGGACAGAGCTGCAATAGTGAATGAGCCTAAGACGCACAGATGAAGTGATATAAAAGTCTTTTACATTTACATCGTCTGTGGCAATATTTCTGTGAAAAATCACAAACCTGCTGATGCATGTTCCATTATCTTCTTAGCAGAAGGGGCAGACAGAACTCACACAACAGGCTTGCTCTACAAAATAGCAAGTTGTGATATTGGAGTAATACTGAAGAAGAAGGAGAATGACAAGTAAAACCCTACACAGCATGCTGAAAGGATTGGTTCCCGTCTGTTTGTAGTTTGTGAAAATCTGGAAATCTGGATTTACAAGAGGGTCATCAGTAAACTGTAGATCAAAGGGGGAAAGCTCAGCTGGCAATGACTGCTTCCTATTCTGCTCATGATGTGTCTTCCAGGATATAAATAACACACTATGTAGACACATTAACAAGATATAAAAAACTAGATTTTCACTGGGGAGGGTCTTTAAAGAGAAGCTTCAGTTGTATATGTGACAATCTGCTCAGCTTCAGTGGTGGATGAAGTATTCGAGACTTTAGATAACCAAAAGAAAGAATTAAAAGTACCAGTAAAGCAAAACAAAAGTACTCTATTAGGAGAAAAAGCCTTGCTCTCAAAAGTGCACGTAAAATGTAAGAAGTGAAAGAATTGGGATTCTGTCAGTGACTTGGAATATATCATAATGTTAGAGTTCTTTATGATGTGGTTGATGATTTTAAAATGTTAATACATCAGTAAGTAAGCAACATTTTACTCCCAGTACTTCTTTTTTTAAAATATTTTTTGTGGAGTTTTTCCATTTTAATGACAGGGAGAGAGACAGGGTGAAAGGGGGTAGAGAGAGGAGAGACAGACATGCAGCAAAAGGTCGTGAGCCAGACTCGAACTCATGATCACTGCTGGCGACCTGCACCCACATGGTAAGACCCTAACTCACTCCTGGTCCTTCTAACTACTTTACATAAAGTCCAGCTCAGAAGCTTCCAACCTAAAAGGTCGCAAGATAAATTTGAGGGATTGTAGGGTCATGAATAGGAGAGGAAAAAGAAAACCAAATTTGTACTACATGAATTTATACTCTTTAAAAAAAACACAGATCTTGAAATATTGGATACTTTGACATCTTAGGACCCTGAACAGGTACCATCTCAGTTAAAAGCATCTGAAAGGTTTAGAAGAGAAGCATCTCTTTGGTGGGAATGCTTTAAAGCTGCTTCAAAACATGACGAGTGGCCCAAAATAGAGACTGTATGACATTATACAACCTTATCATTTGGGTTTTTTTAAGATTTATTTTTGGCATTTTCAGCCTTGATTGAAGAGGACAGGACAGTGGACAGAATCAGAAACAGGAGAGAGAGTGTGGTAGGACATGCGGTAAATGGCCGAGGTCGGACTCGAACCCAGCAAAGCCGCTATACGCCTCTGCACATGGGTCACTCGACATAACCACTAGGCTATCAGGACACCCCAACCTTTGTTAATAATGAAGAATCTCAATGTTAAAAGGAGTGACTATAGCAGAATTTAACATAGTATTAGAAATATAAATAGTAATACTTTCTACCACTGATTATTGCTGAAGTCTCCAGGTCGACTGGCTGGTTGATGCTCTCATCTGATCAAATTCTCATTGCTGGTTTTATTTTCATAAGAAGAAAAGCACATTATCAACAGCTTTCCAGGATTAATCCATTATTCCTTCGAATTCGCCCAACCTACTGGAGCACAACGGTTTTGTGAACATTATTTGGAATCGGCTCCAAACTAACTGAAACCAAGTCAAAGAGGTCATTGGTGGAGCTGCATTTAGTTAAAACGAAGGGTAAGAAAGAACCAGCAACCAACACGGCAGATCATGTAAAAACAGTAGGCTCCCTTGTCTGTGTTATATCCCTTAATAGTTATTGTGCTGTGATGAGGAATCGATATAGTTCTGTTTTCACAAATCATACAAATATGGGCCGTTCCGATACTGTTCTTATAATTTCAGTATAAAATAACCAGGTTAAAATGATTCAATTTGCTGCAAATACTAGCTTTTTATGATTATTTAAAATTCATGTAGGCTAATAAGGTTAGTAGGTGGAGTGCATTTGGCGCACTTTGGCCCAATTTAGTTAATCCAGAGACAACATGCAGATTTTTTTTATACCACAGTTAAAGACGAGGTACCATTTCAGCCAAACAAGAGTTTATCAGGTGGACTGCAGTCACATCTCTGATTTGTATTCAATGAATCAACGCAGATAATAGTCACAAAAATATTCAAGTAGATTTTTCTTAAAACTCTCTGCAACCTATACCAGTACCTCCATTTTTTTGTGGATAGGAAAAATACAGTTTTGACCAAAGCAGCAACAGAAAATAAGAGCAAATACCTTGAACTAGTGTCCCAGTGATGAAACCAAAGAAGCAGCGCAGCAGCTTGGTGATTTCCTTCTCACACTGAGCCCTGCATGCATTCATCCTTTAAACTTTGACCACCAAGTCCGAAAAGAAACTGTCGTTCCTGCAGGATATTATCAACCAAAATGCCCCAACAGTTGGTGAGAAATAAAAGAAACAAACCCGACAAAAAAAAAAAGATGCTCAAATTTGAGAGCGCACACAGAAAATGTGCAGAAAAAGCAGAAGAAAAAACTTTTACTCCTCAGGTTCTGTCGGTCTGAGGACGTCTTTTTCTATCAAACGCCTTTTTAAACTGGTGTCCCAGTTTGCCTACAGGTGATGATCACTCCTTCCTCCTCCTCCTCTTCTTCTTCTCTCTCCTCTGGTCCGTCCTGAAGCTCCGGTCACTGTCGTTTCACATGACCGACCCTGACGAACCACAACACACAACACCGACACCCGTCAACACTCCTCCTGTTTCAGCCGTCATCAGGCGCTGCATCATCACCGTCCTCTGAAGTTCACCTCACTTTCTTTGACGGACAAAAGTCATGCAGACGCAAGCTGACGGAGTTGAGTGAAGAAACCAAATCTGACAACTGTGTTGGCTCCCCTCCTCCTTCACCTCTCTCCCATATCCAATCCGACTCATGTTACACTTTTCATATTACAGTCGCTGATATTTCTCCTGTTCGTCTCTCAGTTTCCCTGATATGGCTCCATTATCTGACTCCTCTTGTGCCGTGGAATTTAGAGATTAAACTCTGTGCACTATGTAATTTAAAATCCACAATCTGGTATAGAACAAAGTGGGGCTGTACGTCTGACATCAACTATAATAACTGTTCTGATAATTTGTTAAGCAAAGAATAACCAAAATGTACTGGTTTATGTTTGAACTTTGAATGTTAATGTCAATTATTTAAAAATATAAAGCATAAAATAAGTAACTGCATAAGGATTCACCCCCTATAAATCAGTATTTAGTAGACAATGACAGCACTGAGCCTGTGTTGGTAGGTCTGAATCAGCCTTTCACAATTGGACGCTAGAATTTTGCCCCATTCTTCTTTGCAAAATTGCTAAAGCTTTGCCAGGATGGACAGGGGTCATTGGTGAACAGTTCTCTTCAAATCAAGATAAAAATTGTCTCTTCTCTAAAACATTCGCCTTGTTGTCTTTAAACCATTTTTGTCTAGTTTTATCTGTATGCTTTGGGTCATTGTCCCAAAGTGAATCTTCTTCTCTGTGTCAGGTTGTCCTCTAGGATTTCCCTACACTCTGCTGCATTCATTTTACCCTCTACTTTTACCAGCCTTTCAGGGCCTACTGCTGAGAAGACTTCTCACATCATGATACTGCCACCCCCATGCTTCACAGTGGGGATGGAGTATTTGTGATGACATGTAGTGTTTGGTGTCAATTTCGGTCTCAACAGACCAAAGAACCTTCTTCCAGTTGACCTTAGAGTCTCCCACATGCCATCTGGAGAACTCTAGTCAAGATTTAGTGTGAGCTTTTTTCAACAGTGGTTTTCTCTTTGCTACTCTTACACAAAACTTTGACTTTTGAAGAGCAGGCAGCAGTTGTCTCTCCCGTCTCAGCTGCTGAAGCTTGACGCTACTTCAGGGGAGTCATCGGTGTCTTGGTGGCCTCCTTCACTAGCCTGTTTCTTGCACAGTCACTCAGTTTTTGAGGTTGTCTTGTTTCAGGCAGACTAATGTTCGTGCCATATTACTTCCATTTCTTAACGATGGATTTAACTATCAACTTGACATTTTCATCCATCCATCCCCTGACTTATGCTTTTTAATAACCTTTTAATGTAGTTGTTTGGAGCGTTCTCATAGCCAGGACCACTGATTCACCAGTGGCTGCACGTTCCACTTACAGGTGTTTTTATACTACAGTCAACTGAGACGCATTCACTGCACTTAGATTTTCTCCATTTCACTTTCTGTTCACTGCACCTGTGTAGAATTAGGTGAGTCACTTTAAAGGGGGTGACTACTTATGCAATCACCTACTTTATATTTCCTATAAATTGACATAAATCTGCTTTCACTTTGACATGAACGAGTGGTTTTTCGTAAATACTTGTCAAAAATTCCAAATTAAATTGACCATGATTTAATATTGAAAAGCAATAAAAGGGGAAAACTTCCAAGGGGTTAAAGAGTTCTTATAGGCGCTGTATGTTAGCCTATATAGTGAATTTTATGCCGTTGATGGTGACGTTTAAGAGGAGAAGACTGCTACTCAATGAGGACATCAGGAAGGCAGGAAAAAATTGTGTTTGTCGTCCTCTCCGAGTTCAATAAATCAGCGTTGATCCCCACAAAGCAGCTTATTCTGGATCGCTACCCTAAAGTACTATTTTCTACCCCAAAAAGAGCCCTGAAAGAGGTCATACAGGGGCAGGTCCAGCAGTCAGAACACATATAAAGGCTTCGGCTGCTCTAAAACGGCTCGCGAGTTCTGGCAGTGAAAAACGGCTTATAATACACTGTTACATAATGAAGACGGTTACATAACACCTCGTTTAAAATCCATTCAAATTAGACATGTAGGAGATGGCGAGTGGCGTCAAAGAACACATCTGGAGGGCAACACGGGTTTGGAAACACAGTCATTGGGGAGATTATGAGTCCACAGCCACCAGATTAGGATATCCATTAACCTGCTGGACTGTGTGACATTTTGAAGCCTTCTTCTCTTCCTACTATTAGGAATTTAATTATGCTACCTGCTGAATATTAACCTGGAAGAGGAACAGTTTTATTTTCTTCTCTCACATGTGGAGCATCCTGATAATTTCTTCTAATCTCTCAGTGATTACTGTTTCCGATAAAATCATGAAACACCACCAAGAAATATGACACACATTGAATAGTACTCATAGTGTTGATTATATTACAAAAATAAAACATATAAACTGCAATATGAAGAGTTTTTCCAAAACTTTACCCTACAGATACCCAGTGTTCACTACATACTGAGACACTGCCAGAATTAATGTTTCTAATGTCTTTATTTGAACAATTGAATGTTATTTTTGAGATTTTCCCTTTTTTGTGAATTTACAGATAATAACTGATAAAATCTCATAAATAGTAGTAATTTACACATTAACTGTGAAAAAGAGACACAAACTGTTAATAATGTTTACATCAAAAAACTATACATTTTTTTTTTACAAATGGTGATTTCTTCTTTTACAATGTCTGATTGTAAAATGACACTGTTTAAATCAGCAAAAATACAATTATTTTACAGATATTTGACGTTATTTAAAAGAAAATTAATGTATATTCAGAAGTGAAAAATTATTTTACAGATTTTCGCTGTTTGTTAAATTACAGATAATGTTTAGTATGATCACAGAAAAAAGTATTAATTTAATTATTGGGTATAAAAATAAAAATTTTTAAAAACTAGCCAAAACTGTAAACAATGCCCAAATTAACAATCTGTATTTTTTTAATGTTAATTCATCCTTTTACAGTGTGTGACTCTAAAATTTTATTATTTTCACTGTATTTACATCCTCTAAAAAACTTATTATTATACAGATATTTGCTGTTATTTGGCAGACAGATTATCAATAACTGAAAAACAGTAAATAATTTTTAAATCGTTATTTCACAGATTTTTGCTGTTTAGTTAAATTATAATTTTCATTTTTATTTTGACTCTAATTATACTATTTTAGCTGCATTTACATCCTCCAAAAAATGTCATCACAGCTGTTTGTTGTTATTTGAAAGACAAATATGACCGACATTTGGAAGTACTGCCTCTAACAGTGTCAGAATCACCCTCATAAGATATCATGTACTTGAGGAATGTGAAGCCAACATGAATAATGCACTGACTGGAAAAATAACTGACCAGATCTAAAAATAATCAGCAGGTCAGAAAGTGTTTGAGACGACCTGCAGACTCGACTTCCTGACTCTCAGTTTCTGATTCTCGTATCCTCACCACATCTATTCTCGACAAACTTCCCATCCTGCAGTCTGTCAGAGTGGGCAGTTAGCAGCTTAAACACAGCTTTCTGTCTCGACCTCTCCACACCTAAAGTGAACCTCCACCTCCACCTCCCTCCATGTCTGCGCTGCTATTTTTAGCTGCTGGCCATTATCGAGGTGAGGGCTTGCCCACTGCCAATACTGCATCTCTCTCTTCCCTCGGCACCGCTGAGATGAAATAGATCCCATCACAGCCCTGCTTTTCTTTCTCTCCCTGTGACTCTTCGTCTTGTTTTTCTTTTTTCTTCTTTTACTCACTGTGCTCCTGTTTCACCCACACAAAGAGCTCTTTCACCGATTCTGCAGCCAAAGACACGGAAAGAAAAGACCTGGAGGATAATGCGAATCTCTTAAAGCCTGATTTTGTGCGTTAGTGTGCATGAGGGGCAAGTAAAAACACAGATAAAAACAGCCTCCTAAACCCCCCTGACACTGAGGGGATGCAGTTCACGTGTGCATGGGTTTGGCTGGGAATCTTCAAAGTGCAAACATCTCTGCTAAAGCGTTGCTGTATTTCCCATAAATCGTGGACCAACAATGAATGAACCTGCTGCCAAAATCTCAACGTCTCCACTAACTTCACTGCTGAAAAATTTCATCCGAGCAGTGTGCAATGTTGTGTTCAGAGATCAAAAGTCGTTCACAATGTCACAAACACTTGTGTGCTGTTGCCACTTGGGGCCGCCAAAGTGCAAAATGTGTCGGCGAACCTGTGAGGAAAAAACCATTACAGCACTCGGTCAAATGCCAATAGAGAGGCCAAGATACCTACCTGATACGATGCGTGTGTGTGTGTGAGGGATCAGGATTGCATGATAACAGCGGGTCTTATACGACTGATTAAAGCTCTCATGTTTCTGCGACCTGCCAGAGTACCATTACATGCTACATGAGGCCAAACTGACCTGAGACTGTCACGATCACTCACAGCGCCTCATTTGGTTTAATTAAAACTCTGTGGAGTTGGACTGATAAAAGTGGCCTTTATGTAAACCTGTAAAAGTGGTTCTGGATCCACAACACGCTATCGGTGTCCAGTTCTTTCTTCTCCTTATGAGGTCAGGAGCAAAAAAACAAACAGCACAGTACAGAAAAAAGAGGATGTAGTGAAGGAAACCAGGAGGCAGGAAAGAAATAAAGGGAGGAGATTAGGAGGCAGAGGAGGGAAAAGAAAGGCATAAAGGGATGGGAGGTCAATGGGAAGGACATGAGGAAGGAAAGAAGCAGCGGAGGAGGGAGAAGGAGGTAGACCAGAAAACAAAGAGGTAGTGAAGAGAAGAAAAGGAGGATGAACAGGAAAAAGCAGGGAATGGCGCAAGTAGATAATGAAGGAGAAGTCATGGCAGGACAGGAAGTTAGTGGAAAGGAGAAGAATGGGAAGGACACAATTAAGAAAAGTGGGCAGTGAAGGAAACCAGGAGGCAGGAAAGAAAGCAAGGAAGAAGATCAGGGAGGAGAGGAGGGAAAAGGAAGGCAAAAAGAGATGGGAGGCCACTGGGAAGGACATGAGGAGGTAATAAGTGCAAGAAAAAAGCAGGGGAGGAGAGAAAGATGTAGGAAAGAAATCAAGGACGTAGGGAAGTAAAGGTGGAGGATGACAGGAAAAAGCAGGGGATGGTACATGTAGATATTAAAAGGGAATTTTAGGATGGACAGAAAGTTAGAGAAAAAGAGAAGATAGCTAGAAGAAGAGGTAGAGGATGAAGAGAAAAAGTTAATAAAGGAAAGAAAGTGGCAGAAAAAATAGGAAGAAGTAGGTAAGGAAACAAGTAAAGGCATAAAGAGAAGGTGCAGATGGATAGAAAGAAGGTGGGTAGAAATAGGAGACAAGTAGGCAAGGAATGAGCAGGGAGGAAAACAAGCAAGTGAAGGTAAGGAGGAGGCAGAAAGAGCAGGAAGAAGTATGTAGGGTAAGCTTCCCAAAAATGAAGCTCCTGTGCAGCTAAACTACATTCTCATTTAGGTTATAAAGGAAAACAGCATTTCCCTCAAAGGTAAGACTGACATAGCAACCAGCAACAGGACTTTCACCTTTCTACTTTTGCATTGTGCTCCTTGTTTACTTTCATTTTCACCTGCTGTTTGGGTTCAAGCACCAAAAGCATGCGATTAAGTTGAAGCAAATTGGGTTAAATACGACCCTTTTCACAACATGTTTGACGCTTCTTCTCCATTTTGAGGCTAAAGAGTCCCACCCCATCCAAAATATAATGAAAAAAAAAGAAATGGGGAAGATTAGAAATATATTTGTGGCTACATCAAGGACATAATCCAACTGAAAATACATTTAGCAGTTTAGTTGTGTAGCAATGCAATTTTTCTGGGACAAAGCTGAGACAAGCCATGAAGAGTTAAGTAAGAAGACGGAGTTGTGAGGCAGAGATGAGACAAATACAGGAAAGAAAGTGAAGGAAAAGAAAAGACACAGAGAAATAGGAAAGAAAACACATACCCAAGGAAGTGCAGGAGGAGACGAGGGGATGGTGATTAAAAAGATGTGACAGTGAAGGACAGGAAGTGTGAAGGAGGTCATGAGGGGTAAAGAGGAAAGAGGAGGCTGGCAAAGAAAGGAGGAGGACGGAAGAAGAAGGATGGAGCCTCGGACTGAAGCAGATGCTTGTTGTTATATCAAACGCAGCTAAAACTTCAAAACCAGGCCTTTAGTTAACACTCCAAAGAAAACAGATCGGCTCACACTACCCTCAGGCCGTCCACAGAAAGGCTCTGATTCGGAAGCAGTAACACGGCAGAAACAGACAAGAAGAGACTGAAGTATCTGAACTATGAGCTCGAGGGATGAAGAAGGAGCTTTATACCTGCATGCAACAACACTGAAGACTTTCTCCACGGTTTGTCCCTGCAGGCATTAACTGTACGATCACAGCTGGACCACTGGGTGGAGCAACAACACTCCATGAAGAAACCAGGACTCATTGAAAGCAACATACTGGATCCTAATCAGTCCTTCGGTCGTAACTCAGTCTGACTTACAGTGTAATTCTGCTGTATGACCTAAGTTCCAATTAAATCTGCTCCACAAAAAGCTTCTATTGTCATCTGAGGAGAAAAAACTAACATTAGTACATGTGGATGTCTTTGGATCAAACGTCGTTAATGTTTAACGAGGAGTCGAGTAATTACTGTTTAATTATTCTATTAAATTGCAAGAATGAAGGATGAGAACAGCTATGGGAAGTGTTTACACCAAAGTGTGCCACATACAGACAGTATACGCTGTAAAGATGGGATGTTTTTAACAGTTTCAGCTGTAGTTTGTTTTTAAAACTATGTTATGTTACTTTATAGATTTTCCCTGTTTTGTGAAATTACAGTTAATGCGTAGCAAAATCACAAAAAAGTATTATTTACACATTAACTGTAAAAAAACAGGCACAAAATGTAAATGTGTACTTTAAAAATCTATATGTTTACAAATGGTGATTCGTTCATTTTTACAATGTTTGAATGCAAAAATACACTGATTAAATGAGCAAAAAAATTACATTTTAAAGATATTTGCAATTATTTAAAAGAAAAATTATGGATATAAGGACGGAAAAATGTTTTTTTGACAGTTTTTGTTAAATTAAAGATAATATCAAGATCAGTCACAGGAAAAAAGTATTCATTTATGTGTTAATCATTAAAAAAAAAAAAACAGTCCAAAACAGGCTTTTCACAATGTATGACTGCAAAAATACACTGTTTTTACTGTACTTAAGTCTGCTAAAAACAACCATTATTTACAGATATTTGTTGTCACTTCAAAGATATGTATATTTAGGACTGAAAATGGTAAATACTTTTTGACTGTTATTTTACAGATGGTCCCTGTTTTGTTAAATTGGAGATAATATGAAGTAAAATCACAGAATAAATGAGTTATTTTTCTTGTTGACTGCAAAAAATGGCCAAAACTGTGCATTATGTCCAAAAATACACACACAAAACACAAAAGTGTATTTTTTACAAATAATAATTCAATTTTTTTTTACCAAAAAACATCAGTTATATTTGCTGTTATTGTCACAATAACAATGTAGAGTTTTGACAGTTACTGTATTCTACCATTTTCTGGCACCTTTACTGTCAGACTGTCACCGTTCTTTAGTAAAATGTGCAGCTGTTATTCACTCATCCCCCACAGTCAGGTTTTCTTCCATTGTACTTCTGTTTATTTCACATAATTCATTCAATGTTTTGCTGTAAATCACAGTCCTATAAAGTATTGCCTCTGTTCTTCAAGGTTTTATTCCACTATCACTGTGTGCATGTGTACTTGTCCAGAGGAAAAATGGTGACAAGGTAGATAAAGAGGCACACGGGGGGAGATGGGCGGAGTATTTCAGGTCTTTGTGGAGAATATTAATGGTGAACTGAGGGTGTAGAGGCGTTTGATAAATGACTGTATGCAGTTAAATGATCTCTGGGTACTTGACCCCGAGGTCAACCGTCGGCACAATGAGGCTGTTGCCTCCGCAGGGACCTCAGAGGGCCAGTAGAGGTTCATCCAGTCGATCCAGGGATCAATTTGAATACTGCTATTGACACTTGCTGTACATTCACCACATCGTAAGTCTCACCAACACCTCACACCCGTGATCCGTTTCTCTCACCTTTGTCCTGTGGCTGCGTGCTGGCGATGATCCATTTGACCAGGCAGCATTTCATCAGAGCTTTCCGAGAGAACCGTGGCTTCTGCCACTTCCCAGAATCCTTCACTCTGCCCGGCGCAGGCTCGACGCCGTTGGCATCTCCCAGCAGGCTGCCATCAACCACCTTACCATCCGCCTGGAGGGAGCGAGGCAGAGAGTGCAGGTCAGTATGTAAATTAAACAAACCCAGCTGAGATCTTTAAATTAAGGAGTTTATGTGCGTGTCTGGAAAATATGATTAGCCTCTGATCTGGAAGTGTGTCAGGAGCGCTTTATAGAGGCTCAAAAGAGTTCAGTTCACAAATACTGCTGTGTTTATCAGGACTTTCTTCTTTGGCTGCCTGCTGTAGCAACAAAAAGATGCTGAAAACAGAAATGAAAACAGAAAAACTGAGGGCCGGAAACCAAAACTATTAGTTAAAAGACACTAACACTACTAGAAAAAGGCTTTTTTGAAAATATGTAAAGGGAACTGCAAAACTGAAGGAGTGTGAGCTATTGTTAATATAGAAATATTGATTAGAGCAGCTGGGTTAATGGTTTGTCACATAAGATGGAATTTTTAGTAAAGACTCCTAAAAATGTATGTCATGGAAATATTATGGATGCTTTAATTCATGTAAGTGACGAAATGTGTCGAGAACCAGTGACGACAGCACAAAGTCAACGCCAAAGTCTGAAAACCTGTTTTTTTATAGTAACAGTAGTAGTACTGTGGATGTTAGAGGTACTGGAGATGCTGGAGAGCAACAACAACATGTGGAATAAACCATTTTCACAGGGGTGGCCATTTTCGTCCACACTTTTGCTGACGTTTTGTTTTTTTACAGGTTATTGAGCTATTTTATTAAATTGCAAATAATAAATAGTAAAGTCACAGAAAAAGTATTCATTTACATGTTTACTGAAAACAAACAAAGGAAAACAGGCCAAAACTATGAATAATATCCACTTTTAAAATGTCCATTTTTATGCAGGGTAATCCGTTCTTTTACAATGTTGAACTCTAAATTAACTCTAATTTATATACTGTATTTTTAAAAAGATCATTTTACAGACATTTGCCATTATTTGAAAGAAATACTACGTATATTAAAGATTTAAAAATGGTAAAGAAAAATTAAACTGTTATTTTAGAGATTGTCTCTGTATTGTTATGTTACAAATAATATATGGACAAAACTGTCGGCAATGTCTGCATCAAAAATCAGACTTTTTACAACTACTAATTCATTCTTTTCATGTGTGACCATTAAATAATTGTTTTTGCAGAGTTTTTTTTAACCTTACACCACATTTTTTCTGGCACCCTTGCTGCCAGATTTTCACAGCTTTTTATCTTCTACAGTTTTTTTGACAGACAACTCACAGTGAAAGCTGGGTGCAGCTCATAGCATTAGTGTGTTACAGTTATTAAATCATCGGGATGAGTTGGTGCACGTGTGTGTTAACAAACAATAACATAAAATACCTTTTCCTGAAACACATTCATTAATTGTTTTTTTAATTGGTTGTGGGAATCGTGAAATTTCAATGGTATTGGTGCGATTCCCACATTTCTGGTGCCATGACATCCTCAGTATTGACTCATCTGTCAGTTACTTTCCCTTTAAATCAATTAGTTGTTTGTCTATAAATCATTGTCATTGAGGACGAAAGAAGACACATTTAATTATTCACATTTAAGAAGCGAGAATCAGATTTTTCCTTTAAGAAATGCTCAAACCAATGGAAGGTAATTAATTTAACAGCTGACAACTAATCAATTTATCACTGCAGCTCTAACAGTGCATGAGAATAATTATAACTGGCTCTTACTAATTTACTTGTTTTTTGCTGCTGGTGTTATGATTTGCAGTGTTTTAACTACCTCCCATTACATGTCAATACAAAAATAATTAATGATTCCGTAGGAAAATGGCGGAGCAACATTTGGATCTCTTCTAGATGTCTGAAACGTTGCCACATACACAGAGCTCTACAAACCAACACCCCCATCATCTAGTTGTTTCACTAAACACCTGGTTGTAAAAATGTTTTAAAAAGGACGGATTACAACAATCTCGCTGCAAATATAGCAGCTCAGAACAACATGTTGACACAGAGTATATAAATGCAATGTATCAGCCACAACATCATGACCACTGACAGGTGAAGTGAATAACATTGATCATATTGGTACTATGTGCTGTTCTGATGGAAAACCTTGGATTTTGACATCCATGTTGATGAGACTTAGACACCCAAATAAACATTGTCCCACAACAAGCACACTCCCTCATGCAAGTGGAAATCACAAATATCACTGGTCTACCCCCACAGGAAAATACACCCCACCACATGGAAAAAACATCAAACAATCAGGAACATGTTGAGGAACATGACAATGGCCCAACATGTTGATTTGACCTCCAAACTTCCTACACCCCATTGTGATCAAGCATCAACAGGATGCAGTGGAACAACTTTGATTGACAGAGGCTCCACTGCACAAGCCAGAGTACCCAAAGGATCCAGTGCCAACGTCCTGGTTCCAGACCCCATAGGACACCCTGAGAGGTCCTCTTGTCCATGTCCAATGGTTCAGAGCATTTTGAGCACATAAGGGGGACCAACACAATACTAGGCAGGTGTTCATAATGTTATGTAAGTTAAGAGTATTTCAAGCAGCCTAAAGACATCAACTTTGACATCAGTTTTCCAAGAAGTCACATCTTGAAAAATCTGCCCTCAAGTTTAATTTCAGATGAACGAACAAACCTGATTCTGTTCACTTTCATATTGAGCTTCCATTTATCGCTGCGTCTCCCTCTGTGTAAAACCAACCCCACTGTAACTCATTCATATTCACCGTTTATCCTCTTTCATCAGCAGAGATAAACTTTATTCTTTTTGCTCTAATACATTTTTCAATTTCTTTTCCTCCGTATCTTGGCGTCCGTTCAGTTTCTTATCCAGCAAACACTGATTTGATGTGATGTGATGTGATTTAGTGAGAATGCCTTTTCTTAAACTCTCGAGAAGCTCTATTAAGCCGCTCCTGCAGGGCGCATGCAAAACACACACACAAACACACACACACACACACACACACACAAACATATGTGGGGAGGAAGATGAAAGAGGTGAATGCCGAACAAACAGTATCTCTGTTTACTCTGCTGGGAGGAGAGGAAAGGAGGGGAAGACAGAGGGAGGAGAGGGGAAGAAAACGAGGAAGATGGGAGGAGGTAGAAACACACACACACACACACACACACACACACACACACACACATGTACAGAGGGTTTTTAACGGCTATTTGACCCCATGGGAGTCTGACCATGCAAATCCCTTTTCTTTAAGGTGGTGAGAGAGAATGAGAAAGATAAAATAAAGAGAGGGAGCGAAAGAAAGAGATGTGAGGAGAACAAGCTCCGCCAGTGTTCCTGGAAGAACTGAAGTCAATTACCATAATGAATCGTGGCCTATCTGAGAAGAAGAGCAAAGGACGGCCAGAGGACGAAGCCACGAGGAGGATGGGAGGATGGAAGGAGGTGAAGATGCGAAAGCACTTTGCTCGGGAATACATTTTCAGGGCTATTTCTGTGCGTCTTCCACATGAGCAGATGGACAAAAAAGAGCAAAAGACGAGAGAAGAAGAGGCAGGAAGAGCAAAGGAGGGAACGCAGAACATCAGGAGCGAACATCTGCATAGACACACAAACAGACTGACAGCACACCGAAATGGGGAGAAAATTCCATTTATATTCCATATTTATTTAACCAGACATGAACAGCAGCGCAGAGGAGAGGAGTAATAAGAACAAACCCAGTGAATGAGCTCAGCGTGACTCGCTTCTTTGGAGAAGCAAATTAGAAGAAAGCTTCCAACGTGGCTTTTTCACTGAAAGTCACAAATTGGGGAAGAAGAAGGCCGCAAGACAAACGGATACAGACAGACGCAGTGCAAACAAAAGAAAATTCAGCGCTACATTAGTTGTTTATTCATGGGCTGCTGGACACGCACTCACACACATTCTCAACTAATATCTGCTGTTCCTTAACGCTTCAGCTGGCTTTGTCCTGCAGCTGCACTTCCATCCTGTGCAACATCCCCTGAAACACAAACTAACACACACACACACCCTATAAGGCAGAGCATATACAATACGCGCAAAGCAAACACGGAGAAGCGACACTGTGCACATTACGATGCACTGCCGTAAATTATTGAAACATCATTCGCTGTGTTGTTGGTTCAGTGAATGTTGGTTTTACTTGAAGCGTAAACTCTGGCCTCATTACATGCTGCTGCTCCGCTGGAACCAGCGCAGGGATCAATGTAAAACAAAATGTAGTCAAAGAAACACAAAAAGAAGTTCATCTACTTCTGCACAAAAATGTAATACAGAGAGGCAGATAGTCTGAGCTGCCAGGAAACAAGAAATACATCAACTTTCACTGAAACTGGTGGATGACGACAAACATGGCAACCCAGAGAGAACAGCCTGCGACACTGCAACCTGCATAAAAACTCAGGAACCAGGAGTTCAACATACTCTCACACCAAACTAAAATTCAATATTTACCGCAGGTAAACCACTGACATTGCCATGGAAGCAGCATAATATGTCAGAGCCTGAGGGAAAACCAGAAAAGTAACAAACACACACACACACACACACACACACACACACACACACACACACACACACACACACACAAAAACCTGCACTGAGCCCTTCTTTTTCCTCGTTTCTTGCTTTTCCAATCAACTCGATCTCATTAGCTACTTCTGTTTCTCATCTCTATTCAGTAATAATTGGGTTTTGGTCACTGGGGAGCAGCCACACAAGCTGTAATCACAACACTGGCATGTTATCAACATGTAACTGTCGGGGAAAACATGTCAGCTGAATGTTTTAGCAAACAGTATTTACACGTTCAGCAAACACAGACCAACATCGACATTCATTTGGAGTCTTGTTCGTGGCCACCTCGGTGAATTAAAGACCAGATTTTGAACTCCACCGTTTCCAATGCTCGACTAAGTTCACCAAAAAGTTGTTAATCTTGTACGCTAGCAGAAAGTTTGGGCTTTAAATTTGCTTTCAAGTCAACAAATCTGCTACTGTGGCTTAAAATACAAACATTAAAGCAGTGAAAGTGGATCAAACATCACTGAAGAACTGAAACATTGAGTTAAATGATGCAAAAAAAATAATTAAAAGTGATACTATTAGCTGATCAGTGCAGCTTTAATAATATATTTGTTAATAGGAGTTATATGTAAACCCTTTTCCCCTCTCTTGTCTTGCATTTTAAATCCTGCACAGCCTGGTTTTGCAATGTGCTCATATCCCAAAGAAGTGAATTAGTAAAAGAGCACATTATAAGATTATTAGAGAAGCTCATTAATATATGAAAGCACTGATGGAGAGAAGTGAAAGTGATGGAAAGAGGTCTGAGGCAGAGAGAGAGAGAGAGAGAGGGGTGTAGCCTTGTAATGTTATATTAGCAAATGGGAGTTTGCATTAATAAGTTATAAGTGATTAACCAGGCCACAGCAGAGATACAGCGTGTCTCACATGTTCTGCTTTAATGTCCCAGCTCACATGTTTTTTTTTCTCGCAGTGACTCAAACTGAGCCCGCAGAGGTTCATCTGTGCTGCCCGACTGCTTCTTCAAGGTCAGGACGTATTTAAACACGTCACTTCAGGGAAACATCCTCAAGTCACAAAACACGCTTTCTAACAAAAAAATAAAATAATGTATTCCTCAGACGACTTAACCTTTCCTTCGCGTGACATCAGTGCATATCTGTCAAGTTTAGTCACAGTTACAACGTCCTTGCTTGTGTCTTTGAACACATGAAAATAAAAGTTTGGAGTATTGAATCTAAAAAAAATGTGCGTATAGCTATAAAAACAGATTTCCATTCATCTTTACCAAGTCTTTGTTTTTATCGATTCATTCAATTCAATTCAATTTTATTAATATAGCGCAAATTTACAACATGTCAATTCATAGCGCTTAACATAGTCAGGTACGAATTAACACCGAAGATGAGAAAACTCAACAATCCAAAGTTGCTTTTGGATTCCCGAAGAGCAAACAGTCAGTGACGGTGGGAAGGAACCAAAAAAAACCCTAAAATAGGGAGGAGGAAAAAAAACTCTGACAGAACCAGGCTCAGGGAAGACGTCCATCTGGCGATTAGCTCTATTTATATATTCAAACTCAAATTCTGTTATTTTAGACAGATTATGGGCAATTTCTTGTATTTAAATAACATTAATGAAAAATAGGGTCTGCATGAGAAGGAAATGTTACGTCTGTCAAGAAACTAATGATCTTGTTTAATAGTATGCCACTGATGGTGAATCCAGCATCAAATCAATACTATATAATCTATATAATGCAATCTGAATAGTTACACGTCTTTCATCAAGTCTAGACTCAGATAAACTGTGAATGACACAAAGTGCACAAAATTCTATATGTAACAAAGATAAATAAATGACTGCTTGAATGTTGTGTACATTGTTCTTTACCAGTTTAAAAAAGAAGCAATAAAAGATTGGATTTATTCAGTCAGATTCAGTACAATGTGTACATGATACCAATATCATACTTTGTGCAACAATGGGAAACAGATCCAAGAGTAACACAGACACATTGAAATGCAAAATTGATGCAATCAAACAAACAAAACCAAGACATTTATTACAGTCTGAGTTTAACTGATGTAGGTATTTTACTAACTTGGAACTGGATTCAAACTTGAACCTGCTTTATTAATTTAATGCCAATTTAGACAAAACAAAAGCTGAGCTACTGAAGTACTAAACAGCTACTGACTGTATATTATATTTTATCCCTGCACGGAAACTTTTTAAAACTGCTTACACAGTAAAGCAAAGGACCAGAAACACAACAATAGAAGAAAATATTATAACAAAATGATGGATGTGCTTTAGCATGTGAGATCAATTATACAACATTAAAACCACTCACAGGTGGAGTGAATAACATTAATCATGTTGGTACTATGTGGTGTTCTGATGGAAAACCTTGGATTTTAACATCCATGTTGATGAGACTTAGACACCCAAATAGACATTGTCCCACAACAAACACACTCCCTCATATAAATGGAAATCACAAATGTCACTGGTCTACCCCTGCAGGAAAATGCACCCCACCACATGGAAAAAACATCAAACAATCAGGAACATGTTGAGGAACATGACAATGGCCCAACATGTTGATTTGACCTCCAAACTTCCTACACCCCATTGTGATCAAGCATCAACAGGATGCAGTGGAACAAGTTTGATGGACAGAGGCCCCACTGGACAAGCCAGAGTACCCAAAGGATCCAGTGCCAACGTCCTGGTTCCAGACCCATAGGACACCCTGAGAGGTCCTCTTGTCCATGTCCAATGGTTCAGAGCATTTTTTACCACATAAGGGGAACCAACACAATATTAGGCAGGTGGTCATAATGTTACGCCTGATCAATGCATATATATCTATAAGGCAGAAATGAAAATATCCCCACAAACATACTGAGAACACAGAGATGCTTCCTCAACACATATAGAAGAGCATAAAGACAGGCATAAAAGCAGACACAAGTGCACAGACTATAAATATACCGAGAATCAAATGCATGCAGACACACAAACCTCCCCTTATATCTGTCACACGTATAACAGCCGCCCACGTAGCCACGCTGCAGCTTGGCGATACTGTACACACAAGTTCAAATGACTCTCAGAGCTGGAGGCTCAACAAACACAACACGTGTGGGTTCAATTAAGTGCAGAACTGATCGCTCACTAAGCACAGAGACGGCCTGACTGGAGCTACATCAGCTACAGCAGGTGTGTGTGACACCATCTAATGGGTTTGGAGAGGCTTGGTGTCTTTTTCCGTCTTTCCAAAAGCACAAGAGCAGAAGTGTCGGATTGCACGGTGTTTGTCGACTCTAATCTAAGTTACACTCATTAGCACGCCCAGCTACCCACATTACTGTTTACACTAAGTAAGTTTAAGGCGACATTAACACCTCTGTCCTGCCATTTACTAGTTGGAAATATGAGCAAGAATATACGTTTACCACTTAATTAAGGTTATGTTGGAATGAAATACCAGTTTTTCTTTTTGTGCTTATATTACTAGGACTAACCAGCAATGCATGAACAACACAGGTCTTCTACACAGAAGCTGACTTCTGCCCAGTGTTAGCGTTACCTAACTACATTATTTACAGGTGAAGTTGAAGAAAAATCTGGCACATCATGCAGTATTTAGTAGCTGTGTGGAAGCTGGCAGAGTTTAGGTTGGCGTTTATGCTCCAGCAACATTATCCGCACTAATTTGGCAGGCGCATTGTTTAGCCTTCATCCCTTCTCTTAATGAGAAAACATACTGTTTGAGAAGAGTATTAAAGCTCCTAAGCAGCCAAACAGTGTTTGGTTGGAGGTAATATTATACAGCATACAATAAAAGTGAGCACATCCCTGTGCAATAGCCGCTAAATCTCAAATGATTAAAAACTGTACCACCTCTCGATAATTGCAATACTTACAGCAGGATATTTGCACTTGTGTAAAAATAAAATCTAACAGTTTAGCTTTTCTGCATTAAAAAATACCAACACACACCAGGAAACCAATGCAGCAAGAGTCAGTACATCTTTCATTACTGAGTTAAATTTGTATTTTTAAAAACTTTGCATGGCCGCCTTAATTTTAAATGACCAACTCAGTCCTTCCAACTTCTAAAGAGGTCGTCTGACATTAAGTTTTCTTTAGCGGCTCTTTGCTAGAGCGGTTGTCTTGCTCTAACTTTCTCCTTAAAATACCCCAAAAGTGTTCTGTTGGATTCAGTCAGGCGACAGACTTGGCCAGGTCACATTTTCCAGGTTTTTAAAACTTTAGAATATCTTCTGTGATTCTGGCAGCATATTCTGGATCATTATCATGCTGGAATATTTCTCTTCTATCAAGCGTCTGGAGACTGGGAGTCATCTTGTTGGCCAGTATTTTGGTGCATCAACAGGCTTTCATGGTGCCATCTGTAAATGTCACCTCTTCAGTATGTTTCACACTCATGCCTCCCCAAATCATCACGTTCCTGCCTCCGTGCTTCACTGTTGGGACAATGCGTTTACTGTGGTCATCCTAATATCCATAGATGTTGATTCTACACAATGTCTATCATATTTTCTGAGCTGTTGTAAAAACTCATAATTCCACTGATGACAACTGAAGTCTGAAGTCTGTTTTTTAGAGCTGGATAGTTTAGGTAGTAAATGAAGACGGCCATTGTGGCTCTGATTAGTGGTAATATCACTTATCCTATACCTCCTGATTGCTGCAAAAGGCGTTTTGACAGGTTTTAAGTTAGTTTAACTTTTAAGACGTTTTCCCGTATCCCTTTTTTCATTTTTCTGAAGAATCTCAATCTGATTTTTTAATTCATTCCGCAATTCTTTTCCATGTTGAGCCATGACGCAGACATGGAGATAGACATAATCCAAAACTGAGCAAGTTCTGGTGCTCACAGGTCACTTTTAAAACCATGTTTATGGCGTCCATACACGCCGTCATCTTAGTTCAGAAGCTGTGTATGTATGTATGTGTGTATAGGTGTATATATATATGTGTGTGTGTGTGTATATGTATATATATATATATTAGTTATAATCCGGGGTTCTATTTTTCAATTTTTCATTTTCTGTCTTGTAAATACCTTGCAACTGTACAGTCCCTTAATATTTTTAATATTTTTAATATTTATGTCTGTTTGCACTGTTTTGTACGAGAGCTGCTACTTTTTAAATTTCGTTGTTCTTCTGATGGGACAATGACAATAAAAGAATTCTGATTCTGATTATGGCAGTTCGGTTAATTTGAAATCACAGGTGTCTTCTGTCTGGCTTCAGTGAACACAGTGGTTTTTTTAACTCGCGTGCCAGTGGTCACAGGTGTTCTTACTTTTGTTGCACTGAGTTTCTACTTTGTAGCTTGTATTTTCTTTATAGTCTTTCCAAAGAATTGATTCTTCAGACGGGGAAATCCTTTACTCCTCAACCTGACATTTAAGTAATATATACAGGGGTGCCCACTCTTCTCTTGTGTATTGTGTGTTTCTTTATCATTTTACTAACAAATATAACAACAGTAGTGTTTCTTTATGTCTGTGTCTTCACATGAATCCTCAACTGATATGACTGATTTTGCTGGGACATGCAGCTTCAGTCTCTGTTTTTAGCCCTAACATGTATGCATTATGTAGATATTACCTGCATTTTTAAAGTCCCCTTTTAAACAACCCAGCAGGGAACAGTGGAGCCACAGCGACAGCATTTCCAACTAAGTCATGAAGCTAGCGTTATCTTATTTAGGTAGCAGGCTTGTTAAAACTAAAGTAGTATTTCTAGCTGATAAAAAATTACAGTCATAAGCTAGAAATGAGAAGCTGCTCTTTTTTCAACCACTGCGTGAAACCAAGGATCCATTTATTTAAACAATTACTGAAAGGTTTCAGCAAAACCAACCCAATTATAGTTGGAAATCACATGTCTCTTGGGCAAGAACGATAACTTACTTAACAGGTGCAGCGACGGTTATTTAGCAAACAGTCACTTCTATTGAACCAGCTGCATTAGAAATTAGCTGCAAGTTAGATGGAAAAAGAGTGATGGAATAAAAAAGTGGTCCATTCTCTTCTTTACAGATTCATCCCATAAAACCCCTACACAAGCTTTCATTCCCTCCCGTGCCTCTTTCAATATCTATTTATTGTTCAACACTCCTTTATAAAACCCTGAGGAGATCTAATTGATCCACAGGGCTACATTTCAAAGACCTAACTCGACTTCACTTGGAATGAAAATGAGAGTAAACATACATGCACCAACACACACATGCATATGATGGAAAACAACAGTCATTTCATTAGCCGCTCATATTAACATTTATTCTTGCTCTTCACCCCGGATGTCTGCACAAATCTGTCCTCGACTGCTCTTTCTCGTCACCTCCTCATTCCTTCCAATTTAGTTTACAGTCAATCACTCCACCATAATGTCACCTGTCACCAGGTGAAGCGGGGGAAACCGACTGGGATCTAAAGAGAAGGGAGGTTCACTCTGCAGGCCGGTGTGTGTTTGCATACGAAGAAAAATGAAAGGAGCAGGCAGGAGGAGGAGGAGCACTGTGACAAGAACTGACAGCACAAAGGGAGAAGTATAGTGAATACTTGGGGGAAAAAAAACCCTCACAGAGATTTTATCACCTGGGATTTCCAACAGAGCAACATAGCCACAAATCTCTGCCATGCAGGTGTGAAGCAGCATGAGAATGACACATAAGCGAGAGATTCTGCTGGAAAGAAGACCTCTCATTATGGCAGCTTTGCTTCTTCACAATGAACCAAACAAAATCAGCCCAATGCTGCTGCAGTGTGTGATTTCAGATAGCCGTGTTACAGATTTAGAGTGTGTCAAAACTATAGCATCTATAATGACATACCCCGATCAGCCACAACATCATGACCACTGACAGGTGAAGTGAATATCATTGATCATATTGCTACTATGTGCTGTTCTGATGGAAAACCTTGGATTTTAACATCCATGTTGATCAGACTTGGACACCCAAATAAACATTGTCCAACAACAAACACACTCCCTCATGCAAATGAAAATCCCAAATGTCACTGGTCTACCCCTGCAGGAAAATGCACCCCACCACATGGAAAAAACATCAACCAATCAGGAACATGTTGAGGAACATGACAATGGCCCAACATGTTGATTTGACCTCCAAACTTCCTACACTCCATTCTGATCAAGCATCAACAGGATGCAGTGGAACAAGTTTGATTGACAGAGGCCCCACTGCACAAACCAGAGTACCCAAAGGATCCAGTGCCAACGTCCTGGTTCCAGACCCCATAGGACACCCTGAGAGGTCCTCTTGTCCATGTCCAATGGTTCAGAGCATTTTAGACCACATAAGAGTGACTAACACTACATTAGGCAGGTGGTCATAATGTTATGCCTGATCGGTGTATATTACAGGGGTGGGCAACTCTGGTCCTCGAGGGCCACTATCCTGCATGTTTTAGATGTGTCCCTCTTCCAACACACCTGATTAAATGATCAGGATCGTTATCAGGCTTCTGCAGAGCTTGATGATGAGCTGATCATTTGAATCAGGTGTGTTGGAAGAGGGAAACATCTAAAACATGCAGGATAGTGGCCCTCGAGGACCAGAGTTGCCCACCCCTGGTGTATAACATAGAACTTGGGAAATTGAACTCCCTGCGCATTTACATTTATGATTATGTTATTTTAACATAACATGAGGAGGTTGGGGTGGATGGATGGATTAAGAGAATATGCACCTTGGTTTTCTATTTCTCCAGAATAGAGAACTTTGATTAACCTTATCATTTCCAATGCAATTCAGTACTTCCTGTGCCTAAACCTAGTCAAAAAAAACAATCATAGTGGTCGTCAGTCATGAAACAGTTGTATGATTCATTGTTCTTTTTGTCATATGAAAGGAATTTGAAGAGCACTGACTAACAATGTCTTTCTGCCAATAGCGGCAAAAATGTTGATGTGATATGCTGTAGGGCAATGACAAATAGTGTATTTTATTATTTAGTTTTGAAGGGCATGTTGACCTTGTGTAAGTTATTTAGCCTTTTCATAACTTAAATTGATTGGCTTTAGACATGTTCTGTCTCTTTTTAGCTTGAAGCACTGTTATACAATGAGAACCCACTGTGTATATATGAAAAACTATATCTTCTCCTTAAAATCTTTTGTCTTACTAAGAACAAAATCATACTCACAAAGTAAAATGGTATAAACAGACTGGAGCTGAATCAGATGGACAGGTTATGGATACCAAATCAAGTCGTTTGACAGCAGAAAAACAGCTTCACAGATGCTGGATGGTCGTTAAAAGATGAAAGTTTGGAAATGAGCCACCGTTTGCTTTCAGTTCGATGCCCTAAAAAGCAAGCAGACTGTAACCTTTGGTGGAAGCTGATAGAAAATATCTGCGTCCCTCTATATGTTCTCCCGGTATGGTGCAGTGTACTTCTACATCTAGTCAGCTGCATGATGATGAAGAAAATATGCGAGCCGGCTGATGGTCCAGAGCTGATACTATTTGTGTCCTGACTGCTTGAGCCTCTCAGTATGGCTGTCAGTGTGAATCAGTGTGTCTACAGGAAGATGGCACATCCATACGGACTGCATGCTGTGTGTGTCCATGTGTGTGTGTGTCCATGTGTGTGTGTGTGTGTGTGTGTGTGAGGGAGAGAGCCAGAGTATTATATTGATGTGTGAGCCTTCATGTGGAGAAAGAATTAATACTCTGGGGAGGCTGCGAGCAACAGAGGAGCCATGTTTCAATTATCAGCTCCTCCTCCTCTTACTCCCTCTACTGCACACACATCAGTCCATGCCAAACACTCATTACATCGCTTCATTCTGTCCGGCCATTCATCTTTGTTCAGGTCAATAAGAATATTGACGAATAATAAAGATACCATGTATGAACATAACAACATTAAATGATCAATGAGTGATATTTTACAGCAGCCTCTTTGCACCTCGCTGCATGTTTTCCTCCTTGTCTGTCAATAAAACTGCTTCTCAGTCGGTGCTATCAAGTTGGCAGTGTGTGTGTGTGTGTGTGTGTGTGTATGTGTCTTTATGCACGCTAATTTACAGTATCTTATGCTGAAGTAAAAAGAAATGCTTCATTTGGACTAATTAACCATGTCTGACTAATTTCGAATGATAAAACTGACCCCGTTTTAGATCCTGAGAAAACCAAAAGATAAAATGTAGATTTCAGCAAAAAAAAAAATAGGTCATTTTAATCACTAGCTCAAGTTTTCTGATGTTCTTCTGCAGTACCGCAGTGAGAAGCTCTCCTCTGTGTGGAAGTTGGATCAGAAGTGTGCAGTGTCCCATCCCTATTCCCGCTTT
Organism: Dascyllus trimaculatus; assembly: GCA_024666655.1. NCBI lineage: Eukaryota > Metazoa > Chordata > Actinopteri > Pomacentridae > Dascyllus > Dascyllus trimaculatus. Next base: position 23,973,759 of record CM045449.1, on the reverse strand, counting down.
AAAGGATACAGTTACCAGGACTGTTAAATTATTTAATGAGTCTAAATCTACCAATCACTCCACCTATTTAACAGGTGGGTCCTTCACACACAATATCAGGTGCCGCACAATACTCTGTGTGTGTGTGTGTGTGTGTGTGTGTGTGTGTGTGTTGCCGTCAGCCAGTCTGGCGAAGCGTCACTGATCTGTGCAGGTTCACTGTGTGTGTGTTTGTGTGTTGGACTGCTCTGATTGACGTGCTGCTGTGTGGAAACCTGCAACATTAGAGTCTCTTAAAGGAAAAGTCCACCATAAAATACCTGCTATGTGGCGTTTGTCTTCAGTGCAGCTGTGAGTAAGATTTATATCAATTTATATCAAATACTTCAAAACAGGCATGCAACTGTGGCTTAGTTTCACACCCTTAAAAATACAACATTTAAATCTGACACGCATTCAGATGCACATCATCTGTTTCTCCACATGATAATACTACCACCTAAATACATGAACTCTTCATTAAAACAAACTAAACTGATCATATGAAATGAAAAAATAGCATCAGTTTCAGCAAGCTCAAAGACAACAGCAGGCAATACAAAATTAGTTTGTTACGTCAGGTGACGTTATAGCGGAGTGGATGACTGGGTCACCAATACTTCAGATTTTGTTGTAGATGAAGGAAACGATAACAGACAAGATAACAGGGTGTCCTATGGGGTCTGGAACCAGGACCTTGGCACTGGATCCTTTGGGTACTCTGGCTTGTGCAGTGGGGCCTCTGTCAATCAAACTTGTTCCACTGCATCCTGTTGATGCTTGATCAGAATGGGCTCTAGGAAGTCTGGAGGTCAAATCAACATGTTGGACCATTGTCATGTTCCTCAACATGTTCCTGATTGTTTGATGTTTTTTCCATGTGGTGGGGTGCATTTTCCTGCAGGAGAAGACCAGTGGGATTTGGGATTTCCATTTGCATGAGGGAGTGTGTTTGTTGTGGGACAATGTTTATTTGGGTGTCTAAGTCTCATCAACATGGATGTTAAAATCCAAGGTTTTCCATCAGAACACCACATAGTACCAATATGATCAATGTTATTCACTTCACCTGTGAGTGGTCAGAATGTTGTGGTTCATCGGTGTATGCATCGGTGCATCTAGGTGACTGAAATAATATCAGACTGTTGGCAGAAACAGTTTTCTCTGGCAGCAAAGTTTCAAGCACTGTTGACCCACTCATCCACCCCAACATCCTCCCTAATCACTCTAGCATCGCCTGACTTGCAACTAAACAAAGGTCCACTAATGATCTTTCCCCAAAAGAACTGTTGTTGTGCCTCAACACAATCAACCCCCAGCCACAGCATTATCACAAACAGATTTATTTTTCAGCTGTAAAAGACACAGGCAAATGATATTGTTTCCCTTCTCTAATGCAGGAACAAATTACACATCTGTCATTTAATTTGGGGGATTTGTTGGATTATACAGAATCACAGAAAAGAAAGAGTCTGTTTCTACACTCACAGACCAGAATGTAACACACTTTTCTAGACTAGGAGAAGCCTTGTTTTGTCTTTGATTCCATGCATATAAGTGAGCCTATTGTGCCTTTCTTTAGCTTCCTTTATGTTGTCACCACCAGAACTCCACAGGCATCAGACACATGCAGGTGGAACCACAAGTAGCCCACGTTGCCCTGCCACACTTCACACACGGCTGCGGCTGCCCTGACATGTAGTTACATATATGAATCACATGTCAGCTGCGGTGTTGTGTAGCTACACTGTAAAGAATACATATGAATCAAGTTTCAGTGCATCTCTGTGGACATGTCAAGTTCACCTGCCTGGTTTTTTGCTCTCAGCCTGAAGCCTCTTAGCTCCAGCTGAACATGTAAATCTTTAAAGCAGATTATGAGCACACACAGTATTTTCAATTTTTATAAGATCTGAATAATTTCCTTATATAACTGAGCAAGGGAGCTTTTAACAAACATTACTGAAGTGTAAATGTTAATCAGGAGTAAACAGCAACAGGACGGTGTAAGTAGGATAACAAAAACTACATTGTGATGAAGAAATATGGCACTTAGTCAAACAGTGTTGCTCACTGGTGTGACTTTAATAATTTTAGACAATCATCAAGCTCAGTGGTACAGAGGAATAATCTATGAGGCTTTGGCTACACAGGCGGCATGTGTTGTTAGATCAATTTATTACCGTTTGTGTACCATTTTTGGTCTTTTTGTGGAATGTGTTGACAACCCAAACATGAAATATCACCAGAGTTGTTCTCCAACAGAAGCAGAAGAAAGCAGGCGGCAGAAAATGGCAAATTCTTCAACACAAAATAATTCAGATACATAATTATGTTTTATGTATAGGAAAATGCCAGCGAGGGTTCAGCAGCACTCTTTCAAACTGGCAGTCTGATCTCACTGAAAATGACTCAGAAAGAGAGAATAACTACAAACCCTATTGATCATTTCTCAGCAAAAATAAAAAATGAGTCACCCTCTGAAACCACGAGGCACCCAGATGCCTCACAGCGTGATTTAATTCAAACACCTGCAGGTCAATACTATGAGAGAGAGGGGAAGAGGAAAAAGTCACAATGTTGAAGGAGACGAGCGGCAGCAGTCGGCCTGTGGCAGGGATCAATCTGCTGCTAATAACGGCTGCTGTCACTGATAACTTCAAACAGAAATAGCCCAGTTTAACTTCACATTAATGGAAAGAGTGCAACAAATAAGCAAAACAAATTAAAGCTAAACTCTATTTGGTGTAATTTGGAGTAATTCATCAATTTGCTTTGTTATTATAATAATTATTACTGTTTATCATTTTCTGACATTTTATAGCTTTAATGGTTGCACAAACTAAATAAAAATGCACACTCTGATGTCAGTAGCATCATGCACCATACCATGACAATGCAAAGAACCATGAGAGAAGAGTGCACATGCAAAAAAATGCATCCATGCACACACACTTAAGCCTGAAGACCTCAGCTCTCCATCTCACTGTGTTTGCGTGACTGATCGACCAGTTCACTGACTGGCTGATTGACCCGCTGAGTGATTGATGATGAACCTCGTCAATCACGATGAAGCTCTTGGTTTCTCAACACTGGGAGCTGCATGTCTTCGTGCAGATGCGGGAGGAGACCGTTTGTTCTTGTCTGACGTAATGTCAGATTTTCTCCTGCATGTGATTTTATTTGCATGTGAGCAAACAAACAAGTCAACTCTAACATCAAGCCTTACACACACACACACACACACACTCACTGAAGCCTGTAAATGATGTGCAACCAAGAAGGAGCTACAGCCCTTCCTAAAAAGGACTCAGTTTGCATCCGCAGGAACAGGTTTCCCTTGTTTTCCAGCAAAACAATAAGAAACTCATTCAGAAACAGAACACAGTGGGAGCATTAATGAGTGCTGCCTGGCGAGGTGTCTGGAAGTCACTTTGGGGAGGCTGGGCTTCCACTTTACAGTCTATTACCTTGGATTTAGGCACAGAGGCTGCTTGTTGTGGGGGACTGATCTGCTGAATTGCTTCATCGGGAGAACATGCAGAGGCAGAATTACAAACCCAGTCTGACTGTTCTTCCTAGAATTGGGGATTTCGAGCAGACTGAGCGGGGTTTTAATCCAGAATATTTACAGATTTGAAGTCACGCGTCACTCTGGACTCTGCACCTCACAGACAATAAACCCACGAACACAGCACACGTTCAGAAACTGACGTGGAGAGAGCGAGGGGGAAAAGTGTCGGAGGAAGACGTGATGCCAAGTGACACTTGCTGTCTGCAGGATTTCTGCTGCGCGCTAAAAGCGAAGCGTCTCCTCCACAGCAGGGATGCAATTACATAACTTCACTCCCAAACTCAGCTTTCGGCGAAAAAAAGTAGAGGCGAATGAGCCTCTGACAGCCGTAAAAATGAGGGTAAAAGCAGCAAATTGAGCCAACAAGTAGCCTGACGGGCGGATCTTGGATATTTATTCTACTTAAGACGCGTTTTTTTTCCTTTGCCACCTGCAGGACATTATTCCAGTGCATCGGCTCGCTTTGCAAAAAGAGTAATATTATTATTATCATCATTATTATGATGATATGAGAGTCTCACCTGCATGTTTTCCTGTGTTGTAACGGCGACAGTCACGGCTAATTCGTGCCCGGTGCGTCCTCTCTGCACGGACCCTCAACCTCCGACTGCCGCTTCGCTGGATGGATGCGAAGGAATGCGCGCGCACGGCCACACACACGCGCGCGAGGAGGGGGTGGGGTGGAGGGAGGGGTGCGGGAAACGAGCGCACCTTCACATTTGACAGCCCTGATGGTGGAAGGACAAAGTCAATTTATTTCGATGTAATTCCACTGATGCATCCTCCTGAAACAGCAGCTGCGACAAGGTTGAACACCTGGACAGATGTTGACCTGAGATATCAGGAAAACCTCACAACTGGTTTTATTATTATATATATTATATATATTATTATATTTGATGATTTCTTAACTTAGATTTTCATTTTCCTCCTCATGGGGTTGTTACTCAGCTTGATTGTAATAAGAGTTAATAAGCTGGCTCTGCTAAAGGCTGATCACCTGCTAATGCGTTATAGAGCAGTAACAAGCCTTTAATTGCTTCCTTTTGGGGCCGCCAGGTTGGGGAAAAACCCCTCGTCATCATCACATTTGGTCCGTGTTTTTTAGATCAATAGCAATATTCCTCCATTAAAGACGCTTTATGTGTTGCATTTAAAGGCATTATTAATGGTTAATAAATCATTATACAGTTTAAACAGATTAGCTGTAGGGATATTTAAAGTCAGTGTATTTAGCAACAGTTGTACATTATTTAATGTAGCATTGAGCTTGCAAGCAGTGTGTAATTTACAGAGCTTAATGAATACATTGATCAGCCAATTTTCATACAGATATATCTGTATCTATCATTTTACCGTATCTTCTTTATAATGTATAATGCAAATATAGATAATCTGGATGTAATTGTGATGTAGAAAGTAAAGCCCAATTGATCAACTGGCTGGCCGGTACTGGTCTATCAACCACAACGTTAAAACCACTGACAGGTGAAGTGAATAACATTGATCATATTGGTATTATGTGCTGTTCTGATGGAAAACCTTGGATTTTAACATCTGTGTTGATGAGACTTAGACACCCAAATAAACATTGTCCCACAACAAGCACACTCCCTCATGAAAACAGAAATCCCAAATGTCACTGGCCTACCCCTGCAGGAAAATGCCCCCCACCACATGGAAAAAAACATCAACCAACCAGGAACATGTTGAGGAACATGACAATGGACCAACATGTTGATTTGACCTCCAAACTTCCTACACTCCATTGTGATCAAGCATCAACAGGACGCAGTGGAACAAGTTTGATTGACAGAGGCCCCACTGCACAAACCAGAGTACCCAAAGGATCCAGTGCCAACATCCTGGTTCCAGACCCCATAGGACACCCTGAGAGGTCCTCTTGTCCATGTCCAATGGTTCAGAGCATTTTTGACCATATAAGGGGAACCAACACAATATTAGGCAGGTGGTCATGATGTTATGCCTGATCGGTGTATATTAGTATCGGCATATATGTTGTCTAATATAAAAGCTTTACTTCGCATTTAACATAACACAGAAAAAAGATGCTTGAGGTAATTTAGAAACAGTGTCATCACATAGTTTGTCCAACAAAGTGTGCTCCAGCTCTGTTGTTTACAATACTGTCTGCAGCACATGTAGCAGAGCAAGTACCATAGCTGGGCAGACAGTGGGGCAGAGTCAAACAGTGTCTTCATGGTAAGTCACTAACTGATCTGTGAAACACATTGGTTGAAAGTTAATAAACAATAATCCCATATATTTTCCTATTTATTTTAACTTTACCATTCCCTAGAAATCTATATCCTGCCCCAAAAATCCAATATCGATCAAGCTGTAGTAAACTGTAGTAAGTGTGTCTTTCAGTATGCTAGTGTGCTATAAACAAATTATTAATAGCTCACTCTTCTCATAAATAATAAATGGGATATTAAAAATTGAACAAGATCTATTTTTATTAACAATTTATTCATATTTACAATTGCAGGCTTGATCAATTATTGTAATAAACTTATTAATAAAGTATTACAAGTTCTAATTGCAGGTTAGTCACTGATCGAAAGAGTTGTCATGATAAGCCACACCTGGCAAAACAAAACTTGTGCAATAATGGCCTAAAAATGCAATTTCAATTAAGTAATGAACAATTCTTAGTAGTTAACCCTTCACAAGGAGAGCTTTACCAGAAAGTGATGAACATACAATCTGTTAATATTCCCTGCAATAAATGGGAGCTTGAATGCAGCATCTTTAAAAAAGAAAAAACAAAATCTTCACTGTTTCTTTTTATTCATCTTTTCTCCTCCATCAACACTGCAGTCAATTTAAGCGTAAAGAGACAGAGGTTCATTCTATGTGTGTGTGTGTGTGTGTGTGTGTGTGTACAGTACGTGATTGTCATGAGAGTTATTGGTACAGAAATGCAATTAAAACCCTGCTGGAGAATCGGCGTGAGCTCGGTGAGGAACTGAATCAATTTAGGCGACCTTGGCGCTCTCAAAGCAGCCCGGAGCAGAGAGAGAAAGAGGGAGAGAGGGAGACTGTAGCGAGATGCTAAATAGCAATCAAGCCAGGTCAAGCATCCTCACACATCACGTTGATTGCATAATGAACAGCCAAGAAATGTAAATCGCCTGCAGGATGAATGAGGAAAGGCCATCTGTCTAATAAAACTGCTTCCTATTAGCCACCAAAGCTGGAGACACGTTTCCACATGTTTCTGCAACATCCAGACGGTGTGAGGGGTCATTTTGAGCAAACACACATTCACACCGAGTTTGATTTACGAGGCAGCCTGCTGAATATTCATCAGGAGGAATCTTAACATATGCTGCCAGGAGATGATGCTGGATGTAGTAGGGCTAAAGACAAAAGTGTCAAACTATCACCTGAGGCTGCAGATACACAGCATGGACAGAAATCAATGCCTGCAGCTTCCTGAATGTACAAAGATTTATATGCATTTTGTCCTGACAACAAATTCTTACATCTATTCAACTGTACTTTTTGCATCTTGAATACTAATCAGAAATCCACACAGCACTACTGAACTAAATCAAACGTACAGTAACTGCTGTCACAACTCTAGCACCATCAAATCCCACACAGATCCGACTTGTCATTTGTTGTCATGTGTCAGATTTCTGAAATATTGCCAACAGGCTTCAGGAACTCAAAAGCGCTGCAAGACTTAAAATAATTCCTTTTCTCTTCTACAGTTAAAGAGGCACATTCCTCCTGTTCCTTACCTGTGAGAACTCTTTGTGACAGTACTGTACGTTCCTCATCAGACCAGTCCTGGAACTGTTCTATACTTGCTCAAACAAAGAGGACAGAGGTCTGAAACTTCTAGTGAACTCTGAAAGCAATTTCAAGTTAGTTCCAATTTAAAACTGACTGTCTTCCTGAACAGCAACCCCACCAGAAAGCAGAGCGCTCGGTCAGTGTCTGCGAGCTCATTTGTTTTAATGCAGTGCTGGTTCTAAAGAAATGGCCTGTTTGTTAGAGTCTCCTTCCTCTGCTAGGTGTCAGACATCCTTTTAAATCCAGTTGTTTACATGTATCATTTATTTCAATATCACAATTCAATCGTTAACAACTTCTGTTGATGTTCAAACGTTAACACCTCAGTGGTCACAGCAGGCTGCAGGTTAAGAATACTATTTCATATATGCAGTCATTTAAACCAAGTGTTCCTTCTGAATCTCAAAGTATGCTAGCAGTGTTTTTTAAAAAAGTATGTTTCATATTTTTAAAAAATACCAAAAGGACAGCTGTCAGACCCAAACAAACTGCCAAAACAGAAGGAGTCATCCAATTTTCTAATTTCCAATCTGTGACCTGCAGTTTCGTCTGAAAAGTTAATCAAATCTAAGCTTAAAATTGTGATATTTTATCAAAATCGCTTCACTCCACATGTCACATTTAAAAATTCCTAAAAATACATTATTCGCACAAACCAGATTCTGTAAAAAACAAAAAAATCCTTTGGTCCTTCGGTCAAATGTGAAGCCAGTGGTGACTCAGCTATGACCAACAATAATGTGACAAAAATTCTGAGACTTTTTCTGAACTAGGCTGAACTGCAGGCTGTGTTTACAAAGAGTTAATAGGGGGCAAGTATGATGACAAATTATGAGTATGAGCAGTGAAATACCTTTAGTTCACAGAGTTTTTTTCAGTATTGATAACACCTGTGTTACTTGGGGAAATAGTGTACATGTTGATTCCAAGATTTTTTTTTAAATTTTAGTAAAATAAATAAAGAAAATCAACTTTGTTTTCTTTTTATGCTTTATGGCATCACATTTTGTTAAACTGCATAAAAGACAAGAGTTCTATAGAGGTGAGGGACTTGCTATTGCAGTGATAAATGAGTCTACAGTGGGTAAAAATGTGACAGGAATTAACACACAAAAAACAGAAACTGCTTGGGTTACAGGAGAATAATTTAGAAGTATATACTATTTAATCACATATACATGAGGGCATTCTTGTGACTCGTTAACTGAATTGTCAACAAGTGAACTGCTAAAGGAAGCCTTGATAGAATTGTTTTTTTTGTTTTGTTTTGTTTTTTTTGTGTGCTGCATATATCATTCAACCAGCTTGAAAGGTTCTGCTTTGGGCCACAAAACAGGTATAAAACAGACTAACAAACAAAACACACAGGAGATGACAAAAAGAAAGTCAGATGATGACTAATGTAAAGTTTGCTTCACACAAAAGGTTATATGACGAATGTTTGGCAGTGCACAGAACTGTATTTAAGCTGATGTGCCTCTTTTTGGTTTTTGTATTCTCTGCACAGTGTAAAATAAACCCACAAGTGGACTGAAGATCACTGACTCTGCTCTTTTTTCTTCTCAAGTGCGGTAGAATAAGTTAAGTAGAGAGTGGTAGTCAGAAAATCCACCATGACTAGGTTGATAATCACATCTCCACATCTTCAACTGGCAAAATCTAATTTCCAACTGATTCACTTCTCAGAGTGTTTTTGCATTTTATTATTTTTTTTTAAATGTTGATCTGCCACCAAAGTCACAACATGCGCAGCAATCTTTAACAAATTGTCCTTCATACACTGATCCAAGAACTCCACTGAAGGAGTCTGAATAAAATCCTCCACAGCTGATCACTTATTTAAAACCACAAGATGAATACAGCCAATAGTGAAGCAGGTTCAACTCAAGAGTAGCAGCAAAATGAAACTGAAATCCATTGCCTACTGTATACCACCAAATACTATGTAATTCAAGTGCTTGAGTGGGTAATTGTAAGTGGTGCTTAAACACTGTGAATCAGTGATGGAAAGTCAATTGATTAAACCAGCCCCTACAGAAGGCAATGACGCATCTCAGAGCAAAACGTTCTGTCCACATTCACCACCACACTATAGGTGAAGCCACATATTCCCTAAGCAGAACCTGCTGTCTAACACCTAACAGAGGAATAGGACTTAAATATAAAACGTTGCCATAATTAAAATCAGCACTGCATAACAAAACCAAAGGCATGTGTGAATTACTTCACAATCCAATGTGGTTAAATAAACCTTCCTAAATGTTTCCTACCAGAAAAGTTCAAAATCGTATCCTTACAAACTAGACCAAAAAGCCGTGAAGTAAGTCCATTTAAAAAACAGGAAACTGTAGATGTTGCAACCCAACACTGGAGACCACATGAGTTGCACCTAAAAAAATTTTAAGGAACTAAAACATGCATCGATCTGACATAACATTATGACCACCTGCCTAATATTGAGTTGGTCCCCTTATGTGGTCAGAAATGCTCTGAACCATTGGACAAGAGGACCTCTCAGGGTGTCCTATGGGGTCTGGAACCAGGATGCTGACACTGGATCCTTTGGGTACTCTGGCTTCTGCAGTGGGGCCTCTGTCAATCAAACTTGTTCCACTGCATCCTGTTGATGCTTGATCACAATGGAGTGTAGGAAGTTTGGAGGTCAAATCAACATGTTGGGCCATTGTCAGGTTCCTCAACATGTTCCTGATTGTTTGATGTTTTTCCATGTGGTGGGGTGCATTTTCCTGCAGGGGTAGACCAGTGACATTTGGGATTTCCATTAGGATGAGGGAGTGTGTTTGTTGTGGGACAATGTTTATTTGGGTGTATAGTAACCTGACTGCAAGCAGAACCAAATCAAACAAGGTTGTAGTCAGAGGACAGACTGGCTGATTGGCAGCACCTTGTATAGTAGAACCAAGCCAAGTGTACTGAATCCCCATGAAGGACCAACTTCACCCATCAGACCCCTGCAGAGACAAGCCTGTCCGGGGGGTCGACACAGTGTAAACAGGTAATTTACAACACCAACATGTTACACCAGCAAAACAGAACCAGGAGCAGAATGATATAAGGACAATTCAGCGATTCCTCTCTGGACATGGTGAGAATAATCAGTCAGAGGGTCCAGATGTTTCTGTTGGAGACATCCAGCTCTTTATAAATGTGTCTGTAGACTGTCATCGCCATGTTCCCATCAAATACAGAGCAAAGATCAAACTACAGCTGGCTCCAACTTCAGCTGTGGAATAACAATCAGAGCTCAATCGACATGTTTCCCCATCAGACTATATTAGCGTTTGGATTAGTAAAGTCACAAACTCATTTTCATTTCCATGTTTATTCTGAGACTATGTTATCCGTTATATTTTAAAAACTATAAAATATCTATACAGGAACTTGACGAGCATAGATATGAGATATAGATTCTCAGTGGAGTAAACTCGACTATTGATGCTTTATTTTTTATTCCTGTTGACTGCAAGACATTTTTAAGCCATTCTGTTGTTCCACAGAACATAATTCTTTGACAGAGACAGATTAAAGCACTAAATCCTTGCACTTGTTGATCTTTTAAGATTTGCAGTAAGAACCTACTTAGTGGTTTGAATGATGTTTTTATATTTGTTCTTTACTTGCTCCTAAGACTGTTTAATGCCAGCAGAGTTGCAGCAGAAAGAAAAAGGATCAAATTGTCTTAGGTGCCGTATAAAAGGCCTCATCTAGGCGACACATTTAATGGAATATACAACTGTAATTACAGTCACATGTAGTTGTGCCTTAATGATGGGGCAGTGATATTGATAAGCCTATTCACTTATGCACTGGCACAGTCATTTGCCAGCTTTTCCTCCTGCTCTGGCTGCAGAAACAGTGTTGTTGGATTACACTCTTAAATTCCTCATATTTGTTTAGAATTAAAGTCAGGCTGAATTACTGATAGTGTGATCGTGTGACCACAGTTATGAGGATTAAGTGAAGCCACATAATTCAAAGTCATCCTGGGTGTGTGGAACTTCGTTGTCGGGGCCCCAGGCTGCATCTGTTATCAAAACACACATTTAATGAAGAGGCTGCCGACTCCGATTTGTTTCACTTCTGTTGCATCAAATTTGGTGAAGCTGTAGTTGAGAAGTTCAACAACAAGTTCATTTTTAAGGCTGTTATTTACTCACCAGTTATGATTCGGCAGAAGTAAAAGAAAAGTCATTTTTTGCAGTAGTTTTTCCAACTCTCAGTCTGACCTGGTGATAAAAACACAGAGATTTTTTGGACTTCAAACTTCTCCCAAGTGTCTCTCATCCAAAGAGCCCAAGGTTGCTCATTTTGGTTTTGCAGCTGCTACTGACTGGATGTTTTTTTCCCAAGGTGAAAATTTCAGAAAAACATCCGATAGTTTACCATTTATTTTAAGAAAACATCAAAGCCAAATATTCCAGCCAGAATCTCTTCATCACAGCAATCAGTGACTCACAAACACAGCAGCACAAGTCTGATGCTTTATCCTTTTTTCCACTGAGCGTAGCCCTGAGTGCTAAAGTATCTTTACACATAAAACTCAAATTATATCAACGCAATTTGATGGGGATTTTAAAGCCAAGTCTCTAGTTATCGAAATGAAAAGTCCTTGTGGAGCACATTCAGAATCCTGTCACACACTGTTTAATTTAACAGCAGGATTAAGTGCCTCGGGAGGTTTAAATAAAGTAGCGAGCAAACTGCCTCAACTGTGTTTAATGTTAGCCGCATCCCTGACAAGCAGCTGATTTAAAGTTTGTTCTTAACCAGTTGAGAAAAACAATTTCACCTCGAGGTCCGTTTAGTAGCTGTTCTGGAGCGTTCAGTCGTGTCGTCTGAAAGTTTTTCTTTAAGGCTTTCTGCTTGAGTTGGCCTAAAACTTGAGACAATGGGCAAACGTTATCTGCATTTTGCTCGGCTGGTGATTCTTACTTTAAGCGCTGCACCCACAGTCACTGTCAGCTACCTGTAAAATAAGTTACCTTTATTCTTTTACCACTTTATACACTACTACGCCACAACTTCCTAATATTGTGTATTTCCACCTTGTGTTCCCAGACAGCTCTGACCCATTGGGGCTTGATCACAGGACCTCTGTGGCGTCTGGAACTGGGAAGTTGGCAGCAGATCCTTTGACTCCTGTGGGTTTTGGTTTAAGCTTCTTCTGGCTCATCCATGGATTAACTATCTAAATAGTTTATTTTTCAGACAACTGGCTGAGCAAACAATCTCCGATTTTTTGCAAAGATTTAATGTTTCTCTGGAGGTCAAGGTGTACCTTTATGAGCTGAGGACATGCTCCATCTTTCCATGCTGAATAAAACAGATTCTCTGAAAAATGCATAATCACAAAGCTGACAACAAGGCTGCTCTTCTTGTTAAAGTTTTCTTTACGCAACAATAATCATCTCCAATATACTGTGGCATTTGTGAATGAAGAGGAAATACACCGATCAGCCACAACATTAAAACCAACTGCCTCATGCCGCCATAACAGCTCTGACCTGATGGGACCTCTGTGGTGTTTGGCACTGGGACGTTGGATGCAGATCCTTTGGCCCCTGTGGGTTTTGGTTTTAGCTTTTTCTGGCTCATCTCTTTGGCACTGGGACGTTGTGGAGGTGGAGCCTCCATAGATTGGCCTTGTTCCAACACTTTTGTGAAAGCTTGATCCGATTGGGATCTGTTGAGTTGGGAAGCAGAATCAATGTTTCAGGCTCTCGGACAAGTTCCTTGAGCCGTTCTTGTGCAATATTTGTAGTGTGGAAGGGAACCATCATCCTGCTGAAGAAGACTTTGTGACTTCAGTGACTTTTTCCACTGGGGGATGTGCTCTAAGCAGCAATGTTTAGGTGGGTGGTACATGTCAAAGCAATGTCCACATGAATCCCAGGGCCCAGGGTTTCCCAGCAGAGCAGAGCACCGTAGTGAGGCGATAAATGTCATTCACTTCACCTGTCAGTGGTTTCAGTGTTGGATTCTGATCAGTGTATGCAAACACATTTTTTAGGGAAACGTTGTATTTTAAATCACTGCATTGGTCAAACTCAAGATCAAGATTCCTTTTATCTGTCTGTCACTCAGGCTGCACATCAAAAGATGCAAAGCTGCATGAAATTTCGAAGCAAACACTGAAAACACCTAAAAAAAACCAGATAATAGAAACAGTGAACTGTGCAAGTTAAAATATTAAATTGCAATACATAAACAAATGATGTCGTGAATACTGCACAGAAAATCCATTAAATATTGTCTAGCTATTTTTCAAATGAGGATATTTATACAAAATACACAATCAAGTAATAAGTAAAACGTGGTGTCTTACCACAGATTAACCTGCGAGTATGCAAGTCATTAAAACTCGCTTCAAGTCGCCACCTACATCATTAAAATGAGACACATGAGAAAGCATCAATAATAATGATACGAATCACATCAATGAAAAAGGCATAATGAGATGAAGTCTTTAGCACATCTCTGCTTGTTATAAAGGAACTGATGTAAAATTCTCCATTAAAAACCACCTATATGTTAGTTTGGGAAGGTTTTCCATCAGAGGGCACAAAGAGGTAAGTCATGGTCAGATAATCAAGCATTAAGGGTTTAGATGGTAATTACTAAGTATGATGTATGAGAAAGAGAATAACAAATGATTATGCAGATTTCAATGAATGGGTCGTTAGTAGAGTTAATTAGTAATGACTTATGAAGCAGGTAAAGATATTAATGAACTATTTATTACCTAATGATCCATTAATACATCTTCCATTCTGTTCTCTTATTATTGTCACTTGGGCGAGTCATTAATTATCGGATTGTTCTTTTGTTCCTCGGTAACTGCTCACATTTTTCTGCGTTGTAAAGTCTTACCTTTGTCACTAATGTTTTCAGTTGAACACAGATTTTATTTGCGGGACTTTTTCCTTGAAATGGATACTTGTGGTACTTCAACCTCATCGCTTCTCTGATCACAAACCTTTTAACAGATTCAGAGCTTCTTTTTGTCGTCTCAAGGACAGAAATATTTGCTAAATATCTGCAGTTTGGTGAGAAAAATACTGACTGAAAATAGCACAAATGGATGAGGATGTCCAACATGATGCGACCACTCTGGAGTAGAAAGGTCACTTGTACTTGAGGCTCTAATCTCCAAAGTGACTAACAAAGTGGATGTTTTTATCAAATCCGTCAGCTCGTGTTATCTCCATCTTCCTCTCCGGCTTTATCTCTACCTCGCTCGCTTTGCATAACACGACTGCATTGTAAGTTCACAGCTGCCGTCCTACAAATAGCTGCATGTTCTCTCACTGGTTGAGCATCACTGAGGGGCCACTGGAGAAGGAGAACGGCATATTAATGAACATTTGTGCAGCAGACACACACAACCTTTAACCTTCCTCTGTTTGTCCTCTCTCTTTTTCTGTCTTTGTTTGACTCAACCGTCCAGGTTCAATATCTCATTCTTTCACGCACACACACTATCCAGCATTTGATTTGTCCTCCTCGCGGCAAGAAAGGATAACAGTTATCAGAGAGAATGGCTCAGTGGGACAAACAATCAGTGCAAGGGTCAGCTCCATCTGAACTCCTCCAGCTCGCACAGAATAAACACGATGGAAAAGGCTCTTGCTGAAGATCGACATCGGCTCTGTGATCCCCGTGGGGGAGTGTTGGTGGGGTATCTGATGGATGAATCTGCTGCTGGTTCTCCCCCAACTGTAGTCTCTGAGATGCCCTGAGATGGCTTTTTTTGTGACTGAACGGACATGAACCGATTCTAAGGTGTGTGCTCCAGTCCTATCAGTCACATTGGTTAGTGCTACTTCTTTGTATTAAATGGATTCATTTCCGATCTCTAATCTTACTGATTAGCCACAACATCAAACCGTCTGTCTAATATTGTGTAGGTCCAGATGCTCGATCAGACTGGGATCTAGGAAGTTTGATGGTCAGTGTTTTGGGCTCTTGGTCGTGTTCCTCAGTGTGGCTCATTGTTTTGCTGCTTATGGATGCCCTTGCTAGGGGTTGCTATGTCTGTTCGGTCTGCAAGAATGTCTAGGTGGGTGGTACGTGTCAAAATAGGCTGATTCACTAGATGTAAACTTCAGGTACCAGCTTTCTCCTCCCCTTCCACTGTCTTTTTAAAATCCACTTCACTACTGACAACAACAACTGTTGCGCACCTGCTTGGTTTTTCAGTGAATTAGCCATTTTAATTATGGTGCTTATATCCCTGCAAGCAAATGTTCCACCGAAACAGTTCTCCTCTCTGCATTTTGCACCATTGCAGCATCTTTGCTTCGCTGCCCAAGATGACAGTAACTAGTTTATAGAAATTCAAACAATCCAGAGCTTGTTTTTCTTCCTATAGCAGAATGAACCTGGGGTGCAGCCAGACTATTCTCCAGCACTGACAGATACATCTGTTTATACAAGACTTTCATCAAGGTTACATCCACATGAATGCCAGAGTCCCAGGTTTTCCCGCAGGACAGCGCACTGCACTAAAGTGATCAAGGTTGTCATGTGGCTGATCAGTTTAAATCAAGGTGACTTGACTTGACTCTGCTAAAGAGTGAAGACTCCCTCCAGGACACAAGAAGCAACACCTGTCAAACAGAAGTTGAGGCAAAGCTGGGGGTTCTTACATTAGAGACATGTAATGTGGGGAAACATGTACGGGGTGTATCTGAGAAAGCTACAGTGGAAGAAAAGGTTTTTGTGAAGACCAAATCAACTGACCTGCTCTTTTTCTCTTAAAAATATTCAATATTTGAGTTGTAAAAGGCTCTGCTGCAGCGGTTTGCATGTTTTATGACATTTATCACTTTAAAATAAAGCAATGCTAACTCAGGACTCCTTTTTTAGGGTTCAGAGCATAAATGTTATCCTCCGAGGGATTTTTTTGCTTTTTAAACTCCAGTTCTTCACAATAAAAGTGTCGAACAAGCTTAAGTTTCTGATTCTTTTCTCTCCAATTAATCATCTCATGGCTCCTTTGGGAGGTCGTAACCCCCAGTTTGTCAACAACTTCTAGATAAACACATAAACTGTTGTAATAAACAGATGGATCCTCATCTATTCCCTCTGGGTGAGTTGTGCTTTGTGGGTTTGTGATTAGACGTTGAGCATTTGGGTCCATGTAAAGGGGCAGATTCAACTGTGCTATTAAACAATGCAACCAATAAATTCCACTGGAGTTGCAATTTCTGTTGAAGTGGACTGAATAGAAAATCTCGAATGCTTTGTGTACTTATGATCTACATTGAGATCAAAAAGACAAACCCAATTCAGCACGTCAAACATGGTCAGACAGCATTAACCTCCAGAACACCGTCAGTAAAGTACTACTTCTTGGCACAGATTCTTCCAAAACACGTTACTCCAGTGATTCACATCATCTTCACTGGCATCCGCAGTGACTCTTCATGCCCTGTGGCTGCCCTTTGAACTATTTTTAAAAATCACTTAAATCTTCGTCCTCTTGCCGTTTGATGTAAAATCGAGGTCTACTGGGACCATCTGAGCATCCTGACCGCTCACAGATGATGTTAATTGCTTAATTGTATCATGCAGCACACTTAGAGCTTTGTTCAATGTTATTTTGAGTCATTTACTCAGACTTCTGTTTCAATTTGTCACATTTATGTGTCCATGAAACATAAAATAGAGCATATCATGCACAATAGAGAAGAAAAATGGAGAGGCTCAAGGAGGTATGAAAAAAATACTCGGTATAATAAAAAGCTGTACTTGTTTCTACCTCCTTGTTTAATTTGTCTTTATTTATCTGACTTGGCAGGTGCAGCAGCATGATTTCCTCATGTAGCTCATTCTTTAATGTGATTATCTGGGGCATCAAGAATTTAGTTTGTTTGTTTTAACTGGTTTGGAGTTTCCAGCCGTCACCTTAATTACATGTCAGTCTCCTGGCATCCGCAGAGATTCATCTTTTGACTGATGATATCCAGAGTTGAATCAAAGTGATGAATATTGCTTCTAGAGCAGGGAGGCAGATGAAAACACCTGAAATTAGCATGACTTTGAGCTGCAGCAGGGCGACACAAGCTGAAGGCCGAGACAGAAAACAGAGAAACACAATCAGCTGGAAACACCTGGTAAATGTTTCAGACGAGGGTCATTCAGCTTTTGACCATTTGAGTTAAAATTAGAGGCCGATTTCCACGTCTTTTTCCACATCGACAAGACAATCCCCCTCCCACAGCAAGATTAGCCACGGATTCACACACTTCCTCCTTTCGCTACTGTAAACTAATGGGCATGAATCTACGGCGCGCCTGTCGGATTAAAGCCCATCGCCGTGACGGAAGGACGAGGTGGTGGATGTTGGTGGGTGGGGGGGGGACTGATCAAAGCTCTGTAAAATCCAGTCTGCTGCAGGCTGAGAGAGAGAAAAAAGAGCGGAGATTCCCCAAGAAAGAGCCCCACAGCTGGAGTGATTCGTCCGGTAATTTGCTTTCACCTTTGGAGGAAGCTGAAGACTAACAAAGACACACACAAAACAGCAGCAGCTCGAGAGTAATTCGCCCCTCAGAAGGATTTCATGTTTCTATGGAGAAGAATGTCTATTTTTAGAAGCGATATAAATAGATCTTTCTGTAGCTCCAACGCTTGGAATCACGTCTGAATATTCCCAGCAGCCTTTACTGTATATTGTTTTCTTATCTGTGCGTCTCTGTGGACCGGTTTTTCTAAATCACGCAGCCAAAGACTCTTCCACGGTCCTCCTGAGAGTGTTTCTGTGTGAATGACAATTTATCTCATTGACATTAGTGCTGAGCTGCATGGGCTCACTGACACCACTCAGGATACGAGGACAATAATAGGTAAGAGGTTGTCACATTCATCAAGATGCTCTCTACAGCCCGCGTGGGACAAATAAAGCCAACAGCAGCTCGGAGATAACAAACCTCTTTACACACAGAGGGATACGTGTAGCTGGATGACGTCCTGTCCTCCTGAGCGTCAACCTCAAGACGCTCTAAAGTGAGATAAATAATCCTCAGAGTTCATCAGACGCGAAGCAGGAGAGGGACGCCGGCGACTTACTGTGGAGGCGAGGTGGGGGTGAGACAGGGAGCAACTTTGTAGCCGTGGAAACAGTTGCTAAGTAGCAAACCGGTGCATCCCCGGACAGAGAGGGACAAAGATCTGATTATGATGGGTGGGGAAGTGCAGAAGAAGAAGAGAGAGGAAAAAACATCCTCAGCTCTCAAAAGATTTTTCAGAGTTATGCATGACAGTTGGGAGCAAAACTGGAGGACTAAAAGAAAATCAGTAAGTTGGTTGTTTGATGCTTAATGAAGAGGATCACTGTCAAGCAAAAACTATGAATCTCCAACAAAGCAACAAGTTAAGATTTATTTCATTATTCAACAAATCGAGAAAATAAAAAAAGCACAACTCAAAAGTTGCTGAAACACAAGTTGATGCCGTTAAACTGTTTGTTTAGTTAAGACACCTAAAACCTGCAAAAACAGGTTTAGAAAATGCACATTTGTTGTTTACTACTGAAAAAGACAAAGAAAAGCAGGAAATCTTCACAACTGAGGACCAGGATTTAGGGAAGCTTGGGCATTTTTTCTTGATTGTTCTGACTATTAAGCTTTAATACAAACATTATCTGTCATCATATCCTAAGTTCCCGAAGTTACCACTGCTGTGTTTCAAGTGTAAATATGCACATTATTCTTAATTTGAAGCAGCACTTGTGTGTCTGCCGCTGCAGGTATTTGTTCAAGACAAAGGAAAGACTCTCAGCCAGCTGTCAGCAGCAGACTGGACTTCAGTAGGTCCATTAATGTTTCTACAAAATCCTGACAGTGAAACCTGAACAACAATATTGATTCAGACATTAATCTAACACGTTTCAGGTTCGTCTGAGTGACATTAATAGCTGTATTTTGACAGGCATGTCAATATATCATGAAATACATACCTAGACCTAGATCAACACCGGTGGGGTGACGGTGAGTGATGCTGAAAGATCCAAAATATGATTCTATGAGCCTAGAAAAAATGAGTGATGATGTGTTCGGGTGCATGAACATGATGCACTATGTTTAAAGAAGTTGAACAGACTGTAATATGTAATATTACATATAGATATGTAATATATCTTAACAAACAGAAATACTGAAAAGAAATAGGAAATAACAGCAGACATATCTGTTGACAGGGATCATTAAAGGACAACATATATGTAATGTTTTTATTTTTTAATTGAGCAGGGACAGATTGCTATTTACTCAGTATCAGGGCAACATGACACCAAAGAATGAGTGGTCATGCTGTAGTCTGCAATGTTCTGCATTAACTGTGAATAAAGGCGAAATACACCAATCAGACAGCATTAAAACCACCTCCCTAATACTGTGTAGGTTCTCCTTGCGCTGCTGAAACAGCTCTGACCCACTGGGGCATGGAAATGGAACCTCTTCAGGTGTCCTCTGCTGCTTTGCACAGGCAGGATATCCTCTGGATCTTGTGGGTTGTGGAGTTGGAACTCCGTAAATCGAGCTTGTTGTGATGCATCCTGCAAATGCTTGATCAGATTGCGATCTCAAGAGATTGGAGGCTGGATCAAGGCCCTGAGGTCTTTGTCGTGTTACTCGAGCTGCTCCTGTGCAGTTCTTGGTTTGTGGCAGGGTATATCGCCCTGCTGCTGCAAACTGAGAGTGAGCTTGGTCTGCAACAGTGTTTAGTTATGTGGTACATGTGAAAGTATCGTCCACATGAGTACCAAGGTTTCCCAGCAAAGCACCGTACTGTCACAAGATATTCAAGGCCATTTACTTCACCTCTCAGTGGTTTGAATGTTGTGGCTGACCAGCGTTTGAAAAATGGAAGTATTTTTTTGAAACTGGACAACCAGACAGTTTTCTTTAAGCATCAGCAACTTTTCTTTCAACTAAAAAAACCCTGACAGGATCCAACTTCCCACATAGAATAGAACAGAAGAGAATAGAAATGCTTTTTTGATCCTCAATGAGAAATTCTGTTGTTAAAGTATAGCAAGCAGGAAGGGTAAAGTGAACACCACCACAATACAAATAAATAAGAAATAGGAAAAATATACTAAAGCACAAAAAAGTACAAAAGATTAGAAAATGTACTCAACTGAAGTGAAATGTTGAGTGCTAAATATAAAAATATAGAGTGAATGAGGAAATTAAAGTCCTGTAAACAGCAGGGCAACATGTGCAAGTAGTGCAACGAGTATAACAGCAGCAGAAGAAACTGCAAAAACAACACAGATGCTACAAAGCAGAGTGCTGAGAGCTCTCTGCCAGCCAGAGGTGAGAAGTTAAACCAAGTTATTGCAGTGGGTAGAAATAATTTTCTATATCTGTCCTTGTGCCAGCGAAGCTGAACCAGTCTGTTGGAGAAACTGCTCTGCTGCCTGTCCAGTAGTGGGTGAAGTGGGTGGTCAGGATCGTCATGAATGGATGAGTTTGTTCAGTGTACTCCTTTCCATCACAGCTTCAAAAGTGTCCGGTTTGCAGCCAATTGCAGAGCTGCCTTCCTGATCAGTTTGTTCGGTCTGTTGGTGTCCCCGGCTATGATGCTGCTCCCTCAGCAGACCACTGCAAAGTACAGGGGACTGGCCAAAACAAACTAATAAAAGCTCTCCAACATCTTGCTGCACACCTTGAATGGTCTCAGCTGCCTCAGAAAATAGTCGGCTCATCCCCTTCTTATACACAGCATCAGTGTTGATCATCCAATTCAGTCTGCTGCCAATGTAGACACCCAGGTACTTGTAGTCCTCCAAATAAAGGCTTGCTTGAGGTGATACTCAAACGTGACACACTGTTCATAGAGTTTATACTATCTACACTATTTATACTGTTTATACTGCTCATACCACTATTTACTAGACTGAGATGACGCATTTCATATTGTATCCATTGTTGTATCCATATATATATATATATATATATATATATATAGTGTTGTGGCAGTTCATGCTTGAAAAGAACTAGCTCAAAGTTCAGTTCATTCACACATATGAAAATGAACTAGTTGATGTTCATAGCTCACTTTCAGTTCACAGTCCTAAAAATGATTTAGTTCACGTTCGTTTGTTACATTTTTTTAACTAGATAAGACACTATGTTACCCAACAGAACCAAGTGCAAACGTCAGACTGACATTCAGTTCAGCGTTCACCAAGATATATATATATATAGAGAGAGAGAGAGAGATCTATATATATATCTATATCTATATAGATAAATAGATAGATAGATATAGATATTTATAGATATTCATATATTAGTGTGTTCATAGTACTCTGTCCATTAGTGTTCATTCTGTTTATACTGTAACATAATCATATATACCATACTGGAAATAATGTACTTGTACTGCTGCTTTTGCAGTTCTGGGTAGGTGCTAAACTGCATATTGTTGTCTTTGTACTTTGACTCAGTGCAATGACGAAGCTGGATCTGATCTGATCTGACCTACAGGTGTTGGACATCAGGTTATCAGTTGCTCTGCAGTTCTCCTCTTGTGAATCTCTGACCAAACGTTTGTCCTAAAAACTGAAAATTGCTCAGATAGGGGAGTGCATGGTGCGTTTTTGTGAGGGAACTTAAGCTGTCAAGTTACAATGGTCAATGTGACCACATCAACACCAGTGACCATATTGATTATCTTGTCCCACCTGTGCTATTTACACTCAGGCGTGACTCCTGAACAACGTCAACGCTCCTCCATCTTCCTCCTCATCCTCTCCCTCGGTGCTGTGAAATCTGAGTGACAGAAAACAGGGACAAAGAGGATATCCCATTAATATGCTAATCCATGCGGGGATGACTTGAACACGTGGAGTATAGTCAGAAATACATGTGTGTCAACCATGAGGCACGCTGTGCAAAATCAAAGCTCAGGGAGGAAAGAGGAAGGAGGAAGGAGCTGTGGCAGTTTGCATAAAAACTAATCGTGGCAGATTTGGGGAGAGGGAATCCCCACGTCCACACACCAAAACAAACCTGACATTGCCTCAAAATCCCTGCAACAGGAAGCGTAGGATCTGAAATATTCAACAGAGTGGCTTGCAGGTAGACTGTGCACCATGTGTGACTGGTATGTCCTTGCCATGTGTGGCCCTGTTCGCGCTGTGCAGGCATCAATAATCCATGCAACCTGCTCATGTGGAGAGACAGCAGCGCACTGAGAGCTTATATAAGAGAGTGTCAGGTCTGAGAGTTGGGATTGACCCTCCGGGACCTGACTGACTGACACGAGCACAGAAACCACAAGAACATGATTC
The DNA here is from genome assembly GCA_024666655.1 of Dascyllus trimaculatus. Lineage (NCBI taxonomy): Eukaryota > Metazoa > Chordata > Actinopteri > Pomacentridae > Dascyllus > Dascyllus trimaculatus. The sequence goes on along the minus strand of CM045449.1, from coordinate 23,951,017 downwards.
TTCTTACGAAAGAGAAACAAGGAGGCTTTTATCCGCTCTGCAGCATCAGTGCAATATACTTTCAGCGAGCATCTACTGTATGCTTTCACGTCTTTCATTTACAAGCGGTTAGTTTCGTCGCCGATAAGGCTGATGGTGGCTTCAAAGATGTCACTGGCATCTCCCCAGCCTCACTGACCCGGGGGATGAGCGAGAACAACCTGCCCTCTCCTCTGTCTCAGTAAATGTGGTGCGTCGGTAGACTCCCTCTGCCTCGCAGAGAAAGACAGAGATAGACAGACTGAGAGAACGTTTCATCCCATTCCCCTTATCTCCCTGGCCAAAATCCCCTGCCTCCAGAAAGCAATTTAAAGGCCAGACAGAGACAGAAGAGAGAGAGAGAGAGCGAGCCAGAGAGATGCAGGAATGCAGCCTCACGATAACACATCAGCTTCACTTGAATACAACAAGCTACATCCCAGACAAGTGTATTGCACTAAGAAGGCAATAAAATATAAAGCAATGACATAAAATAAAATTTAAAACTAGCGGCACGTCGGAAACATAATCTTGAGCATGTCATGCTGTTTATTCTTGTTTTATCAGTGAAAGCCTGAACACTGCTCAAAGCCTGGTAAAATGTTACGCAACTACAGTAAACCCACAATAACACAACATCATTTAGATAATATATGTTTGACTATGGTGACTAACTTGTGGGGGAACTGTAAACTGTTTTGTTTACTAGTATAATCTTATTCTGTTGAACTCACAGAATAATAATAATAAGTAAACATCAACAGTGTTCTGTGTGATAGGATGCTGTAACATTTCTGCTTGTAGAGCCAAATGGCTTTTTGAGAACCAACCTCCCTTTGAAGAAGAAACATCCATCCTGACACCCTGTTGTGTTTTTTAGAGCTACACAGCTGCAAATGGCATCCCATTTCTGAAATGTGATTTTTCGCTTTGTTGCCGAGAGCTACAGACTGTTAGCTTAGCACAAAGACGGGACACATGGAAAAAGTTACCTGCGTACCAGCGCATAATCAGATATGTTCATGATCAACTTCATAATCAATGATGTCACTCAGTATTTTAATCTGATGAATTTTTATTCCACTTTAGTTCATTTCAAGAACTGCACTTGGTCAGTATGAACATCAGCATGATAATTTTAGATTATATTGCCGACAGCAATGTCTGAATCGATTCAGCATCAGTGTTTCCAAAGACCCAAGGCTTTGAAAACATGGGAGTACTTCAAATGATCACAGCGGGAACATGTGGTTTGTGCACTCTGCAGCGTTTCGATGGTAGAACACATGCAGAAACATGTAAAGAGAAAAAAAAACAGGTGTTATTTGGCACTGAGGCACTTTGCACCCATTTGTTTTTCTCCTGCTTTATTTGCTCAAATATACTGTATTTTAATAAAGCCGAATTTCCAATAAAGCTGTTCCCATTTACATATTTTTCAGTTTCTGTTGTCAGACAGTGGAATAAGAGTAAAATAGTGACTGAAACGTGGCTCATTAAGACTAAATGCTGAGCTGCTGCTGCCCTGCACTGCTACAGTCCAGATTTTGACAAACAGGAGTTTAAAAAATGATTGCAGCGTGAGTTAAGCAATATTTTCATAGAATTTAATGCAACTGCCAAAGCCAAAGAACAATTACACAATAAGGACAATAGTAGTTGCTTTAGTAGCTTGTAAAATATCCACTGTGTCCATGTTGTACTTTGCATGTTAAAGAGGTTTGATAGAAGTTTAACCCTATAGCATTGCACTTTAATGATCAAAAGTAATATTATCTACTGTGCTGCAATGCACAACAAAATACAGTCTGTCAAAATAAAATGAACTTGAATGAAATGGTCATTTTGCTTGTTTTAAGGAAAATACATTGTTTGGATTAATCGACTAATCTGTAGAAGAGTTAATGGATTAAATGCTAAAAAATTTAGTGGCTACCCTTGTACCAGCACTTCTACAGCTGTCATAAATCTCATTAAAATCTCACTTTTTAACTCTATGCTTTATTGTGTGTTTATCAAACAAGAATTAATGTGTGAATTAGTGAACTTTAGAGATACTGGTAGGCAGATGTTATTTTTTGTATAAAGCCACATAAGCCGTTTCCTCAGTCCCAGTGTTTATGCTAAGCCAAGTTGGTGGTGACCAGGATTTTTCCCAATATGTCAAAGATTAGTCTTTACTGGTGTCTTGTGTCATTCTCTTTTATTTGTGGTTTCAGCACTGGTGATTTAGTATCTTTGGTACTCTGTTATATCTGATCTGTGCTGCTTTTGCAATTGACAAGCATGATCTGTTTGAATAGGAAGATTAAAAACCGTAATATCACACTTAACAAGCAGATCACTGTTGAAGACAGCTCAGTAAACACCACCTTCTATTTCATAGTTGTGTGATATATACACTGATCAGTCACAACATTATGACCACTGACAGGTGAAGTGAATAACATTGATCATATTGGTACTATGTGCTGTTCTGATGGAAAACCTTGGATTTTAACATCTGTGTTGATGAGACTTAGACACCCAAATAAACATTGTCCCACAACAAGCACACTGCCTCATGCAAATGGAAATCCCAAATGTCACTGGCCTACCCCCACAGGAAAATGCACCCCACCACATGGAAACAACTTCAACCAATCATGTTGAGGAACATGACAATGGTCCAACATGTTGATTTGTTCTCCAAACTTCCTACACCCCATTCTGATCAGGATGCAGTGGAACAAGTTTGATTGACAGAGACCCCACTGCAGAAGCCAGAGTACCCAAAGGATCCACTGCAAACATCCTGGTTCCAGACCCCATAGGACACCCTGAGAGGTCCTCTTGTCCATTCCCAATGGTTCAGAGCATTTTGGAGCACATAAGGGGACCAACACAATATTAGGCAGGTGGTCATAATGTTACACCTGATTGGTGTACGTAGTAACTCCAAACTACTTCAACATACACAGACAAATTAGGATTTTAAGTAAGATTGATAAAGTCAGTATAAAACAAAAGTTATGCACCCTCTGCTATGCAGCTCTGACTCAAAGACAAATTGCCTGACTGGCCTGATTTTGTCGATATCTTCCCCTAACATCAAGTATAACTCAGTCTTACAGCTCTGACATTATTATGAAGCATCTCTGTTATTGGGGCCATTTCAGAAGCGGAAACCCCAATCAGGATGAACCCTCTTCGCTCTGTTCCAGGAAATAATTAATCTTAACCTGGATGGCAGTGGTTAATTAAATATTGAGGCAGCTTAAGCGGCTGCACTGTCGCTTTGCTTTATCGGTCACTTCGTAAGATGACAGTCTCATCTCTTTTCCCTGCTCTGCATCTGGAGACACACTCTTCTTTCCTTATCTGGAACAGCGGCTCTATCAGATTATCACACAGCTGCAGCAGACACACTGTACTTTAGAAAATAAAATACTTTGAGTACAGCTGCCCTCACAAGTCTCAGGAACATTCCAGTACAGACCAAAAAGCTGGTGAGAGCTGGTATGAATTCAGACAACTCAAACAGACACACAGGTATTGGGAATTATGAAGCGCATTTATCAGATGAATCCAACATAAATAAATCCATAAAAAATAGAATCCTCTTTTCCTCCTGCTGGGTGCAAGCTCAGCCCTTTCAGCAGATGAATTCTGACTTTCCAGAGGAGTCTGCGATTACAGTGGCAGCCAATCTACTGTGAGGTTATAATCTGCTCAGTCTATGCCCTCCTGCCTCCATCTCAGGCTGCTTTTATTCTTTATTCAGCAGCACAGGTATGAGCAAAGGAAGATTTTATACTGACGATTTGAAAAAAAGAGAGACAAAGTGCCTTTTCATGGGAACATGGTGGGGGAAAAAAACACATGTTCTTAAAGGCTAAATCTGACTTCGTGGGAAATGTTCACTTTCTTGCCAACAGTTAAAGATGAAAAGACTGATTGTTAAGTAAGAATAAACCACCTAGCTTAGCTTAGCCTGTCTCCAGAGGTAAAACAATCCATCTATCAACACCTCTAAAGCGCACTAATTAACACATGATATTCTGTTTAATCTTTACAGAAACTGAAGGGTAAAAAACAAACAGTTTTCCAGTGACCAGTAATGCTCTCTTGGCTCGTTGCCTGGCAACTGCTGAACAGGGAACATGAGTTAACTCAATAAAATGTTGAATTGTCCTTTTTACACTTCAATTTTCTAAATGGATTAAAGAAAAAAGACACGACAGGATCATTAGTGAGCTTAACACGTGCTGGTTGACTTTGATTTTATCACCCTTGGACTGAACCGGCTAACAAACACTGTTACCAGTGTGTCTGCTACGATAAGCTAACTAATTTTGTGCAGTCTGTATGCTAGGCTAAGTTAACTTCATTATAGCCTTAACCTTGCCTTGTCTGTGTGCTAAAGTAAGCTAACTAATCTTGTGCAGTCTGTATGCTAGGCTAAGTAAAATTAATTACAGCCATAACCTTGTCCAGTCTGTATGCTATGCCAGACTTACTATAGTCTTGACTTTGATCAGTCTGTGTGCTAAGTAAAGCTAAAAAAATGTATGCAGTCTGTGTGCTATACTTGGGCAGTGTGTATGCTAAGCTAACTAATCTACAGCCTTAATTTTATCCTGTCTGTATGCAAGGCAAAGCTAACCAAACTACTGCTGTAACTTGTCCAACCGATATGCTAAGATGAACTAACATTTTTTTTTGCAGTCCGTATGCTAGACTAAGCTAGCTAAACTACAGCATTAATCTTGTCTTGTCTTTATGTTAGGCTAACCTAACCAAAGAAAAAAAAGTGTAGTCTGTGTGCCATGCCAGGCTAGCTAAACTACACCTTTAATTTTCTGTACTGCGTATGCTAGGCTATGCTAACAAATCTTGGGCAGATTTGTTCAGCTACGCTAAGCTAACTATTGCCTTAGTCTTTACAGTCTGCTAGGATAGAAAAATTAAAGCCTTAACCTTGTCCAGTTTGTGTGCTAAGCTAAGCTAGCTAATTGTGTGCAGTCTGTATACTAGGCTAAGCTAGCTACACTACATCTTTTATCTTGCTCTGTCTGTATGCTGGGTCAAAGTAGCCAAATGATGGCCTTAATTGTAGTACTTAAAAAACACAAAGAAATTAATTTATCACAAACAGGCCAAGAAACTGCAACTTTAAATTCCTATAATTCAAAAACACAATAAAGAGCTACAATGTCAGATGCAATTAACCCAGCACCAAACAGCTGCCAGCTGAAGCTTTTAGCTTTGTATTAATCCCACAGACATGAGAGTATTTCTGTTCAGAAAGTAAACAAGCACCAGTAAATACCAGCTAGTTTCTGGCCGTGTTATACTGTAACAGACAGCTCTGTGCAAAATAAGTAAAGTAGTGCCAGATGTGTCTGCTGGTCAGATTAAAGCTTTGTGAGGATTACTGTCTGCCTCCTTACTCCCCACTGTAGTCCAACACAGCAGACGGCTGCACACAGACACACACACACAGACCCACTCGTGTTTTTGTCGCTTCCTGTTACATGAATTCTGTGAAAGTCCACTAGTTTGTCTGGTTGTCTCACTGACCTGCATGAGGACAGAGCTGGATCTGTGGAGGAGCCTCAGTCTGGAGGACTCCTGTGATGTAACTTCCCTGAAACACAGCTGGACGTCCAAAACCTCGTAATTTGATTGAATAAGAGTGATGCAACACTCACACTGGTTTAAACAGATAATAAAATAGATGCTGTATGGTTAACATGTTCTATCTCTGTTTAAAAAATAAAGATAAACCTGCACCAATTTTGCTCTGTGAGACAATACATACGTAATTAATTAAAGACCTGATGTGTCCCTACAGGTGAAAGTGATTTGGTTTTACCCACATACTAAATCCAAAAGTTGAGAAGTAGCTCCACCTAGTGGTTATTCCTGATTACTACATATAAACATCTGCTTAACTCAAAATTGATTTTGTAATTCAATATTTTGGTCTCTAAATCAAATTAGAATCTGAACTTTAATATCGATTTGAACAGTATAAATCCTCCATTAGCGTTTATAAATGATAAAATCTGATTAGCTAAATAAAGTGTGAAACCACAACTGAACCACAAGACTCCTCTACAATATTTAATAGAATAGTGCAACGTCACCAGGTCTTGGTTGTATGTATTTGTATATGCATATGTTTATGTTTGTACCATACTTTGTTTGTACTGTACAGTGTGTCTGACGACCTGAATATTTTTCTCCACTCCTTTCAGTTTGTCTTGTGAAGAGGAAAAGCTCTGTTGTGTATGTGCTGTGAAATGACAGGAAATTAATAGTTATTTTTTTCTTCTTGAAGCCCTGATAGAAACTGTGGTGATGCTGGAGGTGGCGATGAGGAGGTGTCCACCAGAGGTCACATTCAGGGCCGTAGAGGGAGAAGACGTGAGGATGCTGGCGGTTCAGGTGATGAGACCGAAGCCGTTCACCACATCAGCAAATATGGAAGACGGAGGCAGATCCTGATGATGGAGTCCCTCAACCACCCAGGTTCAAGCCCAAACGCACCCCAGGTGTCCAACCACCTCTCAATGTGGGAAAACCATCACCAGGTGAAATTTTTTCCCACTTTTTTGACACTGCAGTTTTCAAGTCGATATGTGAAAACACAAATAAAAATGCAGCCACGAACCTGGAGAAAGGAAGAAAGTTCCACTGGGCTGAAGTAACTCCAGAGGAAATGAAGAAGTTTATTATATTATTGTTGTACGTGTCGGTTTTGGACCTGCCCAAAATTAGTGACTTTTGGCGTCAGAAATCCATCTTCCATGTGCCATTCCCCGCCACTGTCATGTCCCGAGACCGGTTCAGGGTAAAAAACATTCATTTTAGTGACCCTGACAAAACTGAAGAAAATGAGCAGAAAAAGGGCACAGATGGATATGACCACCTCCACTGTGTCAGACCTCTGATGGACATGATATGAATGAACAGCAAGGCCGTTTACCACCCAGGGCAGCACTTTGCAGTTGATGAAAGGAGGGTTGGCACCAAGCCTAGGCTCGGCTTCAAACAGTACATGAAGGCCAAGCCAACAAAGTGGGGGCTGAAGTTGTTTGTGCTGGCTGATGTAAATGGCTACACAGTTGACTTCCAGCTCTACACGGGCAAGGCCCAGACGGCATCAGGGAAGGGGCTGTCCTTTGATGTTGTTGCTGGTCTTGTCAACAAAGACTACTTGGGGTCTGGGTACGTTATCTACACAGATAACTTTTATGCCAGTCCCCTCCTCTTCCGACGCCTGAGCCAACAGGGATTTGGAGCTTGTGGAACATACAGGTAATGTACAATGGCTGCCTAAAGAATTTTGTTTCAGTGTATTCAAGTACTATGAAATGACAGTAATCATCTTCTTCTTTTTCTTCTTCTTATACAGGCAGGGAAGAGTTGGTGTCCCCACCACGCAAGAAAATAGTCTGAGCAAAAGATCACCACACGGCAGTATCCGGTGGATCAGGGACAGGGATCTTCTGTTTTGTAAAGTGGATGGACACCAGAGAGGTCTCCCTGTGCTCCACCATCCATGGGATGGGCCACAGCAGAAGATCTCTGTCCCCAGACCCACTGCAGTAACTGAATACAACAAGTACATGGGGGAGTGGACACCTTAGACCAGATGATTGGGACAAATTCAGTCCACTGCAAAACCAGAAGATGGCTCACCACGGTTTTCCATCATCTGGTTGACATTGCGGCAACAAATGCCTTTGTGATCCACAAGGCTCGCTGTGCCAGCCTGCAGGAGAGTCCAATGTCCCGTCAGGATTTTCAGGAGGAGCTTGCTGCGAAGCTCCTTCAGACTGACTTGGACAGTTCCCCTCAGGTGACCCCAGCGCCACATCGACCTGTGTCCACAAGCGTTGGACAGGACAAGGCAAATATATCCAGCAGAGGGCGACGATGTTGCAAACTTTGCAAAAAGAGCACTGCCTGGAAATGTGAGAGCTGTGATGTGGGCCTGTGTCTGCAGCCAGACAGAAACTGTTTCTGGCAGCACCACCAGAGCCTTTGAGGAGCCAGAGAGCCTTGTGTGATCAAAAATGCCTGTACATAGTTTACATTTTATGGACTGTTTCTGTACATTTAGAGCCAAAGACTCTCATTTTTTATTGTAAATAGTTTTGTACTTTCCCAGTTTTAATTTTTTACATTCAAAAATTCTTACAAATGTTTAGTTGCAATATTTTTTCACACTAAAACACTAAACTCAAATTCTGTTTTTGTGTTTTCTTCATTTTAAACTGTCATTGCACTCTTATAACATGCAGTAAATCGTAAATACCTACCAGATATTAAAAGTTTCATGTCTTCTGAAAAAATGGGCAAAAGCACTCTCTCACAGGATATTGTCTGACCCTTTTTTAGTCAAAATAAAATTTAAAAAAAACAGGCAGAACTAAAGATCTAACTTTGAGGCTTAGGTCTTAAAAAGTTAATAAAACTACATTTAATTTAATCCTGTATTTAAACAGGTGGTCTGAAGGGATCATGGATCACTCTTTTTTTTATTATATTTAACATTGCAATTAGTAAATCAAAAGATTCCCATATATATATATATATATGAATACTATGAAATGACAGTAATCATTATTTGTCAACGATCCTTGGAAAAGGACTCACCTGTGTTTCTCCTGTTTCCCACAGTAGTTGACTTTCCCACCATTATAAAGTCCTTGGCTCCACTGTTAAGACCTCAAGAACATACAGCTCAAAGTTGCAAATGCTTTTAATACATTTACGAACCTTTGGCAGGTAGTTCTGATTATTGGGGCACTAGCAGTGTAGGTAAGTAAGAGTCACATGATCTCCTCCCTGGGAGACTTAAATTACTAGTTTAACTATAGAGGAACTAAAATTCACAAATACAATTTCAGACAGTTTCAGAGAACTAAGAATTTAAAAAGGAACTGCAAAAACTTTGTGTTTAAAATCAAACTATATTAATCACTTTATAGTTGGAATCACTATGTATAGGGGACACACGAAAGTCTGGAACAAGTTGAATCATTTATTTTGGACTGAATCATTGAATACAAAAACAATTGGGCAGTGACTGACAGTGCGAAACCACAGAAAGTATTTACAAATGCGTTATCTACAAAACATGATGGGATATTTGAAATCTGCTTTCCCCAAAACAGGCAAAAATAGAGAAAGAGACCCAACGGTGGAGTGAACAAGTGCCGAATGTTACACTGGGGATGTGTGGACCGAAGCCAGCAGCTCTGAACACCTCTGAAGCTTCTTTACGTCATACAGATGACACCATTCACACAGGTGGCTGTTGACAACAGCTGTGAATATCTCATTTGACAGTCAGAAACATCAGAATGAACGTCGACCACTTCAATCCCTCCGTCACTCAGGATGAGTCCCAGTCGTCCGTCTTTCTCCATTGTCCCCTTCTGGTCAGTCAGAAACTACTTAGGAAGCCTCCTCGTCGATCTTCGGTGCCAAGTAGTATTTGATGTGTCCCATATCAGCAATCTTGTACTCCACCACTGTGGGAAGAAAAACAAGTCAAGCCTAAGCCTTACCAGAGAAAGACCTTACTGCTAATTAGAAGAAAAAGAAGAGAAAGACACATGCACTTACCGAGGGGGATGTCAGCAGACATACTGAGGGTGACTGTCTTGGACAGTGGTGTGGCCTTCGTGAAGAAGTTCAGGTAGTTGAGGGCAAAGATCAGCTGGACGGGTTCATTCATCTCAATAGTGACCTGAAAACAGAAATTTAACAGCCATAAATTCAACATGTGTGATTAAGGCAGCCACTTGTTCGCTTACCAGCTGCTCAAACTCAAATTTAATCAGATTAATGATTCATGTGACTCTAAAAAAAAGGAGTAAATCTGCACAACTGGGAAACTGAAAAATAATTAAACGCTTCAGTTGGATTCACTGTCAATTTAGTGTTTCAGATCTAAATCACAGCTTTCAATCAGCGTTTCTAGGGACAAAAATTAAAATAAGCATTAAACGCTTGCAAAAAATCCAATTTTATCTGAGTTAATAAGCTAAAACAAATAATAGTAAGTAGGGAAAACCAAAGCTGGCGTCCTTTACTGTTCATCTGACCTGCCGCTAAGGAAATATAGTATTCAGTTAATGACATAAAGCAGAGAGGAAACCTGTCCCGCTTTGCAGACCTTTCAAACTGGCCAAAGTCACTGCTGTGTAGCAGAAGAATTCATGTGTATTTAGATAAAATTTTAATCAATATATCTTAATATTAGCCCATTATTATACATACAAAAAACCCTTTCTGATCCGGATGCCATAAATTCAGTTTCTGAACATTTGTGACCACGACTAGATTTTTACAGCTGAAAAACAAACATATCATCTCTCAGACAGCCACAGTCCCTCTCCATGTATATCAATACTATGCTTTTTTGTCCCTTGTCAGATTATGCATCTACTGTGGACACATTATTCGAGTTTCATACTCACAGCCTCATCCTCTTTGTCCACGTTGCTGGTCTGGGACAGCTTGACATTTCCTGTGCCCAGCTCTCCTGAGGCGGAGAACTTGACTCCATCCTTGGCACAAGAGATCATGACAGCGTCACCGATCTGGGACAGGTCACGGCAGATACGAGCAAACTCCCCAGAGGGCATCTTCACCACACAGCTGTACTCCTGCTCCTAGAGGGACAGACAGGGAAAGGTCAGATACTGTCTGTAATAAAAAAGCATGCTAGACTCAAAAGACAAGACTATAGTTTACTTACTGGGATACCGAGCTGCTCCACATCCAGATCCATCAGCTTCATCTCATAGTCAGAAACTTTCTCCTGGTCTGCAAGAAAGAAGAGAGAGATAGTAAGTATGACTAAAATGGTGATGAAACACAGGTAAAGTGCATCCCTCAAGCTGATTTAATTCAACTTACTGACTGTCTCGAACACAAGGGCAAGTGTGTCTGCATTGTCTTCTGCTCTGAGGGTGATGATGTCCTCGTTTCCTGCACACTTCAGGATTTTTGACATGCTAAATGACAGAAAAAAAACATGGAGGGTTACAAACAGAAAAATGTGATTCACATGCCTGAAAAATAAAACTTTTACATTTTACCTCAGTAAATAAATCTTTTAAAACTAATCCAAATACCACATCTTAAAGTTTGTACTAAATAAATAACTAGTAAATGATAAACAGCAGACACATATCCTATGGACAGATATCGTGCTATAAAGTGATAATCTACCAAAACTCATGTTAAGGTAACGTGTTTATTTTCAATGACTTTATTTAGACTTTTTAACATGGTCGGTTTTTTATATAAACTGAAGAAATGACCCTTTAAAGCCATTTAAACCGGTAAAAACGGCTGGATTGGTTGAGATCTAAACGCAGAGATGTGAGGATAACAGTGATTAATTGTTTGCAGACACCGATGCTTCACGGACGACAGGTAGTGACGTGAAAACGGAAGTGGATGTTCCCGGGTTCAACATCGATTCCCGCCAACACTGCCTGCAGAGAATTTGGCGCTCAAATGACGTCACAAGAGCGCCCAAGTGTCCCAAACTGCGCCAAAATGCAATTTGAACACCAAACAGCGACGGTAGAGCTGCATGCAGATTGTAAAACGGCTATAAATGCCGCTTTGTTTCAGAGCTGACAGTAAAGAGTTAACCGGTTTGTCTCTCAGCTCAGCAGAGAGACATGCCCGGGCAACTCCGCCAATATGGCTACCTTCTTTGTCAGATTCGGACATCACGCACAAAACACTAAAATACGCAATTAAAAGATAATGAACAGACCTTTAGACCGGATGTAACGTTAACAGCCGGCGATGTGTGTAAAAACCGCTGTGACAAACCAAACCTAGAGCGTTTCACAGCCACTTTAACTGCAGCCGAACTTTACTGAACAAGCTAACTATTAGACAGCATAAGTTTAATTTCACTACATGCTAACAAGCTAACACCACTACAGATTAAAGACTAAACCCGGTATTTTTCTGGTGCGTGTGGTGTTTTGCTGCACCTGCTGAGGTTGACTCCCATGGCGAGGTTTCTGTCGCAGCGGTACGAGTCGAAGCCGTCGTGCCGCAGGGTGAGCTGGACCAGGGAGACGTGAGAGGAGTCCATGCTCTGCAGCGAGATGCCGGACGAGCTGACGTCCCAGCAGGCCTCCGTGATCAGATCTTTCAGAGCCTCCAGAACCTTCTTCAGGATGGAGCCCTGGACCAGGCGAGCCTCAAACATGGTTGCTGCGGAGTTTTACGTCTGCGTAGTAGAAGAAGAAGAAGGGATTTGTGCCGCCTTTAGCGTCGCTCCGTGAAAAACTGGAGGCTGTAGGTTGTAGTTTTCAGAGTCAGGCTCCTCTGGAAGTTCAGGGCTTTGTGTTGTTTTCGCTCGGCGGCTACTGCTGCACGCTGACACTACTTTCGCTGCACAGAGGAAGGATAGAGCTGGAAGCGCGCGCTAACGTCTGCTTTTAATGGTTCGGCGTCATTGCGTCATTGCGTCATCACGTTCTAACATCGGTACCGCCTAACCGTTAAAAACAGTGGACGCTGATGTCGGCCATATTGGAGAGGACAAGGAAAGTAGGATGAAGTAAATACATTTACACAGGTACTATTCAATATACTTAAATGTAAAGCGATTATAAGTGTGCTCTGTTTGAGTATTTCTAGATTATGCTAGTTAATACATCTAATTTCCTAGTGCAATTAAAAAAGTAAAATTGCACCACTTTGCTGTTTCAAATTAAGAACCACAACTGGAGTCTGCTCCTCATGTATCAGATGTTCAGGTGGACAAGAACTAGTTTACACTTATATTAGTTAATGTTTTATTTAATAAGGATGCTAAAGTTTAACATAGCTACATTTCAGAGCACGAAACTGATGTGCTGAGTTTACAGCTATTGCTAATGTTTTATCTTTAACACAGTACAGTTAACATACGCAGCTCATTCTCATGAACCACAATACTTACAGACATGATAATGGAATGAAATACTCCTTAAATACTTTTCTAAACTAATTTAAATATTAGGGTTAACACTGTACAATATTACATAAAATACGCATTTGTCTGACTAAATTAAATTTTAAGGTTAAGATCATACAACATTATTTAAAATACAAATTCACCTTGAATCATGAATATATTAAATAGAACAAAGTCTGTAATAGTTTTCGATTTAACTTGCATTTAAATTCAACACTGGGTGAAAATCATGTTTACTACCTGAAATTACTTTGTATTGTATAATGTACACCAATACATCACAATATACAAAACTATCATCCTAAAAAGAATGCCTTATATTCCAGCTCTTAATCTGCTAAGTACTAAAGCTGATAAATACAATTGTTTTCTTCTGAAATATAATTTAGTAGGAGTATGGAGCAACACCACTACATACTTATCTGAATAAATGTGTTTATTTTTTAAAAGAAATGTTGTACTCCAAGTGTCAAATAAAAAATAATCACAAAATATGAATGTATAAAGTAGCACTAAAGCAAGAGTTTTTTCCAGTGTTGTTTTGTTTGTACTGTTGTAGCTCATCTCTTTCCTTTTGATTTCAAACTTGAGTGGAACTGATAAAGTAGCTCTTCTTGCCCCTATTCAATCCGTGTGAAAATAAGTTATGTAGGCAAAACACAATGACATCAAAAATTGATTTATTGATTCAATACTTGTTTTGACTGGCACACGGCTTCACAAATCACACAGGCATGTCCCCGTTTTGTGGCACACATACAGACACACATATAAAAGGATGTTACTTGTAGAAGGCCTTTTAACCCCTGAGAATACACAGATTCAGGTCACTTCACAGGCTCGTGTTACACTTGATTCCGATATGAAGGATGTTCAAAGAGCTTAGAAAAGAGAGCAGTGAACAGTCTTACAAGAAAAAGCAGTCTGAGGTATTGAGGAATGTCAGACATGAAAATTTGCATTATGTGTTGTGGCAGGCATTTATATTTGGACGGTTACAAATTTGAGAAAGGTGGGGGCGCAGACACTGTGGTCTTTTTACACCATCTGTTTAGACACCAGCAGACAGGATGTAGTTGGTTGCCATGGCGAGGATAGGGGCTCCTGTTGGGACACCGGGGAAAGGACCGCTGGACCCAGCGATGTCGATGTGGGAGTATGGCAGAGGAGCGATGGAATCCACGCCATGCTGTGGTGGAAAGTAATAAGACAGGTTAATCACTGCACATCTTCCACATCATTAGTATTCAGGATATAAATAATATGGTCTGGTGATGTGTGAGCACCTTGTCAAGCCCTGAGGCCATAATGAGGAAAGCTGCAGGGGTCTGATGTCCTCGAGGTGTCGCTGAGGACGGCAGGTTGTTGCACTGCAGAATATCCTCGTACTCGGACTTGCCCTTGTGAAATTCGTAGTCCTCTCGTCTGATACTGGACACCTCGAACACATCGCCCAGCTCCTCTCCAGCTGCAAGAGAAGATCAAGACCATGTGTTAGATTGTGTTGGAGGCATTGGAGCACTCTGGGGCAATATGCTGGAAAAGGCTCAGTTTCCAAGTATTTGAAACTGTCAAAATGGTGACATCTACTGGGCAATATATAGTACTGCCTCTCTCAAGAATAAAGTGCATCCTGTATTCAACACAAGAAACTCCCCCAATACATGCACCAATCCATACTTCTGTTTTTAAAGGTTGATACCTTGCTGTGGAGTCTGCTTTGAGTAAAATTATACTAGCATTGTTTGTGATAATAAAACCAGCGAACAGTTTTTATTTTAAGCTAATACTTACTTCACTTTCTATAATGCCAAAAGTCCTGACAAATGATTATGAGACACAGAATTATAGAAGCTGACATGGTTTGGTTTGACCAACAAAAACCAAAATACAGTCAGTTTATTGTAATATTAAACTAACAAAAGTAAGCAACACATTTTCTATTCTACTTGTAAACAACAATCAACAAATTAGTTAAACTGTTTTAGGTCTAGTTCAAATTGAACAGAACTGAGCTAAAGAGAATGTTGTGTAGCTTTAGTTGAACAGTTTAAGTCCCTCTGTTGTTGTTGATGAACCCATAAACTCCTCTATGTGTATCAAGGTTACATATTTAGAAGTTTTTTCAATGCGAATCATTCCTTCCTGACTTTAAATGTCTTTAATGTAAATCTACAATGTTGCTTCATTTTCACTGTGCAGATCTATGAAGTCCCTGCTTCTCTCTAAAACTATCGTACTCTATGGTACACAATGGCAAATTGTAGTGGTCAAGTAACTCGGCCAAACATGTTAGCACTGAAATCCAATCCTGAAGAAGAACGATAACATAGAAAGCCCAATCCTGCAAGTTGACGACATAAGTTCCTTTCGTTTGTTACGTGTGAAACTCCAGATGTCCGTCGTCAGTTTGCTGCAAGCAGCAAGTTGGAAACTATTAAGTTAAGGTGTTAACTGCTTGTTTCCGTTATGATATGTCTTCTACCATATAAAAAAGCAGCATAAGGACATGCTAATAAGGAAAAAATAACTTCATTTTAAAGGGAGAGGTTGTTAAAAATAGAATAAATAAAGGACCACTCATTAGCGATTTCTTCTCCTTCAGTGGAGCTGCTTCAGTTGTTGTGGTTTGTTTTGTGGGGAAAGGATTATCACAATTGAACCAATTCCACAGACGATAAAGGCTTCAGTTGTGGTTGAAAGCTTTGGAAAACTCAATTAAGTAGACTTTGAATAGGTACTGTTTGAAAGTAAATACAGTGCTCTGACACTAATTGATTGGTTTTGTTTTCTCACCTTTCTGCCACTGAGCAGCATTCCCGTTGCGATGGGCCGGTCCATTATCCATGATGATCTACAATGACAATTTACAAACTGAGTATACACAGTGGTTTCTGCTGCACTGGGGTGTGGATATATTCACACACGTTAAAGTATTGTTTGTGTTTCAGCAGAACTCACAGAGTAGTTGGGTCCCATGGCTCTGATGGCGTGACCAGTCAGAGTGGCGATAGTAAACAGCTGAGGAGACGTCTCATGTACCGCCTGCAGAGGATTCAGTCACACTCAGAAGGGATATAACTTGAAGAATAATTAGTGAAGAGGTGATTTTAGTGAGATGTTCTTACTTTCTCCTTCATCTCACAGAGCAGGTCGACCATCACCATACGTCCCTCAGCATCAGTGTTTCCCACTCTCACTCTGCGACCCGCACGTGAAACCACCAGCTCATCAGCCACGTAGCAGTCTGAGAAAACGCAAACATATAAAGTCAGCTGAGAGGAGGCGCTAAAACTTCGATTAAAATCAGAGAAATATCACCAAGAGTAAGTGAGCCACACTGACCTGCACCCACACTGTTCCTCACCATGGCCATCGTGCCAATAACCTTCAGGTGTTTGGGCTTCAGGTGGGCTAAAATCTGGGGGATAGGAAGGGAGCAGCATTTAAAACAAAAGAACAAAGCCTGTGCAAATATGGGCGTTCAAGGAGGAGAATACTCATCTCTGTGAATCTAATACGCTTTTCATTAATCATGGCTCAGCAGCATCTCGGCTTAGGTCACCCATAGCGTTGATTTATGGTCACAAGTGCTGAATATTTATTCCAAGTGCTGAGGATTTATTACTCAGATATAGAGGTGGAGTAATTCACCTGGAAGAAGCCGGCAACAGCAGCAGCTCCACATTTGTCCCTGTGCATCCCGGCCATGATGCCGCCAGCCTTGATGTCTGCTCCACCAGTGTCGTAGGTGATGCCCTGGAAAGGCCGCATAAACAAGCAGTCAATCATACACAGACACAGTAAATGCTAATGTGTCTTCCTTACATTTATCCTTGATCTACCTTAAAGAGGCGCAATTATTTTCATCGTCAAAATTCCTGCTGAGTAATTCCTGATTAATCAAAAAAATTGCTTCATCTGTAGAATTTCAGAAAATAGTGAAAATGTTGGGACAATTTCTTCAAACGTCTTGTTTGTTAAACCAACAGCAGACAAACCACAGATAGTCAATGCAAGGAAATGTACGAGATCTTTAAATCTAAGACGCTGGAGCCTGTATATGTTTAGAATTTCTACCGGTACTTACAAAATGACTACTTCCAATTAATTTTCTTTTTGTTGATCAATCAATTAGTCTACTTTCTTGTTGCAGCTTTACTTAAAAGTTACATCCTTTCCTGAAGATTATGAAAACTGTCACATCAACTGTAACATTTTAGGTATCAGATTTAGAGCTGCAGCAATTAGCAAGTGACTAATTAGCAATTAGTTGCTTGACAGAGAATTGATTAGTAAATATTTTGATAAGGAATGATTTTTTTTGTCTTTTTAAAGCAAGAAAGTGAAATATTTGCTTATATATGAGGATTAAATGCTTTTCTGTGTCACACATGATCATACATTTTGGAAATGTATTTTGCATTTTGCAGATAAAATAAAAATAAACTGCAGATTGATCAAAAACAAAAATAATTGTTAGTTGCAGTTCTAATCATTGAAATTATTTTACACCATTTGTCTGTAATTCAGGCTGACATTTGGAAGCCTCAACACAAATCATCTTGAATTTAACAGTTCATTTCTGCTGTTGAGAGGGTTTCAGCTAAAAATTCGGACATCATTTACTCACTTTAATATGAACTTAAACTTCAGTTACCTTTGTTATATCACCAAACACACAGCACATTTACCACCAGTGTGTCCTTGAAGCCTTTGTTGCCAACCTAACTCTTATCACATGAGAGCAAATGTTGTTTTTCTTCTACTTATCATTTTAAAAAGTGATCATCTGATAAGTTTGGCTATAACAAGTAAACATCACTTCAGAACCTGTTACCCAGCAAGAATGAGGATAATACCTGATCTGTACGCGGTACAGTGAGATAAAGATATACAAGAGAAGCAGCAAGTCTCTCTGGTATATCTCATAACCCATCATTTAGAGCTCCAAAAAAACACAAACAATAGCAAGATCTCATGCAACATAGTTCAGCTGTTTTTAACCTAACTGATACCACACAGCTTCAAGTAAAACGTTTACCTCAATATAAAATTATCTCTCAATTTCAGTCTAATTACCAGCTGCAGCTTTGTGACACAGAACATATTATGAACATTTAATGTATATATTTTACAGACTGTTTTTCTGGCACTTCACTTTTATTTTGAAAGTCTAAAGCGAAAAAGAAAACAAACAGAGAGGCAGGTGTGACTCCCAGCCAGGAACTGAACTGTTTGGGCGATGTGGTATGTGCCTTGTCATGTTGTTAGATTGCAGTTTATCTTTGAAAGGTATAAAGGTATAAAGGTAAATCTAAGTAAGCACATGCCTTAATATAAATTTTGCGGTTCAGTTTTCCTTTACTGGTTCAAAGACAGAAGTCTGTGAGTCTCGTCTCACCTTTCCCACCAACATGAGGGTCTTCTGGATCGGTCCTTCTCCACAGTACTGCAGCTTGATGACTCTGCCCTGGTGACGAGGGACGCCTGTTAGCAGAGGGGACAATGAATATGCATACTTCTTTTATTTAAAAAAAACATCATTTAACAGTCTCGAAAATCTGTGTTCAGGCAAAAGTTATAAGTGATAAAAACAATATCTGCTGTCCTACTGTTAGCACAGCGGTTGACTGCAGCCAGGCATGGATATTCTTTCTCCAGAGTCTTCAGGTCGCTCACAACTTCCACCTGGATGTGCATAAACAGTGATTTGTTTTTATGTTTGGGACCAGAAGTAGTAGTTCAAAGAACCAATGAAGAGCCAAACACCTGCTGGACTGTTTTAGACTGAAAATATTTCTGCACATCTTCCTAATTCTGATTTCATACAGTACATAATGGTCCTTATTACCTTCACAGGGCTGTCCTTGAAGAGCTCCTGGACGTAATCAGCCACACGAGGAGCAGCCATACGTTCAGGGTCTGAGCCTCCAATGTCACGATACGCCAGTCTGAGGAAGGAGAATTAGGGCAGCAGGTGAGTGACTGAACAAACACAACCTGGGAAATCTTAGCAGGGAATGAGGTGAAGTATCCGACTCACCTCCCGCTCTCTAGACCGTTAGCGAGCTCCACCATCCTCTTCGCCTGAGCCTCCTGTGCTGCCCACAGCCCCAGAACACACACCTTGTAGTCAGAGGGTTTTACCTTCCCCTCTCTCACTTCAATGGGCTGGAAAGAGACAATATAGCAAGTTAGTCTGTTTTCAACGTGCAACTTGTTTATTGTCAGCTGAGATGAACTATAATTCACACATGGCATCAAAAGGTGTATGAGGTGACCACTTTTAACTTAACATAAAAGTCGCCCCCAGCTCGACATTAGAAATAATGTAGGTTTAAATCTCATTGGCTTTACTTGTCAGACCCAGAGGCTACGTTCATCTATTATATACAATCTATGGTAGATTAAATGTATCTGTGAATTAAACTTTAGTAATTAAGCATTTTACTTGTTGGGGGACAGATGAGAAAAAAGAATAGTCAACATCGATGCACCGAAAGCAGAAATATCTGGGGCCTCATGTACAAAGGGTGTGCACGCACAAAAACGTGGTGTACGCTCTTTTTCACGGCAAAGTTCAGATGTATCAAGAGTGAAATGTACGTGGAAATGTGCAGTGCCTCATGCCAACTTCATGGCTGCCGTATGCACATTTCTACAGTTGTTGATCCTTTGGCTACACATAGAGGTGATGCTGGGAAACTTATCGGAGCTATGGACTGCACACACATGCTATGAAAGTGGCATCACATGGTGAACTTGTATGTCAACAGAAAACATTTTCATTCAATCAACGTACAGATCATATGTGATGTGCAAATGCAATTAACCAACGTTGAGGCGAGGTGGCCTGGTTCAACGCACAATTCATACATTCTGAATAACAGCATGGCTGGGAACAGACTACAAGCTGGCACTGTGTGGGATGGGTGGCCTGTTGGTCAGTAAATTTATTCATGTAATTGTCCTAATATTAATCCCTGTGATGCGCATTGAGCATGTGCGCCCCCAAATTCTATCCCGTCTTCACAGCATCATTACTAGTCAGTGGTTAAAGTTAGTGACTTGCCATTTTTTGCTGGTTAAACTAAAGCTTAAGATCTTTCTAACAAGCCCCTGATTGTCTCTGTGTGGGAAGTAGTCATGTTAATATCCAGGTGCGTAAAGTGTGAAACGTCTTAATCAACCAGACCTTTTCCCCAGTGCAATTCTGCACTAATTTCCAGCAATAGTGTGTGATCCATGTGAGCAGTAACATGAGTTAAAGTCTTTGATATCCTCTTTGATATTGGGGCATGTTTAAATTTAAATTCAAAAGATTTCAAACCAAATAACACCATACATGAAGCATTTACACATGAACCTCTATCTTATAGGGCTGTGAGCAGGCTACTGTATGAACACATTAGTTGTGAGTTACATAAATACATCCGTATTTACCTTGGAGGTAATCAGAGTCATCCACATGTGCTCCCACCACCCCTCAGAGAGCAGTATCACCCACAATTGCGGTAACTCTCTGTTCAAAAGGGGTGGGACCCTCTTCTCCTGTCCCCCGTCTGTTTTGGCCACAATTTGGCGGTGGGCTGCCACCTCCACTTCACATCTACCTTGATGTCACTTCTGCTTGTGTGCGCTTCTCTGACCCCACAGCATTGAGACAGCCTCACACACACACTATACCACTCACTCTGCTTGTGTTTGTTGCTTATGCCAGAGGACAGCGTGCCAAAGAGCACATTTTTGTGCGTCTCCACCTCAGCAAGTGGTGCCTCCAATTCGCTTTCCATGAAACAGTTTTTTCCCCCCGTCTTACTCATTCTTTGTTAATTTTCTGGCTCGTGCAGAAATCTCAGGTGCAGGGCTCATTTAAATATGACTTCTGTATTTAAATGAGGGTGTGGACAGGGAAGGGTCGGGTAATCCAACATGTACACTCGATGCATGCGTGCGCACAGATTTATACATCTGGATATTTTTGTGCGTATGTTTTCTGGATTTGAGCATACGCCATGTTTTAGTAGGAAATCCACCCCTGGACTTTTTTTTGTTGCTAGTACGGATCAACCAAAAAACCTGGATCCTACATTTCCTGCATTTTACTGTATATAATCAAGAATTTTTTGAGTAAATTTGTCAGCGCAACATCTTTAAAACTCCACAGAACACATTATAGAGCTGCTACATCTCCATCTCATAACTGGTAAACTACACTTGGTCAGTGGAGATCATTGTTAAAACTGTCATTCGCGACACTTTAAATGCCAAGTGTGAGCATTAGTTAACTGTTTTAAGGATTTTCTCACCATGTACAGAGCATGAAGGGCTCCGAGTGCAGCCACCAAGGTGCTGTTCTTATAGTCCTTGTGTGGAGGAGACACCAGCAGGGGGCGTTGCATGCCAGCTTTCAGGGCCCTGAAGGGACAAACAGATGAGTAAAGGCAGAACAAAACCTTTATGTAAACCAGTAACATGAGTCAGTAAGAAGAAAACGGATCAGCTGCTATTAACTGACCGTTTGATGCCGTTGACTGCAGCATCACTGAAGCGTCTGACGTCATCGTAGTCACGGTTTACAGGACCGGTGGAGGCAAACACCAGGCGGTTACCAGGGAGACCTGGAACCTTGAGGACCACCACCTCCTCACCCAGACCGCTGTCCACCTGCAGGCAAAGAAACACCACACAGCAAATCAGCACCACTGGAAAACATATTACATCACTGAAAATGTTAGAATACAAACTCCACTCTCATCAATTATAGTGACTCTTGGTTTTAAAAAAAACGGATTAATTTAGGTTCTTTAGTGCAGCTGCTCACAACCTCTATGGTTAAGACCCTTTTAAATGCCACAATCTGTCAACACTGGTTGTACGGTTTTTCACCAACATAGGCCTGAACAGGTGAAATTATCCAGTAACTCGCAAACAAAAGAGCTAAAATTAGGGTAATTTCTGAAAAATAAATAACCTTGAGTTTAGAGTAAACACAGGAAACCTGTGCTCCAGAATATGGACCAGACTCAGTAAAGAACTCCTGACCTTAATACCACACTTACAGCTTTCCCTATGTAAACCAGTGAGCGGTGATTGCTACCACGTCTTTGGGGTCATCAGGTGGGAACCTCCCTTTAACGGTGTTTCATCTAGTTGGTCCCACAACACCTCCAGGAGGCCAGACAGTGATCACTGGCGTCCCAGAGTCACTCTCCTAATGCCTGCCATCATCACTCCTCACCAAACCACTTACCACAAGCTTTTCTCCTAAATCTACCTGCATCTCCCAATCACCAGCACCCTCTAAGCTGCATTGCCTCCTTATTGCTTTATTACCTTTCTCCCCCTCATGAACAAACTGGATTGCTCTCCTCTTTGTCTTAGATCCTCCTAAATTTGCCTGCCTTGGAATATCTTCAATGCCGGCAGCTGAGCTTCTTAATACTTGATTATGTCGCCACGTTTACCGGCCTTGCGACAGATTAACTTTACAGCCTGACAAAGTATGCCCTAAGGTTGCAGTACCTGAACATAAATGGCACAGCAGGTCTCTATTTACCCAGAGTTTAAGGTTCTGGGGAGCTGGGAATACATCATATGTTGCCCCTATCAAAAATCTAATGCGACTGTCCTCTATGCTCCACAGATCTTTCCAAGTAAGCTGCTTCTTCTCTACACTTTCCCAATTCAACCACTGTCCTTACTTAGCCTGAGCCACTGCCTTTGTGCCTTTTAATATTTCCTCCTGTTCAACCTGTTCCACAACTAGCTTTCTTTTCTCTTTTCTCTTTGCTCCACACCGGGTTGCCTGGGTCAAGCCCCAAGCCTCCCCGGCCTATTTGAATGTTACCCACAATCTCTGCATGCCTAAGAGTTGCCTCTGCCTCCTGAACTTTTGTTCTTGGATTCGATTTCCTCCCCTTGGATGGGTTAGGAACCACTTTACTAACTACCACATCTTTACTCCCAGATAATAGGAGCTCTGTCCTCACCTTAGTACATTTAAACTCCTCTACTAGACTAGATACTGGGAGCTGAAGTATCCCCTTCCCATACAGTGCCACACTACTTAGACATCCAGGAACACCTAACCATTTCCTAATGTAACAGCTAACTAACCTTTCCATTCTCTCTGCAGCAGATATTGGAATTTTGTATACAGACAGTGGCCACATCAACCTGGGAAATAATCCAAACTGCAGACACCACAGCTTCAACTTTCCTGGAAGCCTTGATTTATCTATTCTATCCAATCCCTCAGCAACATCCTTCCTAATGCTGGGCTTACACCTAATGATTTTCACAGTCACAGACTAAAAACTGAAAGTCAAAGGAAATTTTTAGGAGTTCTACTGGAGTCCCAGTGCGCTCCCCTCATCTTGATCGTTTAGTATAAGGTAGTAATCTCAGCTGTTTTAGATCAGTCTTTTCCTAGTCTTGGCCTTACGACGATATCAAACGTGTTTAATATTATCACAAGTCCTTTAGTCTTTGTGGTGATGTGACACAACCAAAACCAATAGGTGAGCTGTAACAAAACCGGAAATGGAAAACTTTGCAGACAAACAATCACTAGAGCGGCATCGACGAACGGGAAACACCGGCGAAAAGTCGAAGGTCCTGAACAACATGGACCGTCCAGAAAGAGGAGCGGATGGTAGAGCTGTGGGCAGAACAGCCCAGCCTGTTTGACGTAAACTCTCCCCTCTATCACGACAGAGCACGACTATTCGGATGTCAAAATTATTATTCGGGTACCACCACAACGACCGAATATTCAGATATTCGGGTTCAGCCCTAAATACAACAATACAAGACCTCGTCTTGTAAATAGTGACCCTGCAAGATTCACAGTCTTGTAAAATCTCAGTCTGAGACTAGGATGTGACTAAAAACTCTACAACTTGACTTTAGATGTGAGCAGGTGTGAGATGATAGTTTTCCAAGAGGCTTTTCCAAATCTTTTCAAAGTCTTCTGATGTAAAGGTAGCATTAGCTGCGCTACCTGTTCCCCATCATTCAAGTCCGCCTTGTACCACCTACCGAGACTCTTCACTGCTTTTTCCCCAGTTATTGGAATTTCTTCCTCATCTATTACGAACTTTCTATCACTTAATTTCCCTCTACTTATTGAAATACTTCTAGACTTACTCAGCTTGACCTTCATATTAGCCCACTTTAGATTCTGATTAAGCCTCTCAAGTAATCTCTTCATACATGGCACTGTTGAGCAGCATAATAGCCTTTTTTTGCTGTTTCAATCCTGCTAACCTTATCTAGACTCCTCAAAATGATCTTTTCCACTGTGAATAGGTGCAAGTTCTCCTGATACCAATCTCCTGATTCAATTTGCCTGGATTCACTTCTGATTACAACCCCCACTGAGAAAATACAAAAGCTCTTCTAAGACAATAAAGCATTACTTTTTGACTAAAAACTAACCTCTTATGAGTTCTAATGACCTCTTTACCATAATGCAGTCGTTATACATGTCATGTTAGAACAACTAAAAACAGACAAGATGTCACATTTAAGGCAAATGTGCATGTTTTTACAAAGAAAACGCACAAATGCAAAGAAAGATGTTGGGATTAGAAGAATCACCACTGTATGACTGAACACACAAATGTGAATTATTCCTAAAGTCGATAGTTTCCTGCTTTCCTCACTAGTAGCAGGAGTATGGGTGAGTGCATGTCAATATTGAAACAAATAAAGATCAGGTGAGTACATTTTCAGAAACTTACAGAGCTGTAGTCCTGCAGAGGAGCTTTCAGACACTCGAGCTCAGAGGGCAGAGATTCATGGCTCTGGGTCACCAAGACGATGCCATCAAAGCTAGAAAACAAACAACAGCATCATCTAACAAGACCATCTGATGGGAAAAGGACTTACCAACAAACAGGCGGCTAAAAAGGAAGTGCTGCATTTCTTCTCTTCTCATACTTCTGGTTTTTGAGGTCGGTGGTCCACTCGATGGGCTGGACACTGGACAGAAAAACAAACTGCAGCGTCAGCATTTTGGAAAAACAAGGCTGAGCCAAGATATCTCAGACAGTGATGCAAGCAGGCTGGTTTTATAATGCAGGTTAATGATAACAGAGTGCACTAAAGTCTCCAAGACCTTTGAGATCTACGGTTAGTCAGACTGTGACAGTTAAACTTCTTGGACTTCTTCCTTCTCTTTGCACCTTGGAAGTAGGTGAGATTGTGTCAGAAACCTGAGTATTACTTCTTGTCTCAAGACTTTGCACCTTGTGTGCAGTTCATAGGAACAATGTGCAGTGAATTACAGTCTGGCACAGACAGATTTGTTCACACTAGTCAGACGCTTCAGGCGTCATATGACACTGGAAAGGAAGTAAGGGCTCACTGAAAGTGAAATCTCAGCAAGAAACACTGTGTGCTTTTATTGGAAACACAATCCACATTTGAACAAAATGGGAGGATCAGATTCTTTCACTTTCAACTATTAATGGGAATTGAAGCTGCAGCTAACATTTATTTTCTCCTAAAGTTAAAGTCTCGATTAGTTTTTTTTATACATTTTTTGGCCTATATAAGACAAATCTCAAAAATTGTGAAAAATGTTGATCAGTGTCTCTCAAAGCCCAAGATGGCAATATCCTATTTTTTCCCACAACTCAAATATATCAGTTTACTGTCATAAAAAGTGAAAATATTTGCATTTAAGAAGCTAGAATCCCTTAAAGATACTCAACAAATCATTTGATTATCAAAACATTTGCAGATGAATTTAGTAGTTGAAAAATAATGGATTAATCGACTATTTTGTAGCAGGAGACGGATTCAGGCATCATATGACACTAAAATAGAAAACCAAGCAAAAAAGAAAAAAAAACACTAGAGCAAACTGAATACAGGTGTGATTCATGGGAGGATTAGATTTTTCCATTTTGAACACTGGCTTAAATCTGAACATTTACACATTTTACTACTACTCAAAGCGATTAATCGACTATCAAAATACTTGGAGATGAATTCAATAGATGCACCTTTAATGGACATGCTCAGTATTTGGTAAAATAAGCTAATCTAATAACTAATCTAAACTCGACATTATAGCTTGCAGCTGTGTACAAGCAGCTCATCAGACAACAATAAAACCTTCATGAGTTTCCTCCGTTATTTAATGCATGAACAGAAAATATGCACGTTAGAAAACGGTTTTACCGACACTAAAATAAGCCGTTTAAAACGAAAGCAGCCGTTAATCCCACCTGGTGCACATTTTGTCCTCCTCCTCCGGTGTCTTCGGGGTGAAAGAGGCAGCTGAGCGCCGGTAACAACCGTTTCTTCCGTGAACTGCGCTCTGCTCGGTCACATGACCCCATTAAGTTACACTCGTGCTGCATTCACGGACTTACGTAGCTCGGAATAACGGCAATCACTGTCGTAAAATGCTACTTGGGTACTATAATAAGGAGCTAGTAGCTACTTTCAGTAAATTATTAAGCATACATATTATATGCTTATAGAATTAGTTTGATATTTTGATCTACAAAAGCAAAAATGTCACTAATATTCACAATAGTTTGGTGAAGTAAGCTGAAGTTCCCACTACACCGGAAACGCCTCTTTATGGACACAGTTGGGAGTTGTAGTTTCCAGCACCAAATAAAAAAGAAAAGCGAAAAACAGCTTCAGACTATTATATCTCGAATATAGCAATCTAATTTTGCAAATACATAATAACCATGACTACACTCCGTCGCTGGTTGAATCATTTTTCTTGCTTTTTGACCTCATTGATGCTGAAGTGAGCTTGTGTTTCCGAAGTTAAGTGAAAAGTTAAGGGGAACTTAACTCACCCTTTGTTATATGTGAAGATGCAGAAGTCAATCATTTAAATAAATACATACATTAGATTTCCCCGCTTCTATGTTTGCATGCAGACCACATTAGACCAGATCCAGAACTGATGTGTCTATGTACAATAATTTCACTTCACGTCTACTGTGATCAGCAGACATAATACATCATCTTTGCATTCTCATAAGTTAAATAAAGGTAAAATTGGGTGTCAGGCAGCACTGAGGGTTCATAGAAAAGCTCTCACACGGTTTAAAATAATCAAAATGTCTATAAAAACTAAGAATTGCTAACTTGGTCCTGAAAGTTGAGTTTCCCTTAACTTTCCCCTTAAGTGATGACTCTGACGCTAACTTCCGCGTCGAATGGACTACAAACGCAACCCGGAAGTAATCTGAAGTAGCGTTCTCTATGCAGAAGTGGAGGTGAGTATTGAGTGAACACAGTCCAAAGGGCGAAACAGCAGCAGTAGCTGTGTGCCACTTTTGTAGGCTCTTATATAAACGGCATTTTATCAGAGATAAGCTGAACTCCTGCAGGTCGAGCTGCAGGTAAGAAGATTAGCCTATAGCTGCAGCCGAGTTCAGACTCTTCTCACCTTGATGATGATTTACAGCTCATTTACCATGTGAGAGCAGGCGATCATAATGAGGATTTGATGGACAGGTTTGTTAAATATAATCTGCAGTTGTTCCAACTCATCAGCCTTTTGTCAGCCAACCGGTTTGGGCGCAGTTCACGTTTTGTTCTTGTGGATTTTATCGGTTTCACTTCAGGCAGTTCAAGTCACAGAGGATTTTAAATGTTAACAAACAAGTGGTTTCATTTGTAGGTTCGTGCCAGGAGTGTATTACCCATTGTGTCTGCATTATTTGCACGTTTTCAGCTGCATTTGTCCAAAGAGACATCAGCTTCTACAGTCATGCATACAAGTGATTTCACTGTAGGACCAGTGGTAAAATAATAAATCAATACACCAAAACTTCACTTAACTTTCAATTCCTTTCCCAACTGTTGAGGAAATTAATAGTGCCAGCATATTAAATGTGAAGATTTGCAACGTTGCTCCGTTTCATGCAATTTTAAAGATCCCCTCTGTTGAAAGTGAAGATTTTTTTAGTAGCCTGCCTTGTGTAACATTTTCACCTTTGAACTGCAGCGTACCGACGGCTGTCTGAAAGACACGTTCAGACTTTCAGGGTTTAATATGTAACAAACCTAAAGAACCAATCCTGTTAGCTTTAGTAGTTTGGCTTTTTTGTTTTGAGCATGTACGGCTGAATTAGTCCAATATGCTTCACACTGTGCAGCAAAAAGTAGTCGTAGTCATTGATTAATGTATGAATTTGATGTTTCCTGAGCTGGTGTGCTCGAGCTGCAGTGAACAGGAAAGACTAATAGATCAGCACATTCTAGAGGAGGCAGTAGTGTAGAGTTACATCTAAGCCATTTATAAGCATGAAGTGTTTTTTTTTCATGGATAATATGTAACTTTGACACAGAGATGAGTTTTTAGGTGTTAAATCAACCTCTGCAAGCATGATGTGTAAATCTCTAGTCACATATACTGAGAACTGGTCTTCCCGCTAAAGCAGAGGCATCTTGTATCAAACATATTTGCATTTTGATAGATTCTGGGGTTTTGAATGAGGGAGAACAGTGTAAATAACCAACAAGAGATGGAAAATATCCTAAGCAAATTATTTTCTGTGTCATAAAACATGCCTGGAGCGGCTCTTTGCTGAAAATAAGTTTTTCACTTTGCTAACATGTGAGGATGGTGTTTTTTGTATGCTGGAAGATACGTGATGAGAAAAATAAGCATTGAACACGATGGCAGAGCATTTCTGCCTTAAAGCTGCAGATTAACAAACATGGATTGAGATTTCCAATGTTTCACATCAATGTCAACTTGCAGAGTGACACTTTCTGTGCTATTGTTCTTCTGCAGAATCAGTTTCCAGTTTAAACATGTATTTATGGCTGAGTTGCTCAAATAATACAACTTTCCACTGTGCAGCTTGGAGTAGTTTTATACTGCTTGAGCAAAGCTGTAGGTGAGCTGGTGTGCTTGAGCTCCATCAAGTGGGAATAAGTGAGTGTAGAGAGAAGCAGCAGCTTCATATTTCCCCCAGATTCATTATATGTAAGTCATTTTAAGGCAAAAAGGAAATAAAACTTGTGAATATGTAACTGATACACAGAGATGAGTTGTTAGGTGTTTAATCAATGACTGGAGAGGGACTTTAAATTCACTTACTTACATTCAACACTCTATCAAATAATAGCTCAGCTGAAAAAGATCTTAAGAGGAGTAATAAGTGTAGTTTTAGTTGACCTGTAAAGGATCAGGCGTGACTTAAAAAAATCTAATTTGCTGTTTGTTTGGTTTGTACCTCGTCTCACCTGTTGTGTTTTTTCATCTCCTCACATCTTTTATCAGATGAGACTCCCTCTTCGCTCCCTCTGCACCTTCAGGAGTTTCATCTGTCAAAGGCCAACAGCAAACGCACAGAGGAGAAACTTGAGCGGTGCGGCGATGCGTCTGGTGCAGTTTCGTCGCCACGGTGACGGAGGAGGCGTCATCAGGGTGGGAGTGGAGCAGGGCGAGGGGCTCGGTGTGGTGGATCTGAAGGCGTTTGACCCCTCAATGCCCTCCACGATGAGGGAGCTGCTGGAGCTGGGAGAGAAGGGTCTGGAGAGCGCACAGAGGTACCAAACTCATTATTACATACAGTATTATTAAATGTCCATCCCTGAATCTCTGTCATCTTCTTCTCCAATGACCCTCATTCGTCATCATCTTTCTCTGTTATGTTGCTCTTCTTCTCAAATCAGTGTCCTCTTTCTCCTTAATAAATCATCTCCACAGTAACCGTAATCTTAGGAAATCAACGAGCTTAATCATCGTAGCTGTACATTGCACACTTCCATCTTCTGATTACGATATCTTGAATTTTCGTCTCTCTAAATTAACAACATATTCTTGTCTTCATTAATCATGCTCACATAAAGCATCACCATCTCCTTCAATCATTCCTGCTCCTACATCAACACCCTTAATGAGCAAGTTTGTGTTTTTGCGAAATCACCAAATCATCACCTACTTAAAGATCTCTTTAAAGATATTTGTTAAATGTATTTTTTCCGTCTTACATCCTCTGTTCTCCTAAAACTTTTATCTTCCTCTTCATCATTCTCCTCCTCTTCCTCCTCAGAGCTTTGGCGTCCGGTCAGTGTTTGGTGGATCGATCCGACGTCCAGCTGCTGCCTCCCGTCTCGGGCCCAGAGAAGGTGGTTTGTGTTGGGATGAATTACAAGGACCACTGCCTGGAGCAGAACGCCCCGATCCCCAAAGAGCCCATCATCTTCAGCAAGTTCCCGAGTGCCATCACAGGGCCGTACGATGACATCATTCTGCCCACAGAGAGCAAGGTGAGGGCGAGCGAGAAAAACTCCTTTATGGTTCAGAGAAACAATGGTTTAACCCAAATAATCAAGAAAATCAAGCAAAAGCCAAAGAAAACGTATAAGTTTTATGATAAGATGAACTTAGATCTTAGTTAGATAAGACCATTGGTTCTGAAAGACGTACTGATTTGTTTTTTGTTTAATATTAACATTTTTAAATCAGACCTGTAAGTAGTAAAGAGCCAAAGAAGAGCAGCTGAAACTGGTGCAGTTTGTCATTGTTTTTGCTGAAAGCAGCAAAGTTGTGCATTCGAATAGAGAAGAGATAATAATATAATGAAAGCATGGAGGACTTTTGACAAATCACTCTGCACTGACTAAACTAGAGATTTCAGAATTAGAACCAGTTTTATTGCTAAGTGGGTTTTCAGGTGCAAGGAATTTGATGTAGTGTTTGGTTGTATAAAATTAAGCATTGACAAATAGAACATTTTTTTTACAGGATGAAAAGATTTTAAAAAAAATCAAGTGCTGCGAGTCGACACACAGTTTTAAAAGACAAAAAGGAAACAAACAATTACTGAAAATTTAGTCTGAATGGAGCAAAAAGGTCAGAGTGTAATTGTTTTTTTTGCAGTACTTTTTCCTCTGACAGATCGTGAGTGAAGACAGCAGCTGACACCATGACTGAACTTTTCCACCTTGAAACTGCAAAGTACCAGTGATTCAGATTTCTGGGGTTTTATACAAAACAAACTGAAGTTACTTTTAATCCACTTCAAGGCTTGAAGGCATTATTTTATTTTAAATAAGTAACTTTGATACACAGAGGTGAGTTTTTAGGGATTTAATCAGTGACCATAAAAGGACTTTGATGTAACACTGACTTTATGCAGCCGTTTAGTGTTTTATTAAAGCGACTGCATTCTAAAGTCCTGCAGTGTGTTGTTTACGCAACAGTCAGAGATCTGCCTTTTAAAATAAACAAGTGACACATAATTTCTGCTATCCATAATATCTGCGACATATTCATTAATAGGCAGTATATTATGCTGCTCACACTAGTATACACTGATCAGGCATAACATTATGACCACCTGCCTAATATTGTGTTGGTCCCCTTTATGTGCTCAAAAATGCTATGAACCATTGGGCATGGACAAGAGGACCTCTCAGGGTGTCCTATGGGGTCTGGAACCAGGACGTTGGCAGTGGATCCTTTGGGTACTCTGGCTTGTGCAGTGGGGCCTCTGTCCATCAAACTTGTTCCACTGCATCCTGTTGATGCTTGATCACAATGGGGTGTAGGAAGTTTGGAGGTCAAATCAACATGTTGGGCCATTGTCATGTTCCTCAACATGTTCCTGATTGTTTGATGTTTTTTCCATGTGGTGGGGTGCATTTTCCTGCAGGGGTAGGCCAGTGACATTTGGGATTTCCATTTGCATGAGGGAGTGTGTTTGTTGTGGGACAATGTTTATTTGGGTGTCTAAGTCTCATCAACACGGATGTTAAAATCCAAGGTTTTCCATCAGAACATCACATAGTACCAATATGATCACTGTTATTCACTTCACCTGTCAGTGGTCAGAATGTTGTGACTGATCGTTGTAAATGTTTGAAGCTTTGTTCTTCAGTTCTACTGACACTTTGTTGTTTATAATAACAGGACACTTTACAGTCTGTTTAGTGCTGTGTGTTCAGTTAAATTGTGACAACATCTTTATGGAGATGACTTACCAACATGTTTCGCAGCTGTGAGTGGTGGCTCTGGTTCTGTTGAACATTGCAATGTGGGACAGTAAGTTTAAAGGATATTTTACTATTTTTTGAACTCTACACATTAAGTATTTGTGATATTTCGACATGTCTGGTGCTTCTTGATGCTGTTTTTGCTTCATCTTGCTCTTCTGTGTGCCTGTAGGAGGTGGACTTTGAAGTGGAGTTGGCCTTTGTGATTGGACGAAGAGGAAAACACATCAAGGTCAGCATCCCAGCGTCACCTCTGCTTTGTGTTCTCCTGAAGCATCATTTGTGCCTCCATTTCCGCTCCTCTTGTTGCTCAGGAGGAAGACGCTCTCTCATATGTGGCTGGATTCACCGTGGCCAATGACGTCAGCGCTCGTGACTGGCAGATGAAGCGCAACGGGAGGCAGTGGCTGCTCGGAAAAACATTCGACAGCTTCTGTCCTCTCGGTCCTGCCTTAGTAACCACCGACGCTGTGAAAGGTGAGCGAGAAACCACAGCAGAAGCATGGAGACAGAAAAGGGGAATTAAAGATAATCTGGTGAATCACGCAATTACCTGTGATTTGTGACGCCTGCAGCATCACGGAGTTAACACTCTGCAATTAGGTGGAAAGTGTGGTTTCTTTAGCTGATGGGAGCAGCAGGGCAAATACAACCGTGATAATAACAGACATCAGGATTTCTGAAGGTTGAAAGCTTTCTAGGTGAACATGGGCTGTCATGCTTATGGTTTGAATCATTTAAAAACGATACATTTCAGGTTCAGCTCGGCCTCATGGATATGCTTCTCCAAGAATGGCATGGTGAGGTTTAAAACCATCTTCAGTTTAGTAACTACAAACTGTTTTAAGACCTGATTTGTATTGAAGAAGCCTTTTCTGTGCGCTCATCAAGTCTTTATATGTTGTTTCAGAATTGGCCAATTTCAAAGAAGGGGTACTTTCAATGTTGCATGCAGGGCCGCCACTTTCTCAACTAGAAAAGCACTCGGAGAGCGCATACCTCTGCTAGGGAGCTTCAGTCCACCCCCAACACAATCTCCCAATTCACATATTTTCTATGGAACGTTACAGATACAAATGTAATTACATACAGTTCAAATGTCCTACCGACAATGCGGCTTCATCCCATCCGACCTAATGAACAGGCGCGGCCTCTAGCGCGGCAGCTCCTAACAGCCTCCCAGCTTCTTAGACAACCGGAGATAAGAATGCCAGCCCAACTGTGCGTATGTCGCTCAGGAAGGAAAGAGAACTCCATCATTGTTGCTGTCTGTCGCGTGGAGACCCAAAATGTCATGTGGTCAGAGGAGGTTACCCCAAAAACAAGAGTGCCCTCTGGTGGCTTTTAGAGTAAACTGCATTTAATTGGTTACACTTAAATTAAAAAAAACTCCTGGATCCAGACGGTGATCCGGATCAGTCCCAAAATTTCATCTTTCCTTACTTGACCCATTTCACGCATTTCCTGAAAATTTCATCCAAATCCGTCCATGAGTTTTTGAGTAATTTTGAACACAAACAAACAAACCAACGCTGGCCATCACATAACCTCCTTGGTCCTTGGCGGAGGTAATAAAGCTCTTCAATGTCTTGTGTCCACAACCCAAAGATACTCAACTTACTGCCAAAGAGGAGCCCATAGAAAACAAAGAAATAAAAACAGGTTTGAGGTGATATAGTCACTATTTTTTTTTTCAACAGAGCACTGACAAGTTGAATTTTTAAATGTAAAACGTCCTGCAGATATAATTTAAAGGATTTGAAAAAATAATACTTTGAGCTGATATGTCGTTGTTCTGTTTTTGCAAATATCTACATCAGTGTGAAGAGTCCTGCACTTGTCAGGCTCAGTATTTTGAGTGAAACTGTCTACTAGGTAATAAGTGCTGTTACATTTGAGAAATTATATAACACTGTAAGATTAAGAATGAATCAATAGGAAACAACAAGAAAATCAACATGCTCAGTTTAGTAACCTTAACAAGTGGTTACTAAACTGTTTTTTAATATGTAACTTATGTTGCTATCATTTTTTCCTTATTATAGGCTCAGTTTTCCAGACATTAAGTCTAGTCCAAGACTAACACCTTTCTTACAAATGGATTTGATCCATGTTAGGGTAACTGGCTGATAGGCAAGGCAGCAAGAGTTCTCTTACTTCAGGTGCTTATGTGCAGCTATGTTCTCAATCTTCCTGAGGGGTAGTTGCATAAAAAAACCACCTAGATCAAAAGTCACAAACAGAAATATCACCAGTCACGTATCATTTCTCCTCCAGATCCTCACAACCTGAACATCCGCTGCCTGGTCAATGGAGACACGATGCAGAGCAGCAACACCGACCAGATGATCTTCAACACGGCGGCGCTGGTCGCCTGGGTGTCAAAGTGAGTCCACTCAGTGTGTTCATTGCTCATTATGTCTGTACATGAGAATTTCACAGAAACACTGCAAGTCCAGATTTACATAATGCATGCAGAACTTTCTTCTCCTTCAGTGAGTCGAGCAGACAGTACACACTTTCCATTTAGGAAATTATGCAAATGAAATCATGTCAGAAACAAATCCACGAGAAGAACTCTATGCGAGCAAATGTCCTCTGTTCACCACACACTCGGAGCTGAAATTACATGCTTCAGCTGAGACTTACCCACCACGACTGGCACCCTTTTGCCCCAAAGCGCCCAGACCAACTGGAGCGTTCTGATCTGATTTGAGATTTTTGGATGATAAAGCTTCTCCTCCCCTCGCCTGGTGATAGTGCCCGTGTTGTTCTGGAATAACAGCAGCCAGCGGCATCTTTCACAGGCTCTCTACAGATAGGAGGATAATGCGGGGAAGTTATTGTTTTTCATGCCTCTGCCTAATCCAAATTAATTTAGTGCTTATTCTGCATGACCCTGAGAAAGAGAATCTTCATTTTTTGATTAATGCTACAAGTCATGGTAATTTTATGCTGCTGTAAGGCTCCATTTTGCTGATCCACTGTTTTTCCTTCTGCTGTCAGGTTTGTGACATTAACTCCAGGAGATGTGTTCCTGACAGGGACGCCTCCAGGTGTGGGTGTGTTCAAAAATCCACCGGTCTTTCTCAAGGTGATTTCATGCACAACTCTGACAAAAGCTAATGCATCAGCCACAACATTAAAACCACCAGATGAATACTGTCTCTCCCCTGGCTGCCAAAACATGTTTGGCCCGTCAACGTATAAACTCTCCAAGACCTCTAAAGGTGTCCGGTGGTATCAGACACCAGGCACATCCTTGAAGTCCTGGAGGTTGTGATGTGAAGTCTCCATGGATCAGGCTCAGTTTTCAGCCTGAACCCACCTGATTTGGCTTCCTGTGACTTCTTCCTGTTTTCCAAAATTCAAGTTGAAAAGTTGCCATTTTGACACAGTTTAAGAGATTCAGCTCTTATCACAGATGGTGCTTGACATGTTTACATAATGGCACTTCAGGGAGCATTACAACTGTATCGCTGCACAAGGAGGTCAAATTTAAATCAGTGTTAGATTTTTATGGGCACAATTTTGTAGCTTCTTGATCAACCCTTGTGTGCTCAATCACATTGACATCTGGGGAATTTAGAGGGCAATTTAACATCTTGAACACTTGGTCACAATCTTGTAAATCCTTCCTGAACAAATCTCCCAGGCTGGCAGGGTGAGTTATCCTGCTAAACATCAGGGAACACTCACACCATTAAGAGTTGTATATGGTCTGCAACAATGTTTAGGTATGTGGTGCTTGTCAACATCCATTATGACAACATTATCCAGAGCATCACACAGCCTCCACCGGCTCACCTTCTTCCCACAGTGCATCCTGCTGCTGTTTCTTCCCCAGTAAACAACACACATGTAAGTGGCCGTAGAAATCAGACCAGGCCACCTTCTTCCGTTGCTCTGTGGTCCCCTTATGATGCCCACTGTAGCCGCTTCTGGCAGTGGACGTGGGTCAGCAACGGCACTCTGACTGAGCTGTGGCTACTCAGCAAACTACAATGCTCTGTGTCTTCTGACTCCTTTCTATCACAGCCACCAGTGAGGTTTTCAGCGATTTGTGTGACAGTACATCAGTGAGTCTTCAGTCCTCATGACCCTTCTGCTGGTTAATCGGTTGTCCTCCCTTGGCCCTGTGGTACATCCTGACCACTGTATACTTGGTGAACCCGACAAGACCTCCTGTTTAGGAGAATCTCTGATCCAGACTCTCTGTGACACTTGACTATTTTTCCTGCTTTCAACACTTCAGCTACAAGAACAGACTGCTAACTTGCTGCCGAATATATCCCACCCCTTGTCAGGTGCCATTGCAGTAAAACCTTTTTCGTTACTTGTCGGTGGTGTTAATGTTGTGGCTGAAGAGTACGCTTGTAGCTCCAGCTTAAATTCCACTTTATCCAAGGGAACTTACTTTATGGTACAGAGTCCAGGGGGCCCTGTAAAGTCTGCAACTCTGTATTTTTATAGACAATAAGGGAGCAATTTACCAGGAGTAAAGATGTAATTTCATGTTTGACTGTTTTTCTTTCAGAAAGGAGACGTGGTGGAGTGCCACATAGACCAACTGGGCACTATAATCAACAAAGTGGTCTAAACCCCCGAGTCAACAATCCGTGAAGTAAATGTCAGCTGTGAAAGTAAACTGCACTTCTGATCTGTTGTTTCTCACAATGAATTACAACTTACAAACAAAATCTTTTTTCTCACTCTGGATGTGAAAAACCAGCAGGAAATATATAAAAATGTATGTTTGCCTGATGAATGTGTTAATCAATGATACTTCGGTAATTGTGAGGAAGGAGAATGTGGTATTTTTACTGAACTGTGTAATTACGTGACTCAACCTTAGTTATTGAGTCACAGTCATCACCCGCTGTAAAAATACCCTTCATCAGCAGCCACCCACTCACACTATACAGCAGAAACCCTGAACCTCCTGACTTATTTCAATATGTAATAAATAAAACATATTTCTAATTATGTTTAATATTCAGCACGATGAACTTTTTACTGACTGTGATGATTCAAACAGCAACTTTCTTAGAAGAAGACGGCAGATTACAAGTGTCTGGGAGAATTTCATTAAAATAAAATATGCCATCTTCAAAATGTATCCTTCAAATTGCCTGGGAGAAAATTCTTAATAATTTCCTTGATCAGGACTTTGACTCATGGACCTCCTTGCTTCATTCTCTCTCTGCTCAAATCACAGAAGTATTCATTTGATTCACTCACAGAAAGCTTTAGGGAAATCCCAGGACCAGATACACCCATGTACAATTTGCAGCAGTGTGATGAGTGAATCTGGTAATTATATTTGACCATTGAACCACTTAAAATTTGTGAAATGTTCTGCCTCATATTGAGGCATTATATTTTGTCCTTCTACATTTTCCTCTGACAGATACTGTCCGTGAGGAGTAATTTGCAGTTTGATGTCTGGCTCAGACACTCAAACCACCCTACAATGCCCAAACCAAAAACTCTCATAATGGAGTGTTTTTATGATTGTGCAGGCAGAACGAATATCTTGAATATGAAATAAGAGTTAAGAGACACACTTTCAAGGAAACTACTGATAATTTGAACCATAAAAAAATCCAATTCCTTTGCCTGTACTGGCAGCTCTTTTTTTAAAGTGCAGTAATTATAATTACAAGACGCAGCATGCTAATGGTCTTTTCTGACTTAGTGAAAAAGTTAAAAAATCAACTTTTTTGAACTATTCCGTTGAAAATCTTGCCTGAAAATCCCAATCCTGCTCAGGTGTGGCTTGAAAGGACAATGATCAGACAGCGCGATCAGTACACAGACTCTAGTCCAACTGGTGATTATAAAAGACCACCTCAAAATGCATTTTTTAAAAAAACAATATGACACCACAGATGACAAGCAAGTGAGAACAGGCTGTTGGTTGCTGGATTATCAGTTGGACTTGGTGTCCAAAACTTCACCACTAGTATTCTAAGAAATTACTTCACACAGCACAATAAGACAGACAAACTTGGGACTAACATGTTTGACAATGCAAGTATCTTCCAAAACATCCACAAACCTTAGTCCTTTGGGAGGAGTCAGACATTGTTCCACAAGCAGCATTGATAACCTCATTAACTCTGTGCACTGTGGATGTGTAACCTGTTACTGAATGGCAGTTTCCGGTCTCAAACTGCCCATCAGGGGCAGCTGTGGCTCGAGAGGTAGAGCAGGTTGTCCACTGATTGCAAGGTTGGCAGTTTAATCCCCGGCCCCTCCGCATGCCGAAGTGTCCTTGGGCAAGACATTGAACCCCAAAGTTGCTCCCAATGTCAGGCTAGAGCCTTGCATGGCAGCTCTGTTGCCATTGGAGTGTGAATGGGTGGCGTCCATTCTGTTGTGGAGATGCCGTGTGTAGGAGTGACAAATACTTATTCCCCTGTGTTAAGAAGAATGGACAAAATCTGATAAAATATTACATGTTGTGTTTGGATTGTTGTATACACTACAACAGTTATATTAGTGTAGGCCTACTACTAAAACAATAATAAATCTAAAATGTATTCCAAAGTGTCCCTATGTTATGCTGGTCACTATACACTGATCAGGCATAACATTATGACCACCTGCCTAATATTGTGTTGGTCCCCCTTATGTGCTCAAAAATGCTCTGAACCATTGGACATGGACAAGACGACCTCTCAGGGTGTCCTATGGGGTCTGGAACCAGGATGTTGGCACTGGATCCTTTGGGTACTCTAGGTTGTGCAGTGGGGCCTCTGTCCATCAAACTTGTTCCACTGCATCCTGTTGATGTTTGATCAGAATGGGGTGTAGGAAGTTTGGAGGTCAAATCAACATGTTGGGTCATTGTCATGTTCCTCAACATGTTCCTGATTGTTTGATGTTTTTTCCATGTGGTGGGGTGCATTTTCCTGCAGGGGTAGGCCAGTGACATTTGGGATTTTCATTTACATGAGGGAATGTGCTTGTTGTGGGACAATGTTTATTTGGGTGTCTAAGTCTCATCAACATGGATGTTAAAATCCAAGGTTTTCCATCAGAACAGCACATAGTACCAATATGATCAATGTTATTCACTTCACCTGTCAGTGTTCAGAATGTTGTGGCTGATCAGTGTAGTGTACTGAGTGTACTGTGCATTTAGTACAATAGAAATCACTAACTGCTTCGCACTCTACAAAATACTACATGATACTTGTGTCAGTTGATCATTAATTGTTTTTGTTTTGAAGCTGTTTCACCACCATCCACAAGCATTTTTTTTTCCATCTCCTCCTTTTCCTTTGTGCACTACATTGCTGGAAATTGTGTCCAACAGCACATTCAAAAATCAGTTCCTAAAAATGTGCACTTTCTGTTTAGAGTATAATTTGCTTTTAAAACCAAACCTGCTATATATTTAGTTTGTAACATGGATTTTGGGAACGACTTAGGATTCAACAGTGTCCTCGGTTCAACACCGGGGGGCAGTAGAGGCTCACGGTCGATGACAGCTGAGCCACTGCAGCTTCGGTTGGTGCTTGATTTGGGAGCTTAAAAAAAAAAAACAGCTGCAATGACTCTTGCTTGTACAAACAGTCAGCTGTAAATGCCCAAAATATTAACGTCTGCCAGAAAAAGCTCTATGTCCAAAGT
Source organism: Dascyllus trimaculatus (assembly GCA_024666655.1). Classification (NCBI taxonomy): domain Eukaryota; kingdom Metazoa; phylum Chordata; class Actinopteri; family Pomacentridae; genus Dascyllus; species Dascyllus trimaculatus. The sequence continues at coordinate 23,911,362 of CM045449.1, read as the reverse complement.
GAGGCATTGATTTTGTCTCTGGATCTTAATGTCAAAAGGTCGACGTCAAACAGACAGACTCTCCAGAGGTCTGACTCAGCACAGGATGATCTGCATTCAGCAGGAGAACAACTCACAATGAGATGCTGTGTGGAGGAAGTTATATCTGATAAACTACCGTCAAGGATTTTAGTTTGTCTGCATGAAACCTCCACTTCTGCAGGTGCTGAATTTATTTATTGCCAGCATGAACATTATTTAACTTGAACAAAAGCCAAACTGAAACATTTTCACATGGAACAAACGAAACCCGAGGAGCCCTCGTTACAAAATAAACATGTTGGAAGCACAAGCTGCAGCGAGCGGCATCATCCTACATGAGTCCTCGCTGCTGATTACAGGGGCTTCATAATCCTCATCTCCTGCGGCTTTATGCTAATGCTATTACTAAAGATAAACTTAAAATCAATGTCTCATCATTGAAAAATCAAAATGCAATTAACCTAAAAACACGAGCGTCCTGGCTCAGCGTGCATCTTTTTTAACAGCGAACACAAGCTTTCCTGACACTAACAGCGGATGAGGTCAGACTCTGCAACAAAACAAAGCCGTGTCGAGGCCTTGAGTCATTCTCCTCAGTTAAACACATTAATTGAAGAGGTACTGTGAGATGAAGCGGTGCAGTTTCTGCCTGTTTTCTGACATCTGGAACAAAGGACTAATACCCAGGAGAACGCCTTCCTCCCGACGCTCCTCTGAAAGGACCTGAATTGAACATAATGAACATAAACACAACAACGTTAGGACACGAACACAGATTTTTCTCATCTTCAGTGGTGTGCTTTCTACACAAGGCCAAATAAAGAACAGTGAAGTAATAAAAGAGATAAAACAAAACCTTTCAAAACAAGGGCATTTCTAAAACGGAAAAGAAAAACAAAGCTAAAGACATTAAATAAAAAAAAACACCTTATTCACTTTGCAAGGTCTGAAATAATTAAGCCAAAGCAGAAAGCCAAACTCCAGACTGCAGTTTTCATTTCCTTGAAGCTGCATAAACATTAGAGGCACGTTTTGTCTCCGATCTGACCTGTGCATCTTGAGAGTCAAAGTAGTTGTCAGATCCTAAAGACAAGCAAGATTACAACCATTTCTGACTGATAACCTTGATAATAAACTTACTAACTACCCCATGAGATCTTGGCAGATAAATGGGTCAATGATGCTCTATTTTTAAAGGCAGCGATTCCCAACCCACAGACTGATAGAGGAGACTGATGGGAGCAGACACTGTCTACTTAACTGAGTTGAAAGGCTGACTGGTGAATTTCTAGATTGGGGAATTTGTGCAGAAACATTAATTTATATATTTCTGAATAAAAAATATTGCATCATTGAACTTTCTTGTGAAGCCAACTTTCCACAATACGTGTGCTTCTCTTCAGGTCTCAGTGTTTAGGTTGGCGGCAATCAGCAAAGCCGCCCTGCTCTTTTCCCTTATTCCTTGCTGCTGTTTGCAGAATCGGTGCAGGGAAAGATAACAGGCGCTCACATTGCCATCTGCAAGACAAACCATTTGCTGCCTTCCTCCTTGCACTGTACGAGAAATAACTCGCACAGCTTGATAATCCATCACAATAAACACAAAACCCCTTTTATCTGGTCTCATCAAAGTTTCTGGTAAATTCTCAGTTCATTGTGCCTGAGTGGAGCTTTTTCATATCAGGTCATCTCGCAGCCCACAAGAAGAGAGGAGAAATGTGTCACAGAGGAAAAATATATTTTCTTGCTGGTTTAACCTCGGCCAAGAATGTAGATCACGTCCTTCTGTAAAATGAGCAATACATCAGTGTAAAAATACTCCGTATGACAAGTTATTCTTACTCAAGTACCGAAAGTAAGGCAGAAAAAATGGCCCCATGACTTATATTATTATTATTACTCATAAACTTTGCTGGAAAGCTTAATAGATAACAAAAGTCATATTTTATAGGCTGATCATGTAATTATAGTCCAAAGCAACGAGCAACTATAGCTGTTAAATGAACGCAGTGAAGCAAGAAGTACAATATGCAAAGTAAAGCAAGCATTTCCAGTGAGGTATTACTGCAGTCATCCCAACTATATTTGTATTCTGAGGTGTCTTTGTTACAGAAATAATATTTACTGTGTTGGATAATTTACTGGCAGTTTATAAATGCTTTAAACTTAAATCCAAATTAATTCCAGTATACCTGGAAGTATTATCCAAGAAAATGTAAAATAGATATAGACAACAATAACAGGATTACAGGCTGATATAATACCAGCGTGTTTCTTTCGAGACCTGAACGTGAAATGTAAATCACTTTGCCACACCTGGGAGACCTTAACCTGCCTGTGCTACTCTTTCACAGCCTCTAATTTTAAATCACTTGTGTCCTTGGCCCAGTGTATTCTCTTTATAGACTGACACTTCTGCCTCACACATGATTGGATATGGCTGGCTCCAGTCAGACACAGTTACTTTCTCATTGCATCAAAATCAGGTTGGGCTCCTGTTCACGCTGAGCTTAAGGCTCTTGCTGAAAAATGCGACCAGTCTAGTGATTTTTGAGATTCGGGCTGGTTTCAGGGTCACCTGGGAAGAGCTTAACATTAGAGCTGAACTTCTCGAGAGTTGGACTGCGCCCAAACTTTCGGTGCTGAATTCTCGGCAGACAGACAGATTTAGAGACACACAGAGGCTGTCACTCACCCCGAGGTCTATTAGTGTTCTAACTGCCGTGTGTGCTGCCTCCTCTGAGCAGCTCTCTGTGAGATACAGCACAAAGGCACACATGAATCAAAAGAACAGACAGATATCCAATACAGAAAAACCAGGTCGGGATAACAGAACAAAGCCATTACCAGTGGGATAGTGATTTTTATCCTGAATATTATTGAAGGGTGTCATTTGGGTAGTTAGTGATTGTCTCATGTGTGTTTTTAATGAGAGGAGAGCGTAGTCTTGGTAGACTCGTTACAACAGACACTAAACGAGTGGGAAAAGGCAAGGTGACAAGCTTTTAAAGTTATGACACAAAGAAATGGAAGGTGTTTGTGTGTGTGTGTGTTTTTTGGGAAGAGATGTCAGCTTGAGCTCACCATAGTACTGTTTCTTCTCATTTGCAGTGTCACACAGATGGGAGTGTATCTGAGCCACAAACTCGGCTTCTGCAGCAGGAAAGACATGAAAATGGAGGCATTTACTGCAGGAAAGTGTAGACAGCCTGCTAAGATAATGTATGGAGTCTTTGTGGTTCAGTGACACGCTATCATATTGTGTCTCTGAAGCTGATGAGTTGTTCAAGAGGTCACTACAAATGGCATCAAGTGAAAGATAATTATCACAGACATGAAGACTGCCTTCAGCATTTATTGCAACTCAAGAGCTCCTTTAGTACTCCGATTTCTCTGCACCTTTTAAAAAATATGATAATTTCAAGACAAAGTCAAAGAGACTCATTACCATAAAAGCAAGTCATAGCCCATTACATGTGTTAGTCCCCACACTGATCAGAGACGACGGCCCATATGGTGAAAATCCATTTCCTGTTCTGTATTGAGCTGTAAAGTTAAATTTATCAAAATATGAAGATATTCAGCGCTGCACGGTGGCGCGATGGTTAGCAGCGTCGCCTCACAGCTAGAAGATCCCCGGTCCGCGTCCCGGTTAGGACGCCTGGGATCTTTCTGTGTGGAGTTTGCATGTTCTCCCTGTGCAGCGTGGGTTCTCACCGGGTTCTCCAGCTTCCTCCCACAGTCCAAAAACATGCTGAGGTTAATTGATTATTCTAAATTGTCCGTAGGTGTGAATGAGAGTGTGCTTGTTTGTCTCTATATGTAGCCCTGTGACAGACTGGTGACCTGTTCAGGGTGTCCCCTGCCTTCACCCTGAGTCGACTGGGATAGACTCCAGTCCCCCCGCGACCCTACAGAGGATTAAGCGGTGTATAGATAATGGATGGATGGATGAAGATATTCACTTCTACCATTCCTTAAGGCCAACTAGATTGCCTTTCAGCTTTACGAGCCAGTAAATTTTTTTCCTGAACTGCTACATACCAGCTAATCAATCAATCAATCAATAGACGTCTAGCTTGAGATTTGTATAGTCCTGTCCCCTCACCGCCCACTGCTCATGAGGAGAGTCGTTTTCAAAAAAAGCATCTGTCCTTTCAGTTTGTCAAAGACAGGTTTGTTTACCTTCTAGAGCTGCTTCTGCTAAATATAAAATGTCTCAGCCACCAGGAAAGCTCACCAAATATTCTGCTGTTGGCTGCAAGAGTTAACATGAGAGTCTTAATGTACTCCCAGCACCTAAACAGCTGAAGGTTGAGTGGATTACTTTTGTTCTTGATGGCCACGTCATCACAACAACTGGAAAATCATAAATGTTAGCCTGTTGCGCAGCTAATGTGGCTAATGCTACCATTAGCTTTGATCTTATGCCCACAGGTCAGAACTATTTGGAGAAAGTAACACCGGAGGATATTCAGAGACGGTTAAAACTTCAGGGCTGATTTGAAATTGAAGGACTGGGAGAGTTACTGTGTTTTTAAGTTTACTTCTTGTGTTTCAGTGCAACCACTACTCCCCCAGTATTTACATCTGTTTGCTTTGCTCCTGCACTCCATGCTCACATATGTTGCATTTTAATACAGCTGAATTCCCAATAGAGCTATTTTTACTTACATATTTTTCTGTTTCTGTTGTCAGACAATAGAGTAAGTATGAAATATGAGACTAAAACACAACCAATTAAGATTTGATGTTGACTATCAGCCACTTCAGAGCAATGTCTAGCTGCAGCTCTGTACTACAAAACTACTGATTTTAGAACCACAAACTCACCACAACATGATTTGAAGACAACGGCTGTGCTGTGAAATTATCGATAATTATATATAAAATGTCTGAGAGAAAGTCCTAGTCTCACACACTCGTTCACATCTGTGTCAACTGCTGTGTGGTAAACAGTTTTTCTCTGCGCTGTCAATCACAGATGCAGAGAGCGTTCTTTCTAAAGGTGGTGTAGACAACAGCAGCTCAACATACATATCCATATAAATCTAGAGACACTCACACAGGCCATTTACAAAAGTAATAAAACCAGAGGTTGTACATTCAAACTATTATGAGCTATTTTTGCAGTCTTTTTAGCTGAAAATTTGAAAAGCACATTGTGAGAACACGTGAGACTTTCATTATTTTGCTTTAAAGGAGCACAATGAGGCTCCTTCAAACATACAGTGCACATACCCGCCAGAGGTGTGTCTATGTGGTCCAGTCCCATGGTGGTCCAGCACAGCGCCCTCAGATGTCCAGCTAGCATACTGCAGAGGAAGAAGAGCATCTGAGGACAACGACTTGGCTGGCTTATCTAGAAAAGCAGACAAACCGAAGCCAGAAAGGTCAAAAAAGGCACAATCGGGATGAGGGACTGCAGGAGTGAAAGGAGTATATTCCACTAAACTGAGCACGCACTTAAAAGTCACTGTCACAGGAGGATCAAGTGCAGCTGCTGGATGCAGAGGTGTAATATTCAAACACTGGGGCTTCAGCATTTATTAGGTCAACACACTTTTATGTGTGAGTTCACATTTTTCAGACTGATGTAAATTCAAACTTGTAAGCACACTGCAGTTGGCACACTGTCACTGTGTGTCATGCCTTACTGACTCACCATGCATAGTATGTTATGGCAGGCAATTTGTCTTTCTTGTGTGTAAATGTGAAGGTCACTGCTGATAAAGTGTTTGAAGAAAGGAAGTGTAGTGGATGATACATTACATGACCAGAAGTATCAGCACACATAAACAGCAGGAGGAATTTTAAGAGCATCACATTTAGGTAAAAAGCGAGTAGAAAAGCAAAACAAAACGATGGAAAGAAACCTTCACACTGACTCTAAAGCCATAAATTACTCTACAGTCTCAGTCAAAGGATTAAACACACCCACTAGTTCAAGGCCTTTTCCATTATTTGTACTATTGCAGAACAAGACTAAAATTGCTGAAACTTTAAAATAACACTTCTGGGTTTCTGCAGCAATCAAAGTATAAAGTAAAGAAAACATGTTTTAAATTGTAGATTTTTCAAAGTAGCCACCTTGCGTCACTCTGTGGTCCAACGTATCCCAGACTATCTTAGCTGGGTTTAGATCGTATGGTTGTGGGGGTCAGATCATCTAACCCAGCACTCCATCACCCTGTTTCTTAGTCACAAAACCCTTACAGAGTGGGTTTTGTTGAAAAACAAATGACGGTTTCAGTATCGCTGGATCCTGTTCATGACTGACAGGAAAATGAAGCGTGAGACGGACGGATGGATCGGTGCAGCGTCAGCAGTAATGTGAGTGTTTTACTGGACTGTTGTGACGAAGATAGAGCTGAGTCAGAAGGCATAGCTCTTGATTTACCAATCCATCTACTTTCAAACACTCGCCTATGGTCATGGGCACTGGGTATTGACTGAAAGAATTAAATCATGAATACAAGGAGGTGAAAATGGGTTTTCTTTATAGGGTGGCTGGGCTCAGCCTTGAAAGCAGGGTGAGAAGGTCAGACTAGAGTCACTGCTCCATTACATTGAATCGAGTCAGCTACGGCAGTTCAGGAATCTAATTAGGTGTAATTTAATTAAATGAATATCTTCCTTTGGAGGTTTTCCAGGCACGTCCAATTGGGGAGAGACACCAGGGTACATCAACAACTTGCTGAAGATATTATACATCTCATCTGGCCTGGGAAAGCCTTGGGATCCCCCAGGAAATAACTGGAAATCATTGTTGGAGAAAGAGACGCTTGGAATGCCCTGCTAAACCTGCTGCCACCACAACCCAACACTAGGCAAGTGGAGGAAAGTTGATGTTTGGATGGACAAATGCTGATCTCACTGAGAGCAAACCAGATGGCATGGCATGCTGTTGAAGGATGCTGTGGTAACCGTACTGGTTTAATGTTGAATTCTGAATAAATCTCCAACAGTGTCACCAGCAGAGCCCCACATGATTACACTTCCATGCAACTCCATGTCCATAGTTAGAACCACACATGCAGATATCATCCGATCACTTTCTCTGTGTCTTACAAAAACTGATTACTGGCAACAAAAATCTTAAAATTGGACTCATTAGACCAAAGTCTAGATTTCCACTAGTCTGATGACCTACTTGTATGTCTTGGCCCAAGCAGTTGTCTTTTTCTCATTCGTCTCACTCAGCAGTGGTTTCTTTGATGCAGTGTGACTACGAGGGCCTGATTCATACAGTCTCTTGGAGCGTTGATGTTGTGTCTGTTCTGAGAAGCACTGATGTGGGCTCCAAGCTCAGCTCAGTTAATTGGTGATTTGTAAGTCTCCGATGAACTTATCTTCTGTAGCAGAGGGAACTCTTGCCCTTCCTTTCCTGGAGCAGTCCTTGTGAGAGCCCCTTTAATCAGTTACTGATGTTTTTTGCACTTGAAGAAATGTTCTTGAAATTTCACAAACTAGCTGACCTTTACATATTAATGTAATAATGATGCAAATGCTTAATGCTTAAAATGTAATAATTTTAAGCATTTGGCTGACTTCTTAAGAAAAAAAACATCAAATGACGACCTCCTTATGCAGGTTAAGATATAGAGTTAGGTTACAACAGTACAGGTTTCCACAAAACTGAAAACACACCATTGTCTAGTACCTCATGTTACACTTTAAAGGTCCCACATAATGACCCTTTTCAGCAAGTTAATGGTCTTGAGTGTCCCCTGAATGTGCCTTCTTCAGCTAAAAATGAATGGACTTTTTTAGCGTCTGAAGCTTTAATTTAAGCTAAGCTGCGGCTGTCCATGCCCTCTTCAGGAAGAAGACTCTCTCTGCATCTCCAGGTGACAGTGTAGAGAAAAACAGCTAATCACATGGCAGCTGACATAGATGTGAATGGCTGTGTGATACCAGGACTTTAATCACCATTAACTTTCTCTCTGAGTGCTCATTTTAAGTGGAAATACCATCAAATTCACAGCACAGCAGGTGTTTTCTTGCAATTTGCATGTGGTGAGTTTTTCAGACAACTTTACAGTTGTAAAATCAGCAGTTTAGCGTTGCAGAGCAGCAGCTTGGAAATGAAGTGACAGCTCATGATATTTAGTCTTCACGTTTCTGTCACTAGTCTGAAAATCAAAGCACAAAAATACGTAAGGGAGAACAACTTTAATGGGATTTCGGCTGTATTAGAGAGCAGGTGAGAAGCACACAGAAGTAAACAACAGCTGAATTTGAAGCACAACAAGCTAACACTAGGGATTTTCCTATTGTTGTGGTGACATGGCCTTCAAAAATCCACTGGATGTTCAGTTCTTCAGATGCTGGGAGTGCACTGAGACTCTTGCATTGACTCTTGCGGTCAATAGCATAACACTGTTGGAGCTCTGCCTGTGGCTAAGGCATTTCAGAGATAGCAGAAGCAACTCTAGGAAGTAAACAAACCTGGCAGCTGTGCTTTCAGAATGGCTCACCTCCCACAGTTTGTGCTAGACAACTCTTGGTTCGTTAACTGTTATGCAGCAGTTCAATAAAATTCTTACTGGCTTGCAAAGCTGGGAGGCTATCTATTTTTCGGGGGCTTAGGGAATGGCAGTTAGAAACATTTTAATATCTCAAGAGCTATTATTTTACACCTCCACGTTTATAACCACCACAAAACAAAATAAGAATTGATTTTCACCATATGGGACCTTTTCCTCACCCGGCAACAAGGCCTACAGCCAAAACCAGAAGTACACCAAACTATGTAAAAAGTTGTTTGGATACTTTTTCATAGTACAAATTGAAAAACTGCATAATTCTTCCATAAAGAAGCACCTCATCTGTTTTAGGGATTCAGAAGTTGGAAATCTACTTTGCAATAAAGACTGTGTTAATGGTTACATCTGGTAATGAGAAAGGCCATGAAACTGAGGGTTCATGACAGCACTTTATAAATAGTTGCGTGGGGCCATAATAATCATGTAATATGGGAATATATGAGAACAGGGTGAATATTGTGGAGTGCAGCTGGTCCTGTAAAATTGCTTTGGTCATTACACAGCCATACAAAGCCATTATGAAAAGTTAAAGCTCTTAAAGGATGGATGCTTTTACCACTACAGCATGCTGAACAGCTTGCGGCTGATATTATAGGCAGCTTCTGGTATCTACACATACAAACTCCTCCTCGTGTAGGAGGCGTATCTGACTATTCTGCAGCTGTACTCCGTGCATTTTTTTCCTGCAAAATCTGCTTAGAATATATGAATCAGCCTGACACTTTGAATGGAGCTCATCCAATTTTTCAATGAGCAGTCACCATTTAGATGGCTAAGCTAATTCAGTTTATGTTCTAATATCATTATACTAAGGTGCAGCGCAAAATCAAAACACAGTACAACTTTAAGATCAGAATGGCAGAGAGAAAAGAGCAGTAAAAACACATAGATTATAACAGAAAGGGCAACACAGCAGCCACTGTGTAAACAAGGCCAAAGAGGCTGCTTGGCAAAGAAATTACACATAGATTGAATTTGCAAGTGGATAAAGTGCACTTGCAATACAATAATTAGATAATCCAAATAAGCAGATTTTAAAGGAAAAATGTTGCATTTGTTGGATTCAAAGGAGCATCTAGGCATCCTTGATAAACACCGACACACTGACCAACATGAAGTCATCAGATGGATCTGCATCAGTGCATACGTTGGCTCGCAAATCTCAAGAAATAGCAGCAAAGAATTGTCAGAAATTACATCATTTGCCCAACAGAGAGCACTTGCAGTATTTCTTAGCTGTTAACTGTCATTTTCACTACAGTCTTGGTCTTTATTCTTTTTAAAAATAAGTTTTAAATGTACAGGGGGATGTTTATTTATTAATATTGCTCTTTGGCTAGTGTAACCGAGAAGCAATACAAATAAATAACTTAATATGCACAAATAAAAATGTAAGTGCCCCCAGAAAAGTTCTATGTGTTTTTGAATAACATGAATCTTTCAACACTGTTTGGGAGTAAATCTCTATAATACAAGCCTACACAACAGTCGGTTATTACAGTGGGTTTGTAAGACCACCTTAAGCGAATTTATCAAGGTGCAGTAGAAACAGTCGGCAGGGGAGGAGGTCAGGGAATATTTTCCACTGTTTGGTATGGAGGTGTTTGCTGTCCTCACTCAGCACCTGAGCTGAGAGCAGCAGAGCAGAGGCGTCAAGCCAAGAAGAATGAGTGCACTGGACGGAGAAAGTTAAAAGACAGGAGTTTGAAAGAGTAAAGCTTGTAAACTCTGGCGAGGCTCTTCCTCAGTGGACAAAGCTGAAGTCAGAGAGAGGATTTTACACTAGTGTGGGTGGCAGTGGTTTAACTGGACCACTGTTGTCAGCTTGCTTGCAGCAAAAGTAGGCATGAGAATGTACTAGGATGCATTTTCTATAGTTTACTCTTGCTTGCTGGAATGCGCCTTATATTTTGTAAGAAAAAATGAGTCTCAAAAAGAAACTAGGATATTGGATAGTGTGTGAGAAATAGAGCATAAAGAATAACAACTGTTAGTGAAGCAGTGTTTCAGCCTTCAAGGTCCTCATCAGGCAAGCATTCATATGAAAAGCTGGCTGTACACACAAACAAACACACACAAAAAAGACAGCTCGGCCTACCATTATGAGATCACCTGATATGAGAACACACGCACCAACTGGTGGCTGTGGCTCAGCAGGTTGGTGGATCAATCTCTGGCTCCTCCTGCCCACATGTCGTTAAAATCGCCTTGAACAAGACCCCAATTACCTGCCAAGGTTGAGCCGCTGCCTTACATGACAGCTTGCTGCCACTCGGTGTTTGTGATTGTGTGTACACGTTGTGAGGCCTTTCTTTTAACTAAACAAAAAGCAAGTCCTCATGATGTCAATCTTTAACTTTAGAATAAAAACATGACGTACATTTAGGGATAGGTTAGGTTTGAAAGAAGTAGTTCAGTAGTAAATGTGATGTGAATGTAATGAATGGCTGTGTGTGTGTGCGTGTCTGTTTTGTGTGTGTGAATGAGTGAGTGGGAGGCAAATTGTGAGGCATTTTGGATAAAAGCCCGATATAACTGCAGCCCATTTACCAGTCCATATCCCATAATGATCTAATATGAACAAAAAAAAAAAGAAACTGCAGCCAAAATGTTCCATTTCAGTGTTCCAATGTTCATTAGTAATTTTTTGAGAGCTCACAATATGCTGTGTGTGGACAGCCTCTCTGTCTCATTTGTATGTAAAGTTTCATCAGGACACTCACCTCAAAGATTTATCCATTTACTGCAGCAATGAACATTTTTGTTTGGCTGTGTGCTTCTGCTCAAGTGATGCTTGCAACAAATACTACTCTCAGCCCGCTCAGCAGAGCCTGAGATGCACATTTATTGAACACGAGCACATTTGAAAGTCCCAAGTTGGTCATTCATTAAAACCTTAAAAACTCTTCTTTGTGTAACAAAGTTATATATTTAGAGGTTGTTTGTTCCTTTGAAAATAATCCCTTCCTGCTTTAAAATGGCTTAGATGTAGCTCTACACCGTTTTCCACTCAAATCTCCTCACTCGCTGCAGCTCGTACACACCAGCTCACCCATGACTCTGCTCAAACCCTGTAAAACAAGCCAATGCTACACAGCAGTAAGTTGTAGTACTGCAGTAATTTACCATACATGCTGGAACCGCAAACTGATTCTGTAAAAGAATCTTAAATATATTAAGCCCCACCCCACAAATGTGATTGGTTCCTTTGGTTTGTGATGTATAAAAACCTGGAAGTCTGAATTTGTCTTTTTGAGACAGTCATCGGTATAATATAATATAATATAATGCTCAGCAATAGTGATTGTTTATTTGGAGATGTTTACATAAGGAGTTAAATTTAAAGTAGCTGCCAATGTCCAAGTACCAGGCACGATGAAGCGACTACAGATTAGAAACAACGGGTGTTAATGCATTCAAGGATTTGGCTTCTGATGCAGGAACAGAACATCACACATCCGTTAAGTGTCGATATTACTGCTAACTCCTCGTTGTATTGTTAGGTGGCCCATTCAAAGTAAACACACGACTATACATCGTTTGAAAGCACAAAGCCTCACGATTCAAACAGCATAAGCCATTTTGAGATATCAATACCCAAAGCAACAATAGTTCCTTACTTTGGAATAAGAGTGCTGCAAAAAAGAAATGTTTCTTACCTTTTGTCATCTAACAAACAGAATGCTTCCAAGGTTTTAGTCTTTGTTTTAGTAAAAAAGAGTATGAATGTGATGTTCTCTTTATTTCATTTTGACATGCTGAAAATAAGAAAAAAGTGCTTAATTGATTGATGATCTTTCCACAGCTGTCAGCTGCTCTGTTGAAGTGTATGTTTATTCCCGTCAGTGTGCTGTGATTGTTGCTCCTCCTCAGTTTTATACCGTCATGACTCTTGAGACTGTCACCTCAAAGTCACTTTGCAGTGTTTATGACTGATGCACCTGCACCTTTGAGCGTTGGTTGCTTAGTCCCTTTGGAAGAGGGTTAGCTGCTTCATGTTTCTTTGAAAACATCCCATGTAACGGACATGACAGTCAGCCTTCTTTTAAAGCTGACACATGCTGCTATTTGGCATTCAAGCTACATGACTCATTTATGTAGGTGCTTTTGTAATGGAGATTTGGTTATTTCAAAGTTCTTTTTCATGTGGTGTTTCTGGTATTTTTGTATGTGCCCTGGAGCCGGTCACCTTGAGGGCAGTCTTCTGTGGGTTAGACTGCATTGAACATTTGTCCCACTGTATAAACTCATGCTTTCTGAAGGCATGTTAAGAAGCCAGATTGGCCCAGTAATGCTCTTCTGTACCTTGTAGGAGCGCAGGTCCTGCTCCTCGCAGTCAGAGTCGCTGTGATAAGGGTCATCAGGGGTGGTCCACATCAGAATACCCTCCCTCTTCCAGAAATCACAGATGGGAACTTCCTTGGGAATCTACACAGGAATCAGGAAACAGACAGCATTAGTCACACTGCAACGTGAATATCACACACTGAGCTCTCATAAACTGCTACTTGTGATTTTTTAAAAATATTTTGTTTCATTTTAAATCTAGATTATTGATTTATTCATAACAATAACTGACAGTGAATACAACTAATGCATACACTCTGTGCCAACTTATTAGGTACAATCTAATGCAGCCTTCTGGTAACAGACAGGATTTAAAATGCTTCACAGAGTTAAATTTTAATGAGTTTCTAAATTCAATTACATTACTGATGTTATAGATAAAAGCAGTATAGTGCCATGTTGTAACTGGATAATTATTGCTCTCTAAATTAGAGCTTCCATGATTAGTCAGCAGAAAAGATAAAGTTGATGCATTTTCATATTTTTAACTGATGCATGTTTTTGTATTTCAGTTCATTCTAATAATGTGTTTGGCCACAGTCACTGGTCAGCTGCAGTCAGCACTACAGATGTTTAATATTTAAAACCATGTTTACATTTCTGGATGTGCTGCATCATACAATGACATAAAGTTTATCAAAATAAAATGAACTTAAAAAAACGGTCATTTCGCTTCACTATAAAAAAAAAAAGTACAATGCAGTCCAGAAAAACATCATACATTTTAATTAAAATCTGGATAAGAGAGTCAAAAAACTATAGACATAAACAACTAAGAAGAACAGTGGCAATGGATTAGATTAGACTGTAGAGGTGTATGAATAAAGTGGCTACTGAGTTTTTCACAATTAAAATAATTACATTCAAACAAATAAAAGCTACTGCTCGAAGGGCTGAATCTAACATTAAAAGTGTATTTGCAGATCAAACACTGACCAGACCCATTCGACTTACACTGAAAACTTCAAAAAACAGCACAGTTTTAAAATTATGCAGGGTTTGAGAGCACAACTTTTGGAAATGTTTAAATTTTCTTACTTCCTCCATGATCAGGATGCCACAGCGTACCAGACTGTCAACGGCATCCAGAGCGAAATTCTGGGACGACTGACAGGGCTGGAGAGAGAGAGAAAGGGAGAGAGAGAGACTGAAAAACTGCAAGCTCAATAGTGAAGCAAGGTTAAAGGCACGAACAGCTTCAGCCGTCACATATCTAAGAAAAGCACAGTGAGACAGCTGACAGAGAGCATAAGGTGTGTAGTAGAGATGTAGCACAGATCATAGAGGGAGAATGAGAGGCGGCCGGCAGGGGGATGAGAGCAGGAGAGATATTTTTTGGTGAGGAATGGGGTGAGAAACATAGCTGCAAGTAGAAGAGACAAGAAAGAGCAGGTGCCGAAATGAAAGGTTGGCAAACAGAAAGGAACAGTATTTCTGGCTCAGATTCGGAGCCCTTGAAGTCAGTCTGATGGAGCAAGTACATACAGAAACACACACAGAGATACACAGTGCACGTACGCACGCACACGCGCGCACACACACACACACACACACACACACACACACACACACACACACACACACCTACACACACACACACACACACACACACACACACACACAAAATCCAAAATCCAAAACCTCTCTCTGCCTGAGATAGAGGCAGCAGAGCAGGATGAATGGCTGTTCAGCTCCATTAAACATCCATTGAATGAGACACACTGGGCGTGTGTGTGTGTGTGATATGAATTCAAACACTCACTGGCATGAAGCCCGGCGGCAGGAGATGGCAGAGCTGCAAGGCTCTCTCAGTCAGGTTGGATTGGCAGAGCACCACATCAAACTCCATGTCCCCTTTGACCTGGTCTCCCTCCACGCCGTCACTCCTCACCCTGCTGCTGACGCCACTGAAAGCCACCTCACACAGCATGGCCGACACCGCACATGCTACGGACACAAAAACAGTCCAACACTTCACTGCTAGCACACACATAGGATGAGGAGACAGGTGTGTCATCCAAGGTAAAGCACAGTGAAGTCGAGTCTATAAGGAAAGATGTCAAGATGTTTGGTTGAACTATTTTGGGACACAGGACGCACTTTGGATAATGGATCAGCGGATGAGATTTTACTGATAAGTGTAATCTAGGATTTCCGCCATTTACACAAGTGTTATGTCTTTATTTATATTTTCAATCCCTTCCATCCTGCTTTGTCATGTGCTGGTGGGAAAGTTTTGACATGCAAACTGTCCATGTCACTCGACAGTGCAGCCTTCAGACATCAAAAAATCAAACATGTAAGGACAAATGCTAAACACAAACCATTATGGAGGCTGGGTAGATTAGTGTTATGGCATGTCTCCTAGATTTGCTTTATTATTACAACACAATATAACCACCTAAATATAGCACAGCTCATGTAACTTATTTTTTTACCACTTCAAGTAAGCACCCATGTATGACTATTCTACAGAGTACAAAGACCACTGCCCACCAGCTCCATTTCCTATACAGCCAAAACAAGCGATGCAGGATAAATGAATCATGCAAGAGAAGTAGCTTCCTGTACTTCAAAAACACATTATTTTTCCTCCACCAACAATGCTAAAACGGGGATACAGTATCGATGGCTTTGTGCCAGCCTGTCAGCAGGAGTTGATACAACTCTGGTGAGGATTTGGGATCTAGGCTTTCTGCCATTAGATGATTACCATACATTTCTCATGTATTATGCAATGCTCTCAACCCTGTTGCCAGAGAAGAACAATGACATTGGACAATTCTGCAAACTCAAACTAGTAGATTATGTTAAATGCCAATATTCTTTAAATTTTTGCTTTCCAAAACATCGGCGGATAGAGTAAAGCTGTGTTTGGACATCAAAAACAAGTGAAGATTGGAGAAAAACAAGGTGAGGGTTAATAAAACATGATTATCAATTGCAGGGGCACCATTTTCTCTTCAATGGCAATAAATGGTAGCATTGGAAACAAACTGCGAGGACCACATTTATCTTAGTAATTTGTAGGGATACTGGGCTGATTTTCCAAATGCTGACTATGATGGACTTCGAGAGAAACGGCATCAGTGTGTTCCTGTTTTTATAAAAACACATGGAAGATAAAACAGATGGACTTCGAGAGAAACGGCATCAGTGTGTTCCTGTTTTTTTAAAAACAATGGAAGATAAAACAGTAACCAAATTTCAGTTTGCAGGTTTGTATTTGAATATAGAGATTTTAAAGCTAAGATGCGACTGACAGCTGAATTAAATTAAACCAACCACACAAATACGACACTTCTGCACATCTTAAAAGTAACAGTAAGTTGCTATTAGGAAATTACATGCTATAATTGCCGAATTTTATTGCATGTGAACTGATGGCAATGGAAACTCAACATAGGCCAAATAAGTTTTACAGATGCTGGCAGGACGATTTTTAATTTTTTTCCTATTAACAAGTCATTCATTCTTGTCGCCATGCTCTTCCATCATTAACTGCCCCATCATTTCAGACCAAGCCACTCCTGTCTACCTGCTTTCCTGCCAATAATACCTTCTGACCTGTAATTCCTCCCTGCTCGGTGCCTTCCATATCCCTCTATGGTCCCTTCTGTACATACTCCCTGTTCACCACTCACACCTTGCCCCATTGTAATTAAGTCACTATCACTTCAGTCATAGAGAAAAAATCATTTCTGTCAGCAGCAAGTTATATTTGGTGCTACAGCTATGTTCTGGGCCATCCCTGCCCATCCACATGCATGGAAACTCTCAGAGCAGCAGCAAAGCTTTACCTTACAGTATTCTGTTGTGCCTGTTTTCTGAAAGCACCTATTTTTTGACTGCTGTCACTCTCTTTGTTTGACTGCCTTCTTTACACCTTAAAAGGCTCTGTCTTTTGTCAGCTTGCTGTGCCCTCTCTTCAGAGTGTTTTAAGTTGTGCTCTTGAGTCCTCTAAACCTAGATCTTGTCACTTTAGTGCTTTCCTTTTATGATTTCACAATGATGAAAGCACAGCATAGCTCAGCTGTCTGTGTATTGCTCAAGGACATCCAGTGGGAATTCTCTTAACTGTCCACAAGGACGCTTGATTTTAGTTCGCTGAGTTTTGTATGTTCAAGAATTCAAGAAATCAAGATGTCAATAACAAGAAATACCAGGGGACAAAAAAACACGTTCACCGGACAGCCACAAGATTAAAATCACTGACAGGTGAAGTGAACACCATTGATTATCTTGTTACAATGCAATGTTCTGCCGGGAGACCTTGGGTAGTGGCCTTCACGTGGATGTTACTTTGACACGAAACCACCTACATAAGCATTTTAGTAGACCAAACACGCCCTCCCACGTCAGTGGCACTATCCAACAACAGCTACCTGCCGCAGCAGGACGATGCTCACTGCCACACTGCAAAAACCATTCAGGGATGGTTTAAGGGACACGACAAAGAGTCAAAAGCATTGGTCTAACTTCCAAACTGCCCAGATTCCAATCTGAGTGCGAATTCATAAGATTTGTCAGTGTAAGCCCAACGATCGGAGGCCCCAACTTGCAACCCACAGGACCCAAAACACCTGATGCCGACATCCCTGTGACAGAGAGTACAAGACACCTCAACAGGCCTGGTGTCTCTGCCCTGAAGAGGAAGAACTGTTTGGTTGCCGTATTATTCGCCAGGTGGTGTTAAGGACATGGCTGATCAATGTATATATAATATCACAAGACAATTTGTTCATACAAAACAGTTTTCTCTCTCACACAGACAGACCAACTAACAGTGAAGGTTGTTATTAGCTGTTAAATATAGTGGACTTAAGGTAAGCGGTCTACAGCTGTATGGGTCATTGATTGTAGAGTGGGTTTCCGTTTATGAGAGAAAGAATATGTCCTTTTTGGTCCATTAATTTTTATTTTTTAGTATTTGTTCATATTTTGAGGAAGCCTTTCAGTATGAGTTCTGTTAAACCATCCAGAATTCAAACAAGTCCCTAAATATTATAATGCAGTATCTTATTGTCAGGATTAAGAAAACAAAATTTGTGATTCTGTGACCTGCATGCATTTTTGGAGTTTACAACAAGCTTTAAAGTAATAAAAGAGGTCTGGACTTAGTCAAAAGAAGACTGTATCCTGACGAAGACTTATTTTGGGGTAAATCAAAGTCTTTCAGTTCAAGTTTTGTCTCCATATATCATTCTGATGCCTGATTTTTTCTGTTTCACTGACTTGTTACAGGTACAACACTTGATTTATCACAAAATGGAAATCAGGGAACAATAACAAACAAGAGGTGCCATAAAAAACAGTTTAAACTTCCTCAAGAACTTTAATGCCACTGCTGATCTGTCCGCATGTTACTTGCTTATTTTTAAAAGTAGAAAAAAAATCTGTTCTGTATGTACCCTGACACTGTTCAAAAGTTGGTACTCCCAAAAAAATTACGAATATTAAGTTCTCATAATTTAAAATGTCATATTTAAAACTGATTTACCATATTGACATGCCAACAGTCGGAGCTATTGCCAAGGCCTCCCACGAAAAATAAGGTGCCCAGAGAACACGAGGCCCCAAGATGACATTTAAGTGAAAAGTTCTGTTAGCTACACAAAATACACACATTCCCAGTCACTCACCTCCAACAGCTTCCAGTATAAAGGCGTGTGAGACGATCTGGGCCTGGACAAAGAGGTGAAGCGTGGCAGCAAGGGAAGGACGGGGCACGATGAAAGGGTCTTTGCTGCAAGAAGAGAGACACGGAAGATAAGACGTTAATGGAGACAGAGGGAAAAGAAAAATGTATTTTTGATGAACAACACAGTTTTGCTGCTCATCACCTGGACGGTGCTGCAGCTATAATGAGGTGAGGGCTGAGCAGAGACAGGGAATAGTGGACGACGTCGGTTAAAGTTCCTCCAAAGCCGACGTCTCTGTTCCTCAACAAGAGTTCGTCAATGAGCCAATCCACGTCATGAAACAGGCCAGATACGCTCACGCCCTGCGGAGGAGAAGAAGGAGAAGTTTAATTTCAAAATCAGACGTGAGCAATAACCATCTGGTGACATTAGTAAGATACTGGTGGGTATGACTCAGAAAATCACTCTCACACTCTACTACACCAACACGAAAAGCAATTCTGTTTATGAGTGTCTTGGAGTATTGACGGATGCTTAGAGGGACAAATTGTAACACTGACAGCACCAAGGGGAAATTAGCCTGGCAGTCACACCAGCTCAGGGATGACGCATACGGGGATGATGCATGTACCTTGCGGTGTCGGTACAGCAAAAGGCTGGACACAACACTGGTGGCCATCACAGCCATGCAGGAAGTTGCAGCTACAAAGAGACACACACACACACACACACACACACACACACACACACAGATAATGCGGCACAATTTGCATACAATTAAAACAGAAGCTAACAAAGATTCATTTGCTATTCAGTAGGGGTGCATAATCATGGATTTACAGAAGATGAGGTGATGGATGATGGCAATGCTGAGGTTTCTGTCTGGATGACCCGGCTTGCCAAGTTCAGATGCATAATGAGAAGAAGGCAGGAGCCATGACATCCTCCTTTTCCCAAACACGCTTTCAGTTCTTTGGAGAAAAAATGACAGGGAGAAGAGAAGGACATCAGGATTAATTTACAGTACTTATATTTTAGGCTCTATCAGGTACCTTATACTTGCTTACATTATAATCCTTAACATTTTCTTGAAATCAAACAACAGCCATTTAATTCCCTAAACCCCAGAACCTGCCCGCACTTTTGAAAGGGAAGTTACTTTTTTAAAGGTTCTAAAAAAGTAAAAATTACACCAGTTGTTAAAACCAAAAAGTTTAAAAGCTTAAAATAATTAATAGATTTTTAACTTTCCTACAATCCTTAAAAAAATAATGTGTGACAGAATTCAGTTTAGACAATTCACCAAATAAAAGTTTAAAATCGTTAAATTATCAAAATCTCAGCACCCTGCATGTTTCATTCAAAGTTCAGTCAAAAATAAATTATCTGGATTTAATACATTCTGCATAAAACAAATACTTCTGTGCTCTTCTGTGCAACCGTGAAGCCATGAGTGACTCAGCTGTGACCAACAGTTAAGTGAACTGCAGACTGTTTTAACACAAAGCTGATAGGAGAAAGTATGGAAACAAACTAGAAATATAACTCGGAAAATATTTACAGTATGTGGAGTCACTGTTTTTTCTTCAGTATTGGTAACATGTGAAAAAACTTGAAAAAAATGTGTTGATTTCATTTTTTCAATATATATAAACCAACTAATCAAAGAAATTCAACTCTGCTTTTCTTTTCTTTTTAATGATTTATGGCATTATAATTGTGTCAGACAGCACAAAACATAATTCTGAGGTTTTTCTACTTCTAGCCATGGTTGTGCTGTTTCCATAGACGTGTAGGACTTTTCATTACATTGTAATTTTATTTCTCATAACAACTGCATCATTCACTGTTTTACACAGCATCACAGCTGTAACACAGTGAAATCACCCAAATGGCAAAACAGGAGGCAGCTTTGACTTTGAAGCAGTTACAGGAAATGCTGTGTCTTTGACATTGCTCTGAGCATTGAGTGTGACTGTTTTGTAAAAATGCAACTTGTAAACAAGATAATTATGTGATTTCTTTCATTCGTTATTTATATATTTTAAATATTTTAGGGTAATTTAACAAGAAGGAGCTACTGAATGAAGTCTTGCAGGTGACCAACTTGGTCATGCTGGAAAATATTGCGTGTTTACAGCGTAAACAGATGCATCCGTTGCTCTTCTGTTGTGTTTCTGACAAAACAGCTTTTCAACGAGTGTTTGGTAAACCACACTTGTCGTTACTACGGTAACCACAGCTGTCATCAACCAGGATCGAGATCTCAAGGATTATAGGGATTATATTTGAAGAAAATGCAATTGGTGAACAGATCCACGTTTGGCCTTAAGCCAGTGGAATGAGTTGCAGCATCTTGCATACATTGTCAAGAGAGTTGCACAACAAATCACGGAAATTGGTTTAAGTATTATTTGCCCCAACTGGAAAATAAATTAAATGGTTTTATCAAATTATATTATGGGGAACTTCTCAGTCATGATCAGTTCAATGAAAAAAGCAATACTTGAAGTAAACTCTGAGAAAGTTTTCTGCGTATAAAATGAGAACACTTGTTTGCATGTGAAGTGCATACAACAGCAGGTGTATCACTCAAACACTGAAGTATGTGATGGATTTTTTTAGCTGCGTATCTGAGGCTATTCTGCCATGATACGAGTAGTATTTATGCATCTTAGCTCTGCTCGAGTGAGACAGAAATATGTGAATCAGAGACAATGTGTTGAATCTGGCTTTGTTAACACACAGCACACTGTTCATTTCAACCAACAGTAAATAAACTGAGCTAAGTGTGGGCGTCCTTTATAAACACACCTTTCAGCCACAACATTAAAACCACTTACATGTGTAGTGAATGACATTGAGCATCTCACCACAATGCAGTGTTCTGCTGGGAAACCTTGGGTCCAGTCACTCATGTGAATGTTGCTTTGACACTTACCACTCACCAAAACGTTATTGCAGACCAAGAACTGCACCTGCATGGCAACAGCAGCCTCCCTTAACAGGACAATGTGCTCCGTCAGGCTGCAAACATTGCTCAGGAATTGCTTGAGGAACACGACAAACAGCCTGAGGTGTTGCCTCAGCTTCCAAACTTCCCAGATCCCGATCCGATCCACCTCCCACAACTCCAGTTTCCTAGGGTCAGCCATCACAGGATTCTGAGGTCCTGTGTCCATGCTCAGACAGGTCAGAGTTGTTTTGTCGACATGAGAGGGACTCACACAGTATTAAGCAGCTAGTTTTAATGTTGTGGCTTATAGTGTCTGCATGTGAGGACTTTCTCATTACAGCAGCCCACACATTCCCTGTGTACTTTATAAAGCTCAGCTGCCAGGGACAAACAGAAGGAGAAAGCACAGCAGAGACACACAGTAAGCACTGGAGCATGTTTGTAATGTAGACATGCACAGAGAACTAAAACTGCTCACATGCTGATAACAATCCAATCTAACTACCCCTCTTTACCACTCGTCATCTATCACTTGCCATATCTTTTCACTCGGGCTGTTGTTTTTCAGCATCCCTCCCTCTCTCTCAGTAGAATTAAACATATGAAGGGAGAAGCCACTTTGCTCGTCGGAAGCCAAGCAGAGATTGAGCGAGGATGTTATTTTCTTTCTGTTATCTTTTTCACTGGCAGACTGTGTAATGTTGATGGTAATTGGACCGAGTCTAAGAGGATGAAAACTCTCATCAGAGCTTGCATCATAACTGTGCCAGATTTAAGGTTTAGAGCAAAGTATTCCAAAGTTTAAGAGAAGGAAACTTTTCAATTTCACAGATGTTTGATAAAACACAATTCAAATCCAAATCCCATTGTGGTTTGTTTACATACAGCATTAACACTTAGTGATGCATGCAGGTACGTACTCAGTTGGTCTGGTTACCTGTTGTTGAGGATTACAGGAAGCAACAGGTCCTGAAGAGGGAGCCATTCGTCTACTCTACACCTCCCGGACTCGCACATCTCCTACACACAAACGCACACAAGCACAAAAAGGATCATATTACACACACAGGCACCTTCAAAGAACTCAAAAAGCTGGAAATCAGCAGCTTTAGCTCATTTAATGCTAATGTTCTAGTTAACTGAGTTAAGAAAATTACACACAGTGTTTATTATTAATTCCATCAGCTTTTGCTGCAGCCCATTTCTCTATTTTCAACGGCAATTTAGAAGTTTCCAGTTTACTAGATACATCTAGCTGAAACTAATGCAGTCTGATGTAACAAATTTACAACTGATCCTACTTCCAGGAAAGCTATGAAGCACGGCTTGTAATGATTTTTGGAGACTGTTGTTTGTGGTGTGCTGATGTGTATTGCATATATTGACAATAACAAGTCGTGAGTGAGGATAGAGTTAAAACAAAATAACCATTTTAACACTCATTTGTAGCAGTAAATTAAGTCAATCTACCTCTAAATGTCAGCATGATATATAAAAAAGCCTACTGTTTGTGAGCACCCCACAAGGCAATGAAGATTACTTTTTTGTCCATGATTTTCCCTCTTTCTCTCAAATTGCTCACAGTTTGTGTTCAGACTACTATTTAAGATCTATGATGAGGTGTCACGACGAATGCTGCTCCGTTTTTAGGGGGACAAACCAAAAAGATTGGGAACCGGTGTGAATAACAAGCAGATCTTTCTGGATATGGTACTTCTACCTTAAGAGAAAAGGGCTGGGCAAAGTGGATCCTCACACATCCTTTTGGTCTACGCCAGAGGAAGGACATCATCCACTGCAACACTGATCTCAAGCCAACCTGTGAGGATATGTAAAACACACACACACACACACACACACACACACACACACACAGACATTCATAGGAGTGTTACAGGCAGCGAGTTAGCCATTATATCATAATGAGGTCTTTGCCTTTAGGAGGGACATTCCAACAGCAATACCACTAATGAGCAGATCTATGATGAGCACTAAGATAAACAGCCAGTCTCAGAGTGTGTATGAGAGCTAGAACTGTGTACAGCACTGTATGTGCACTGTGTCTGAATGACAGAACAAAATAATGGGGTGAGGACCTGATTACCACAATTAACCGACAGCAACACCCACTCTCCGGTATCGCGTCAAAGTGCAGACAACAGAGGGCAAGATTAATGGAGACTAATAGACATCACTGTTGCCTGGAAAAAATGAAATGCAGACCTCAACTAATCAACCGATGCTGGGCAGTGAGAAATTAGAGCAAAGCTGTGAAAGGCTCTCAAAGCAGAATCATCACTGGCAATTTTGTTTTTCCTCTAGACCATGCCTTTGACACTGTGAGCCTTCCCTCAGAGAAAAACTGAAAACTGTGCAACTACCACTGATACTGTGAGCCTCAGCTATGTCAGAAGTATTGATAGGGCAGCATGAAATAAGTTAATATTAATGGACTCAGTATGCCTTCTCTTCTGTTTAGTGGATAACCATTCTCTCTTTTCGGATGCTACCAGAAAGAGTAATGCTGCTTTGGATTCAATGAGTGAGGCTGTTAACTTGTTTTTTTGGCCTACATTTGATTAAATTTTAGCAAACTGGCACCGTTAAAAATACGCTAATTATCTATTGGCAGGTCCTGTTTTCAAATTACCCACGGATGCACAGACAGCTATCACTGGACACAATGACTGGATTAATTAGATACTGAAGGAAGCCGAAAAATATGGCGATTTTCAGGCAAATTCTGGAGTCATAACGAACATGTTTGCTATGATTTCTGAGCAGATTTATGAATGTGTATTAGCGACAGACAAAGGAGATAATCGGGAAGTGTCAGACAAATACATGCGAAACAAACCTTTGTGTTCAGATCTGACTCAATTATAACAATTATAACTGTGTGTGTATTACAGGTTCCATGTGGTAAAAAAAAACATATCCATTCTTATTGGTTTGTGTATTTGTTATAACTCTTAGATGTAAAGTAAAAGATGTTTACTATTGACAGGCAAATAGATAGCCTCAAAGCTTTGAAAGCCAGTAAGAATGTTACTGCGCTGCTATGTTTCAGCTAAAGAATCAGTAGCTGTCCAGCTCATATTTTGTATAATCCTGCCTGATGCTTCCAGGTGAGCCATTCGCATGAGCAGCTGCCTGTCATTCCACAGGTTTATTTACATTCTAGAGCTGCTTCTGCTAACTCTGAAGCGAGCAACAACAAATGTTCTGCTGTTGGCTGCAAGAGTGAACACAAGAGTCTTCATGCACTAACAGCATCTGAGGAACTGAAAATCCAGTGGATCAGTTTTATTATTGAAGGCAACACAACAATAGGATTATATAAATCCTTAGTGTTCAGTGTTAGTCTTTAGGCTAATGTGGCTAATGTTACTATTAGATTTGATCATATGCCCACTGGTCAGAGATGGTGAAAACTGATTTAAAAGCCAATAAACAAGGACTGGCTGGTTTATTGTGTCAGCTGGTGTGCTTCAGTGCCATCTGAACTTTGTGAGATGTTTACATTTGTTGGATTCTTTTCTGCTCTCCCTTTAATTCAGCCGAATTCCCGATAAAGCCGTTTGCATTTACATATTTTTCTGTTTCTGCTGTCAGACAGTGAAATGAATATGAAATAGTGACTGAACCACAGCCCATTAAGACCACATGTTAACCAGCAGTCACTTCAGAGCCATTTCCAAGCTGCTGATCTGCAGCTCTGTAATACTGACTTCATGACTGCAATGTTGTCTGACAAACTACATATTACATTAGGCATGAGTTAAAAACAACAGCTGTGCTGTTAATTCTGTGATGTTTCCATGTGAAATGATCACTCAGAGAGCGTCAGAAGCGATGCAATGTACTGGTCTCACACACGCAACCGTGTCAGCTGCTGTACAGTCGATTGTTTTGCTCCACATTGTCAGTCACAGATGCAGAGTCTTCTTCTTGAAGGGGGAGTGGACAATAAAATCCATAGATACTGAAACAGCCTGTTTTGAACAGGCCGAAACCAGGAGTTATACAAACATGGTGAAATGAACCAGCTTTGCAGTATTTCGAGCTGAAACATTCAGTCACATCCTGTGGACGTGAGACTTTCATTAAAGTCCTTTAAAATACCTTAATTACCTCCATGAGCTTTATGTCACAGAAACAGCTGCTGCTCCAACTGTTGACTGTGTTGATTAGCAGAGCAAATCAACTAATCAAACTACAATAACTAACCTATTATTTTTGTTAGAATGCTGACGTGCACCTGTTCTTTTCACCTCATGCAGTATCTCTGCCTCATATTTCTTCCTCTCACAGGTTGAAAACGTCTGTCCTAGAGTAAATCTGTTCAGCTGCTCCTGAGGACATTACAATTACAGATGGCTCTTGTTGAGTGCATGCTTGCAAGTGTGCGGTTACACACACCCACCTGTATGTTGGTCTTGGGCACACAGTCGTACGAGATGCCCACAGGGACCAGATGGACATCGGGGACAGATCTCTCTTTGATGAGCTGGATGATGCGAGCCAGCCACTGGCCACCCTGGCCTGACTCCGGCGACACACCGACACTCATGGTCTGGCCCTCATGTATCAGCTCACGTACAAGCTGAGGAGTGAGGAAAGAAAAAAGAAGAGTGAAAAAGACGGCAAAGCCAAAGGTCTCAACACTCTTGGCAGTAAAGGAGCAATTAACATAAAGTGCCTCCCATGCATTTTTAAAATATACATAAGCAATATAGCAAACCAGACCTTGGAGGGAACACAAAGAGGCAGGAAAAGAGAGTGTGGAGGGCAGCTGAGAGAGGACAAGTCAAAATTCATGAAGCAGGCGGGATATAAAGCAGAAATAAAGAGAGACTGCAGGGGACACTTTATGACATTCAGATACTTCCTTTGCCCCAAGTCCAGTTTCTCCCTTCCAGACATGGAAAATTAAATTACCATTGAACAACAGTTAAGTGGGCCTATACTCAATAAACAATAAAGGTCTATAAACATTGAAATACAACCAGTAAACAAGCCTGCTTTCTCGTACAAGCCAATATGCTTAGTCACAAACA
This sequence comes from Dascyllus trimaculatus, assembly GCA_024666655.1. Lineage (NCBI taxonomy): Eukaryota > Metazoa > Chordata > Actinopteri > Pomacentridae > Dascyllus > Dascyllus trimaculatus. The sequence goes on along the minus strand of CM045449.1, from coordinate 23,884,787 downwards.
ACCAAAAAGTACTCACTGGGTCCCTCATAAACAACCTAGTTTTGTTGGCACTGTGGCTGTAATCTTGGATATTAACTCAGCTGTTTTATTGAGCAGTATAATGCAAAATTGATCTCAAAGAAGCCAGTAACTTCTCCAAATGAAATACATCTTTAGGCAAACTGATAAGAAGCACAAAAAACTTCTTTCTAGATAAAAAAAACAAACAAACCCACAAACACAGTAGTGATAAACAGGTGGTGATCACTGATAAAAACAAAGAGAGGTACTTTGATAAAGGGTATAAAAAAGGTACTTTAATAGATGCAAGAGAAGAGAAAGGATGGAGCAAAAAATACAGACCACGAAAATCTCCAAAATAAAGGGTAAAAACACACAAGCTGCCTTCCAATAAAGAAGAAACAACCTGCTCAGACCTGCCAAGTGCACACAATCAAACTAACCACCACTCTTCTCATTTGTCAACCCTCTGCTCATTGCTTTGTCACTCCAGCCAACTCCAAAGCTGCAATCTCTGTTGCAAAACTCAAGCCCCTTGGTAATATTGAGAACGAATAGAAAGTGGGATGAGGCTGGGAATGAGAGAGAGGGAGGAAAAGACAGGTTGTATTCTGATTGAGAAGCTGGCTGTGATAACACTTTAGCGTGGAGTGCAATGAAAAGTGTCTCTATGCGAGTGAGTATGAATTGAACCGAATGCACCTACACTAAAAAGCCAAATTACAACGATAGCTAGCTTCGGCTTACCCTGCAATTTTATATAATTACCTGCTGTTTATGATTTTTTTAAGCAAAATGCATTATCTACATTCTTTCTGATTCAGGGCCCAGTGGCTCGTGTTTGGCTTCACATACGCAGCTAGTGTAACCACGAGGGCGTTTTGCTGTTGGTGAGAAAATGGAACAAGTTACCTGAATTTGCTTTTTTCTGTTGAAGGTGACATTTGCATGTCGTCTTTGAAGGAGCTTTGTAGAGGTTACCGTACCTAATTGACATAATTAAGGGACTTAATGAAATTTTAATTGGGATTGGAGACAAAAATAGAAGATTTTGGCTCAAGCTTGTGACTTAGTTTGCAGAATAGCGACGTTGATCAGTCAGTCAGATCAACACTTGGGTCCAAACTTAAATATCTCAACAGGCATTTGATGTTATTTGTGTTCTGCCATCATGCAGTTCACAATGGTTTTGCATTGAAAGCATCAACAACTACTTAATAGAACACTTTCAAATCAAACACTAAAACGGCCAAATACTTCATCTATACAAGGCACACACTCTAACTACTCAATAGCAGCATGTTAACATAAGGCCACTTTGAGATGAAGCAGATTTTTGCAGACTCAACACCAGCAATCGCAGCACAACGCATAGATTTCTGTCCGACTTGATCCTAACTTGCTCTAATGTTATGGTGACGTAGGGCTCACAACTGATCTAACAGCTGATTGGTTTAGATGTTGACTCAACGATATCACGTATGACAGAAACTTTTCATTTAAGTTAAATTGGAGACATTTAGATGTTATTATTTCAATTTTGAGAGTTTATTCTGTGAACAGACTACATGCTGTGCAGTTGATGGTGATATTTATCAGTCAGAGGGGCTGAATACTTTCAGATTACAGATCATTAACTGCATACAATATACATTTCTAGTCTATTATACACTGATGTTAGACTGATTTAATTCTTGAAGTGTTTAGCATCACAGTAGGGACTGCGAGGATTCTTAAAATATGATCTGTACAGATGTTTCAGCCCTGACAGTCTGAATATCTGACATATCAATAGACAAAGCTATTATCTTGTATTTCTTCCCAATGTATGTTTATCAGTGTTTTCTATTTATTTATGTAGTTTGAGAGGGACAGATCTGCTAGGCTGATAAATACATACAGCAGCAAATCGATACACTTAGATAAAAATTCATGTAAAATGGAGACTGAACCATGAACAGAGATCACAGACCGCCTGTGGAACATTTTAATACACTACTGTTTCATAATTGAAAGTATCAGAGGCTGGGCATGAACTCATGTATGTCTGATAACACAACAGTGTCCAATCAGTGTCATGGCTTTTTAAACCAGTGATGACTGATTGTTTCAACTCCAGCAATAAGCAAAAGTTTGCAGAAGTTAGTCCTTATTTTAATTCAGTTCGATTCTATTTATGCAGTGCCAACTCACAACATGTGTCTCAATGCACTAAGGTGAGGACTTTACGAAACTATACAGAGAAGCACAACAAATCCAAAGTTTCTTTTGGATTCCCTTTAGTCTTTTCCTTCCCACTTGGCAACAGTGGGAAGAAAAAAACTATTTTTTAACAGAAAGGAAAAACCTACGGCAGAACCAGGCCATCTGCTGCGATCAGTTGGGGTTAGGGTAAAGGACAACAAAGCACAGCAATCACCAAAAATATTTGAAACTTCCACATCCCACCCCCTCTTAACCTCCCAGTCTTCTAAAATATGTGACTTACAGAGGTCATGACAGGTGAGTTAAGACTGTCCACCTCAGCATCTTGCTCAGTCGGTGCAGAGGGCGGGAGGAGAACTACACCGACTTTCTGCAGGATTGATCTGTAGAATAAAGGGAGGAAATGTCACTCAGACATCAGTCGCCTAATTGAGGAAACCTGTGCGTTATTGTGCATATTTTACAAAACTGTCAGCCTAAATATGGTGCTGTGCCAACAAACGAGATAAATTCAGAATTTCATTACTTGCAACAAAGTTGTCTGCACTGCTTGCGGGGGAAAACACTGCATGTTAGTTACTTGTTACTGCAGTTCGACTTGCTTGGCAGCTTCTACGTGGGTTTGAGGGAGCGTACCTTAGGGAGGAGCTGTTGATCTGGAGAGGATAAACAGTGTATGGCACTCTCAGGTTGTGACAGAAGAGCACGAGAGGGATGAGAGCACAGTCCATGACGCTCTGACGCACATACACGTAAACCAGTGGAGATCCCTGAATTATAGAACAAAAGCAGCTTTGGACAAACAAAATTCCTCACATTGTCATTCATTACAGCAAACAAACGAGAACTGTGCAGAGGCAAGGCACAGATTAGGAAAGTGTTTCAGTGATCTTAAATATAATCAGTACTGTGATCAAGACCCACAAGCTTCAGGTATTATCAGCAGAATGGAATGTCGCGAAAATACATTCATAATATAAAACTGGAAGAGATATAAAATCTTATTATTTTTACACCTAAATGGTTATGAAAAATGCAGGCAGAGATTAAACATACATGTGTGGCGTGTGTTTAAATGGCTCTACTGTTAAATTCGACACACACCATGAGTGTTTTTATCCCCCCCAAGGTCAACAACAGCTCTATTATTTGCTCTGTGGTCCTCTATCTTTTGAGTAGCATTTGATTACTTTCATCACAGGCAATGCTGAACTACAGTCGCAAACTCAATTATATATATTGAATGAAGTCAAGGCGAGATAAAACACAATTGCACTTTTGTGCATTTCAGAATGTCATCACTTTAAAAAAAGGTTTTGCAATAATAAAAACATGTAAGTAACCTTTGTTGAAAACACATTTATTACTTCTTTTTGTTAGTTTAACACCTAAGACTCTTACCTAAGGCTTACCAGTTACAATGATGACATGTGAAGTAGTTTTCTTTGTTTTTGTACATGTAATCAGTACATACTGATTAAAACAGTCAGAATTTAGCATGCACAGTGCCGTGCAAAAGTATTTGCCCCCCAAGAGAAATCTTCCATTTCTGCATATTTGTCACACTTATATGTTTCAGATCATCAGACACATTTCAATGTAAAACATCACAAGCTGTAACAAACATCTGACTGCAGTTGTTGCTACCAAGAGTGGCCCAACCAGTTACTCGGTTCAGTGGGCAATTACTTTTTCACAGGGGTGATATAGGTTTTCAATAATTCTTCAATAAACCATAATATAAAAATGTCAATATGTGTTTTGTGGGTTATCTCTGTCTAATATTCATTAAATATAAATATTGGTTTGATGATCTGGAACATGTAAGTGTGAGAAACATGCAAAAATAGAAGACTTCTGCAAAATACTTTTGCACGGCACTGTAAGTCTATAGATGTCAACTTATACAGAATGTTCATAAATTATACAGATTTTTTCCCCATTTAAATTGGACGTATACATAAAGTCATATGAATTATTTAAAAAATCAACACCAACATATGTGTGGCTGAAGTTCAGTCACTGCAGCCTTCACTAGTTTGTGTTGCCCTATGAAGTTCCAAAGCATAACTTCAGTCTTTACCACATTTGTCAGGGCTCTGGATTTGGGATACACAATGTCGTCATCCGTTGCTGATTCTCTCTCTGATTTATATTCTTCGGGTGCGGTTTTGACTTAAAAAGTTCCTTCGCATTGTACACACCGTACACTACCACCATGATGTCTCACACACAGATCCAGAAGTCTGTGTACTCTCTTTTCTGCCAGTACAATGGCATAGTCAAACATTGCTTTTTGATGAAATATTATTATCTAGTATGTTTTTCAGACATTTAGAGAGCCTTGTTTGTGTATTGTTCAGATTTTTCCTTCGGATGATTCGGGTGGGCGTCCGAAGTGGTCCCCATATATGTAAGTCATGATGACGTGTCACAAGATTCTGGACAAGGAAACATTCTTAATTGTCTTGTTTTATAATTAATAGGCTAAATAAATGTCAGATTACAAGGTAAAGACACAGACAATCAGACTACACATCTGAAAAGCAAACCGAGATACCCTGACTAAAATGACTAAAACAAGAACTCAACTAAACTTGTGCACTTTGCCCCATGTTAATAGGCTTTAAAATGCAGTTGAGTAAAACAGTTAAAAAAAACATTGAGAAGAGAGGAAACTATTCTTATGTTGCCTGAGAAACTATGTCCTGACAACTAGCTGGCAGAACATACTCCAATGAAAACCATGAGCATGGCTAAAGTATTTTTTGGTGAAATGGGTTCCACTTATGAATCAACAGACTAAATTTCTGTGAGATCGGAGCTAAAATTAAAGACACAGCTCACCGATTTCATTCATGGCCATTTTGAGCCTCTGAAACAAGCAGCCTCACTCAGACTTATTTACTTCTATTTATTTAGTCAGCCATGTAATTAAAGCTGTGTAGTCACTAAACAACTGAAAATAATTAGGCATAACAAGGCAAATAGGAGAAACCTGAACTTTCACATGTCTTCAGACGTTCAGATGTTTTTACTTCACTTTCCTGAAAATATCCTCTCATTTTTGTTTACATTAAGATGTTTTGTTGCAGATGTGTACAAACAAGGCTGTAGCTGTTTACCATCTCATTAGGTGGCTGAGTGCAGCCTAATTTCACATTCTGAGTCAAAACATCACAGCCTCCGTGTGCAAATACAAAGTGTACTTGCCATGTTTTGCAGGACAAGATGACACCCTCTTGGGCAGCTGTTAAAAAAGTTGGTGATATTCTTACCCACAAATGCATGTGTGCAATTACAGACAGTTGTACCTCTTGTGAGGCTCTGTGCAAAGCCGACAGATGGTTGAGGTTAACTTCAATACTGCAGAACGTGGAAGCAAACATCTTCAGCATTGCCCAGCCTACAAATCTAGTCAAGAGGGGATATAGAGTGGAGATATGTATAGAAAGAGAGCAGAGGAGAAAAAAATTAATGCAGGACATAAGGAGAACATCGGGACAATATATACCAGGGAATAATGGACAGATAGTGGTGAAGCAAAGAGAAAATAGCTGCAAATAACGCGCTAAATAAACACAGCTTTAGCACAGGAAGTGAAGACAAAGTTGAATGTGACAGCAGTGGGGTGAAAAGGATGAAGATAAGAGATAAAATGACGACACAGGGAAGCAGCAAAACAGAAAGCGATAAGAGTGGGAGGAGAGACAAAAGCTGAGGCTGTAAATGAGGGAGAGAGAAGACAGTGACGAGGGCAGGAGAACGAGGAGATTTTGCAGAAAGATTCCTTACACTACAACAAAGCCTGAGTAGTTTCTTTGGCTCATAAAGCCAGAAGTTTCCACTCCATTGCACCAGACAAGTATGGAATTTCTACCACGGTATGTAACACAACACCTGACAGAATCATAACACCCGGTCTCAGCTTAAAATACAACTTGCGTCTTTTCACCAGGACTGATCGAAGTCCGTTGCGTGTGGACAAGTTTATGCCTCAACAACTGTCAGTCATCTTGAAGACCATGATGGATAGTCCTGCATCTCTAAGCAGAGCTGCATTTGAAGCACAGCAATCTTACTAACATCCTGCACATCCAGCAGTATATTAGTCATTTCTGTGTTTGTCTCCTTAGGGGGATATCAGGGTTAGAAAGCATTTTCTGACTCCAGAGTTCCAGATCTAAATGTACTGTTCATTTTCTGCTGATCATTTTAGGTGACTTGGGCAGAACTTGGGAAGGCATGAACATTTCCCAGTGTAATCATGAGTAAAACAGGAAAAAAGTCCAGATTACAAACCACTGTGCATGACAAACAAGAGCATTCTGGTAAGAAAGACAATATAATCACTAATTGCTTTTTGCTTGGATGCTGAAGAAAACATTAAATGACTTAAATCAGCTCATTATCAGATTCTTGGTCATTTTTCAGTGAATTTGGCAATTATGGCGCACAGTTTTGTTCCTCATTCCTATTCATAACAGCCATTATTCCCACTCTGACTGGGCTGTTCTCCATAGCAACCGTGACTGTGGCTTATGAGTATCATAAGCTATTACAACAAAAACACCTGAGGCAACAATGCAATACTTGGTCTTTTACTGCCTTTTTTTATTTATCCAATCTGTCTGTGACATAAAAGATATGAAAACAGGTCATGGACACACACAGCGCTTAAGCAAAAAAGGCTCATTAATTAAATTTCCTGCATTTGTTGGGAATTATTCTCAGACACAGATTCCACGCTCTAGTAAGTGTTGAAGGTACAAGATCGGGTTGAGTTCAATTGACTCAACAGTGTTGATGTTCACTGTAATTAAAAAACATTCAGCCGGCTGTTCATTAATGTGTTTTTAATCATTTGTGGAAAGCAGTGAAGCTTAATGACAAAGATGAATAAGCTAGCTTTAGCTACACAAATGATACTTGATAGTTGAATCACTCCACTGCATGTTTTAGTGTTTTCAGTGGATCTACAGCTGACAATACAAAAGTACCATGTCACAGGCCTTGTCTGTTAAATAGTAACACTAATTTCATGGACAAAACAGGATTTTACATGGATGGCATTGCAAAAGCTTAAACTTTTGACCACAAGACAAAACTTTATGAAGACTTTTATCCCTTCTATTTCTATAGAAAGACCAAGGAAAATCACTAAAAGGGAATCTCTATTTCTGCTACAGGATACACTGGCAATGTCCTATTGGTTTATTGTTATTTCTAAATGGAAAGGTCAAACAGTGCAGGTCTAAATCAATATGCACAATAATTTTGTTAATAAATAAACAATAAACAGCCATCTTTGAACCGTGCCCTCTGCCCATCAGGCCACACGCAACACAAAGAAACACACAAACCTCAAGAAACCAGAGGAAATGCAGGTGCTAATGAGGGCATGGTATGGTGAGAGGAGTTTGAGCTGCCCTTGGTCGTCTCCTCCCTCGGATGCTTCATGCTCTGCCGTGAGCACCTCCCTCACCCTGAAAACACATGGTCACAGGACAGCAGGGTTAACATGACACAAAGCCTCATTTGTGCTACACTTAGACAAACACCCGACTTCCAGTAAGACAACAACAGCATCCCTGAGCGAAGAGAGGTTATGTAGAGGTTAAACTCAATTACACAGAGGGAGGGAAAACAACAGATACGAAGTGAAGACTCAGTGACAGAGATAGGTAAAGTGTGAATACCGTCCCAAGTTATCCCATTTCTCTTCATTCACTGTGCACAGACCCCATGATAGCCTTCATTTTCTCTATCTTTGTTTTTGTCTCTTATCTCCCCTAGTCCTTTCTCTTTCCCTCTCTCCAGAACTGAAGGAGCCCGTTTCATTTTCTGTATCTCTGCCTATCATTTATTTACTCTTCTCTGGCATCTCTGCTCCTGTCCTCCTCCCTCTCTTTCCCCTCAGGTACCTGTTGCTCTGACAGAGTCTCTCCAGCCTGTTGCTAACAGGACTCCCGTAAACCTTGCGCCCACTCACAAACAGGGCGAAGCAGACCCTCCGCACCAGCCAACCACGATACCTGCAAGAGAAAAACACACAATTTAGAGGAAAGTGCATGGGTGAGTGTGCTGGGACTGAAAAATGTTGTTTGCCTCCATACTAGATACCATCAGTACCTGGTTTGTTTCTCGTTGACACTCAGCAGGTTTCGGAAGCCAAGCGAAGAGTTTTGTCCAAGGTTCTTGCGCTAAGCAATTACAGAAAAACACGAACAAACAGATAACCTGGCTGTAGAATGGACTCTGGTGGACACAATTCAATTCACATATAAGACACATGCATCTCAAGCATAATATCTGACATCTATGACTGCTTCTTTAATCTCAACAAGCTCAGTGTGCCGTGTGAATGTAATAGTTTCATTGTAAATGTTATTACAGAAATTCAATTTGCAAAAACACTAACACAGCATACTTCTTGCATTTCATTTAATCAGTTTTATTTTCTACTTTGCCTTTCACTCTTCAGCTGTGATGCTGCACACTCACCAGACTGTCTGGTGTACACTGGTGGCAGCATTGGTCCACAGTTGGTCTGGACTTGCCCAGGCGGGGAGGCACAATCAGCTTTTTCTTGATCTTCAGCCCCCATGACGACTGAGAGGGATGAATACACAATAACACAACAAAAATACGATATCAAGGACTCAGAGATTGGAGCCACAACCACACAATTGCCACTTATTAGTTACACCTTGCTGAAACTAGTGCAGTGTATTACAACAGTGCTGCAATAAAGTCTACCTTTACAAAGGTTACAGTGTAAAATTTTTGTTGGAACTTTAGATTTTAGAGAGGTTGATATACCCGTATTGTCACTGTGGAGGGTGCAGTTTGTGGGGCGGTTGAATTGTATTCCATTCAACTGGACAAGTTTTTACTACTTTTTCTCTGACATGTGATAAAAAAGGGGGGTACAGTGGTCGTACTAATAAAACAAGAGAAAAAAATAGCGTTTAAATGCTTTTACTCTTTGCTCTTGATTTCATTTTGAGTTTATTAAGTGTTCTCTGTTTCTGTGATTGGTTTAACTCGAGCTAATAACTAGCAGTGCAGTAAATATTAACACAGATCCCATTTTAGATTTAGTACCAAGCATTTGGCGCAGAGCAAACATAAACTACTCATGCAAACAACCAGGCCAGACTGTGTACTGTATAGTAATCAACCAGACTTAGAGTCTCCTGCAGGAAACTGACGGCTGGTCACCTGTAAATATTTGTATTAGAGCATCACACCAAACAGCAACAATACTGAATGATTATCATGCTGTGCATGTGGTGTTAGCTAGGATTCAGACTCAACGCTCTGTTTAGACAAAATTAGCTAATGAATTTCTAAAAAATCAATGACACTTTCTCCTGGTTGAATGATGATGATGGATTCGAGTAAACAGCAGCTGACTGAAAAGCTAAGAAAGGATCGATTGAAAGACAAAACATTACTGTAATGAGAAAGTTAGGATCGAACTATCAATAATTTAATTTGCCATACTAATTCAAAAGTAAAAAGAAAGGAGAGATACATAGAAACAGTGGATGGCATAACAACACAGGCAAAGCTTTTTGGATTACGAGGCTAAAACCACATAGTAGCTTCTGTAAATAACCTGATGAGAGGATTTACACCACTCCCATGCCAAGAAATCATCTGATGCTTAACTTTCTGGCCGGTAATTAATTTGTGTTTAATTTCATTTCCTCACAGTGTGGTGCAAGAATAACCCGCTTACATGTGTCCTACATAAACATGATTTTATGATCCACACTGCAAATAAAATTCATAGCTGGGATATGAATACAGATACAGTAGTCAGCATTTTTAACAAAAGAACTTCTATAATAATAAGCAACCTAATACTCAAGGAAAGAAAGAATGTCCAAAACTCAACTTACGTACTAGTTTGATGAATATTTATCCATTTTAAACGAAACTGTTTGCTCCTTGACTGACAGCTGGCCACACCACATTCTGGGTGAGTGACCTGCTGAGCCTGGAGTATATAAAAGCAGCAGTCAGTTTCAGCTAATTATATGATAGCAGCAACAGTGAATGATGTGAGCAGAGAACCTAATAAGTGCTGCTGCTGGCTGGAAAGGTAAGTATTTTGTTACTGCTGAGGTCAACAAGTGTGTTTCTAAATGCCTTTCAGACTATGGCTGAATGATTTGGGGAAACTAATAGCGTTTTTTCTGACAGATACTGCGATTGGATTTATATGATTTACATTTTTTAAGGTCAGTCTTCAGAGTAATATCCACCTATAACAAATTTAAATCATTTTAAAATTTGAAATCTCATTAGAACATGAGAGACCATCAAAAGCAGGACTATCACACAAGAAGGACAAAATGAATTTGTGAAACCATTTACAGGACACTTAAAACCCAGGGTCAGACACACTACATAGTATATATCTTAAATTGCAGCCTTTATAATTTGCTAACTGCATGGTTTCAAATTAACTAATTGTTCAGTCCTGATCTTAACAGTACTGCAACAGATGTACAATGATGCTAAAAAAAAAACTGACAGTAAAAACTACACGACACTATAGAAAATACAGCAGAAAACAACATTCGAAACAACCTTAATGTCTTTATGCAGATATTGAAGATCTGCAGAGAGATTATGCAGAACTATTCAGCTATAAAACCGCTTCACAAATTTTAATGCAGGCCTAAAATGTGTACTGGAAGATGTATAATGAGCAAAAATGTCGACAAAAAAGAAATAAAATAAATATTTCCCCATAAAATGGGTTCAGGAGAGCCATATGTGAAAGTATCACATATATAATATTGAATGTCTGTGATGTGAAGAAGTCAAACACACTTCTGCACAGATTTTTGAAAAACTCGGCAAAGCTAGAATCACACTAATATATTCATAGTTGATCGAAGTGTTTAAAACCAGCAATTCAATAAGTCACAGTAGGGACTAATTTTCATGGAAAGTTTCAAGGAGTTAAATGGTGCTGCAGTGTTAAAATATGTTTTTTGTACCTTCCAGCTGCCCATTAGTTTCGCTTTATTTAAATGCACTTCCAAAATGAACTCTCAGAGCCTTGGAACTCGCTCAACATACAGTAGCTAATGCTTCATAATGAAGTACATGTGCGCCTTGGTTTTCATTAAAGTTACTTCATTTTAGAGTTCTGGTGGTGTTAAAATTATGGAGCGATGTGTGAATCCTCCCTGGCGGTGCATTCAGATACTGAATTGAAGTCTAACGACAGAGTCATTCAGCTGCCAAAAAGCATCACATTCATAAGCTATGGTGTTTGGAAACTCACCAGGGAATACAAATAATTAAAGGAGAGATGCTTTCAAAACAAAACCTTTCTATGTACCGTTACTTACAGTCACACAGTAAGTACCCAATCACTTACACTGGAAGCACATTAGGAAGGGATCTGTTAATGGGCAGTACGACCAGGAGCAACAAACAGCAAGCAGACCCCGTTTTAATGTTCATACACGTGCTTAACTATTACATATCCCTTTTCAAAAGATAATTCCAGTTTGTTTTAATCTGGCACATTGCAGATACTGTGGTTGTATGTGTCATGCTAACTTTGTATTCTCCATTTGTATTGTAGAGATCTGGGGTCGTCCTGGATTAAATTCGATAACGCAGTTGGCCCCGTTCCAGGGTACACTAAGAAGCAAGTTTAACACAGACAGGCTTTCTTTGTGTTATTTGGCTTGACAAACCCCAATCAGAGACAATTGGTATCACTACGGTGGTTATTAACTTTATTTTTTAACCCACGTTTTTCTTCTTCATGCTTTAGGGGCAGTGTTGGCGCGACGGTTAAGTCCCTGGGCTACTGATCAGAAGGTCAGAGGATCAAACCCCAATAGAGCTATTTTGGGCCCTTAACCCTTAGCGCCGTACCATGGCTGACCCTCTGACCCCAACTGGGATATCAAAAACAACATTTCACCATGCTGTAAAAATGTATCCGTGACAATAAAGGTTTCTGTCTTTCGTTCTTTCTTTCTTGTGCGCACTCCCCTAAAAGGGAGCGCATGACTTCCTTTGAGTCTTCAGCATATAATGGATCCATCGTGTGTTGCCTGCTTTAGTCAAGAGTAGTCAAGAGGAGCAGCTTGCTATAATGGAGAGCTATGAGGGAATAGAAATGTCCTGATAAGTTTTTTTGCCCCGAATCCAGTGAAGTCCTTTAATATTCAGTATCTGCCAATCCAATCCGACACCATTTTCCTCAATAATACACGCTTTAAGTACTGTAGATTTGCTGTAGTACCTGGTTGCGCCACCAGGTGTCTTTCTATTAATACTGTAGCAATATGAGGAGGCGATTACTCAGACTACTGCTGCGTTGTCAAGCAAAGAGCATTGTGGGAGTTTAGATAGCAACAGGCATCATGACTGACACTACTGTGATGCTAGATGACCTGGCCAGAGTTCATGTGCGCGACACAAGCCATGATTGATTAGGAGGGTGTTTCTATATCCAGTGACATTACAGCTCTCGCCTGGTTTCTTCCTGCGTTTCTTTTTGGTCAGACAGCAAAACAAACATTTAAAATAATTAACGTAAAGTCCATTTTTGGGGGAGAGATGCAGGAAGTTTGCACTGTTTGCCCCTAAAATTGCACACCGTTTTGTGCGAAGACTCATTTTTTTGGACCTCGACAACAAAAAATAGATAGTTCAAAGCTAGCATGATTCACTGAGAGCCACAACAGCTGCATTAATGGGAAATACGTCAGAGTGAATTATCCTTTTAGTAGCGTGGTTGTGTCAGGAAGCGGTTAGTTTAATTTGGTATACAGACTAAAAGGAGGGGTAAATTGTATCTCGTCTGTTTCACTTTTACACACACACACACACACAGGCACACGCACGCACGCCCACACATCTACACACACACGCCCACACATGCACACACACACAAAATTAGTGAAAGCACTCAGTTTATCTTAAAATCATAAAATGCTGTTCAGTCTGTGCGTGCTGACTAAAAAACAAGATAAAATACGTTACTCTCTGAGGTTTAGAGCTGCTGGCAGCCATTTAAACTCTGGGTAGCCGAGACTTTACACTTTATCAAGCTAAGTTAATCACGCCCAGTTCAATACTTCGGACACAAAGTCACAGACATAGATAACAACAATTAAACTTATAAGCATGTTTGCCAAAATGTCAGTACGTCTTTGAAAATTCTGTTCGTTTTCTGATGGGCCAGTATGACTCACTGATGCATCACATCCTGTCATTTTGTAAACATCAAACACAATTAAGGACATGGGGCGATGCATGCGCTCTCGTGATTATGAAGAACAAAGCGTTTGAGATTAGTGCGCATGGAGTAAGTGGGAGATGACAGTGGGAGAGAGTCATGCAGGCAGTGTTCTTACAGCGGCTCTATTCAGTTGAATTGGTGGAAGGACAATGTCTTTGTTTATCCCGTCTGTCTTCTCTTGCACCATGGTGAGGCTCCTGCAGATTCACACACAGAACCCTATCAAAGACAAGACTGGGAGAAAAGAGCAAATATGAAAGCATGAGGTTAAAAATTGTGCATTCTCCTGTTGTGTTGGTTAATAACGGCTGCTTGTGAGCACATGTAAATGTACGTGGGGAGGGTTTTTAGGAGCTTCAAGATAGAAGACTAATTTTGTGATTTTTCAGAGTGCTTTGAGAAAAGGCTTCCAATTTAAGAAAATAAACACACAGCCACACACACTCTCAGTATGACTCAAACTTCATTCTGTCTCCTGGTCCTGGCAGGGGAGTGTTGGCAGCACTCTGCGATCTATCACCCTGTGCCCATAGCTACAATTTCACCCATCTAACCAGCACTTTTTCCCCTGCACCATCACAAAATTCTCTCAAATTCTTAACCTTCCTTTCATTCTTTTTGAGTTAGAGAAGAGCAGCCTCTTGCTGCCGGTTTCATTGGCTTGGTTTCCCATTGTTCCCTCTTAATGGACTTGTGGCAAACTTTACTTTAAAAGTTTTGTGTTTACCTCTGTATGCAGGCAGAAACAAAACAAGGACAGAACTGCCATTAGGAGTTTAGAGACGGATAAGAACTTGATGCCGTCTTTGCTCAGCAACATTCAGGTGGAGCGGGGCAGACAGTCACTAGTGGGTTATAAATCATTAAAAGCAAGGTATATAGCCATCCACTGAAAAACAGCTCTTATGTAACTGATGCTGGCCATTTGCCCACTCGGAAACCCAGTAATGAGTGTTGGCAACATAAGTCACAACGTAATACGATCTAGCCTAAACAGCTTATTTAATTGATAGCACTGGGTGTGCTGGAGCTCAAGTGACTAATCACCTGAAATTAAGGCAGATTTAATGCAGATCAAGACCCAGTCCACACTCTCCAAAGAGAGCTAAGCTAGCGTAAAAGCCACCATCCTGAGAGCGATTCCCGTTGGCTTTTATAAGACTTTGTTTCTACTACAAAAGCACCAAGGTACCTCCAGCTGTCACCAACTGTCTTCAAACAAATCTTTCTGCGGCTGTATCCATCAGGTTCAGGAGTCTCATTAGGCTCAATGAGAGATTTTTCCTATGCATCGCCGTCTCTCACTCTGTTGATCCCACTCTGCCCCATTAACTTTGCTAATTAAAACTTAAGCCTTCCCCATGGGGAGATGCTCCATTTCAACTGGCTCAAGTTCCCACATTCATTACCAACTCTTGTGGGAAGAAAGCCATTGATAAGAGGTTCCCAGGGCTGTGTGATGCTTCACAGGTGCAGCAGCTGATGAAGTAGAAAAGAGAGCAAAACGGGGAGTAAAGGGTGAAGAACTTTACATTACACAGCCACGGCATAAGCAAAGGCTCTAATGGGGTTATATAAACCACTCTAGAGGGAATCCAAGACCACATGGAAACAGCTAGAGGCAGCAATATGCAAAGCCCAGACTGGTGCAACACTACACACACGGGTTTCATCATCCTTGTGCAGTTTTACCTGCCAACACACAACATGAGATTTCACACACTGATCTGCAGAAACATGGCGAGACAGATATTGAGATCTAGGTCACAGGTTCCTCCTTAAAGTACTCATTTATGCTTGCTTAGCTTTTCCCCTCATTAAAAATGAATCGATCAATTACAGTCGTTAATTAATATGCTGTAGTTTGCTAATGTGATAGCCCAGACCTAAGTGGACCCATGATGAGAAAGGATTAAAAATCAGCAGCCATTACAAGATGCCAGGTCAGATTAGAGTGAAGATAATTTTAGAGCAGCAGCAGAAGTGATGTTGGTGGGTGCATTCAAGTGTATTCCCAAAACTGCTCAGTGATTAGCAGGGGCTTTAATTACACTTTGCATGTATTTGAAAATGAGCTGTAGATGGAGAATTCAGAATAAAGCAACGTTGAGAGTACAGGAAACGTCTTCAAATCTGTACAAATGGATGTACAGATGTGAGTTTATCAGAGAAGTGCAAACTGCTGGCTGGTGAGTCAAACGTCAGCATCTATCTTATCTATATTAAGCTATCCTATGTTAGATACAAAGAACATGAAAACTGAGGAAAGGACTCCAAGTAACACACAACAAAGGAGGCCACCGACTGAAGTTACAATGTGCAAACACACAGTGTAAAAGCAGCAAAGGAATCCACAACAATAAACCGTATGCTTGTGCCACATGAGCTTTAAACAACCTACACTGAAGATACTAAAGAACAGCATTTTCTTTGTTGGCCTCACAAGAAAACCAATACAAAGTTGACTCTGGCAGATTAAGAAAGAATTATACATCACAGACACCAATTCAATTTAACAACCACATTGAGGGCAAACCAAGGTTTGTAATACACTGTCAATCTGTGAATGAGCCAAGGCCATGTCAGCTATACATTAGCTAGCTACAGCTTCAAAAAACTATATCACTACAAAGTCAGGATTTATTTGCAAAACCCACCTGCTGCAGAAGCAACTTCTCTCCCAGTCAAGTCAGTGTCATAAGAAGTCTTAGCTGAAATTCACACTGCATACAAATGAACTTTCATCTTCAATTCCCTCTCCTGTAACAGTCCTTGCAATGTTGAACACAAAAGGCAGCACATCTCACATTTGCAGCTGCAGCTAGATAATTATCCTAATGACCTGTCAATCAAACATTGAAGGATACACTTCGGGAAGAGCAGAAATTCACATTTGGACATTTCTCTGTCAATCTCATCTTTTAGACCTAGTATCGCTTTCCACAAATAAAAAGTAGAAAAGCACTTACAGAGCGCATACCTTCACCAAGTAGTTTCAGTCCACCCCAAACACAATCTCCAAATTCACATATTTTGTATGGAACGTTACGGATGCAAATGTAATTATATACAGTTGAAATTTCCTACCGACAATGCGGCCTTCACCCCATCCGACCTAATGAACAGGTGAACAGGTGCGGCCTCTAGCGCAGCAGCTCCTAACAGCCTCCCAGCTTCTTAGACAACCGGAGATAAGAATGCCAGCCCAACTGTGCGTATGTGGCTCAGGAAGGAAAGAGAACTCCGTAATTGTCGCTGTGTGTCGCGTGGAGACCCAAAATGTCATGTGGTCACGGTGGGTTATCCCAAAAACAAGACTGCCCTCTGGTGGCTTTTAGAGTGAACCACATTTAATTGTCCACCCGGTTACACTTACATAAAAAAAAAATTCCTGCATCGACTGGATCAGTCCCAAAATTCCATCATTTGTTCCTTGTCCCATTTCACACATTTCCTGAAAATTTCATCCAAATCCGTCCAATTTTCGAGTTATTCTGCACGCAAACAAACAAAGACACAAACCAACGCCGGCAAAAACATAACCTCCTTGGCGGAGGTAACAAACCAACGCTGGCCATCACATAATACAAAAAGGTAATTAGTTTATTACAACACCATATAGGAGCACTTCAAATAGCAACAAATACCTTTTCAGTGAGCTCACCCTTCTGTAACAGGGGACCAGTTCAGTCTTTATTTCTTGAGGAAGGTAGTTGCAATGGCAGAGACTTGAGATGGCTCATAAAACAGAGTTAATCGTCTGTACTCTGTGGTTTAACCTTTGCAGTTCTACAAAGCGCTTTTCAATGCTTCTCATTCCCCCACTCACACATTAATTGAAGCAGAGCTACTACACTAGGTGCTGGTCTGCCACTGGGAGTAACTGGGGGGTCAGTAGTTTGTCCGAGGACACACTAGCATGTGTAGAAGCCAGGGATCGAATTGGCGAACTTTGCAATTAGTGGACAACCCACTCCATGACCCGAGCCGCAGCTGGGCCAAGCATTGCAGCTGGAGTGGGATTGGAGGGGCAAGTTTTTAGCTTTGGGTTTTCCAGATGGACAGGAGTTGAAGCTATGAACCAAGATGGGAGGGGCGAGGAGAGCGAATGATTTTTTTAAAAATCGAAAAGCTTGATGGATTACACAGGATGTAGGATGTGAGAACTGAAGAAGTCTTCCAGAATTTTGGAATTCTGTCAGGAGTGAAGACAAGCACCAGATACTGGGGACGAAGGACAAGTCATCATCGACGTCTGCTATGAGTTGCACCGCTTGGGTTTCTACAGAGCAGTCAGGATATCTGGACAAGATCAAAAGGTGGAAGGATGAAAAGCCAAGTATTGAACATCATAACCTACAGTACATTTAAAGGATCTGAAGGACTGCAGAAATGTACTGCAAGTCTGTAGTAGGCCAACACAGAGGACAGAAGTCACTGATACCTGACCATGCACCTGCTTGAACTACACAGCCCAATTATTATGCAGCTCAAGACAAGAACAAAAAGGGTTTCATCACTTGCAGAGCTGTTTGTCAGCTGTTAATCCCAAATCTTGTATATCACAAGTCAACCTTTGTTGACAATAGCCATTCACTTACTTACATAATTTTGTGTAAAAACATCTATAGCCAATCTGTGACTTCAATAACCGTCACAAATCTTTGAAGCTGGCAAAGAATGAGTCCTCCTGCTGAAAAGAACATTTTAATCTGAGTATTTCATTAGCTAGGAAGGGATAAATAGGACAATCCAGTGGTACATTATGTTCTTGGTGATAATGTTAACAGCACGTTGTTGACACGCTTATGAGCTTTCTTAAACAAACCAATGGGGAGCGACGATTCTGCTGAGGAGGCAGTTAGATAACACCACAGGGACATGAGTGTGATGGGCATGTATTTACAGTCTGTGAGTAAACCAGGCTATTCAAAAAGAATGATAATATGGTAAACATACAACTACGCACCTGAATATGTCAGCTGTCTCACTGCTTCACTGCACATACGCACACACAGAAAATCAATCTGTGAATCAGTTACTGTGCGTCATGGAGCCAGAGCATCATTGATTTTCCAGAACAAAAGGAATTCTTTAACTTTCCTCTCTGCTCTCATTCTCCCTTCAGCTGCACATGGTTTTCACTTTAATGTCAGTGGCACAACACTTGTAAAAGACAGCCAGCAATCAAATTAAAAAGGCTTATAGACAGTTACGCAACTTTTCCCTATTAATGAGAGAGCTACTCATGTCATCTTTATTTGGAATTTCAATGCATGGCATGGTTTATAACAGACTTATAATACAATATATTAACAAAAAAAAATCCTCTGAAATTTCTTTAGGGAACCACATAATCCTCTTCTTTTTTTTTAATGAAAATCGGCTCTTGCAAAGCATCAGCATCTATGGGAACATAAATACTCACATTCTGGTACAGTGACAGCATCCAAATGTCTGACAAGAACAGTCATTCCACTGTACCAAAATGAAATTACCTTTACTTGTCACTTCATTTCCCACACACCTGTCAGTTAACAGGTGTGCAAAGATTTGCCTTATTTGCATGTGCAGTATTTGTCTTTGTTTTTTTTTTTTTAAATATTTACTTTTTCTGGTAGGGATTTCTGGATGTTTCAGTTGATATTTTTACAAAACTGCAGGTAATATTAGTAACCACCTAAATATACACTGATCCAAAGAATAACAGCGGCATTAAAGTGGAAAAAGCATCATGAGACTAAAGTCAAACACTAAAACAAATCTTCTCTTTTCACCACGATAGAGCAGGTATTTGTTTATCTCAGCTGTTGTCTGGACACAAAGTAATTACTTTAGTTAAACAGTGTAACTTCTGCAAACCCATGGCTCGCCCCCACAGATGTTTTCATTTAATATGCATGAGTCCTGCTCCCAGGAAAATGTGGTAGTGTACACACGCAGCTTGACTGGCATCTCCCCAACTCTCTTGTTGTCACCTGTCAGAACAGGAAAATGTATACCTTCATTGTACCACTTGGCGCACCCATCATTTTCATGCTGGGGAGGACCTGCTTCGATGGGGTGCAGGCTGCAGGTGTGAACTATCAGATAATAATCAAACAGTAGTAGATAGTGGACATGCAGCGGTAAACTTTAATGTCATCTTTCAATGGATTTTAAGTGCTGGCAGTGACAGTACATTACCTTTCCATTTGGATTCAGTCACCAAGTGCCACACAAACCCCTCTGATTCATAAGCGACAGGTGCTGTTTTGTGTGCTGAACAAAAACCGAGTGAAAACACACCCATGCACCTGTGCCTTTCGTGTTTGGAAACACATCCTCTCTTTTAGTACATGAAGTTTGGTGAATTCCCAGCAGAGCTCTGCCAAGCATCAACCTGAGGTCTAATTAGCCAGAATAACTGAAAACACTTAGGTTATGTAGGTGAGCAGAGCCTTCTTTCCATTTCAAAGTATTTCAATCCAGCTCTGGGACATGCTAACATGCCACTTGGGAACTTACACACTAACACTGCCAAAGAGAAAGAAGTTTAATTGGAAGTGTTAGGGTGAGTATGTGTGGTCTGGATGAGAAAATAAACAATCAAAGCGGTGCTCGCTAAAAGAGTCATGACTAATATATAAAGCAAAATTGCCCCACAGCCTCAGTGTCCCAAGTGATCAAGTTCGCCTGAGTATAGCTGAGCAAAAATCGAATCAATACAGGCCTTTTTCAATGCAGACATTTTGCTGTGCCACTGTGGGAAGAGTACAGAGTCTAAATAACAAAAAAAATGATGCCCCTGTTCTTTTTAGCTGGTTCAGTTTCAGTCTCCTGGTACAGTGCGTGCAAGCTGCTGTCACACTGCAATGGCTTACTGGGACACTTGAACAGAACAAAGCCATCTTTATTAGCACCACCTGAGCTTTTTCTACCGTGGCAAGTCAAAATGTCTGCTGTGAAATAAGTTCTATTAACACTGACAAGGTTTCAGAGACAGTTTTACTAGAGAGATATTTCACATGTGGTTGGATATGATCTTTTCCTCCCCTTTGGTTGACCCTGCTTGTTAAGTCACAAAAATTAAAGGTCCCAGCAGAAACATAAAAAGATAACATGTGTCGTGAGAGGAATGGCATGAAACAAAGGGAGAAAACGAGCAAATCACTGTGACTTTTGATGTTCTTTCATAAAAACAACATTAAAGCATGCATAAAACTGTACAAGATATGACTGAAAGAAAACAGGAGGGGGGAGAGAGGCTCGGAAAAATAGAGATCAGATTGTTTTCGACTAACAGGATCTGATGATAATTACACTGATCAACGTGTTTTTGACTAATAGGATCTGATGATAATTACACTGATCACTGAGCCGTTTCTATCTGATTCTGTCAGATAAAAAGGTTTCCATCTTGCACTGGAATCACAAATAAAGAGAGTACTAATTACACGTCAGACACCCATCAACTCTCTCTGCTCACATCTCCATGTTTCTCCCTCTTTCCTACCTTTAAACAGGTTTTCATTTCTCTTCGACAGCTGTGATGTTTCATTAACTACTGTGGGACACAAGACACCTGAGCCGACCTGCCAGGTTGGAACAGATTGAAGTGAGGGTGAGAGGTGCAATACCTACAGCTCTACTTTCCCTACACTCCAAACACAAGCAAATATCCAAGTTGTAGTCTACATTATCACTTTTGCACATAAACCCAGATACATTCAAATGTGTGCAAATATCCAAAAGCAAACGCCAGAAGTTATATTCGGAGAGATCCTTCAAAATGTAATCTACAAACACTATTATGCAACCTGATGTCTTATGCAACCGGCCTGTCTGGTAATTGATTCATGAAGCAAAAATATTCAGGAAGGGTTGACAGCTTTTATGCAATAGTTGAGGATAAACTGTGTAAAATGTGTTGGCGCAAAGACAAACATCAGACTTCTCCAAAGGCTACACCAACAATGAACAATATAAGCTTGTTTGACCAACACCAACCACCCAACAACCACTTACCATCACATAAAAACTACATTATCTATAAGCAAACATGATAAACATGTTCATCTTTGACCCAGAGTTGTCCTCCTCCTCCGGCAACAAGCTGAACACCACGAGTGTGAAAAGAAGACAGAAAGAAAGAACACATTCACTTAACTGAAAGTGGGATATATACATATATGCCTACTGTATGCAGCATTAATGGAAATAAAACTGTCTCCTATATGTTGCATTTTTCCACCAGAGGGTTCAAGGCTTTCCTGTAAAAATTAAATGCCCTCGTTAAACTTACGCTGAATGAATTTGACAAAGCTGGATTATGTGAATTTTTGGCGTTCTTCCTTCAGATATGACTTTAACGATTAATTCACGGTCAAAGTTCTGACAGACTGATTTTCTGAGGATCAATTATTCAGCTCGAGCATAATATAAAAATTCCCTGTATGCTTTCAAGTATTTCTCAGTTTAGGCAGCAAAGAGAATTGCAAGGTTGCAAATGAAATGTATTTTTCTTATTAATTAATGCGCTGATAATTGATTACTTGCTCTATGGAGTAAAGCGGAAGCAAAAGATGTCCATCGCATTTGGAAGGCACAGTGTGTACTGACAGTCTTTCTTTCAGTAACAGTCCACAATCCAAGCATATTCAGTTTTCCATCACAGAAAAAAATCTACCTCCAGAAAGTGAACAGCAGAGTCTATGAAAGTGTTGCTGTCTGGCACCACCTTGTTCCAGTTAAGGTAGATACTCAAGTCTATTGCTGATGCCTGTAACTCAATAACAGGCTATTAGTCAAACATACAGCCTCACCAAATGCTTCACCAGTGGGCCAGTGAAGTGTATTCAATGATCGGACGCCACTACTGCACCCATGATCTCTGTAGGTTTGAAAGCATCGATCACACACGCACAAACATTTACACCGACACACACAAGCACATGCACACACTGGAGTTCAAGTAAGGTGTGACAGATGTGGTTGAAAGATTACAATAAAATGAATGGATGCTTTAAGAGTTCAGCTGGGGAGCAGGGACATCTTTGTGAGTGTGTGTCCATGGGTGTGTACAAGCTCCATTCTTCACTGATGTCTGACCTACAGGTGAATAATGGGGGCCAGAGCAAGGTATAATTATCTGTATTTGTATTCATGGTCACAGGAGTAATAGTGATGGCGTATTTTTAAAAAAGTTGACAGCAAAGTTGAATCACAGCAAAACGACAAACAGAGACCTGCACACGGCTCAGCACATCACAAAGAAACACTGAACTGTTCTTTTGGTAAAATATAAATATGGTAAACTTGTGAGTGAAATGATAAGGTATTAGGGGGGGGGCATAGCAAAACAAGTGGCACAGAAGTTTAAGTTGAGTTTAGCAGAATTAGTACAATTAAAATGTAGTGTGTACCAACTGAAGATTGATGTAGAATGTACAGATGAAGCCCAATCAATGTGGGTTCAATTTGCCTGGAGACGTCTGACTGCATATCCCTAATCAGCCACAACATTAGCGTATGGACACAGGACCTCTATGGGTGTCCTGTGGTGTTTGGGATCGGGACGTTGGCAATGGATCCTTTGGGTCCTAAAGGTCACAGGGTGCGGGCTAATTAGATTAATCTTGTTGATGCTCAATCGGATTGGGATCTGAGGCGTCTGGGTGCTTGGTCAACACCTTCAGCTCTCTGTCATGCTCCTTCAGAGTTTCCTGAGCAGTTTTTTTGATGTGGTGGGACTAAAAGAATAGGTTTTAATATTGTGGCTGAACAGTGTTGTTGACCCTGCACTTTACTACCAATGAAAGCACAGTTAAGAGGAATTTCCATTAGAATCATTTTAAAACACGCACACACACACACACACACACACTTCCTTCAGCAATTCACTTGTATAAGTTTGTAAAAATATATATACATACATACACACACATATATATAATGCAACTTTATTTGTTTGTATAACACGTTTCCTATAGTGGTTGCAACTCAAGGTGCTGGACACAACACCCAATAATAGAAGAAGCAGCAATAATAAAACAGCAAACAACGACACAACAGCAACAACAACATACCGGATTTGACAGAAAAATATATTAAATGCTTTGGAGGGAGTGAATTGAAGGCGAGTTTGTAAAGGTATCTTTTCTACTTTTAAAAGTGCTCACTGTGCATAAGCAGACAGGCTGCATCCTCAGCAATTTTATGGCTGCGATAGAACAAAAGCAGCAGTGGGATATTTGAAGGCCAAATGGCACAGGCTGGAGCATTTGGGTCACTGGCGGGGTGGTAGCTCTAATATGTAGGTTTAGGCTAAGCCATTTATGCTCCATAAACCATTAAAAGAATTTAAAATCAATTCTAAAAGGAACTGAGTGTCAGTGTAGATTAGCTAAAATCAATATAATGTGCTCACTCTTTCTGGTTCTGGTTAGGAGCCTGGCGGCTGCGTTCTGGATGAGTTTGCTGATTTTTTTGGAGACTCCACTTAAAAAGTGTAGTCAATCAATTCGACAATAGATGAGGACCTGAATGAGTTTGCGACTCGGGCTTCTTAATTTAGAGCTATTCAGATGCAAAACGTTTTCTCTTACAGGATTAGATACACCAGTTTTAATGCAGGCCTACTTTAGTCTAAAGCAGTACTCCAGTCCAAGTTTAATTATTACTCTTCTTATTATAAATGTTTAATCCATGGAGGTCTTATATTTGTGAAGTCATTTTTATTTGCGTGATGTAATCCCAATGTAAAGTCTATAGGCTGAGCAAGAATATGAGGGCAGAAACACTAATGCATGTGTGCAGTGCTGAAAAACCCAGAAACTGCAAGACTTTTTTGGCTTACGCGTTTGGCAAGCAACACACCCACAGTACAACAAAATGCCATCATTTAGATAATTGCTAATCACTGTTTTCTGTTTATTTCACTCATTGCTAAAGCCTGACTGATTTATCAACCCCCTCGATGTTATTGGCTGTTTTAGTCCTATCACAGATATATCAGTGTCAGAATATATATATCTGTATATATATTTTAACTATTTGAAACCTCATTTTAAGAAAACACGATGCAGATTAAAATGTTTGGAATATTTTAAAAATGGCATCATCACAACATTTGTCCAGCCAAGTGTGCTCTGACTCTGAAATATTCTCAAGGGCCCATTTAGACCATACATCAAGGTGACAGTAGTTCTAAGTTATGCAGTGCTATGGTAAGCTGCTAAAAAGTTTGTGAAATACATGCTAGAACATTAATAAACAACAACCCCAACATTAACCATTTTCGATACAACTGTAACATAACCATGACCCTGTTAACTGCCATGTCACTCATGCTTTAATGAGATCTATTTGCCATGTTAGCAAAGCTGCTAGCCAGCTGTGGTTTGTCAGTAAAGTGAGTAATGCAGCAAGTTAGCATGACAGCATCACTTTCCATCAGCTCTGCAGCTCAGATGGATGGGTTGATGGTTGTTAAGTGTTGACTTCACGTTATGTTGCCACCTAGTTGGTGAGGTGCAGTGCTGGAAGTAATGAACAATGGCCCCATTTTTTACACTCCTGAAGCAATTCCCGACACCATCATGTCAATCATGATTATCACACTCGCTTGCTACATGACCAAGGTAGTGGTTTTGTGGTCTTACTTGTTTGTCTTTCTAAACCAGTAAAAACCACCTTAAGTGGAGTTAATAAAGGATGCGGCAGTGCACAAGTGCCAAATTGTGACCTGGAAATTGTTTTGGTGGCACACTTGCACACAGTGATGTGAGCACTGTCATTGAAAACGTTAATTAACTGACAAAACTAGCAGAGCTGCTTTATTCTATGATCCAAGTCCTTGGCAAAACTGGAATATTTTCAGTGTGGTACTATGCTAGCCTGGAGGTTGTTGTTGTTGTTTCTTGTAGTGAAGGGGAATTTTAAAATGGCAACATGTAATAAATAAATAAACAGATAAATAGCAGAACGACATCATCAATCTACATCTGTTGAATCTGACTACCTAGGTAGCAAACCAGCAAGGTAGCTACTTTCACAACTTGTCAGTTAAGTGGAAGCTCATGTGTTTGCATTTAAGCCCTATTCTCTCTGTACAGTCTAACATTAATATGACTCTAACTAACGCCAACATTACATGCATAAACTGTTGAGAACTCAGAGTTTGATACATGTAACATTAGCAAGTTTAAAATGTTTCCCCTTAACACTTTTACCAATTCCCCTGAATGCTTACAGCAAAATCATTGCAAAAAATATGCATTTATGAAAATATATAGACCATCTAATACATAAATATATGATTTTTTTTTACTCCCTAAAATCAATATTGGTCCTAAAAATCCAGCATTGGTCTGGCTTTACTCTACTTTACTTTATTATGATTGTCCCTTTAAATGTGTGATATATAAATGTATAAAGAAAATGTACTAAATATTAAATACATATTCAGCATTAAGTAAATTAAATGATTACTTAATAAAAGTACTAACTATATTTCCATTAGAACTGGTCCACTTCTTCTTTGTCGGTAATCATTCTGCTTTGTTACCAGTCACCATCTGTCCAGGTCCACCGTATTAGTTTTGTGACCTACAGTCAATTTTTTGCCTTTTGTCTCCACTGACATTTATTCATGGTAAAAAAAAAAAAAATGTTGTCAACACAGCAGCTACAGAGAGAACCCTTCTCAGACCAAAGGCTTTTTCACATACAGTATAATGCATAATGATACTGATACAAGTCAAGTCAATTTTCTTCACATATATCACAAATCACATTTGCCTCAGGGGGACAATCTGTACAGCACATTACACCCTCTGCCCCTCTATCCTTAGCTGTTTATAATATTAAACTGTCTCTTATCCCTGTGTGCGTAGCCAATAAAAGGTCTTATGTGAATGCGTATGCTTTTCTGCCACATGGCTTAGAAGCTTTCTGGGAAAAAGAGAAAGAAGGCAATTTACTGAGGTCTCATGATCACAACTTTAACGCCAGAAAAATCTAATACAATCAAGGCTGCGGGCTCTGTGGTTATATGTCAGAGTGAGAGAGGCAGACATGTGAGGGTCATTAGGTGGGTTCAATGAGGAGCCCGTGGGCTGATGAGGGCAAATATTCTATGTGAATTTCCCCCTCTCTCTGTTTCTCCCTCTCACTGTAGGTGTTTGGTTTAAGGAATACAGTGGTGTCACTGTTTACCTTATTGCCAAACTCTGTAACTTCCCTGCAAAGGAAAAAATACCACAGCTCCCTCGAAGGCTAATTGTCAAAACAATGTGCAAGTTATTTGAGTCTTTTGAAAACAAGACAGCACCCGCCGAACAAAAATATTTTCGACCCAGAGGCAAGGGAACAAAGTGAAAAGATGAGAGACTTGTTTTTTTCCTAACACATATAAAAAATTAATTTTAAACCAGTTTTTTAGGGAAGCTTGATGAAGCTGGTTCTGAATATTAGTAATCCTTGGAGTCATAAGAAGGACGCAGTTCGTATGAAAAATTAAGAAATATGAAATAAACTATTTCCTTTGTGAAACCTTTGTAGTTTTTTTAGTGTCATGTGTTAAATTAACAAAAGACGAAAACAAGGACACAAGCTAACTTATAATCATGTCATACTAAAACAGGGGCACAGAAACAAACTGTTGCTGAACATAGATTATTTCAGCCAACCTGACTCCAAGGTTTTATTAAGCCTTTATACTACAGGTGCCCTGCCTCAATATAATGTCATGAGAAATTGCAACATTTTTATATAATACAACATTGAGATAATTAAGCCGCAAAGAAAACCAGAGGTGATACTGCACCAGACATCAGGCCAAGTATTTAATGAGTGAACCAATTATTGAAATCATCCGGCTAACTATATTGACAGCAAGATGGGAGGCATCATTATGAGTCTGATTAGGCCCAGCAGGTAACTGACAGATTGATCACATTGTACCCAATGATTAATCAGAGCTATAGGTAACTATGTGGGGAAAAAGTGAGGGAGTATAGATTAGCTGATTTAGTTATTGGAAAGCTGATACACGAGTGAGAGATTCACCTCTCCGCTTTAGGCCATCCACACCACTCTCACGCTGAAAGCAATGTTGGAAAGCCGGCTAAAATCTTACATTGCATTTGCAGGTTTCAGAAATGTGCAGCTAGGACCCTAAATAACTTTTAATGGAGGCAGCATGTGTGCTAACAGTAAAGCTACTGAGACGAGCAGTCAACACAAAGTAAGTAATTGTAAACTTAGCAGCTAATGCTGCCTCCAGTTGGTCTCTATTCCCTCTGGTTTCTGAATCCAGCATCTTATTGAATCCACTTATCAGATAAGAAACCTTTAAAATCCTTTACTGGATCTCATTAAATTTAGATTTCATCATTTGCAAGTAACTAAAGTTATAAATAATTACAGTTCAAGGATCCAGTCTAGATTTGTGACCAGCTGTTGCTGAGTGAGGATTAATAAATACTCGAGTATTTAGTGCTTAGCTACTAAATTAATCGACATTAACATTAATTGAAATAGGGTAATTATTTTCCCCAACCTGTAGCTGCAACCTGAAATGGGCTGAGCAGCACAAGAAAACTCCTGCAGCTTTCATTTTCCATGACTAATCTACAAGATAAGTCTGTCTGACGTAATTCACTCAGATTTAAGGTTTCTGGGAAAAGCTTGTTTTTTGACATTAGTTCAAAAGACAGCGTTTGCTGACATAGAGGCAAGACATACAGGCTTTGCATTAGTGACGAACATTTGGTTTCAAAAAGAAATGCACTGTCATTGTATGGTAATATTTCAACTAAAAGGCAATATTGCTGACTAAAAGCATGTTGTTGTCCGCGTCTTGCAACTGTTGCCACTATAAGAGCAATTCGACTAATTGTTTGCCCATTTAAATCAGCACCATAAAGACGATCTGGCTTTGCGACAAGTGAAAAGCCAGATCTGAATCCCATCTAAAAAAAAAAACTATTTCGGATGCCTTTGCCAGTGTTACACCATGTCAGAGAGGTTTAAAAATGGCAGAGCGAAATCACTGACGTGACAACTTGACATGATACCAATTAACACAGTTATCAAAGAGGCCTTTGAAAACATGATCTGGCCGCTTGACAAGTAACACTATTACACACCTAATTTTCTCAAATTGCCATTCAAGAGCTATATTAAGGCGCAAGATGAAACTGAGGAGTGACAAGTGGAACATAATGCAGTTACAGCATACTGTAGTCCAGCTGGACAGCGGAGCCCTACATAACTGTTACCATCCACTTTATTAATGAGGACTTCCAACTGAAAAGTCACTGTTTGCAAACAGCCTTTTTCACGGATGAAAAGTGAGAACATCGCAACAGGGATGAGAGAAGCTTTCGCCGCTTGGGGTCTCAATGAGAGACGTCAAGTCTGTATAATAACAGACAATGCGCTGAAAATGATGAAGGCTGCTGCCCTGAACAAGTGGACCAGACTGCAGTGCTTTCTTTCCTAATAGACAGTGTATGCCAGACATACAATGTCTGTTGCATGCTGCAGCAGACCAGGGTCTTCTGAAAATAACAATGGGTTTGTGCTCTGGCTGAATTATTGGCGGTCCTAAGATGTGCAGTCCAACTATGTCAGAGATCAAAAAGTTCAAAGTCTGCACCTATAAAAAGCAAAAGCCATATTAGTCTTAAACAGAAACAAACCTGTAACGTTGATCAATGTTAATCACTTCACAGCACTTTATATCAAAATAATGCTCACATCTAATCTATATGGTGAAGTGACTTGGCAGTCCAGCTGCTGGAAAAGCTGCTCAGCTGGAGCAGTCCACAAATTCTGTCAGTGTCTGTCTAGTGTTAGCATGAACCTCATGTAGCTAGCTAAACTGGACAGTCACAACACTTTTTTGACAACTTAATGTTGCAGAGTTGGTCAACACGACTGCCACAGTTAGCAGTTTGACAGCAAGGATGTGCACTTGTTTTATGCACACTTTGCGGACAGTCGGCAAACACACCTGCAACTCCATCTCAAACAGTGAGAGACTCCACCTGGTGGCACAACCAGGCACTACAACACATTTTCTGGCATGCATGTTTCGTGTCTGTGTATCAGTTAATGTAATATAAAACAACTAATTTCTTATCTGCAAGTATCTGACAATTATTCATCCACTCATTGATTCAATTCAATTTTATTTTATTTATATAGCGCATATTTACAACACTGTTGATGTTAGATATTCATCTAACATCAGTACTCCTTATTCACCTTTGCACAGCTTGGCAAAATATGCGTAAAGTGGATGTGAATCTGACAATGGGAATTTGTATGATTAGGGGCTTTGTGAAGCTATCCAACTGTCTGACAGACGCACACACAGTACTGTGGACGTTAAGACATGTGGACACATCCCACACATGTAGTTAGATCACTTGTAAGGGTGTACAATAAAAGATCTGGCGGTTCTAGACATTAGCAGCTGAAAAAATGTATGTCACACGGGTCCTTGCAAAAAAAACAAAAAAAAAAAACCAGAAAACAGATGCTGAAAGTCTAAATTTGCCCTCAGGGTAACCAGTAATGAATGAACAGTGTAAGAGTCTCTCAAAGATTAAATGATGTTCAATATCTAGTATCATTCATGTGATTTAAAAAAAAAACCCATCAAGAGGGCACTTTTATATAAAGTGCCTTACAGTACTAAGAGTGCTTGCATTTTAAGCACTCCCCTCTCAATGATGAACAGATTTTTTTTAAACAAGAAACAAATTGAACAAACAATAGCCTCTTCTGTGTTCTGCCAAAGAACACACGATTGCCCCCTACGAGTATACCTGGGGAGGACTACCTATTGGTTCTCCTCTGATTGTTAGCCTATTCATCCAACAACTGAAGAATGATCAGCAGTCGCCTCAGCCCATTTGTGGTGGTAACTTTCATTTGTACAAGGAAATGCAACTGGAAAGTCAATTTGAAAACTCTACCGTGCATGATCATCAACAAAATCGACAAATTACAGTTTCTACTAAGACACACAGTCAGAAAAGACACCACATCCAAGAGGCAGTACAATAACCTGAAGACTGAAAGAAAAGATTACTAAAGGTACAACATGTACAATATATCTAGAAATGACTAGAAAAATAATATATTTATTATTATTATTATTATTATTAATATATATTTTTGCTGGCTTGTGTACATACATAATTCTTAATTTTTTTTTTCATTCTTTTGTTTGCATTGCTCACTTGTGAAGCAATAATTTTAGTAAAAAATAAACACTTTCTTATCAAGTTTTAATTGTAACTTTTTAAACTGAGTACTGTTTTGTAAATTGCAGCTAAAATCTAGCAAAATCAAACAAATAAATAAACACATTTATAAAAATAATTTATAAATAATTTACATGAAGACACACTGATGCAAAGCTGCGTCATATCAGGTGACAAATTAGTCAGGAGATTTACACACCCCAAGACGTGGTGTCTCTTGATATATTTAGGAATTCAGCTGACTGTCTGACAGATGCACCTGTAAGCAGTGTCTCATGTTGGTTTATAAACACATCATTATGCGTAGTGCATGATCTCCTTAATCTCTGACAAAAGCCTCTGCTTGGCAGTCAACCTTATATGACCCTGCTTTACAACACTGCTTGCAATTGTCACTACCTCAACATTTGCTATGTGGTGTTAACACAGTTTGGCCAACCTCCCGTGTGTAGGTGGTGTTTGAAGTCTTAAACTCATGAGGGTATAAGGATTCTCAGTTTCAGCAGAGCTCGTTGCTCACTCCTTTCCCCAGGGTGCTGTAACTAAAAGATGATTTTTCTTACTCTAATCTAACCCGATGGGCCTCCGGCACGAGCCATATTTGTGATCATGTCAGGTATATACACAGCTGATGCAAGGTAAAAGCAACCTGTTCAGGAGGGCTGTGTAAAAACACAGGCAATCAATATATTTCTTACTTGGGAGTTTTGGTAGAGTTCATAATCTTATCAGCTGGATGTGCGAATTGCTTCTAGTAATACCCTGCAGAGAAATGGAGTGTACAGTGCATCGAGGTGCTTTGACGGGCAAACAGTGGCTTCTCATATAAATGTCTCCTCATATCATAAAACAGGTCTTGCTTTTGATGGAACAAGTTGCTTCGTTTATGCGAACAAAGTTTAGTTGATCTGAGGTCTTGCTGTCGGGGGTTTGAATGCCCTTAGAAATCAGGAGGCCTCACAACTTTTCAAGGAAATTAGAGCAAAAGGGAGTCAAAGGTGTCTCATTACTTCTGAAAGTTTATGTAGAAATTCAACATATTTTAACCTTACCCACAGCAGCGTTTAATTAGCGTTCCTCAGGTCAAATGGCAAGTTGTTCTCTAAGAAGGTACTTTTCTATTAAGGCTGCATTTGAAATCACGATAATAGCTTGCTTTGCTTCCTGGAAAATACAACATGTTTTCATGATTAAAAGTGATTTGGGGATCATGATAAACACGAGTTAGGAAGCTTAGAAGTAAGTCAGGAGACTGGATAATTCTGAGGATTTAAAGTAATAATAAGCTGCTTTGTAATAAAGCACTGCATTTGTGTACAAGCTGGATTTGGGATAACCAACAGGTTTATAATTACCTAAACTCTAACTGATCTGTGTATTTTAATGAATGAATTGTCTCCTCTGTCCACATCTCCTCTGTGGGGTTTTGTCAGCAGCCCCTTTTATTTATTATTTTGTCTTTTTGGTGCTGTGGAGGCGTGTAATAGTGGGTGTCCACCAACATTTAGTCTACTGCAGAGAAAGCAGAGGCAGGTACAACAATATCACTGTTTACTTGAAAGATTTCTTTTCAGCAAGAACATTGTTTTTTCAAGTTACATCCTGTGAAAAGCAGGAGAGACTGTACACTCTGTGTCAAGGCCTAAAATAATACTATGTACAGGTATTTTTGTGGCCTCTGGCGGTGGTTTTGTTGTTTTGTCCTGTAGTGTGTCGTTTTGATGAGCTCTGTGGGTGTTTTCTTTGGGTGCATCTGCCATGCTGTGAGCTCCGCATTTTTATGGATTGAGAATCCAAGATATGATGTCGACATTTAGTGCACCACGGCATGTTTTAACTAAATAAATTTAGAAAAGTGACATTTTGAATGAACAGGCTTGTAATGGCAAAATGACCAACAACTGCTACCTTTACATCTTTAGTGTTCATTTTCTTATCTCTCCAGGCGCAACAGAAAGAAATAAAAAAGTAGAAGTTGATGATGAGAAGATTAGAGAAGAAGAGAAAGAAAAAGTGATTTCCTGACTTCAGTTTCCCTGTGCAGCATGCTCCTCCTCTGAACAACCTGACACTTACTTTATCACACCCTTCTGCTGGTCTTTCGAGCTCACTGCGAATAGACCTTTTTTTCTTCACTCTCACTGATAATATTGTGTGGATCTGGCAGCAGTGATGGACAGGGCTTTGAAAACACTTTTTTTGTCTTGTAGGCAGCAAAAAAGTCAAGGCTCTTGCAATGAACATCAGTTAATGCTCCAAATAAGTGTCCTCAATGTTTGCGTGTGCTCATTGAAAATACTGCACCAAGAAAATAAAGAAAAGCTAAACCCGACTGCATGAAGACAGGAAACCACAACAGTCCTGTAAAGGTTCATGAGTTGCTGAGTCAGCTTATTGAAGAAGGTCTACATCACTTAAAAGTGCTGGATAAGCAATTCCATGCATGGCAGCCACACAGGAACCATTGCAAGACCATAATCTGTGGCTTCCCATATACCCGAGTGACCAAGGACTTCTGTATATGCACATGATTAATGTCACAATGATAATATTATATTACCACAATAATTTTTTATCATTCTGATGCACAGTTTTAGCAAAAGACCTCAGACACAGTTGCACTTAAATTTATCTAAACTACATTTTAATACATGTGTTTTTGTTGATTGCAGTGTTGTACACTGTGGAAAATAGTTGCAATAAAGAATGCAGTAACACTTATGTAAGCGTCCTTGTCCAACTGGTGCTTCAGCTATTGCGTAATGCAGATGTGCGCGCGTGTGTGTGTGTGTTTGTGTGTTTATACTATATTTATTTATATATATGTATATATATATATATATATATATATATATATATATATATATATATATACAGCTATCTGGTAACTTGGTCTGCTAAAATGAACACACAGAGCAGCTCACTTGGTCCTTTATGCTTAATCAAAAATATCTGCAAAGCTAATGCACTGTCAGTGGTGAGGTATAAGGTGCACCTAAGCAGGTCCATACTGTTACTAAATGGGTGCACATATGGTACAAATGGTAGATTGAAAACAAGAATAATGCGTGCGCACACGGCAGCTCCACAGGTGTGTGCAAATTTTCTTCGAAAACATGACACCCTGAAGCCCTCTGTTTCCAACTTCCACATTCAGTCTTGTTTCCCCTTTGCTCCCTTCCTTGTCTCAGCCACCTGTGCAGATAAACAACCAAACGCTCAAGTGGAGAACAAAAACATCCCCAATGGCGGCCCAGGGTAAGAGCTCTTCTAATTACACTACAAAACACTGCCTTGGCTTCTTCTGTCTTACTGTCATCTCTCTCTCTCTTCTGCTCCTCCAAACTCCTCGGCTCCCCCGTCTCTGCACCACTCTTTGGCTCTCTTGAATTTTTAACCACCACGACAAAGAGCTGAAGAATCATTTTTCCTCATCTCCTCACATAATGTGAAACACAGGCATAAACCCGTCCACGTTGACTCTCCTTCCCCATCACCATCTGTCTTCTCTTTTTTCATCAGCTGCTGCCTTCCTCTATCATTGCATTCTTTTCCTCTTTGCCATCTTTCTGGTCTCTTATCTGCTCCATCATCTTCTGTCTGGTAATAACAGTCGTCTTCTCTCCTCTTTTCCATCATCTCAAGTTTGCTCCACATATCACAACAGCTGGGTAAGGAAGTTGTTACAATATCTAGCATCTTTCCAAAAAGGGATGCTTGAGTGAAACTTCGACCGCCAATGCATACAAACATCATTTTCATGGTAATGTATCGGCTGATACAGCATCTGATTTGCTGATTCCTGGTCCAGCATGTTTTTCAGAAAAGTCTTGCAACAAAAATCTCTCACATGCTACTAATCATCCTAATATAAGTCAGGGTTTCCCCCAGTGCTTCATAGGCCTGGCGGGCCGCCAGGCTTTCTTTGCCCCCCCGCAAGGCTAAGCGTCACTTGTTTATTTATTTTAAATAGGTTTTTTTTATGCACCAAAACAGAGCTTTTAACTAGGGATACACAATAATGCCAATTTCAACCGATTCCGATAATCGATAATTTTATACTTCTTGCAGCCAATAACCGATAATGTAAACCGATTGCGCACCGGAACGTGACACCGGGGTTGTCAGGTCCACTACTACAACCACTGCGGCGTTCCAGTGTCTAGTGTCACGGTGTATCCCTAATTTTTTGTTCCACACAGAAATGCAAACCAACTTGTGGTATAGGTTTCTCAAATATGAGGATTCAATGCTTTGCTTTGTAATAAATAACCACAAATTGAATATGTACATTTTCACTATTTTCTACTTGATTAATGGAGAAAACAGTCTGCAGATTAATCAATAAAGAAAATAGGTGTTGCATCCCTTTGTGATTAATTATACATGTTACATTCAGCAGCTGTGTCCTTACCTTAAAAACGCTGCTCAGGTCCACAGTCCCAGGTTACACCGCTCTGAGTGATCACAGATCAGCTGTAGAAATTTCACTTTGACAGACCTAGAGAAAAATGGAAGTTAGAAAACATCATTACATTTTTTGTTGTCATTATTTTATCTTCTCTTACAACACTGTGACAATGTGGTTATTTGCAGTTGCAAAACTCGATCAGTGTGAGCTTATAAGTGATTGATGGTAGAAATTAGACTCTGACAAACACTGATAAACACCAAAAAAGCATTCTCCAAAGACTGCTTTTCTAATGATTACCATTAACTCTGTTAGCTCCAGTAGCTCAGAGGATCTTGACAGAACTTTGTAGGCACACACAGCGATATGGGTTACTACATCTGCATCAGCAGCGCCATCCCAAGTGTGTGAGGAACCCCAAAGGAACATAAAGTGCCTCAAAAAACTTATCAATCCATGTGACTTTATTTATGTTGCACTTTTCATACAAACAAAATGCAACACAAAGGGCTTTACACATAACAGAACTAAAAATGCAATAAAACAGTACAGACATCCCTCACCCACCCCCACAGTCAAGACTCTAAAACTGAGGAACTGAGAAATGCTATCCTGTATAACACATGCAACGAGGAAAACCCAGACGAGATAAGATAAACTGTACATTAAATAGATTAAATATGTAAACAGGTGAATAAATAGAGAAGTCAGTCAGTGTGGGGCACTTGGGTAATGAAGCATTTTTTTATGTGACCTTCCAATGTGGATGTTATCATACCATTCAATAAATAGCACAAATTATTTCCACACATATAGGCGGGTAGAGACCTCCTCCACCTTCTAGGATGCTTGTTTTCGCCTCATTTAATGGTGGTGGAGCCACAGTTTTAGCACTTACAAAGTCAGCCCACTTTCAACCAGGAGACTTGAGTTGAAACCTATCTTGGACCATAATCATACTTTCATTTGTAGCATCATTTTGGCTTTCACTCGCTGTTTGGTTAAGTTCAGGCATCACAACTACTTGGTTCAGCTGAATGATAACATGTCTACTGAGCCTACAAAAGGTGGCACTGTTATGGGCCAGTTATTGGTCTGATTACGTCTGAATGAGGTAATGTAACACTAAGCCTGTTTTGTGATTGTATTACTTATTTGATTAGTGAATTCAATACCCAAGATTAGGTCATTTATAATTAATATCCCCGTGTGAAGGTTCCTCTTGATTAGTGCATCCCTTCTGTCACCCTTAAAGAATGTCCTTATAATTATCAAACTGCTTATACAGCAATTATTCATTTGGAGGGCTGAGACTTTTACATCTCCACTTCAAGATGAGACACTCAATAAGAAAAATAATGTCTTATCAGATTATATGTGGGAAAATCTGATCTTGAGATGACTATTGATATACTGGACAGCCTCCTCCTCATGCGCAGTACACTTTATTTTAGACTTACTCTTGTCTTAGGCTGAACATGCAGTTAAATAAACTGGGAGTGATTACATTTAAAAACAGAAACAGCATCAGGCTCAAGAGGACTAAACAACTGATCAAAATTTATCCAGATCACAGCATGGCCAAGTGCAATATCCAACTTGCCAGAGCTGCAATTTTTTTTGATAAAGAAAAGATGTGTCACAACATACCATTACAAATGAACCAGCAGGGTGCTACAGAGATGCCCTGGTCTGCAAATCATTGTCTCCAGATATAAGGGAGCATGCCTGTTTGGTACAGACTGCAGCACAAAACCACAGTTTAATTTTTTTCAGTGGAAAAGAAACAATAAAATGACTAATCCCACGAAAGCTGTGACTCATATCTGACAAATTAATCAAACTAAATGCTTTTTGCAGATGGTTCAGCCATAAGTCTGACCCTTCTTAGCACCTATTGAACCAATACAGGGTCTGGTTTTGTTCACCTCTTCCCTGCAGCATTGCTCATCTGAGCCTTAGGAGCCAAGTCAAAGACAGAGCTGACCCTGTTAGCTTCGAGCAGAAAATGAAGCGCACAGCTCGAAGTACAGTGATGAACAGCTGACGTCAGAAACATCAAACAGAACTGAATTCAGCTCATTTCTCCTCTATTACAAATAAGGTACAGACATGCGGCAGTTCATGTTAGTATAAGAGAACGTCTGCTTCTGGCAGTGCTGATAAAGCTTTGTTCTGCAGAACCAAGAAAAATAAAGGACTCACTCACAATCTTTCTAATGCTCTCATCTTGGCATTCGTCATTCCTTCCGAAAGCTCACTCTTTCACTTTTAAGTAAAAAACTTCTTTACCCCTTCTGTGCACATTAGGTGTTTTTTTCCCCCTCTAAATTTAAATCACACACCCACAGAGGACACACAATCCAGGGCAACCCATTTTCTATCTGCCTTCTCTCTCGCTTCCTTTTTCTTGACAAATAACTCATGGCTGCCTATTTGTTTGTTCAATTATTTTGCTCATTCTTTCATATCACCTTTCTTTTCCTTTTTTTTTTTTTTACTTTTTATCTCTTTGTGCTGCTCACTCTACCCGACTCTCCCTCTGCCTCACGCTGGTTATTTCTCCTCGAGGAGCCAATCTAGCTGTGATTGATCCACTCATCTCTTCTGCATTAGAGTGCCAGAGGAACAAACCATAGTATTAACAACACCAATAAAACTGATGACGGTAATAAAGAACCACACCAGCATTATCTGCGCTGTTGATATAAGTAATGGTGAGCCAGTTATCTCGGGTGGATCTCGCTTTCTGGCATTTTTTCTTTCGCAGACACACACACAGATAATGCAAGCGCACACAATGCCAGGAGAGTAAAACCTATTTAACTGGGCAATTTATGTGATAATCGGGCAATAACTTCCTAATTCATGAAGTTTCCTTCTGGAGGCTACCAATCAAATTACCCTGAATCTTTGTGGCTCTCCAGCCTCGGCAAGATTCCCAGGATTCCCTTTGCTGACTACAAAGAGCTGACAGGCAAGAAAACAATTGAACAGAACAATTGTTATTGAAATGTAGCAAACCCTCTTGTCTCAGCACATTTTACTCATCCTGCCTAAATCAATAAAGTCCGGGTCATGGCCAGGGTTAGCCCATCATCAATTTGTCTGACTGACAAATTAATGCCTTAACTATTGGCAGTAACTAATGTCAGGGGACAAATAACTGTATGTTGTCAGTTTACATGAACATTTGAAGGTATAAGCCAAAGAAAATCTTGCGTAAGAAAGAAGAGAGGTAAGAGGAGACAGGCAGCTTGAGGTTTTGTTGTAAAAATTATTCCATTAATATTAACAATAAAAGTATGAAATATCTACTTTAAGAAATAAAATAAACAAACATGTCCAAATTCTAAGCTAGACGACAATATGTAGATCAATTAGCCAAAAATCAGCAATTATTGTGATGACTGATTAATTTAAGAAAAAATCTGCAGCGTCATCTTCTAAAATGTGAATATTTGCTTCTTTTATGAGCAGTAAACCAAATATATAATCTGGATTTGTATTGTCTAACAAGACAAAAACTCCCAAGATGCCAGTGATGATTGTGATAACTGATTATTTCTGCAGCGTCAGGTTCCCGTAAGTTCATATTTGCTGCTTTTATTAGGAGTTAACTAAATATCTTCAGGATTTGTGCTGTTGGAGAAAACAAAACATCCCAAGATGTCAGTAATGATTGAGATGAGCGATTATTTCGACAGTGCCAGCTTCTCGATTGTTAATCTCTGCTGCTTCCATTACCAGTAAACAGAATATCTTCTTGATTTGTACGGTTGAATAAAACAAAACATCTAAAAATGTCCACTCAGACTGTTGGAAACATTTCATTTTGCTCACTCTTCCCTCTGCTGTCTGCCCAATGTGACCCGACAGATAGATATAAATCTTCCTTACAGAACAATTTTTTTGTCCTGTTGTAGTTTACCAGCATAAATATTTTATTTTTGAATGGAAATGAACAAACAATTTTTGAGTTCTCCTGAATACAGTGGGGCACAATCAACACAAGTATGTAATCATGTTTCAGGGTCCCCTCCTAAGAAAAACATACATTTATGCTACAGCTGCACAACGCATGGTTTCAGCATCGCAGTGCAATGTGAACTGTGAAGAATAAACTACCACAACATACATTTTTTTACTTTATTAACAAAACACAAAATTTCTGAAAAGGAAGATTTGGTTGCAAAAGAAAACCAATGTCAGTCGTATGGACATACAGAAAGATTGATGTTGACCAAAATCAGGTACTTTGTCAGCAGTGTGTTGCAGTACACGAGGCACCTCAATTAATTTGTTTGATCCTTTCACTTTCAAGCTCTTTGTGTGACGAGTGCAAAGCCAGTTTCAACAGCCATTCACATCAAAAACTATTTTAGATATGTTTCTCAATGTTACCCCATATGAGAAATGTTCCACTTATCTTTATTCAGCTTTGTTTTTATTCTTCTGTATTTTTAATGCAGATGTATTCCCTTTTGTAGAATGAATAATTGTTTAAAGAATAGGGTTGCAGAGTGCAGCCTTTACTTACACTGAGTAATCATATAAATAAAAACAACTGCACAATGTCATGCAACACAGCAGCTGCACTGCACACCACATTAAGATGTTTGGATTTTATTAAGACGACTACAGCTACTGTGTTTACTCGGGTCTATTGTAATTTTTGATGCTATAGTTGGTGTAATAGTGTTGCATAAGACAGCAGAAGGTTGCTTCTGCCTTTTTCTTTTCACAGAGTTCCTACACACTTCATTCAGTAACTGTGGCCTTGCAACCTAGAATAATCCACTACAACAAGGGACTCAGTGATATCAGCCTCAGCATCAACATCAGCATATCATCAGCAGCACTGGTTGGAAAAAGACATCAAAACGAAATATCTGCATTGGCACGAAATTTACACTGACAGGTATATAATGGCTGTCAGGCTAAAGGTTTACAGCTGTGTCTGAAAATGTTGCATAAAAATTATTATGGCATGCTTTGAATGGTCGCTTAAGTCGTATTATGCCTGGTGAATGAGAGCATCTGAAAAGCATTGTGTTTTATGTCTGCACTTGCCTGTGGGTCATCATGATAAGAGCAGATGTACATAATCCACTAATTCTACAACAGGAGAGACCTGATGTCCTCTGCAATTAGATGGGGGGAAAAATCATTATTTGCAATTGGTGGAAATGGCAGAAAATATCAACATATTGACAATAATCCAATGTTGTGCATCCATAAATAAAACAAGTTACAGCTTCAAAAATGACTGTACAGCTGAACAATCGCCTATTTCACACGACTTCTTTTACTTTTTCAACAAAGGATGTATTTATAACAGCCAGTGACCATGACCGTAACCTTCAGTTTGCTGTACAATGATACAATGCACTTTTTAGCCAACAAAACCCCGACAAAAAAGAAATTTTACATTAATAGTCAGGAAATTTTTGCCAAGTGACAATTAGAAAAAACTGAAGGAGATCGCACATAGCAGTTCAAGGTTTATTATTATAATTATTACTATTATTATATCAGTATTAGGGATAAAACGACAGTTATTTATATTACTAGTAATTATCAATATTAATATATTATTAGTCGTAGTAGTAGTAGTAGTAGTAGCAGTAATAGTAGTAATAATAACTTTATTTTTATGGCATTTTTCAAAAACAACACTGCAAA
This sequence comes from Dascyllus trimaculatus, assembly GCA_024666655.1. NCBI lineage: Eukaryota > Metazoa > Chordata > Actinopteri > Pomacentridae > Dascyllus > Dascyllus trimaculatus. Next base: position 23,843,935 of record CM045449.1, on the reverse strand, counting down.
GTTGCAGATACAATTAAGCAAATGTTAAATTACACAAATACTAATAAAAATGGCAAACAAATAAGTTGGGAAGCATGCAACATAACAAATGCAAAGTTGGTCAAGACCTTTTTTGTTTGCTTATTTATTTATTTATTTATTTGTAATATAGCACATTAAAGACAACAGCGCTAGTATCAGTGCGTTGTCTGTGTGTGTGTGTGTGTTTAGCAGAAAGACATTATAAAACTCTTACTCTTGCCCTGCAGATAGACAACCCCGGCATCACTTGGCACTCAGATTGATTTGACCAATAATTCCAGCAACAGCTCATTTAGCTGGGACCAGAGTCTAAGCTTCCCATCTGCCTCCCACTCCGACACCTTCAGTCTCTCTACCTCTGATTCCCTCCACCCTTACTTGTTTGCAACTCTGGAAAGCTGTCAAAATTTGAAAGATGGCATTAATCAATAAAAAAAACCCTAGAATTAATCATGGCAAATTGAAGGCTTTGATGTGAGGAGCAGTGGGTGTACTGCAAATGACCACAACAGCCTCTGCTGCAAGTTGAGAATCAAGCCAGCAAAAGTTGGACTTGTTGTCAGTCCCATGCCTACTTTAAGGAAACACATGCAATATTTATGAGTTAGTGCATTTTTAACGAGTGTCATCAGAAGGCTAAATGTGAGAGTGTGGTTTTACTGAAGGGGAATCACTGAAGTATCAGCATTTAATGTGCTATTTCACCAAGTCAGACTGGGATCATGCTATTTAACACCCCACTGACATCGAATATTCAAGAAAAAAAATGGTTTAAGCTTTTTCGTCTTTTCAAACTGTGGCATCAGAGTTAGTTTAGATGAGAGATTTTGAAACTTTGAGGCTGGGGGTGCAAGAAAATGGGGCTGGCATTGTAGCAAACATTCTGCTTTTGTGCCTAAATTCCTAAAGGATTGCAGTTGTGTGCAGTTATCTTGATTATTTTTGAACAGGGTGGCAGCTTGGGGAGGTGGGATGCACACATGCTACACTTCATACGTACAATGCCTACTTTAAATGGTTGTTCAAAGGAGAGGGGCTGAGTCACCCCATCATCACACTATGACTCACACCATTATCCGTATCACACCATTATCTGTATGTGCTTTATACTTTTATATATGTGAACTTACTTCTTTTGTTGTGCACTTCCATTTGTTTATGTACGGGCCCAGCGCTGGTGATATAAATGCTCTCATGTTCCTAAGCTTTTACAGGGGAGGTGTATAATGGGGTTCAGTTTTTATTCTGCAAATCCTTTACCATGGAAAGCACTCTCTGCTTAAGCTTGAAAAGTGCCATATAAACAAAACTATTATAGTAAACTATTATTACCACCTACACTCTCCCCATAGTTTGGCGATTGGTCCACTATGCCTCTGACCAGGCAAAAAATTAGCATGTGAGATATGCACTGGCTTTCCATCACCCATCAAACTATACTGAGAACAAACTGGAAACAAAATGCAGCAGTGACAATGGTTACTATGGTGACTGCACCAACCTGGACAATAGAACAAACTAAAGCTTTTGATAAAACATTGCTAATTTGGGCACTAGTGCTTCTGGGACACAAGAACCAGGAGATAGTCAACTCCTCAAGAGTGAAAATGGTGGCGACGAAACAGGGGATGGAACATCAAACACCAGCCTCAGGTCCACTGAGAAGGTCTGTGCTGCTGTGTGCCTAAGATTTATTAATTATGAATTTGCTGCTTTCAGCATCAGAGCACCAGTTTCCCCTAAAGGGTACAGTCCAGTGGCCTTGATATGAACACATATACATTCAAGAACATGTCCGCATGCTGCAAGTAATAATAAATGCATACTAGCTGTGAAACCCATCCATTTTTCAAGCTTAAAAGGATAGAGTGGTACAATAAAGAAATTGTAAATAGCTTCATGCCGTTCTGTGTATGACGTTCAAGTTACAATAGAGTTGTAACAGTTGTGAGAGGGATTTTTTTTCCTTCCTGGCAGTAAAATCTCCAGTAAAAGAATGTCTACACTCACATACTTCTCAGGGCACTATTTAATTGGATGGGGAGCTGATGAAATGTGGTGTGTTTCTAAATGTTCGTTTTGACATGACAAAAGCGTTTGTATGTGCTGGAGTTTAATGACTAATTCAAGGCCGGACTTTGCCACTTAACTAATCAGTGACAAAACAAGACAGTAAGTTAACACAGTTTATTTAATAGATGAATTTGTACAATAAGCTCATAACTGTTTGCTCTTTTATGGAGCCGTTTATAGCAGAGCAGTCCCATATAAAAGTGGATTGTACAGCACAGCCAATAAGCTACAATAGCGTACTCAATTTTGCAGTCTCTAGCTCTCTGTTCCCTCAAAGGTCAGCGCTGTCGAGATGGGTTTGTTATTTGTCAGTGATGCAAATTTGCTTGTCAAAGTTTACCAAGTTGGACTCAACACAAACGAGAGCCCCAGGAGTTGAATTTTGTACAAGATTAGCAAGACACGGCAGCAGCAGAGAAAATTGCACACATCTGGCAGGAATCTCTGTGTAAAGTATAACAATAACAAAATCGATTTTTGCTGTTTGTTAATCAGGGATGTCCTATGTCATGGAAGCTGATAATTAAGGTGGAAGACTCTTTATTGTTGTTTTAGCTAGTTAAGTAATGATTAAATGTAGTAACACCTGGTGTAATTAAAAGCAAATCACACACTTTGTGAAGAAATCTGAGAAATTGACTTTTGAGCTTGGCAATTGTTCCTATGCATTGCTTGTACCAGAACCAACAATTGGCTGCTTTTCTGCTCAGCTGGTTAAGTAGATTAACTCTACTACTAGTGGCTATACGAGTCTGACCACATCTTACACATGGGTGCCCTATCTGTGCAGTGAAAAAACAAAGACCTGAATCACCCTCTCTTTGGCAGGATCCAACATCTTCCTGAAGACAGCTGCTTAATATGCTCTCTTATTCAATTCATTATCAAGGTGTCTCTGAATTTAACAATTTACCCTTACAAAAAAATAAAGGGAAAATGGATGACAGAGACACATGGTGATTCTGGCAAGTAACTTTATTTTATAACACACCAGCTGTATAAAGCAGTAATGGAATTTTGGTGGCTCTTACTACTCGAAAGACTCAACTGCATTGGCCCAGTGTATGGATTCTAGACAATTTTTCGTTGGATGTAAGAAGGGTAATTATCGTGTTTGATACCTTAACTCTCAGTGGCCAGTTTGTCTACCCGTCACAACAATAAATGCTGGTGTAAGATAATCCTGATTCAGTCACTCACTAATCACTAAGTTATGGTCAGTGGAGTGAAATTATTGTTTGAGATGCATAATGTATTTTGCTGATGCTGATAATTGCTTATTTCTTCTGTCTAATCAATACATATAGAAGGGCACTGACGACTGGTCTTAAATTGGTAGCGGTTCCTGATTTATTTGCCTGATTAAGGTTTATAAGGGCCATAAAGTTTATAGGGTTATCGTTAATCATTCTCTGGTTTGTAGATATACTAGTGAAAATGCCAAGGGGAGGAAACAGACCCAAAGGAAACCCACACAGCACACAGTGAGTGAACAGTTGAGTGTAAGCATGGAAAAGCTGCTTAAGCAGTGGGAAAATACACCATTGGCGAGTGACTCCATTGTCCAGACCAACGCAACCATTTGATTGAATTTAAGGTAGCATCAGATAATGTAATCAGATGAAACAACTCAACAGTTATTAACTTTACAAAGTTACGGTGCAAGTTAAAGTTTAAACGCAATTAAGTTCAGCGTGGCTGGCTGTGGTAGCCCCATTGTCTTCCTGCTATCAACATGACATGTAGGATATTTTTCATTAACCATGTTCATCTCTTAAGGAGCATCTCAGCTATTGTTTTCCTGGCAACTGTGCGTAAGACAGATAGCCAGTCATTAATGCAATCACCTACACTAAATAAATCAGCATTTTAATTCTATCTCCCTCCTAGTGAACAATTAACGGGATGCTATCAATCCTTGTGCTTTTTATACAAAGAAATGGATTAAAGGACACTGGTACACTTAGGTATAAATTGTTAGTTCATTAAAATTAAGCAATAATATTGACAGGAGGACAGATAAGTATCAATAACAATTGAGTAGCAGTATTGGTATTGATGCCACCGTCAATAAAATTCTAGCAATAGCCATCCCTGTCAATACTTAGTTTGAGCTTCCCTAAAAAAAGACTAAACTGACCTTTGTACTGTAAAACAAATGACACTCATCCACAAGCAGTCACCAAGGATCATGAAGCAAATGGACTTTACTGTCAAAGACAGTCAAAAGATGCAAGGAAGGAAACAACTGCTGACGAAAGAGAAAGTGGGATTAAAGATAAGTCCTCTGACAGACTCGCCTAAGGTCTGATAGAAATGACATCGAAGGCAGGTCCTTAGACGCTTTAAAATAGCTTCTGATATATTTTTACAACTTTAAATCTACCAACTTATAATATTGAGAAGTTCCTTCAAAGGCCAAACTTTCCAATGAGATTCAAAATAAGAATTTCACACTTTTGTTTTGGTTAAAAGTACTCCTCTTTAATCACTTTGTCCTCAATAAAATCTTTAAGCTGTTGGCACAGTGCATTATTCATTTAACATGCAGGAGACTTAGCAAATAGTCTGAACCTTTTCTCTGGCTATGAAAAAAGCTACACCCTGCGCATTCCTTTATGAAGGAGAAAAATAATGTAGGCTTTACCCATTTTCTGACAACAAACATTCTTACTAATCAATAAATTGGAATACAAGCATATGTCCCCAGACATGAGCAATATGTCAAGTTCCTGTGGATCAATTTTTATTTTACGCATGGGGAGCGTAGTGGAAAAATAGAAAAGACTGCTTGAGGTACAGTGATCCAGCAAGATGAGAAGACACAAGGGACAGCATGCATGCATATCAGTTTGGATGAATTCTGCCATGTGAATGACATACAAAGCAATTGCATCAATTCTGTGATATATATTCAGTCCCATTTTGTCAGCAGAATATTGCCAGAAATATGTTGTTATTTCCCCATCTAAGAAAATCTAATTCAGGGTTTCTATCATTACATACTACTACTGGCAAATCTCACTTCTTGCCCTTAACAGGACTTGTGTTTTTGCACTTTTATTCAAACCTAAGTCTGTACTTTATATTTTAGTGTTTATATGAAAAGGGTTTCGACTTGTGAGCATTCAGTTCATAAGAGCAGAAAGCAATTACACAGATGGAACCAGTGTCCCATAGATGCAAGAATGGTCTTATGGTCACTTTGTGAACCGTCTGTGCCTCAGAGAGTTGCTCAACCAGGAGATTAATCCCTTTCTGACAGCTTTTGCTGATGTTCAAGTCAGCAATCTCCTCTTGTAATGACCAGCTTGAGAGGAGATCAGTATCAAGCACTGATACATTTACCACAAAAAATGAGAGCTTCATGCGCAGTGATGCATTCCACTGTCCCTCCCATCAGGTGGGGTTGAAACAATTATTGATTCTTGGTTACGTCTCAATCCTCTCTTAGACGATTCAACAAATGATTCACCTATCTCCTTAAGTGAAATTTAGAGAATTGTCCAAAGCATGCACTGCCAGCTATATAGTCAAGCACTTTTCTCTGTCAGGCAGCTACTTCTGTATACTGTGATAAAGTCATATCATATTTTGCAGAAGCAGAGGAGAGTCTATTAGTGTGACATATTCTCCTTCTTCATTGTGTTAGAATAACTCAATTTAATTAGCCAATCTAGATTAATGTGCTATGCCCACTGCCAGATTCACAGGCTTTATGGCCCTCTCTAATCATGGTATAGCTTGAGACTCCCAGTCCTACCATCAGCCAGATCTCTCTGACAACTCTGTAATTCATAAATTGGCACCTTATCTTGAAATAGGCTAATAGGTTTTGTGTTCCCTTTGGGAAACACAAGAGCTGCATACTTCACACTCGAGTGTATATTCAATAAGAATAAAAGGATAAAGCTGGTCTGTTTCTTTATGGATAGCATCCTACTGCAAGAATAAACTGAGTCATTATACCTGGTAATAGTTTGATGAGGCCAGTCTGAGTTGGTGGGCTCATTATAATAAAAATAAATATAATGTAATGTATATAATAAATACAAACAGATACAGAATGACTAACTAATTTATTTGAGAAATAAGATGAGCTTAATTTAAACATCTATTAAGGAAGTGGATGTGTGAGAAGTGTGATGTGCGTGAGGAGCCACAGCCACAGACCCCCACCGAGTGACATCCTGCTGGGACATGATAGCTTTCAAATAGCAGCCTCAGACCCTGCAGGCTGCAGGACTCACAAGCTCAGACTGGAAACTTGATAACAAAGTCAAGTGTTTTATACTGTAGCTTTCATCAACCACAAGTGTTAATGGAATGGCGGTGGTGATATTTGCTGTTGTTGACAGACATGTCATCTTTTGTTGTAGCACATGAGGGTGAGCGCTTGACATAACAGCCCATTAATTAACTTTAGAGCTATGTTTGGGTTTATTTCAGGGCTTGACACAAGTGTTTCAGTCACATTAGCAAAGAAGATTAGATGTGTGTGATCTGTGAAATGTATTTAGGAGCACGTATGCAAAGAAAAGTATTACAAAATGGAGTCCAAGCATCCAGTGTTTTGTTTCCAATCAAAACAATCTAACAAAACAATGCACTGGCATGGTGCCTGCACTGACGTAACAACACTGTTCTAATGCTAAGTGAGCTGCAGCATCTGTGAAATCACACACTGCAGCTTATTACCAGTAAAAATGTCCTCCTTTTGAGTAGTGTATTTGTGGTTTGAAGAGTTGTGCTGCTGTTAATAAGAAGCATCTTACATTCAATAACATCGTGTGTCTGTCAAGTGATGTTATCTGACCATCCTAAATCTTAAAAAAAAACAGGTCTATAAAGTAATTGCATTATGATGAGAATAAATGATGGCTGCTCCTTCCGACCTGTATTGTTGTTATCCAACCATTGTGTGTCTTTTTTCAAGCTAAACTCAGACAGTGGGCAGAATTTTAATGAACAAGTAAGTGAATCATCTTCTGAAAGATGCTGCTGCTCTTTCTGCTATAGTGGACAGAACAGATACTTGTGCTAATTGTAATGTGAGATGAGCAGGTCCGACAGAAAGAGCAGTTCAGAGTTCGGAAATAATAACCTTAAGTGGGTTTACTGAAGCCAGTCAGCCTGTTGTATCACTGCAGTGCAGAAGGGCATAAACTCTTAGCATTTTCCACTAAGTTAGCAATAGATTAGAATACCTGTAACCATGGTAACCATACACAATTATGACAACAGCTGTTGCCTCAAAATGCTTAGAGGACATGAAAATAAAACAAAAAAAAATTAGACTAAAATGTCACTTAGAAAGACTGGACTAAAATAATTTTTGATTTTGTTGACTAAAACTAGAAAAAACATTTGACTATAACTCCATCTCCCAATTTAAACCTTTAAAACCTCACCCCTGTGAATCAAAGATATTGAGATGTTTTTTTTGCTCCAAAAAAATAATGCCTGCATTCTCAGATGTAACTCTGCACTGTTGCTTCCTCTTGTATGTGCAGATCTATGAACTCCCCATCTCTGTCTCCACCTGCTGCAGCTCAGGACATCAGCTCACCTACAACTCTGCTCAAACACTGTAACTGCTCTATGCTACCCAGCAGAAAGTTGTAATAATGGAGGAATTCAGCCATATATATTCAAACTAACTCCCTCGGATGTGTTTACTTCTAAATCATTATCAGCTGCCAAAATGAACTCAATTGCTCAACTGACAGAAATTGGACTGTGAAACTAAGAAAGAACTAAAGAATAGAACTACTTATTGAAGAAGTGGTCACACTGTTTGCACTGCTTAAACAGTTGGAAGTATAAATAACTACATAATTACATAAATAAACTGAAAAATTAAAGCTAGTGTACATTTTGTGTTCAAATGAATTTAATTATTTTGCTTATAAATGTCTCTGTGAGGAAAAACACATTATTTCATCGATTTCCATTACTCTCCTTAGGGAAAAGGTAGCCATCAAGCTCTGTACTCCTACTGAGGAGCTGGCGATAATTAATCAGGGCTTTTCCTTGTTTAGAATTGGCCTTTTGGGGGAGAGTTCACACAACAGTCAGCATGATTAGTCTGTATACAGTGAAGGCAACGAGTCTTTGTTACCTTATGTATTTTCCAATCATTTCTGACCATCTGATAAGCAAAAATGTCTATTACATTTGAGTAATTGACACCTTATTAACAAAACAGGGTTTAAAAAGAGGTTTCTTTAACTCTGGAATGTCCCAGTTCTTATCCTTTTGATGCAGGTTATTTTCTTGTGATTTTGGTAAAACTAAATCTCTTCGGGGGACACAAAAGATCTCTTTTGGTGATGCCTCCATACATGAAAACCCCTGTTTGTATATGCTCATTCTGGCATTCTTTGATTCTTTCCTGGTGGCTTTGTGTCCACTTCTGAGTTAACCAGGGACAAGAAGACATTAGGACATTGACTTCTCCCTGTACTTAATTAGACAGCTCAGCCTTCCCCTGGCATTGATTGATTGATTTGTCACAACCCTACTATAAATACATTTGTGGACTCGCCTCTGGAAGAGCAAGCAGAGACAGACAGCAGGAGGACAGCAAGAGACAGCTAGTCAGCCCAACACACACAAAGAAGGCAACAGGGTACCTCCATTATGGTGATTTGACCAGTGAGTGGGAGAACTAAAAGGCAATGACCTTGACTGTGATCAACCAATAATAATGGCTACATGGAAGCCACCTGAAGAGCTAGAGCAGGGGGCATAGAAGCTGGCAAATCAGATGGAAAGAAAACGTGGTGGAAGTGGAACATTGTGATCTTAATCAGCAGAGATGGGTCCTTGGTCTTGGCGTTATTATCACCAATCAGACGAGGACCACAAGCTGGGAAAGGTAGCCAGCTATAGTGGCCAAGTAATATTAATTTCATGTTACATCTTTTGTCAGCCAAGTGACAAAAGATGGCAGTGAAATCAAAGAATCGCACAAATACTTTTTGTAAACCAAGGGACAGAGCATTCTATGTTAGGGGTGTAAATGTAGGCGCTTTCATTCAGGATTCTATGCATGTAGAACCAAACTTTTAGAGCACAAACCCCCCAGAACATTCTGGCAGGGGCCCATTTGTCCACACTACATACAACATAATAATATGGTTATCCTTGAAAGCTGAGCAGACACTGTGCAAGTTTTGCTAAGATTATACCATGTGTTAACTCACTCTTCACCTCATTTGTGGCCTTGTTGCAGGGGCAGAATCTGCGATATCTGTGATGAGAAAGTACAATCATCAATCACGATGTGGAGCTCAAATGCCTAAGCCTGAAGTCCCCCCATCGGTTTTATCCATGACAATTAAAATAAAGTCTATTCGAACAAGATGGCTGTATAATCAGCGGGAACTCGGAAGTTGACATTGGATATCTATTGTTTTATCTAATACTTCAGAGCACTATGGAGCTCTAGTGACACTTGTGTCTTTCTTTACACATCAGCATTTTAGTGCTACGGTAATAATGACGTCCCATGAGACTTTTGAATGCTTCAACTTTTCAAAAAAAAAGTTGGCTTGTCATCTGTTTTCTCCATTGTACATACCAAATCTGAATTAGATTAGCATCCCCCATCACTTTCACATGGCTCAAGCTAACTGGGTGCATAAATGAAAACTGACATGTATGGATGCATGCTTTCAGGAATCTGGTCTGGAAGCATCCTGACTGCTTTTATATGAAGCTATTCAACACAAGCGTTTAAAATTTGGAATAGAAACTGGGGCAGAACCAGAATATGCAAGACGGATTATACTTCCCACATGGTCTAGGAACGCCTCAGGATCCACATGGAAAAGCTTGAAGACACGAGGTGATACCAGGACATGTGTGGTTCCTTGCTCTGCCTGCTACCAAAAGCACTACTGTGTAATGTCAGTTTAATGTCAAATGATTCAAAACTTTATAAACTTACAGTAAAAACATGACCTCCAAGTTAAACATTAGGGCATCGGCTCTCGTGTAAAATTAAAATTTAACAGTTTGGATTTGCTATGTTTAAAGTGCAGCACCTACAGTAGGAGATCAGGTCAGTAAATCTTCATTACAAAGATTTCAAACTCACACATTCAGAGAGAGATGTTCTCTCATTCTTCAGAGATATTTCTTTCAGCTATTTCTTATTGGAAGGGATTTGTTGTTGTAACTTTAAATTACCCTAAAGGTGTTCTACTGGACGCAGGTGACAACTGTTTTTACTTTTTTACTCTTTAAAAACTTTTTAAATCATTACAATGCTAGAATAGTCCTCTTCTGTCAAAATTCTGAAGACCGGGAGTCATCTTGCCAGTCGGTGCTTTAGTGTATCGACAGGCATTTTTGGTGATATCTTTAAATGTCATCTCCCCTTTTTCATGCAGCCCCATATCATCATATTCCCACCTCCAGACTTCACTGTTGGGATTATGCGTTTACTGTGAGAATCCTGGAAGGTTCACGCCAAACATGCTGGACCCCATCTGAGCCAAACAAGTTCGTCTTGGTCTCTTTTGACCAACGACTGTGTTCCTAATTATCATCAGGCTTCTTTTAATGATCTTGACCAAGTTTGATCTGTCAATTTTACGCTGAAGAGCAAGCAAGAGTTTTTTTTTTCTTGGATGCTACTCATAGCAGCTGATTTTATGCAATGTTTTTCACACTGTCTGAGCTGTCACAAAAACCTTGATTTCCATTTATAACCCTGTGAACAGTCTGAGGCATTTGCCCATCTGATTTTCAGATAGATTACGCAAGTAGCACACTGTCTGTGGTTTGAATGTTCTTCATTGCTCATAGGAGACTCTTATGTCAACATCAAAATTTTGAATCATTTGACTTTTAGGTGATAAACAAACCACTGACCATCATGGATTATGCCAGTCACCCTCTGCACACCGTCACCAAAGCACAGAGAAGCCTGATCAGTGATAGGCTGCTTCTTCCCAGAAGCAAAACCAACCGACTCAGAGACTCCTTTGTCCCCCGAGCCATCAAACTGTACAACTCTGCACTCCGTGGGACGGGGAGGGATGTGGGGAGGGGAGGAGGTGGGGAGGATGAGAATGAGCATCGAGCATTAACACTAAGCTCTTCCTGGGCCTGTGCAATTTACAATATATGTGCAATTATCTTCCTGGTATGCAATAATTTTTTTAGCAATAGTTTTTATTAATGTATTATTTTTGATCTATGTGTTTGATCTACTGTTCTATTTTACTGTCGGTACTATACCACTGCTGGAACCAAAATTTCCTGATTAATGAAGTTTCTATCTATCTATCTATCTATCTATCTATCTATCTATCTATCTATCTATCTATCTATCTATCTATCTATCTATCTAGCCCAGGGATGTACTTACTTCTGTTGAATACTCTAGATAAGCAGAGACAAAGGGATGCATGGATGAGGATAAGGGGCTAAGACTACAAAATCCTGTTGTGTTTCAACTGTCAGATCATATAACTACTGTTACATTACACAAACATCAGCCTGTAAAATCTCTTTCACAACTAAAGCACTTCCTTGGCACCATGGATAACAGATTTATTTAGATAGTATTATATGTAGGATATTATTTCATTTTCATAACAAAGACTTTTCCTCTGCACTGAGAGGTGAGGAAGATTAGAGTACAAGATGGTGGGCCGCCTCTGCACTATCATCATACACAAATTTGCTAAAACCTATGCTATTTTGATACCGTTTATGTGAAAGCTAAAATAGTTACAACAATATTCCACCTAAGAGTCTCCAGCTTACTACTCGGTCCTCGTTATGAGTCACATTTCCCCTGCAGAACAAATGCAATTCCAGCTCATTAGGGTAATAGTCCAACTTTAATGCTGCTAATTCTTATGCACTTGCTTTCACCCGCTGTTCAATACTCAGTCATACTGGTAAACTGGCACAAACACAGTCCTGTTCTGGAGCTTTAACGCCTGTCTGCCTGATAATACCTCTATGGATCTGATGACCAGCAGAGTAGATGTTAGTGCTACCTGTATTCAATACTCTTGAAAGCTCAATAGAAATGGACAGGATGCACAGCTTATGAAATGATGACATACACAGATACCACAGGGAACCAAGTTAGCATGCCCCTCAGGCTGTATTGACTCACTTTTTATAGATCATGCACAAGGTCTTAGGGTCTCATTCTTGCTCTCTCTTGCTTTCTCTCCCACTTCCTCACACACTCTCTCTCTCTCTCTTGAAGACTTCTCATGCACAGAGTGTTTACTTTGATAATAGCAGTCTTTCACTCTGTAGACATCTGCTGACTGCTACTGGCAGGGTTCCAACTTTGCTCTGTGCTATCTCTGATAGACTGTGGAAGTTGTTTTAATTGTAGGGCTGTGACACATTTGAGAATTAATAACCATTTAGCTATTTACTTTGCATAATCAATCTGCTGGCTGAAGACAGAGGTAATGCACTCGGCTGGTCTACAAATTAATTTTATGAAGAGTGACTGTTGACTGCACAACATTAAATTTGGTTGCTTCCTGTTTGGCTACAATCCGACTGGATGCATGGACATAAACTTAAGCAACCCAAGAAGTTAGCACAATGGATCACAGCATGTGTTTGTCTACAGATGAATCCGGCAGGTTAACTTATGTGTTGCACATGTTGTTCAGAGTTCAAGCTGAATATGAAGATTTCAGTGAAGTTGGCACAGATGATAACAGCACATCTCAGGAAATATGTCTACTTACCTGTTAAAGTGGATGAAGAATAGCTACAAAGTTTACATTTTTTAATTATAACCTCTATTTGAATGGTTTTTAATACTAATAATTTCAGCATGTAACAGATTAAACAGAATCTTCTTGTCATACATATTAGCAGAAGTGCTTACAAAATTAAATATTTTCCATACAGCGCAAAGTACGAAAGCAAATATTGATTAACATCAGCAAACCCAGATAAAACCGACAAGTTGTTTAACTAAGTGATTTGCTTTTCAAACACTGTATTACAATCTTGCCTCATTGATCTTTACTCCCAAACAACTTTAGGGAAGGCTTTGCTTGGTTAAGATAACAAATCTTTAAAATCCTCACAAACTGGGTGCCAGAGTACAGAGGAGAAAATTCACAGATTTAATTCTCTTTATCTGAGGGGAGAGAAATATGAATAAACTTATGCCAAAATACACTTTAAGGCACTTTATCGTAACTCTCTCCTTTCCTTTTGTTAACCTCACTGATTTGTGTCACTTTAACCACAGCCAACATTCAAAGCGGTGCCATTACCATTAGACCTTTAGTATTACCATAATGATCTATCTTGTCTACAGGGCAAGAATATAAATGAATGTAAGAGCTTTTCTTCCAAGTAAATTTTTTTTGCTAAGAAGTCTAGATTTTTGGCAGGCCTGTTTGATTTAAACAGTTTTAATCAGCCACCTTAAGAGCATCCACTCTCCTGTTTCCTATTGTTCTAACAACAAAGAGCCCTTATCTGGTCCATATCCCGCCCTCCTTCTCAAACTTCATCTTTAACTACATAGTCTCATATATATATTTAATGTCTGAACATAAATATTTAGTAGACGCTGAGCCTAGCCTTCTCCTGGACAGAGATGCTCCATATCTCTACATCTTGTTCTACTGCGCCAAAGAGAATAGGAAGTGAAAGAGTAAGAGCTATAAATTCTGCATGACTCTATAGCCTCTTGAATCTGACTCTCACTCTCAACAAAGGTTTGACACCTTGGTCAGTTATGGATTGTTTTCTATGCTGACAACTTATAAAAGTTGTGTGAATTCTACACAGATGTTGGTATCAAGCACACTTGAGCACAACTCCTAACATATCAATATGTTGCATGGTGAATAAAAAAAAACTGTGAGGATCCCTTTCTTTGAGATATGCATCAACATATTTCCTCTCTGAGGCACACAGGCACACACTAACCTCCTTCACAATAAGAGAATGGTATGGTGCAATCATGAAATTGAGAGGAGTCATCCTGTTCTTTTTGAAGTCACACTGAAAATACCTGTAAAAAAATTAATTAATTCTGCTGGTTTACATGCAGTTGCAAAGCACTAATAAGCTTTTACTACAGAGAAACATGAAAGAAAAGCATGTGTCATGTTACAAGCATCACAGAATCCAGTACTATCGAATATAGCCGGTGGTGTAGTCACCCACTCAGGAATACTTATTTGTATACCAGCTGCACTGTTCTGATTGGTGGGTGCTGCATATTAATGCCCATTCTGGTAGTTATCATTCTCCACTGTCAGAGAGCTGGCAGTTCCGGTACACTTGGCTCTGACAGGGTTCTAGCACGGATGGACCATTTGCTGCTGCAAGCAGCCCTGTGGGCTTTATCAGCCAGGAACACTCGCAGGGAATCTGTCCCAACAACCAATCTATTGAAACCATTCACGCACAGTAACTTGCACATCGATCTAGACACCAGTATGAATACTGAAATCTATAACTTTGAACGTGTTTCTATGACAAGAGTTCAACAGCACCCATTTCTGAGTTGTTGTGGAAGGCTGTGCTGAAGCCTTATGTTTATTCATCTATTTTAAAAAACAAAGATGCAACAGCTAGCTAAGTGCAACAGAATAGCTAAGGGCATTATTTCTGATGAATAAACCTGATTTCAATAGTGCTGGCTCTGTTTTCAGCAGCCTTTCTCACTGTCTAATGCATACGGTATGACCTGACAAGCCAGATAAGCTAATCAACACTTCTGGAGAGTGTCTCTAGCCACATTAAATATTCCTGGTAGTGTGTTATACTTCTCCACCACACAGACTGACACAAGGTAAATGATTATTTTTGAAAAACAACACAGATTTACAAGCACATAAAGCAAGCAACAATACACATGCACCACATAATGTGCAAACACAGTCCTCACATTAATCAATCGACCAATTATTAAAGAATTACTAGTCTGAATAAAGGCAGAATCTTGATTATCTCAGTCCAAAGTGATGCTTCAAAATTCTTTCACAATTCCTGGGGCAACCATTTTTAATAATAAAAAATTATCTCTGTAATCTCCTTGTGCCTGTGAGAGCTTAACGGAAATGGTGAACTGGATGAGGCGCTCCTTACGGATGTTTGTGTGGTGCGTGAAAAGCATCTTGTCCGAGTTTTAATAATCTTGTGTTTTGTGGTGGTAGTTCTGTTAGTTCAATAAGTTTGTTGCATCACTCATAGAGTTGCAACTATGATAAAACATTGCTTGTACAAAACATAATAAAATGGTCTATTATATATATGGACGTATAATCAATTTTTCGGTTCAACTATTATCTTCTTATTCCTGATTTTACGGAGCTTTTGCTTTCATAATGTTAGTGTTTCACCATTTATTATTATCTTGCAGGGCAAATCAAATAAGTCTCCATCGCTGGCAGATTACTATGTAACATAAGCTCCATATTTCTGCCATTTAACTTACAGTCTGCGCAACAAAAGACAAAATGATTCCCACCAGCTGTAAAATCCTGCCTCATATTAAAAAAACAAAGTGTTTTGGAGTCTGATAAGCCTGCAAATGCTTGGTTCTGTTACTCAGACGTGCCTTCCTGGATCTTGTTTCATGTCTCAAAGGTACCGAAGCTCAACATCATAGGGCTGCCTTTTGGTTTGCATGCCTGATGCCACCAGGTATGATGAAAAGCTATGTGAATAATAAACGCATGTTTTCAGAACTTGTCTTTTGCATTTCATGTTTCACTGCACATCAAGCAGTCGCACTGAATAAGCCCCTTCCCCAGACCATTAACCCCTTACCATTTAGCTCCTTAGAATTACATATGAAGTACTTAAAATGCACAAACATGATGTGAAATGTGCCTTAAGTGCTGGGCTATTTATAATTACAACAGTAACAAATAGTAAGTTAGCAGCACGTGGATGCAGCCACTGTGGACTGAATGCAGTCAGAGGAGATTTAGTTACTGTCATCAGTCATAAAAAGTGTAGATAGGCCCAAATTTCAGTCTAACAGTTATCCAAATGTTTTGTACTGTTTTCACTGGCTAGAAAGGGATATAAAGGCTTATTTTTGCAACATTGTGGTGGTGTGTGCTGCTCTTCAGTAAGCTAGCTACCAGCTATGAGCAAGGCTGGAGAAAAAATACTCATCCCAAAAAAAAGAGGTCTTCCCGTCTCTTGCCCCTCATTTAAAAAATCTATATGTGGTTGTAAATGTTGATATTGGAGGGAGCCACAGAAAAAAAACAGTGTATGGGAAACACCTATCCAACATGATCTGACCCTTTTTCAAATAGTGTTTGACCTCTCTTTGAATACATCGGCACACACCGGTTGTTGGACTGACAGTGCGCTGCTAGAAAATATTAACATACTGCACAACACTAGCCTGTGCACAACTTGTCTCCCTGCTAGAAAAACTATTGAATCATTGTCATGTAAAAATCAGACTGGAGGAAAATCAAAATTGTCAAGTCCTCCTGAGGATCAGTCCTGATAAGAAACACTGCAGATCTCACTGATGCTCTCAAACAGCATACTAAAAGCATGTTTTGACAGTTTCAGATTATTATACATGGATGTTCAAATATCCACCTTGCAGCAACAGTCCTTAAAATAAAGTTACATTTTAAAGACAGCCGATTCAAAATGCGTTCAATCAGATAGTCACGAATCACAAAATGTTATTAGTCACACGGCTAAAACACAGAGTGGGTGGACTCCACCAACCCATGGGGTGGGCATAGTTGCACCCTCCTCTCCAGTTAGACCCCTCCCGGCATTTTTTCGTTGCTAAATGGAATTTCTCGTGCATTTGTGCCCTCAAAAGCTTGACCCCAGTTCACTGTTTTATCTTAGTCCATTTAATGTATTAAAGGGCAAATGCATGCAATTTGCTCTTGATGAAAAACACAAGCTGTCAGAGCAATAGAAGCTGATACGACTGCAGGAGTAGAGTGGATTTTACAAACAATCCCGTTTAACCTAGTTTGAACAGGCCTGTGTCTGTGAACTTTCAGTCCATTTATTCAGTGACTTCCTCTGACCCTGCCTATGCTGAAAAAACAAAATTTAAGCAAATTAATAAAACCTTGTTTACCTTTCCCATAAAAAAGCATTCGCTGATACAGTAATGTATTGTGAAGTGCTATGTCCTCTAAAATGCAATACATCTGGCCCATTGAGAATAAATTTTGTTTTGATTGACTGTGCAGAGCTCTCTTCAACTCAGAACATTGTGTTACTGTTCTTGTGAGCAATGTGAATAGAAACACTACACTTCTCCAGTGGCACCCAGGACAGTTAGGATGACAGGTTTATATCTTAATGTTGTTTTATGCCATCTGCTTCTAATATCTATTCTGGTAAATGAGAGGATAATAAAAGTGAATGGAAATTATTGCCAAATTGTTCCATGTCATTTTCAAGACTTTCATGTTTTCTATACAGTTTTGAAAGAGAACACAATCAAATCACCACCATTGCTTATAGGCACTAATGCAAAATTAATGTGGATACATATTTAAATCACAAGTGTATTGTTGAAATATTAAAGAACTTGCCTTGTCTGCAACCGTGATTCATTCAAATTCAGCATCACCAATTTTCCTCAACAGCTGAAAATACACGATAAATGAGCCAAAACGTGTGGAAAGCGTTGGGTTGTTTACTAAGGGAAAGTCACCATATAATTCTGTGTATTTAGTGGAAGCTGCCAGAGACTGTTTTAGCCGTGTCAGATTATGGCTTTTATTAAGCTGTCATTTTGTTGTTTGGCTGAAACATCTGAGTAAATTCTATCCAGCACACACTATTTTAAGCCCTCCTGTTGTAAGCCTGGCACCTTATTGACTGGGTGCCTCTGCAGCCTAAAGCATTCTGACAGTTGTCAACACTGGTGTACTCTGAAATTTAAAAACGCAACAAAATCAATATGTCATTCACTTTCACTGCTCTGTTTAGGGACACCCATCACGGATAAAGGCAGGTGTCGCACTGTATTACCAAAAAAAAAACCCTGAAATAATATTTTAACTTAGCCTACTATTGATCTTGTCCTTGTATGATAGCAGCTGAATGAAAACCAATTTTATTGAGACTCAGGACTAAGTGAGATTTGTTAAACTATCTTTCATCCTTGAATTCAAATTTACGCAAAGCTCTTGGCACTGCTATTCCCACTGTAAGTGTGCATTATGACATGTTAAGGCCATAGCACCTGTTAAAGAAAAGTGAAGAGACTTTCAAACAGGACATAAACCCTGAAGGCTCACAATGTCTGTCCTGCCTAGAATTAAGTATTTTGCAGTTTTTTTGTTTCTGATCCTGTAGCAATCAGTGGCAAGGGAGTCATTAGAGGTACAGGCTTTGGGCAACCCTGGCTAGAAAGGTAATCAAAGGAAAAATAACAACCACATCTAATCAGGAATTTCACCTTGTTGTATTTACTCTGTGCAACAGTTCTCTGCTGGTTACTGATGTTTGTGCATACACTGTTCACAATTTTTTAACCGTTTTTTACTGTTATTTCAAAAATTTTCCCAGTTTTGTTCAATTGCAGTTGAAAACTAATAAAATCACAGAAAAAAAGTTTAAACTTACATGTTACGATACAAATCAGGCATAAACTGAAAATAACGACTACACCAAAAAATGTAAACTTTTAAAACATTTGACGGTAAAATTAAACTATTTTTACTGTGCTTAAATTAGGGCTGGTCCTGAATATTCAGATATCTGAATATTCTTCTGTTGTGGTGGTATTTGAATAATAGTTTTGATATTGGAATAGTTGTGCATGTCGCCGAATGCTGCCGGGCGCCACCGAGGCTCTAGAACGCCGCAGTGGTTCTAGCACACGGACCTGCCAACTCCGGTGTCACCCACCACCCCCCAACCGCCTCCCACTTGCCCATTCCCCCCACCCCCACCCCGAACCGAATGAACCTGCACGAGCCAAATATTCGGTGACTATCGGATCCGAATATCTGGAGTACAGATATGGCTATACGGACCAGCCCTAGTTTAAATCATCCATTATCTATACACCACTTAATCCTCTGTAGGGTCGTGGGGGGACTGGAGTCTATCCCAGTCGACTCAGGCCGAAGGCAGGGGACACCCTGAACAGGTCGCCAGCCTATTACAGGGCTACATATAGAGACAAACAAGCACACTCTCATTCACACCTATGGACAATTTAGAATCATCAGTTAACCTCAGCATGTTTTTGGACTGTGGGAGGAAGCCGGAGTACCTGGTGAAAACCCACGCATGCACAGGGAGAACATGCAAATTCCACACAGAAGGATCCCAGGCGTCCTAAGCGGGGCGCAAACCGGGGATCTTCTAGCTGTGAGGCAACGCTGCTAACCACCGAGCCACCGTGAAGCCCCCTAGTTTAAATCACTAAAAATACAACTATTTTGCAGCTATGTGCTGCTAAATTATGTATTTTCAGTAATGGAAAATAAAAAATCATTTTTTATCTATCCTGATTTACCCTGCTTTGTTTATTTACAGAATATATATTTACATGTGAAAAACACATGTAAAAGGTAAAAAATGTAAATAATGTCCACATCAAAAATCTGTATTTTTACTGCGTTTTACTGTTTTCAAATCTGAAAAAAAACATTGTCATTATTTGCCGTCGTTGTTGTTGTTGCATGTTACAGTATTCTACCATTTAACATATTTTCATTTTCAACCTTTTTAAAGAGTAATTGTTGTCTGAAGCGTAGACAAACAGGTTGCAATTATACTTCAGCAAGAATTTATGGCACTAGTGTGTCTTGTCAGTAAGAGTCATCTTAACAACTTATAATGTCTCCAGCCTTAACTGCACTCTGGTTTTCATCTGACTTCTGTTTACAGCTGCAGATAATGTAATTATGTATTTGGATGCAGGGCGCCACTCCACTGATCTGCTTTTAAATAATCTTCATAATAAAGCTTACAGGAAATACCAACAACCTCTATTAGAACCTTCCATTCCTTCCTTGTGTGTCTATCTGTCAGCAAGATGACGCAAAAACTACTACACCGCATTTCAGGAATCTTCATAGAGAGGTAGATCATTGGTAGAAAATGAACCTACTAAATTTGCTGCAGTTCCCAGCCGCTTTAATTCAATTTGAAGGTGGGCACTGACAGAGGATGTGCTTTCTTCTGGAGCACAATCTCATCCCGTTGTTGTTGTTGTTCTCATACTTGTTTTTATTTAATCATCTACTTACATACTCACTAATGTACATTCTTACCAAACTTGTTTTTCTCTCACTGCCAGCATACTTTGGACCAAATACTAAACATCACTGTTGACCATGAATCAACACTGCCCTTGTGTTTGTTCTCTAACAGACTAATCCTATTACTAGCAGTGATGTTGGTCCAATCGGAAGAATTGGTCGGGTATTGAAGGAGTGTGTTTTCCCCTTTTCTTTACTGATTTCTTATTGTTTAGTGGAAATGTTTTACTTTTGGGTTATTCTCTACTAAACATTAAAGACGTTACGGATGTGTGATACACTGTAAGCATCATACATCAAAAACTCATAAAAATATGCAGCAGCCAGTGTGGATGTTTTTAAGAGGTGTACGTCAGCTGGGAAACTGTGTCATTTCACACCGAAGATGACTTGATGCAGAAACAACTGTTGTTTTTATCTGCCATGAAATAGAAAGCTATTTTTTTTTAAACCAATTCTCCATTTATTTTTTATTTGTACTGGCACATAATGAAACGAACAAAAAGCCCACTCCTCACACACAAAAAGAATCCGGCTACAGTTTATTAACAAACCTTGTTTTTTTATTGTGTGCAGGTGCATCTGGAAAGGAAAAGGCTGAAGCTTATTATGCATACCCTAATTGCTTATTTATCATGTAAGCGCCACTTCCCAACATATACATGACTATATACATCATCATATAACATTGCACACACTATATAAATCACAATATACTGCTTTAATTTTTAGGTCTTTAAAACTACATGCATCTTAATAAACCTTCAATAATTAAAAAAGCAGTGTTTAGCTAATGATCACTTGCATAAGTTATAGCTGTCATTACAGCTTGTGACACAACTACACAATATTTGTCCTTCTCAAACATAACAATTTAAAACATTCTAAACTTAGATTTGATATTAGAGCTTATTTCTGCTTGATATACTTTTTCCTATTTGCACATCATATTGGTTTACCATTATATTAGTTGTCATCTTTTATTTCTTGGCTCTCTTTTTCTAAAATGTGTTTTCTTTTAAAATTATGCCTGTGGTTGATGTACACAACCCTGGTAAAAAAAAAACCCATCATGTTCAAATTAAAAATATCAATAACCAAAGAAAGAAACCAAACAACTTGCATGATTGATATGTCTCTCCCTGCCGTCATACAGCTAAATCAAAATCTGCTTTGCTAAACTACCAGGGGTACAATTACCAAAGGACCAAGTTGTACATCTCTTAAATAATGGCTCTCACATTGACATTACGGACAAAAAACAAAAAATTTGGCTGGCAGGCCTCACTGCAGCTAAGAAGATCATAGTCCAGCACTGGAAACCCCCACATGATATGTTAAATATTCACTGGCTTTGGAGTTTTTTTGGACCTATCTGGAGCTATCATCAGTGAGAATCAACGATGCAAGACCAAATATGATCATAATGTGGACTAATGCAATATCTCACTTGAAAGACCTTCTGTTAAAATAATAATCCTCTGTGTGGACACTGATGGGCTGGTGGACAGTTTGGTGAAGGGAGAGGAGGGCAACTGGGATGTTACCAGGGTTAAAAATGTTGAAAGTATGTTAATGATAAAAAAAATGCTTTGATTCTTCATTAAAAAAAATGCCTTTAATGTAGCTCAAATGTAGAGTTTCATTTGACCATAACAATCGTGAAAAATTGATATCTGAGACTTAATGAGCCTGCATAAAATCTTGTAACAAATATTATGCCAATAATGCATTATATATAACGTGTTGTGGGGATTCATTTTGTTGTTTTTCTATAGGTCTAATTGTATGCCTGTCACACATCATCAGAGTCATTAAATGAAAGGCTCATTCTGGTTCTCTGTGTCCATGAAACGTAACATGTATATGGATTTGGCCAGTGGAAAAAAGTTCTGCTGAGCAATGAAAGCCCAGATTATATTGACTACGAAGTAATAACTTTTACTGAACTCTCAGTGACCTGGTATCAACTGCCAAAATGTGGAGGGGTGAAGACTCCTTTCTTACAATCAGCACCTACAATGTGTACAAATCTGTCAACATCCAGATGCTAATGATGGACGAGACAACGATATTAACTTCTTGGCACTTCTACCAAGAGTGCATAACAATAAAACACAGCAAGATGTTGATGCATAATTCCTCATTTGGACGGGAGAGGTCTGGTTGGAACTAAACTCTGAAGTTTTTCATTTTTAGTAAGCCTGCTCTCAAGTGATAGCTGATGGCTTTCCAAAAGCCGACAGCTGAGAAGCTGTTCTGCCACCTTGTAACCTAACAGGTGAAAAAAGAGAGTGATTATGGCAGGTAAGGTAATGATATACCAGAGCATATGGACAAAAGTCTGTGATATGAAGAAGCTTTCAGCTAATAGCTTTTTGGAGGGGCTGGGGTGCAAGAGCACAGAAAATAAGAGGAGCAAGAGATGGGAATGACATACAAATGTCCCCAGCTTAACTGGATCAAGTGAAGTTGCAGTTAACTGTCAGCTCCTTTACCTTGAGGCAAGCAGGGCACCTGTTTTAAACTTCTTAGTGGATCCCAGTTGTTGTGCATAACAGCATATCAAATCATGTGTCTGGTCTACAAAACCATTTACATTTCCTGTCCTAAGAAAGCTGTAATAAGGTGGTCTTTTGTTCGCCTGCCAGATACTGTAGAGTTACAGCAGAAAACCACAGATTTAAAGTTTAATCACATTAATTATTACTATGTCAATGCACTGCATATTGTAAGTACAGTAAACTACCCTTGGGCACCTGAGTACAACAACAGAAGACAATAAAACCACCTCATTTTGATTCCAATTTTTGAGAGGGTCGTACACTTTTAATTTATCCAATGTATCCATTTCCGTAATACCACAAAACAAAGTAAAAGTTTTTATTGTTTAACTACATGCAATTTAATTTCCTAAGAAAGAGCAATGTTGAATTAACTTTTAATATAATCACACACCACTTGACCATTTCAATATGCAGTTGTACAGACTTCAGAACTAATTAAAGAAAATTAACAGGTCGCACAAATGCTCTGAAATCAAAAAAGGCAGCTTCAGATCCATTAAAAGAGCTTAAATTAATTTTAATGAGTGCTGCAAACCCTGATAGACAAATCACAATAACCAAATCATCTATAACACATGGCCACGTCACTGCACCTTACAATAAACCTACTTTTTAGGTTGTTAGGGTGACCTGATGGCCAAATGGTTAGGGCACATACCACATGAGCTAAAATGCCCTCAGCTGCAGAGTCCTGGTTTGACTTCACCATAGTCTGACTCACCAAATGTAGACTGTGGGTATGAATCTTCCATTTCCATAATGCATTTTATGCCGCTTTTATGTCCCCTTTTCCTGTCTGTGTTAGCATTTTCAGAATCCCATTCACTACAGAAAAAAAAAACAACAACCTCCGGGCAGCAGGCCCAAAATGATTGTGAGTGGTTGACAGAAATACAAAGACAGCAGAGCATTTTCCCACCTACACAAGAAGCACAAATGAAGTCCAGCCAGACCATTCTCCTGCAGTGCCACAGTGCAAGACAGTTCAGGCTATGAAAGACTAATTCAACATTTACTGCATTTCTTTCCCAAAATTCTATGTTTATTTCTACTGTGTTGTACAAATAAGAGAAAAATGCACATTAATTAACTTGGTAACATCAAAGCTAAACTTCATTTGTAATATACTTTTTTACTGTAAAGTCATTAAATTAAATGAAAAAGAGCTCAGTAGAAAGTCATGATTCTGCATCAGTCCGATTAGGTTAGTTTTAGTTTAATATTAAAGGAAACTGAATGAACTGCTTGTTATACTGTTGAGCAGAGTTTTGTTGTAGGGCTGCTTTTATTTATGTTAACTTATTACTGTGTACCTAAGGCTGCCCCCTGAAAGTCAGTGAGTCAAACTATCTGTCAGAGAACCTTCAGACGACTGGCATTCTGCAAATAAAGCAGTCCTTTTTCCCCGTGTGCAGAACCAGGGATGTCCAGCATTGTACATGCTATGAAAAACATAGTCTGTGTGAAGAATGAATTTACTGCAGTAGCATTTGTGTATAGTTTTGCGTGCGTGTGTGATAGATGTGCTTCTTCGTGTAAAGTGAGGGTTTGTGTGTTCTACTTTGTAGTTTTAGTCTACCGTGTGATTAAAAATCATGTCCCCGGCTGCACAAAGTCCGTACACCAATTCCCACTATTCCTTTGGAACAATGCCATGATTATCATGCAGATGCCTGCATGCCATTCCCTCTGCTAGTTAAGCTAGCTGGATGACAAAAGAAAAGAAAGCGGTCTTGTCAAGTGCTAAACCAAAACCCCAAATGAGCTTGCAAGGAAGAAACAAAAGAAATATTGCCAAATAAAATTAGAGGGAAAACAAAAGGTAAAATTTATAGACATAATGCCGAGTAGAAAAAGGATTTTCTTTCACTAAATTTTAATGCGATACAGCAGCTCTGATTTGTCAGTGGTGCATTGAGGCTCCAGAGGTTGAGCCACCAGTCCACTCAGATTGTTGTTTATAATGAAGGAATCTCTAGCAAGAAGGTGATGTTGCAAAGTGCTGTGTTTTCTTTAAGGCTCTTTCTTTTAAAATGTAATACACATTACATAAGGATTGTCTATTCTAATCTTTTCTGGAGCCTCCATGCACCAGCAACAGAACAAGAGCTGCTGTTTCGAATCGAAAGTTGGCCATTTAGTAAGGTTCCTCGTGTTGTTTAACTTTAATGGCTCAATGACGAGCAAGATTTCCCACCAAGGTGAGTTAAAATGGCAGCCCAAACAGATACAGCATGACCATGTACATAGCACTTAAAATGTATCGGGCATACTTATCTGAAGAGCAATTTCCACAATGCTGTATACCTTAGACATTACAATATTCCTTCCCTTCTGATCCCTTCCTCTTGCTGAAGGGGAAATAGGCCCTCTGGTATGGAAATCTTGCTTCATATGCAGCTGCCTTTTATTGATTTTTAGTGCTCAGAAATGTATTTCCATATATGACTATGTTAATGTAGTGAAAACCATCACTGAAAGTCATGCCAGTGGACTTCAGATAGACTATATGAAAAATAAAGAAATGAATATTCAAATCTTCGTATTTAACAGTCAAATCTGATTCTAATTATAAGTCAGGTACAGCCGTAAATATCTCAGGCCCAAAGATATCCTGATGGAAGTCGATTCTATAGACTGAGCATGTAACAGAGAGGAGGAGAGGAAAAATTGCGTAACGGGTAAAGAAGAGCATGAGCGCTAGTGCCAGATAGCCCAGATGGGAAACAAGGTAATTAACGGAAGAGGGGAGGCCAGGCACGAGTTCGCAGCTTAAACAGAAGCTCTTTCTATTTCTTGTGTGTGTGTGTGTGTGTGTGTGTGTGTGTGTGTGTGTGTGTGTGTGTGTGTGTGTGTGTGTGTGTGTGCGTGTGTGTGTGTGTGCGTGTGTGTGTGTGTGTGTGTGTGTGTGTGTGCGTGCGTGCGTGCGTGTGTGTTGCAGAGCACAGCAACGGACGGGATCCAACAGAGAACAAGGGAAAGTCACACACATCAAACAAACTGTCAAGCTTTAGACAAGAGTCGGAGGGGAGCATTTCACCAAGCAATTAATTAGGGCAGGAGGGAAATGGTAATAGTCTGGTGTCAACGCATCCATTTAAACCCATCAGGTTCTTTTGTTTAGAGGTAGATGGTTGAGTTAATTTATGTAAGTTTGCACAAAATGTTTTTTTCATATCTTAGCACTAAATTGTCGTGGGATTGTCTTTACAGCACTTTCTACACAGAACGTAATAATAACTAATCTCACATCAAAACAAATTTGTCATATTTGTAGATTTGGAGAAAGGAAAAAAATAGCATGAACAGTAATAAATTATAATACAGCAACCTTGTGAAGCTTGTTTAATTTCCTTTCCCAAACACAAAGTCTGAAAGTGTTAATTTATCTGTAATTCAGAGTTGTTGTGACATCTTAGATAACACAAGCCTGTATATTGCAACATAATAATAAGCAGAGTGAGTAAATAAGGGGTTTACTTTGGGTTATTCTGCACTTCTCATTACTTGAGCTTAGTTTTTTGTATGATTATATTTAAAACTTTTCAAAAGGACATTATTAGATTGTATTACATTACCACATAATATAAAGGGAATACTTTTCCTATATTAAAGAGTGATAGTAACTGTACAAAAAAGAAAATAAAACTGTTCTTTTAATGTCTGTGTCTATTAAGATTACATATTTTGAGTGTATTAAATGAGATAATCCCTTCATACCTAGCTTAAATGTAACTCTGGATCGTTGCAAGAAGACGATTTTGAAGCAGAATAATGCTATGAAAAGTCCCAAAGTGCAAGCTGATATAATTGGTTTCTTAGGTCTATTTTATCTGAAACCCTGGCTGCCTGAATCTGTGCTTTTGAGACTGCCATCAGTGAAAAGGTTATTGAATAGCATTTCAAGCAAGAAAATTTCCAAGTCACTGAATATCCCTTGGAGGACAGTTAAACCCAATATTAAGAAATGGAATATGCAGGAATATGGCACACACATTAGCCTGCCAAGAGCAAGACATCCTCAAAAACTTAGTAAATGTGCAGGAAAGTGACTAGTGAGGAAGGCCACCAAGACATCTATGACTCCCCTGAAGTAGCTTCAAGGTTCAGTAGCTAAGATGGGAGAGACTGTGCATACAACAACTGTTGTCTGTTCTTCACCAGTCAAAGTTGTATGGGATAGTGGCAAAGAGAAAGCCACTGTTGAAAAAGGCTCACATTGAAACTAGACTAGAGTTCTCCAGAAGGCATTTTAAGGTCAAGTGGAAGAAGAAAGCTTGATCTGATGAGACCAAAACTGAGCTTTTACACCATCCGACTTGACACTGTGTTTGGCCCTCCCAACTGTGAAACATGGTGGTGGCAGCATAATGATGTGGGGATGCTTCTCAGTAGCAAGCCCTGAAAGGTTTGTAAAAGTAGAGACCAAAATGAATGCTGCAAAGTGTCCAGGAGGACAACCTAATGCAGTCAGTAAGAGAACTGTGACTTGGGAAAAGATTCATATCCCAGCAACAATAACCTGAGAATACAGCCATAGGTTCACAGAAATGGTTTAAAGACAACAAGGTTCATCTTCTGGAGTGGCAGAGTAAGAGCCCAGTCCTCAACCTAATGGTAAATTTGTCACTGTTCACACATGATCCCAATGCAGTCTAAAAGAGCTTGAGCAGGTTTGCAAAGAAGAATGGGGTAAAAGCGCAGCGTCCAGATGTGCAAGGCTGATTCAGACCTATCCACACAGAATTAGTGTCGTAAATGCGACCAAAGGTGCACCTGCTAAATATTGACTTGTAGGGGGTGAATACTCATGCAATCAATTATTATAGGTTTTAACTTTTAATTGACATTACTTTGTAGAAATCTGTTTTCTTTTTGACATGAAGAATAATCTTATGTAATTTCTTGCCAAAATGCCAAATTGTATTGACCATCATTCAGTGTTGAAATTCAGCAAAAGGGAAAAGCTTTGAAGGGGTACTATTACTTTTTATAGGTACTGTATGTGCACTGCATGGATGGCACTGGGAGGCTAATTTGGTTTTACAAGAGACACGCTACACAGACTTTCCAGGGTTTTTTTGCACAAATTGAACACTTTAGACACTTTCTGTGGTTTCCATTCTTCTATCCAGTCTTTTCTCTTCACATCTCAATATTTTCCATCTCTTTTTACTTCCTGCAAGGTGCACCAAATACACTGAAGCTGTATATACAGTAGTTATACCAAAGTTCCGATGTTTAGTAACCAAGCTACTGAGATTCTCGAGGAATCTTTCCCAATAAAGCAGTGCCATGAAAGTATGGTAGCAGTACTGAATTGTGCTGATTTCATTATATTTCATGAGGTGTTTGTATTTTTGTCCAACACAACAGGAGCACTGTACAACCTTGTAACCACTCACTCCAGCCTCTGAGCAGCTCTAAACATAAAGTGATCATGAAATGATTTGCAAAGGAAATATTTCCATATTGTAATGAACTGCGTGAAACAGACATTTAGTCAGCATTATGCAGTTAGACGTAGTGAATATGTTTATTTGATTACAGTGGCCTACGCTAGTTTATTACTATTGCTTTCTGGACCCTTCTGGGGAATAGGAACACCACAGCCCATTCTAATTACTTAATCAGACAAGTGATTTGCTTAATAATGAATTCTGAGTTTGTGGACCTGTTTAATTGTTATGAGAGCACAGGTTAACAGTAGTGCTTTTCAGCTTTTAGAGAAGAGGAGGGAGGACAAAAGGTGATTGTGAACAAAAAGCTACAAACAGTGGAAAAATAAAGACACTTTTCAAAAACTGAATACAAAGTATCTTAATAACCTCACCTCTTCCATGCTGCACTACAGCCCACCTCTTATGCTTCAATCACCCTGACTCACTTTCTCTCCCATTAAAGCAAAAATGTGTCAGGAGAAAAAACAATGGTAAATCTGCTGATGCCCCTGCCTCTGCTCATCTTAGTGATGATGACATTACTCCCACTGCCACTGCAAAGTGCTAAAAAGTAAAAATAAAGAGAGATTTCAGCTGATGTGTGACAAAGCAGCCTTTTCAATAGTTAATAGAGACAAGAAAAGAGGGGAATAAAGATAACAGGAGCAAAAACCCATTTGCTGAGTCAGCATAAATAGTGAAGGGCTGAGCATTGTTAAGTCCTGTGACAATTAGAGAGGATGTGAAGCAGATTGGAACACCAACACCATGATCTCTTTTCTATCAGAATAGCCACATGAGAAAAAGTGTGACCTCTGTAGTATCTGACTGTTAACTCAGATTAAGGCATATCCAAGTGGTAACGTTCAGGGCTGGGGAAAAAAAGCCAATGCAGAAGTGCCACAACTTGCAGTTTCTCATATGGCCACTTGAGGCTTGCTCTAAAAGCGAGTCAGTCCCCGTAGGTGCCCGTGTTAAAACTCTACAGAGAAATAAGCATGTTTACAGCCTTTTACTTTTTTGGTCTTTCTAACCAAGTTCCTCACTCATGACAACTAAACTGGAGGTCAATTTTGATGCGACTTGTCCATTGAAAATGTATTAAAGTTTAAAGTTACTTTTAAAACTGCTCCTCTGGTAACTTATGAATGACATCGCCATCTTTACAGTATATGGGCACATCTTTCTCTAAATCTCTCTTGCTGAACCTTCTTTATACATCCTGCAGTGGTTTACCATCTTGTTTAAAGGAAAACCTGCAAATTTTCTACCTACTGTTTCAAGCTGGCTGTTCTGACTATGACACAACAACTTCGCCCAGAACATCTCCACTAAACACGAAAAGCAACACAGGCAAAATCCCAGGAGCTACCTTCTATCTTCTCTTTGAGTCCGACTCAAAGTGTTAACAACTTATTTAAAAACTACCTTTATTTGGAAGGTTTTAAGGAGCTTGCACTCTTGTCCCAAATTTACAGTGTTCTGCTGGAGTTCCCGAAGAATAGCAGCACAAATGCCCTTTAAGATGCAGAGCCAATATAACAAGATGGCAAAGATGTCAGCCAGACTGAACTACAAACACTTCCGTTTTGATATTAAAGAGAGGTTTTGTTTTCTTTGTGTGGTGTTAACTGTTTTGGCAAATGGGGACCAGTGACAAGGAGGGAAATTAAAACTGAGGAAATTAAAACTCAGTCTCTGTGTTAATTTAGGTTGTAGCATCACCTCAGGGAAGAGACAGGCAACTAAACAAACTACAAAATACTGTTTTTTCCATACAGGGTGTTTCGTACGGATTGTCAAGTGGAGCCAAGGTTTGAGATCCCAGAGCAGCCATATACAGAGGCTAAATAAATAAAATGATATGATTGCGCTTAGGCTTAATGATGATTTGAAATTATTCTTATGTTAAGTGATGATTTGAAACAGTTATAATTATTAAGTAAGATTAAAAGTGATTCTTTGTAACCAGAATTCTGCAGGCTAAAAAGAGGAACTTAGCTGTGTGTCAGTTTAGAAACAGGACATGGAGTAAAATGTCTGTGCTCAAGTGTGTGTCCTTAAGTTTTCAATAACTTTTGATGATCAAGTGATTGGAAAGTTGTCTCAGTTGATTCAGATGGTGTGATGATTCTAAATATATAATATCAATGAGATTTGAAGTAATTCTAGTATGTTTATCTGAGCAGCTGACTGAAAAAGAGGAAGTCCTCTTACTGTGTAGCAACCAGAAAGAGGAAGTAGAAAACCAGACTGGATGAGACAATGTCTGAAGTTTTGGAAAGTATGAATCATGAATCATGCGACTGAGCTAACTGAGACAATGAGCTAATGTTTAAGAAAGTGTGTTTTGGGAGGAGAGAAAGGTGCATGTGTCTCTGAGGAATATAGGAAAGTATAAAAATGAGAGACAAACGCAAGTTAAACGGAGTTGTCCGGGGACATCGCAGAAGATGGTTGGATCTGGCGTTAGTCCAGGATAAGTAGAGTTTTACTCTACTAAGAAAAAGAACAGTTTAGATCGGTCTGCAATTTTGTTGAAGATGGAACAGTGCAATATATCCTTCCCTCTGCAAGGGGAAGCAGAAGAAGAGGCCTGTTCAGGCCGTTCAGCCTGTGCTAGGAGAGTCAAGGACTGTCCTCAGCCCATTTTGCCATCGTGTTGGATTATTGAAACTTTTCCACAACGAAGCCAAGGATTAAAAGGATTTTTGCAAGACTGATTTGGGATCTGGACTGTTCACTCCCCTTGGGATGTGTGGGGAACTTATTGGATATATTGAGACTTTGTACGGAGTTATCATTCCTTAAGGAACTCTATTGCACCCAAGTCAGGACTGGGCGTGGTGGCCACGGCCGGGTTGCTTGTCCTCTCCTTTCCCAAAAACACACAATCGGGTAATTAGTCTTAAAGAGCTCAGCATTGTTCTATTAACCTAATTAGTTAACCATAATCAGGAATTTTTTGATATAATCATCTGCTGTTGCTGTAACCTTGCCAATAATATGCAATAAACACTGGATAAGCATCTAAAGAGAAATGGTCCAGACTTTTAAATTAATCACCTGAAACTCCTCATGGATGTAAAAAGTTAAGCAATTGTGTGCATAAGATCTAAAGGTTCTGACCGGTTATTCTAGTTACAAAGGAAATAGATTTTTAAACAGATCCCTGGAGTCCACTGTCCGGACTTCTAAACTTAACCTAGCAATTCACCAAGTGCTGTCGTATACAGAGGAGGGAGCTGTCGTTAACAGGTGTGACTGGTTGGAAGGCTAGGCTACGAGGCTACTTAGTTTAGTTTTCGGTCAGAGTAAGCGGGGTAGGCGTCTGGAAGAAGACAGTGAGAGCTAGGCGAGTCCCCTCACCACCAGCTTAAGCTGTTCTGCTGAACTCACTGGGTAATACCCATGAGCAGTTAGAACCTAACCCTAGAAACGGAGAGCTGGTCCAATTATCCTGTTAAAGGGTATACTTGGCTCGCGACATTTTTGGAGGCACCGCTGGGATTCAAATCCAAACAGGAGATCCTGGAGATCCATTTTTGGAGTCCCTGGATGTTTTTGGCATCCCAACGTTTTTATGGGGACGGGGGTTCATCATAAGAATTCTATAAAAACTTGACAGGAGTTTTTATAGAGGAGGAGGAGGCTCGACAGAAGCGAGACTACATTTTTGACGTCCAAACAAATGGACATAAGAGGGCTCAACAGGAGTGGCTGAGTCCAAAAGAAGAACCCAAGAACCCCAGAAGCCCAAAGGGGTTCCTGGAACCCTTAGTCGAACCCAAGGAGTGAATCTGCAGTGGAAAAGAGTTCTGCTTGAGGATTTACTGCGAAGAAGTGATTGTCTGGGAGGAGAACAGAATCACTGAACCTGCAGGAAGGTGCAGGAAGCACCGCAGGAGTTTCGCCCGGAGTCGAGGACAACTGACCAAGTCCCAGCGTACACCGTGGAGTAGCCTAACCGAGTCTGCCCTCATCCCTACTCAATGCGCTACGAGAGGCTTTGAGGAGGCAGGCGACTCGAGACGACAAGAGATCAGGCCCGCCAAGAAGGAAGTGAGTCTTCCGCCTGGTCCCCACACAGCGGAGGAGGAGGGGGAAGAGAGTCCTCCGCCTGGTCCCCTCACAGCAGAGGAGATGGAAGAAATAGTCTTTGTCGGGATCGAGGAGTGGGACAGTACACCCAGTGGAAAGGTGGTCCCAGAGGAGTGCGTGGAGGAGGTAGTGCAGGCCGTGCATGAGGCATTGGGCCATGTGGGCACAGGCTCCACACGTAAGGAACTGGAGAAGCAGCAACTTTGGATTTCAGAACATCGCATACACCAAGTTTTGTGAGCCTGTGAAGTATGTGGTCGCTACAACGCAGGGCGCAGAGGACAACGAGTAGAGAGTCTCACTATCAGTGGACTCTATGTCAGGGTATGTGGTTGTCGAACCAGTGAGGAAGGAAATACTCACTGGCGCAGCAGTTAAAGCAAAATACAAGAAGCCTAAAGGGTGAAGCAGGTGTTAGTGCAGTAACACAGTTTCACTGAAGAAAGGAGGAATCCAAGGAGTGGGGCAGCTGAAGCCAGTTTCAGACTAGAAGAAACTAGGAACCGAGAAGTATGGCCACGAGCACACAAGGCTTACCGTCCTGCGTTGGAGTGGTCGACATCAATGGGATGGTTGCCATGGAGGAGAGAAACTACGGGGCTCTGGGCAGGCAGAGCACTGAAGAAGTTAAAAGATGCAAACAGAGGAGTCCTGTCAGAAGAGGTGGAAACGTGACCCGAGATTCCTGACCCAGAGGAGTGGGTTGAAGTCGACAGCTGGGAAATGACATCGGTGAATCTCCAAGACGACGCGAAGGAGGAGGATGAAGAGCTTTTTCCCTAGATCTGGATATGGCAGCCTGTGATCTCAAGAAGGGGGTGTCAAGTGGAGCCAAGGTTTGAGATCCCAGAGCAGCCATATACAGAGGCTAAATAAATAAAATGATATGATTGCGCTTAGGCTTAATGATGATTTGAAATTATTCTTATGTTAAGTGATGATTTGAAACAGTTATAATTATTAAGTAAGATTAAAAGTGATTCTTTGTAACCAGAATTCTGCAGGCTAAAAAGAGGAACTTAGCTGTGTGTCAGTTTAGAAACAGGACATGGAGTAAAATGTCTGTGCTCAAGTGTGTGTCCTTAAGTTTTCAATAACTTTTGATGATCAAGTGATTGGAAAGTTGTCTCAGTTGATTCAGATGGTGTGATGATTCTAAATATATAATATCAATGAGATTTGAAGTAATTCTAGTATGTTTATCTGAGCAGCTGACTGAAAAAGAGGAAGTCCTCTTACTGTGTAGCAACCAGAAAGAGGAAGTAGAAAACCAGACTGGATGAGACAATGTCTGAAGTTTTGGAAAGTATGAATCATGAATCATGCGACTGAGCTAACTGAGACAATGAGCTAATGTTTAAGAAAGTGTGTTTTGGGAGGAGAGAAAGGTGCATGTGTCTCTGAGGAATATAGGAAAGTATAAAAATGAGAGACAAACGCAAGTTAAACGGAGTTGTCCGGGGACATCGCAGAAGATGGTTGGATCTGGCGTTAGTCCAGGATAAGTAGAGTTTTACTCTACTAAGAAAAAGAACAGTTTAGATCGGTCTGCAATTTTGTTGAAGATGGAACAGTGCAATATATCCTTCCCTCTGCAAGGGGAAGCAGAAGAAGAGGCCTGTTCAGGCCGTTCAGCCTGTGCTAGGAGAGTCAAGGACTGTCCTCAGCCCATTTTGCCATCGTGTTGGATTATTGAAACTTTTCCACAACGAAGCCAAGGATTAAAAGGATTTTTGCAAGACTGATTTGGGATCTGGACTGTTCACTCCCCTTGGGATGTGTGGGGAACTTATTGGATATATTGAGACTTTGTACGGAGTTATCATTCCTTAAGGAACTCTATTGCACCCAAGTCAGGACTGGGCGTGGTGGCCACGGCCGGGTTGCTTGTCCTCTCCTTTCCCAAAAACACACAATCGGGTAATTAGTCTTAAAGAGCTCAGCATTGTTCTATTAACCTAATTAGTTAACCATAATCAGGAATTTTTTGATATAATCATCTGCTGTTGCTGTAACCTTGCCAATAATATGCAATAAACACTGGATAAGCATCTAAAGAGAAATGGTCCAGACTTTTAAATTAATCACCTGAAACTCCTCATGGATGTAAAAAGTTAAGCAATTGTGTGCATAAGATCTAAAGGTTCTGACCGGTTATTCTAGTTACAAAGGAAATAGATTTTTAAACAGATCCCTGGAGTCCACTGTCCGGACTTCTAAACTTAACCTAGCAATTCACCAAGTGCTGTCGTATACAGAGGAGGGAGCTGTCGTTAACAGGTGTGACTGGTTGGAAGGCTAGGCTACGAGGCTACTTAGTTTAGTTTTCGGTCAGAGTAAGCGGGGTAGGCGTCTGGAAGAAGACAGTGAGAGCTAGGCGAGTCCCCTCACCACCAGCTTAAGCTGTTCTGCTGAACTCACTGGGTAATACCCATGAGCAGTTAGAACCTAACCCTAGAAACGGAGAGCTGGTCCAATTATCCTGTTAAAGGGTATACTTGGCTCGCGACAGGATCA
This sequence comes from Dascyllus trimaculatus, assembly GCA_024666655.1. NCBI lineage: Eukaryota > Metazoa > Chordata > Actinopteri > Pomacentridae > Dascyllus > Dascyllus trimaculatus. The sequence goes on along the minus strand of CM045449.1, from coordinate 23,808,964 downwards.
CAGCCTTTACTATTTAGTATGATCCAGGCCTCAGTGTTTTCAAAAATGACATGTTTAAGAGCACGGATTGCGTGGGCGGGCATGCTCAGGATGTGTCAGTGAAGTGACATTTTGATTTTTTTTCGCCACAGGGGAATAAATGAGTACAGGATAAATGACCATGGCAGGATAAAGGCAACAGAAGACAAGAGGAAAATAAAGGAGAGGGGGATGAAGAGCAAAGCAGGAAAATACAGATAGCTGCGTCACAGAGAGACAAATAGAGGGATGAAGGTCTTCATCTACCCAGTAGGGGAAGAGAGGAGAGAGCGAGTGAGATCAGCAAGGCTTCCTGTCGATTAAAAAAATATAGGAGAGGAGCTTTTCACCACTCCGGGTCTTGGGCTCCCACAAGCAAGGCCTTTCAACTCTGAGCAACACATGGGTTCGGGACCATGAAGCCTTATGCAAAATGAATGAATGAATGAATGAATGAATGAATGAATAAATAAATAAATATTTATTTATTATTTGATATTAAAAAGAGGCTCTTTAATATCAAAACGGAAGTGTTTGTAGTTCATAAATAAATAAATAAATCATCACTTCTTTTGGTCCACTGAGATCATCAAATATCTTAAAATATATTAAAAGTACTAGACTTTAACTGCCCCTAATAAGTGAAATGAATATAGCATTTCTACTGCTTAAGATAATTTTTTTTTATGTTTCTGTATATCGATTTTCACAAACCTTACCAACAAATCCTGACAAATGGGCAGATACATTAATATGTTAATAAGAAAAGGGAGGAAAACAAGTTAGGTGAAGTGGGAGAAACTGAGGAAGATAAACGACAGTGAGAAGATGTAACAACATTAAACAGGCAGAAGAAGGGACAGAGAAGCACTCAGGGATGATGGGACGAGTGAGGGATGAAGATAAATGCGATAGGGATTGTGGGAGAACACATGAGCCAGGGGAAAAGAGCTTTTTCCAGTTCAAACAAACTGATATATTACAAGATCTGAAGCGACCACTGCGTTTACTCCAAAGAACAGGAAAGTGGGATGAAGAAATGTGAGAGGAGAGGTGGGAGCAAAGGAGATAAAGGGCACAGAAAGAGGCAGAAAAGGAAGCATGGTTGAAGTTGACATCTCCAATAGATCTGGAAGATTGAGAAGGAGTGATGTGAGGAAAGAATGAAAAAATACACAGGAAAGTAGGAGGAGTTGAGACAACGGGGAGGAAAGGCGTGCTATGCTGGAAACCGGAGAGAGAAAAATGACAGGCAGGAGGACAGAGTGGTGGGTAATATGAATTCATGTAGGCAGCTGATGGACAGCTGAATGTCAGGTTGGCAGTCATTTTTGTAAACAATGACACTGCGTGTTCTCATCTCATCACACTGCCACGGCTGGGAGACAAAACAAGCAAGCGATGGGGAGAGAGATGAAAGAGCAGTGTAGTGTGTACATGACTGAATCAAACACAGAGCAGGAGTGACTGACTCAGTCACATTTGAGGTCATACAGATTATAAATGTTACAGATCAGTAGCAGCAGAATCTCAAAGGCCAACAGACCAGACTATAAACGAGTTTGTGACACCAGGAGAGGCCCTGTGTCAATATTCAATTCTCTTAATTTTATTAACTCTGAAACCCAAGAGACTCACTGAGGAACAAAGAACACATTTAATATCATACTACTTGCCTGTTTTGAACATATTTAGACAACCCTGCCTCTTAAAAATCATGTTTATAGACTTATAATTTGCTGAATTTCCTTTGTATCAACATGACTAAAATGCATTTGAAGAACACATATAAGCCCAGACACAAAATGTTGATATTTAATGTATTTGCATATTTTAACCAAAACCAAAAGACGCAATAGCATTACCCTTTACACTTTCCTCTTTACATGCTCCATGCTTGATTTAGGATAGATGTCAGAATTTTACTGGTTACTTTCAAGGCCCTTTGTGGCCTCTCTCCCAGCTATATATCTGACCTTTTAGTACCACATGCCCCAGTAGGTTTAGGCTTTGAAATGCTCAGGCGGAGGCTTTTTGCTTGTTCCAGGGGCCCAGCTGAAAACTGAAGGGGACAGAGCAGTCAGGACCCCGAGGCTCTGGCATGATCTGCCCGAGGAAATCAGGTCAGCTGAGTCACTGCACAGTGAATTTAAGTCCCTTCTTAAAACATAGTTTGATTGGAGAGCATTTCCTTTACTTGAATTCTAATTTCCTGAACTGTTCATTTCTTTCAATAATAATTTTAGCTTTTCTAACAATATTGGCTTTTAAATGCTAAGTGCGGTGAAAATGTCTTTCAAAATCTGTTGATTTTATGACTTGTCTGTTTAGTTCTGCTGCTCTTAAAGCCCTTTGTAACTTATTTTGGAAAGTGCTCTTCAAATAAACACTATTATTAGTAGTAGTAGTAGTACTGGTAGTATTCTTATTTTTAATGACTATGTATTTAAAGTTTTCCCACCAACATCTGCTACACCTGCTAGGTTTTACTTGATTTCTTTATTTAATGTGTATCCAGGTTAGCGCTTTCCTTTATCCTTAGCCTAATTATTATTGTGTGTTTATGTGTGTAAATATATGAATCTATGTGTGTGTTAACAAAACATGTACATTCAATGTACAGTAAGTTGGTTAAATTTAAAATAAACCTTTTTTCTGTTTGTCTTTAATTTAAAAAGATCATTAAAAATTATGATGTAGATGAGCAACAAACAAAGTGGCTCAGATCACCAACACAAAACTATTCCAGTGTGTCCCATGCATATTCAAGCTTGCATTCATGCTCGTGCCCAGGACAGACGGGAATGGAGGCGTAGGGGAGATGGGAAGCAAAAGGAGCAGTGGGAGCGACAGGGACTGTAAATCTGGCACATGCTAATGATCTCAATATGCTAACTAGCCAAGTAACAATACGCACGCTGCATGCCATTCTCCTGCTCTCTTTCCCTACATTTCCCATCTCTCTCCACGGTTTCTGTTGAATAAAGGAAAAATGTCAAAAAAAAACAACAAAATATCTAAAAAGAAGCTGTAGTGTAAAGACAGATCAAGGCTATATTTGTCCAGGAATGTATCTGGCCTGAGGTCATACAGCAGCAGCCTGCTGGGTTCACCCTTTTCCTTCTTGCTGCCAAACACTGCACCAGCGGAAGAAATCTGTGGGAGTGACCTTTGGTGAAGCAAAGCACTTCACTCGCTGTCTGAGTGTTCAAAGGTTTTATGTTAAGGTCAAGTGTATGAGACTCATATCTGCTGGGTCCCACTGGCCAAAGATGGGAGAACTGTATGTTCCCCATCTTAGAAAAATGGGATCCTGAAATAAGTTTTCCGTACTAAAAGCTATAGTTTCCCAAGTGTAATAGCAATCCTAAACAGCCCATGGACGGGATATAACACAGACTGACATACTTAATAGTCAAACAATACTTTCAGTCATTCTTTAAACCAAAATTCTAAATAGCTTCTCAAATGTGAGAATTGAATGTTTTTTTGGGATATCTGTGTGACGACTCTCCACCAGGACACCAGGTGTTCATGTGTTTTCTTTTGCAGAGACTCAGTACAGGGTCGTCAGCTGATGAGCCACACCTGGGCTCAACCTGATAAACCTCCCTTATTTCCAGTCTCTGGGGGTCTGGTGCTAACATCTCTCTCTGACAGGAGCTGCAGTTTCCCTCCAGGAACACCAGCAGCATAGTTTTTGGGTTTCTTTTTGGTTCGTTAATGCATAGTTTTGGTGGGTTTTTGTTAAAATGAACATCTTTTAGTCACCACACTGCTTGTTGTCTCCTCGCTTTTGCTACAGCTTGGAGCCAAGTTGTACCACATGATAGTTAGCTCAATATTTTTCAAAACGCTAAAGACAATAAATAGAAGGAGTGGTGTGAGAAACACATCAGCAGCTCCCGTGTGTCTCACAGTATGAAGTTATAACCTTTGTTTTGGAAGTGTTCAGAGCCCGACAATCACCAAATACAGCAAAAAAGACACTTTTATGGACATAAAGGTTGAGTAGAATGTAGCCTGCATAGACAGAAGTGATTAAAATAGAAGTATCAAAAGCAAGTTGACATGCTGCAACACATAACCTAAGACCATGGGAAAATAATGTCTGCATTTTTCACTATTTGCTGACATTACATAGATGTGTTAATTCAGAAGAACAATGATTAAAAAATATGTGTTAGCTGCAGCCTGCTCAGCTTTGCCTCCATTAAATACTGCAGAAGGTGTACCTGCAATGTCATGTTAAAACACCAACTACAGCCCCCACATTCTAAAAATGTCTTAAATATGAAAGGGTTTAAGTGGAGCTTAAAATGTACAAGGCCCCAAAGGGAAAACCCCTAGTGCGGATTATAGAAAGTTCTTCATTTTATAGTTTTATCTACGTGACACGCAAAGTTCACACTCAGCCTATTCTGGTGTGACAGGGCACCTTTACCTGCTACTGTGCAGTTCTGTTCCCTTTTACTTGTGCTTGACTCAAAAAGTACATTGTGCCATTCTTCAAAGCTTCAAGGTGGACTCAAAGAGAGAGGATGAACAATGAAAAGTGGAGTACAAAAAGAGGGAATATAGACTGAAAAGGGGGAGAAAAGACAAGTGGAAGGCGAAAGACTGAAATCTTCTCTTTTAAAGGATAGTCCTCTGAAATGACTGTGACATTTCAAAAGGCCAGACTTCCTGAGAGGCACTGACTCTTCCTCCATTAGAGTAGGGCACTCCATGATTACACATATCAATAACATCTGAGCACAGGCCCTGTGCTTTATAGAAGACTATGTACCGTATATGTTTATGTGGATCTCTATCTCTTTGTGCGTGTGTTGTAAAAAGAGATCGAAGGATGTCAGTGCTCTGGCTCCAGCATCTCTGCAGCTCTTTTAAAGGATGTGCTGGTCAGTCGATTGACATAACCAAATTAAACAGCTCAAACAGGATGTGCTTTACAGGCATTTCTGGGAAACCTAGTACTAAGTGACATATGTGTTTGTGAGTTCAAGTTCAAGGCAAACTAGCAGCCAACCTACTAAAATAAACTTCCTGGAAGAATAACATAATTAAACGGCGCAAGCCGTTGTGCAGCTGATTTTCCAGGGACTGCTGTCATTGCTTCCACCAAATCTTCATACACACACATGGAGGGAATTTTTATTTAAAGTGAACACTAGGCTGATATGTATTGGATTTCTTCTTTTTTTAAAGGCCAATACAGAAATGACACATATCCAAAGAAAGATAGTGAGCAAAAAAGCTCAACAATGCAGTCAAAACAGTCTACTTTCACACAAGTGATTTATACATTGTTGACTACAACAAAACAATTAACATTTGGATTATAAAGAAAACAGCTTGAAACACACGCTAATTGAAGTAAACGTTTATTCTAATAAACTGGTCAAAACACAGACACACACACATTTATATATATAATTACATATAAATGTATATATATAAATGTTAAGGATGCCCAGAAACTGTAGTGCCAGTCAAATGTTTGCTGACTAAGGGGTTTGCGCGTGTCCTGCTGCACTTCGGCATTGTTGTTATAAATTCATGTGTAGACTTATCAGCTCATCTAACACCATTACACAGACTCTGGTTTGTCCTGAGATCAGCTCAGTGAGATTCACGTCAAAACTGTGAAATCATTGGCGCTCATGCCTTTACAAAATAGGCGGTCAAGTACTGTTTTTTATATCTCTGTATACTGCAAATATAACTAATTATTTTTAAGTATTCATTTTATACATTTTTTTTAACTTAACTATGGATCATGTGTCTGCACTTGTGTCCTTAAAGACTGACTGATTGATATATATACAGTCAAGCCTGATATTATTCATACCCCTGGCAAATTCTGACATACCACTTTTTGTTCAAATGTAAATAAAAGCTGAGAAATATTTTTGTCCACAATGGTGCCTCTTGTACATTGTCTTATTATCTTCTGGGAGACACCTGTGCAATTTCCAATCAGGAAAAAACTTGCTGGTTGAATAAAAGTAACATTAAGTCAAAATTTTGGGCTTGACTGTATATATAGTTATCCCTCGTCTATCGTGGAGGGCTTCTGGAACCTAATCCCCGCTATAGACGAAATCCGGGAAGTAGCAACCTTATATTTATTTTATTATTTATATATATTTTAAGGCTTTATAAACCCTCCCCACACTGTTATTAACCTTTCCCACACTCTTATAAACACTTCCTATGTTCTTAAACCCTTTCTACACTCTTAAACCTTCCATCAAGAGGAGCTTCTACAGCCATGTCCAATAATGGAACCAGCGACGCAGCGATCCACTTGAAACGCCCACTTTGGAAAAACGAATTTTAAACACACCGACACCGAGGACGTCCGGCTGCCTAGCGGGAAACTGATGATGATGTTACGAGTAATCCTACAGACTGTCACCAGTTCTCTGACTTTTATTTCCAGTAAACACTCCCCATGTGGGACTGCAGGTTCTGGCTGACATCAATCAGTGACCGACTAGCTCAAGCCATACGTGCCTTTTCCATACGTGCGCCTACTTATTTGCTGTATGCTACGCATTTTACATGCAATTTAAAAATTTGCAATACAGTGAGACAGCGAAAAGTGAACCGTGATATGGTGAGGGACTGCTTTATACACACATTTTATTTATTTATTTATTCTTTTTTTAAATTGTACTAACTATAGGAAACATCACAACATTCTGTTGTGAGCACTAAAAGATCAAGGGCTCCCATCAAAACACTGCTATAACGTCAGACTAAGTGCAATTTTGCAATTGAACAGGTTGAAAAAGAAAAAAACAGATTAACATAGTGAAGACAGAGGTGTCAGCAGAGTCAGAACCAATCATCTGTGGAAACTAAAAATGTCAGAATATTGCAAAAAGGCCCATGGAGATTTCATCAAGAAAGTCAAAGGTCTCTTTTTTCTTCAGTCTACAGTCCAATAATTCAAAACCTGAAGTTATTCTTATTGCAATGATTTAAAAAAGAATAGCAGCTATTAAAATTATTACGAATGAATCTGAGAGATGCACATTTTCAAAAATCTACTGTGTTTAGGAATGTGAAGCAATTTACATGTGTTAACCACTTTTTTATTGCCAATGTGTGTACGGACTGAGGGCAAATTATACAGGAAAATTAATGTGTATGTAATGTTTGTGCTTACTCTTAAGGGTCTTGCCTCAATGTCCCTCATATACTCCTTTAGTAATTTATAGTATTTAGTTTTAAATATAGTTTATAGTCAAAATAAAATGACAGTGTAACTTTGTTATATCATCCATCAACAGGATTCCAGTCAATGATGTTCACATCACATTGTTTTCTCTGTATTATAGACAACAAATAGAAACATACACTACATAAAAAAATCAAATCTGCAGATTTTAAGTCGTAAGTGTGGAGCAAACCAAACTATGTTGCAGCGAATAAACAATATTTTTCTGTCTTTGCAAAAACATTGTTGATCACTTTGTTACAAGTTCACATTGTTATCTATCTTCACTTCAAAAGAATCTGTTGATCTTTACAGAGAAATCTACTTCAAATGCAAAGGAGGATGCACGAAATTAACCATGCAACCCCCATGGAATGTCAGAAACTGCAAGGCATGAGGTCAAAATTATCTGAGCAAAAGGCCACTGATCCACCAAAGCGGCTTTTAACTGGACTTGCCAGCAGAGAGAGAAAAACAAAAACAGTTATCGACAGAGTGTTAATTTATTATTGCCCCAAACGGACAACAAATGGTCCAGTTGACTTAAGAGAGGAGCTGCGTGTATTTGTACTGCATTTTTATCCCCTTGTGAATCTGTATGCGCATATCAATGAGCTATTTTCTACTGGAGGAAATTGCATGCCATTTTTGGGCGGCCCAAACCTTAGTTTGTGTTCCAACCACAAGAAACCCTGTAGAACCACTTTCAGGATCGTTTCGGAGGGATGAAAACCTAGCTAGACCATTTACTTCTGAGCTGAACTGGAAGCACATCCAGTAACTATTTATTGCAGTTTTGGCACAGATATTGTGGTTGAAGCCGTCAGATCCTAAAAACAATAAGGCTTAAAGGGCAAATTCGGAGGTTTTTCTTTCTTGGGTTCAGGTCACCTTGCGCCTGCTCCAAGTGTCTGCAATGAGAAGCTCCCTGTTGGGTTACCACATTTATAAGTGTCTAATTAACCCTACAGCTGGCAAGGCAGAAAGGAATAAACAGTAAATCCTATTCTCCACACTCATGGACTTTCGGGCACATTCCGCTATTCAAGTGCTCGCGACTGTCCTGCTCTTAAAACTTCTAATGCATTAGGACTCTGATGTGGACTTTTCAGTGCCATTATGCACCCTATCTGCACAATTTCCAGAGAAACTTTTCTATTGTTCACATTAGTAAGTTGGTGGCACATCAAGGTGGTTATCCTGCCTACTACAAGCATCTGTCTACTCACTGTTGTGCTTATTTATTGCATGTTTGTAGAGTAATTTGTATTTTAGGTCGAACATTTACATACGATTTACAGATGTTCATGACTTTCTTGCCGTTCTGTAGTTTACTAAAACGCATGCACACTGTAATATAGCAGGAAATGACAGTTACAACTGACAAATACATACTACAACTGCACACACACAGATGACGTCAACTAAGTCTGTGAGACTTTTTTGATTAGGCCTCAGGGTGGAGATCGGGATTTGGGGCAAAATCCCTCTAATTCTCTCGTTGCACATCATGCAGTGTCAGTGTGTGACCATGTCCTGAGCCAATTAACGCGCCATAGAACAGATGTGCAAGTCATTCTTAACAGGAGGAAACCACCTCCCCTGTTTGCTTCCAACCGGTGCTCTCAACACATCCAACCATGTCACAGTGGTGTATGTAGTACATAGTCATTATTTCCTCTGTAGTAGAAAGTTCTTTGAGACAGTTCTTCCAACTTTGGTAACATGACAGACAAAGGTGACTCAAGACAATGTAGGGTCTGGAGAGAGACCCAAGATGAAGGATGAAGACTAAGAATAAAGGAGCATTGTCGGGCATTAGGAATAGTATGATTAGAGAAATAAACAAGCTTTCTGAAAAATATTTTTGAAACAAGTAACACAGACTCCAGTGCAGCTCTTCAGAAACTCCTTGCAGGCAAATAAATAAAATAACTGCTTTTCCCCAGAAATTTTTAAAATCAGAACACACACCCTTTTTCATTACCCCAGTGTTCACATTGACTCAACAATTACTGGATATTAAACTCTTTTAATCTTGTCTGCTGAGGTGATCATTGTTGCTACTTTACAGTGTGACTGCTACAGGCAAATCCAAACAGTGACGTAGACAATTAGGCTAAGCATTTCTGTTTAACTCTATTAAACAGGGCAAGAAGGCCAGACTGCCAAAGCTGAGTCACATGGCTGGGATGTGATACTGGTGCCCTAATGGGAAACATGCTGCTGCCACACAGTCTTTAATTACAGACAAAGTCCTCTGACAGGCCCTTGTGCAACCTGGCTAATTCTCCACAGCAGGCACACGCATGCATACTGAATGAGGGCCACACTCTAGTAAAAAAAAAACTTGACTGACAGACGAAATCAATGTAATTAGCTTACATGATAGAGACTCTGTGGCAAGACAATCTGTATTAATGATAAAAAAAAATCTATCAAGCTCTCTCCGTGCCTCTCAGTCCTCAATCATGTGTTCATTCTCTCCTTCCTTTCAAGTTTAATTTATGATTCTGAGGAAACCATTAGCACAAAGCCACACAAAGACTAGCACTGTCACAGAGGTTGCAGATATGCAGAGCTGCGGACAGATTCAGGATTGGAGTGCACAGTAGGTGCTGCAGACAACATACAGGCCTGCGAGGCTAGCAAAGTCAGAATGTCACCTGATAACTGTACTGCAAAGTTACACATCAGTAAACAAACTACTGTGTAGCGTGACGGCTAGCCTTGCATAAAAGGTCTCTAAACCAGAAAATTTCAAAGTGTGTAACCTTAATTCAAGAAACCGAAAGAATTCTTAAATGTTTGCTGCTAAACACAAGGTAGAGCTGAAGTGAATGTCTCTCCATAGTGTTTTCAAAACTGCATCTCTGACGACCAGATTATTTGCCAGCAAATGTAATTGTCAGGAACTTAAATCAGCCATTTAAGTGTGGGAGCATTTCACTCCAAACTCAGCCAAAACAATTGTGACCTGCAACACTGCTGATCTTGACTGGCACGAGAGCACATTAGAGCACAGCGCTGGAGCAGCCAAAGAGGAGAAAGGCCGTCTCGTCTCCATAAGTTAATCAGCCAGTTAGCCGTCTCATTGTTAAAACACGTTACATACTTTATGGCTCATAATGTGAGGTAATGTGGCTTCAGAAGATGTTAGGACTTGTAAATTATGAGCTTTAAATAGATCCTGTTCACATTCCAAATGTGTTTTAACTTAATCTTTAGCGTAACACTGAGGGCTGGAGAATATGTTATGATTTGCAAGTTTGTTTGCTTTCGCTTTGTTTCGACTTGTAGGAGAAAAAACATGACATCCCTAATAACTTAGATCTCAATTTAAAATAAAACTGGAAATATAGAGTGGCAAGTTTTCTTTCGGGCGAAATCAGGAAGAGAAAAAAACAGTATTGCTAGAATATATTGCTTTTAATGGAGTATTTTAGTTTAAAAGAGCGCTGTTACTCTTTGAGTGAAAAGTATCTTTTATATCAAATGCAACCGGACAGAAACTGTGCTAGTAATGCTACCATTGATGGTTTTCTTCATGGGAAGCAGACTTGTGCTCCCCAGCAAGTGACTGTTCTCATTGAATCAGTGCTAACAATGCTGATCAAGGATATGAGACTATTGTCCATGGCTGAGAGTGAAGGGTTCAAGAAATGATTAGGCAGTTGAACCCTGAATACTCCCTACCATCCAGAACTCATTTCACTCACTTGATGGAAAAGAAATATGAAACGACTCTTGTGAAGGCACGAGTGTTTAACTCTTTCACACACATTCACTCACTGACACACACACATTCACACACACAAACATGCTCGCACACATACAAGCAATTTGTATTTGACATAACTACAGAATTCATGAAGACAAAACATTAAGACTGCTGATCAGAAATGTAATCTTGACTTAAAAAAAATACATAATTTCTGGTGAATAGGGTCTCTGAATCAAAACACTGACAAAAGAAGCTGTCTGATGGTAAGTAATGTGATATTCATGGGAGTTGTTCTTGTCATTACGGTTTTCAATGAAAACCAGACGTCACTCAGGCAGAAATCATATTCATGGACGAGCAGGTGTATTCAAATTTTGCAGCAAAAAAGGTCTTCATCATGGCATTGCATGTCCATGAATTTGGGGATTAAAGGCTTCTGAAAGAGCTCCAAAGGGAGGAGTGTAGTTGTCTGACTACGGAGCTCAAATGTCAACAACCTGTCTCTGGAATGGCGTTCTCCACCTTTAAAGGTGAAGGAGAGACCAATAAAGAAGTCAAAAGCTTCCTCGTGCTGACAGCTGATGTCAGGACTAGTCGTGCACCAGAGGTCTATCCTTGATCTGTCCTTTCGTTTCATTAGTGAAGATGAGCAAATCAAGACTTTGAACCTTGACACCATGCCCCTCATGCCCCTTGTGCAGAGGCATTCTGGTTCAAACACAATGACATGATTGGAAGAGGTGGCAGCATACTTTGACATGCTGCCTCCCCAAGTCAAAGCAGTAGTTCATGACAGAGGCTGCAATATGTGATGGTAAACCTGAGGGAGAAACATGGCTGGGCTTCTGTCTGCGACACTGGGCACACACTCAAGTTCATTGTTAATCAGAGAGCCCAACATCCCCAAAGCTTTTTGGCAGGCAAAAAACTTAGACCACCTCAGGAGAAGCAAGCTGGCCAATACAAAACAGAAGGTGAAACTGCAGTAAATTAGTACCCAAACACATAAACTGATCCAGGACGCTCTTTTAAGATGGAACAGTACATACTACATGACTGCAGGAACAACACTGGCCATTTTCTGCCACTGTCCAACCCAAACTCCAAGGGGCAAACACTCCTTTAACCTGAAGCCAGATCAATAGCTGCTGTTTGAGCAGCTGACACCAAGGTTGCAAGTTTTAAATTGTGCTACCCTTTATTGGACAGGACTGCACAACCATTTTCTCTCTTCCAAAGCTGATCAAAGGACTGCAACGGTCCATACACAGTAAATCCCAAGAGGCCCAAAAGATCCAAATGGTGAAAAATGAAGTTAAGATGTACTTCAAAGAGCCAAAAACACCCAAACAGTAGACTCACTTAGATGGTTGAGGCAAAATAAGGGGCGTTTTTCCACATATCAAAGGTGGCAAGATGTTTTCTTTGCAGTCCTGCAACGTCGACCTCATCTGAGTGCATCTTTTTTGTAAAAGAGATTGCAGTTCTTAGAAGGCAAGCAGAATTCCGCATAACACTGGGCCAACTCTTCAGTAAGGAGTCCCAGAGAAAGACTGTCATACAGTTGCACAAATTGGACCTTTATTTCCCTTTCTGGTGCAGCAAACACAGAACTCAATATTCAAATAACTGCTACACTGAAAGCAATTCACAGAGGATGTGGCTACATGCTGGTAATGTCGCTTGCTTCCCACAACAAGTGCACACTGGACCTACTCGGGTCACCCATAAGGCCACCCTCCTTATTATTACTTATTTATTAGTCACAAAGTAAATAAAGCAATTAAAATATCTGCAGTAGAGAATTTTATATGTGCATTTACTTAATAATTAATTTATTCACATTAATTTATTAATGTATTTAGGAAGGAGTGGGCATTCCGCCGCTGGCATTCACATGTAGTGCTGTGGGGAAACATTGGTAGCTAACATGGCCTCGGGCCTCTTGTTGGCTTAGAGTTGGTCATCTAATGTGATGTAAAACAATTTATTCAAGCCTCATTTATAGTGACAGTCACCAATTGACTATTGCACAAATGGAAAATTTACATATTAGAAAGTTTGCTATATGAGGACCACATGTTGTTAACTGACCATAACTTCAGATTTACAAGTGTCTTTACAGCCTTGAATTATGTGTTTATGGCTTAGCTATTAGATTAAACAATTCTAGATCGCAGAAAATACTTCATGAGTGCATCCCTACATGGGAAATTAGTAAGCAGCAAGCTGCTGTTAGTCTTCATATTATTCATAGTCCTTTGAGCTCAAAAAAAACACTCTTACACCTGTGAATATTTATATGAACACATGCTTAGGAAATTTTATAGGCTGTACATCTTTTGATCCTTTAATGCCAGATAACCCTGTAGGCTGTACTGACATGACTTGTTTAAATGATTAGATTAGATTAGATTAGATTAGATTATACTTTATTAATCCCACAACGGGGAAATTTCCTCGTTACAGCAGCATAGACAAAAAGCAGAAAAACACACAACATACCCTATACAGAAAAAAGAAAATAAACAATCTACTATAAAGAAACATTTAAAATATACAATAGATACAGCAATAAGTGACAGGAAAGGAATATTTACCAAGGAAAATTTGAATAAATAATATTGCACATGGTAACAGTACTATGAATAGTGCAAGCAGATGAATAGTGCAAAAAGAAGCTACAACACATTCAGGTTGTGCTAGTGTTGTGTGTTGTACAGTCTGATGGCTGTTGGAATGAAGGACCTGCGGTAGCGTTCCTTCCTACACCGTGGGTGTAACAGTCTGCTGCTGAAGGAGCTGCTCAGAGACCCCACAGTGTCATGCAGGGGATGAGAGGGGTTGTTCATGATAGATGTCAGCTTGGCCAATATCCTCCTCTCACCCACCTCCTCTATGGAGTCCAGTGGACAGTCCAGGACAGAGCTCGCCCTCCTGATCAGTTTGCTGAGTCTCTTCCTGTCCCTGTCAGTGCAGCCACCTCTCCAGCAGACCACAGCGTAGAAAATGGCAGAAGCTACCACAGAGTCATACAAAGTCCTGAGAAGAGCCCTGCACACACCGAAGGACCTCAGTCTCCTCAGCAGGTGGAGGCGACTCTGGCCCTTCTTGTACAGGGCGTGGGTGTTGTCAGTCCAGTTCAGTTTGTTATTTAGGTGAACACCCAGGAATTTGTAGGACTCCACTACCTCAATGTCCAAACCCTGGATGTTCACCGGAGTGAAGTGTGGTGTATTTCTCGTGAAGTTGATCACCATCTCCTTTGTCTTGCTGGCGTTCAGTTGAAGGTGGTTTATCTCACACCAGCTGACAAAGTCCTTGATGACCGTCCTGTATTCCAGTTCGTTCCCCTCAGATACACATCCAACAATGGCTGTATCGTCGGAGAACTTCTGGATATGGCAGTTTGTGGAGTTGTGTGAAAAGTCAGAGGTGTAAAGGGTGAAAAGGAAGGGAGAGAGCACCGTACCCTGAGGGGCTCCTGTGCTGCACTGCACCACTTCAGACACACAGTGCCGGAGCCTCACGTACTGTGGTCTGTTGGTCAGATAGTCCGTTGTCCATGCAGCCAGGTGTTGGTCCACCCCAGCTCCTTCCATCTTCACCCTCAGCAGTGACGGTTGGATGGTGTTGAAAGCACTGGAGAAGTCAAAGAACATGACCCTCACAGTGCTCCCAGTGTTCTCCAGATGTGACAGTGATCTGTGCATCAGGTAGATCACTGCATCGTCCACCCCGATACCAGGCCGGTAAGCAAACTGCAGGGGGTCCATCAGTGTGCTCACCAGGGGTCGCAGGTGTCTCAAAATGATCCTCTCCATGGTCTTCATCAGGTGGGAGGTCAGGGCAACAGGCCTGAAGTGGTTAGGCTCCCTGGGGCGCGCAGTTTTTGGTACTGGGACCACGCAGGAAGTCTTCCACAGGACCGGGACTTTCTCCAGACTCAGGCTGAGATTGAACATGTGCATGACCACCTCACAGAGCTGGTCTGCACAGTCCTTCAGCAGTCTGGGGCTGATGCCATCCGGGCCCAAGGCCTTCCTTGCCCTGATCTTCTTTAACTCCCTCCTCACCTGATCAGATGTTAGGGAGAGGTGGGTGGAGGATGACTGAGGAGAGGGTAAGAAGGGGGGGGTGGGTGGCGAGGGTCTCCGGGGGGAAGAAAGGGGGATGGTGGACTGGTGAGGGGAGGGAAGAGTGGGCTGATACAGGTCTGATGTTGAGGGCAGGCTGAGTAAGGAAGGAGCTGCTGGTCTGTGGAGGTGTGAAGAGGGAGGAGAAGCTGGCCTGGGAAGGTGTGAAGAGGGGGCAGGGTGGGTGAGGGGGAGAGAGGGGGCAGAGTCAAATCTATTGAAAAACAGATTCAGTTCATCTGCCCAGTCCTTGTCCCCGCTGGCCTGGTCTCTCCCCACTCCTTTTCCATGGCCAGTGATGTTCTGCAGTCCTCTCCACACGTCCCTGGTGTTGTTCTGCTCCAGCCGCTCCACCAGCTTCCTCTTGTAGCAGGCCTTCCCCTTCCTGATCTTGAGCCGGAGTTCCTTCTGGACTCTGCGCAGCTCCTCTTTGTCCCCCGATCTAAAAACCCTCTTCTTCTCGTTCAGCAGGGCTTTTATCTCGGAGGTCACCCAGGGTTTGTTGTTGGGAAAACACCGTACCAGCTTGGAGGGCACAGTGTTCTCTACACAGAAGTTAATATAGTCCGTGATGCAGTGGGTCAGACTGTCAATGTCTTCGCCGTGGGGGCTGCAGAGTGCTTCCCAGTCCGTCGTCTCAAAGCAGTCCCTGAGCCTTGCACTGGTCTCCTCAGACCACTTTTTCACAGACTTCTTCTCAGGTGGCTGTCTGCTCACCATGTGGGTGTAGTCTGAGATCAGGTGGACAAGGTTGTGATCTGAGCGACCAAGTGGGGGGAGGGGGGATGAGGTGTATGCATCCTTGATGTTTGCATACATTAGGTCCAAAGTTTTATTGTCCCTGGTGCGGCATTTGACATACTGGGTGAAGGTAGGGAGAGCAGAGGACAGGGAAGCATGATTGAAGTCCCCGGAGATGAGGATGAGGGATTGGGGGTGCTGGGTCTGCAGCTGAGAGACAACAGTGTGGATCTGATCTGTAGCTGCGGTAGCATCGGCCGAGGGCGGGATGTACACTGTTATCGCGAGAACACAGCTTAGTTCCCGCGGGAGATAGTACGGCCGAATGCAAACAGCTAGCAGTTCAATATCTCTGGTGCAGCGTTGCTCCTTCACGCTGATATGTCCTGGGTGGCACCATCTCTCATTCACAAACACAGCCAGTCCCCCTCCTTTCTTCTTACCACTCTCCTTCGCTTTCCTGTCCGCCCACACCAGTTGAAAGCCGTCCAGGTTAACGTGAGAGTCAGGAGAAAGTTCACTCAGCCACGTCTCCGTGAAACACATGAGGCTGCATTCACGATAGTCCCTCTGCAGCCGGGTTAGCGCCGTTAGCTCCTCGATCTTGTTGGGGAGAGATCTTACGTTCCCCATGATGACAGACGGTAAACATGGTTTATACCGTCTTTTCCGCTGTCGGCGCTTCACTCCAGCTCTGCAGCCTCTCCTCCTTCGTCGTATCTCGGCGGGGATCTCCAGTCGTTCCCCGCAGCGAAGGGGTGTGTGGCTCAGGGCTAACAGCTGATCCCGGGTGTAAACAATGGAGCCGTGAATGAATGGGTCTCCGGAGGCCGCGTCAAAAAGTACAAAAAACAGCAAGAGGCAAACTACTAATGTCACAAGATGAACATCCATAGCTGCACACTTGCTTGAGGGGTCGATACGACATAAAAAAACAACATGAAAAGTACTAAAAAACTACAAAAACACTAAAGACGCCAAGAAACTTACGGAGCTGCTGTAACTAGCTGCCACTGTTGCGGCGCCATGTTTAGATGATGTGACCCTTAATTATGATCAGTCAGTTGTTAAATTATCCCTGTCAGCGGGTCAAAGAAGATTAAATCTCTACAGTAGTGGATAAGGAAACCACATTGTTCCATGTCAAATTACAGGAAATGTGATGAAAAGACTTGTTACTTTTCCATTGCTTTGTTCAATATCAATGTAAATGAGGCAGGAGTGAACTCATTTCCCAGCTCTCATATCGGCAGGATAAGGGGAACACCTGTTTCATTAGAAAACTCACAAAGAGGAAAACCACTGGGATTTTCAGATACATTTCAGGACTTTGTCCCTCCTTCCAGGCTCTCTCTCACACTGCAGCACTTTGCTTGTCTAATTCACAATTTTCTCTCTCGAGCAGTGGCAGGAAAAGTTTTTTGCCTCGAATGAATCAGCGTAGAAGTGCTGCAGTCAGAGATGAGTTTAAGTATGACATTGGTATTCTGCAGAGACAGAGTGAGATGTTATCTCGATGATCACAAGGCTAAAGCCTCTCAGAGGGTTAGAAATGAATTACAGGACCAATTCCATTACATTTCTGACAATCATTTGTGGAGTTACTGGCTGACACAAACTAAAACTACATGTCTTTTTTTAACACTCAATACCCATTCACTGAAAATGATTTATGTGATAAATCAATAGATACGAGAAACAAATTCTGACTGACAAAGGCAAAGTCTCCAGAAATATAATAGATAACAGAATGAGCGCTGTAAGCAAAACTAACAACAACATTTTTGTTCAATAAGGCCTAAGGAAAGCTTGAAACAAAGTGGTTTGTATGACGCTTTATCCAGCCATGTGCCACCAGTTTGCTGGACACCAAGGATATCTGTACCAAACTGCACGGCTATCATTCCAACAGTCATCAAGGTATTTTACTAATAATTCCAAAAATGTCAGCAATGTTTCATGGAAATTCAATCAAAAGTTGTTGAGAAATTTAATTCAGGACAAAACAGGTAATGGCTAAGAAAATGTATTGTTTCTGTTAAACGTCCTCCACCCCCTACCCCCAGTAGCTGCCATCGCCGTAGCGGCCGCAGTGGCAGCCTCGGCTCCGCTCTACTGTCATGAAGCATTGGTATATCTCAGTCACTTACTGTGCTAATAAATAAAGAAACAAATAATTTTATTCTAAGTCATTAATAATGTGTTTTGCTTTTTTATTCGATTCATCAAAAAAGTAATCGACAGATTAATCGACTATTAAAATAATTGTTAGTTACAGCCCTAGCTGACAGTGAAAGGTAAAAAAAAAACACACACATACATTAAATCGCTTGTACCAACTTTGGCCAAAATTTTTATCCTCAAGCATGTCGCACATTATCATTTATCCAGACAAATGGCACCGGCGCCATTACACTGTTTAGATATGGAAGTTAAGATATAAGATTTTCCGATGTGCAAGAATTTAGTAGTGAGTAAACTCCTGACATGAGCTTAACAGCCACTTAGTTTTCACTAAAGCTCTGTGCATGTGATGATGTGTGATGATGACATCTGCTTAAAGAGTGACTATGACTTTCCAGGATGTTGTGCGTAGGTGTCGTCTCCCTTCCCATAACACATTCAAGACTGTGCAACCATATGGAAAATAGTCAATTTCCAAGTAAAGGGAAGATGTGACTTAGCTTACTATTCCATTGGTCTCACTTGTCAGCTTATGAAGATGAACATTTAGCATATACACAGCTGAAAACTTTTTAGAGAGTAATTTAAGCTTAAGGGAAATTGCTCACAACTTGCACTGCCATACAAGTGCAACTCTACAGCCTACTTATCAGAAACCACAAGGACACATGCATAGTTTATGTTGGGCTCCAAGATGGCACTTTTCCATAACTTGGCCATGGAAGCAATCCACAGTGTGGATTTCCTAGAAAAAAATGGAATGCTTTCTACCACAGACTGCCTTTTTATAGGAGGCTGCAGAGCTAGACAAACATGCCTCCTGGAAGCAATATTTGAATTATATAGGTTCATTCTTCAAATTGTCTTTATTTTAAATCACACACGGATGGGAAGAGTATTATATAATAAATCTCCAGTGGGGTCCCATGCAGGAAAAAACAAAGCCCTCTTTCACTCGCCACCGAGGGAAAAATATTGCTACTGGTTATAACAAAGCTGACACAAAATGATTGCTAACAATATGACGAATTGTGAAAAAAATTGATGTGGCAGTGAAACGGATGCATAACTGCTGTATGTGAATGAATATCACAGAAACAATTGGTCAGATTGAAGAACTAGTGGCTTAATACATTGACACAAGACAAATAGAGATATAGTGTAAAAATAACTCACTCCAGATTTCTTTCTTTGTATCTAGTAATCTCCCTCTAACTTTATCTGTGCTCTATGACTTTATATTGTCAATACTCTCTAAAGTATGTGCCTCTAAGCTGCTGTCCTCCACCTCGTAATAATTATTTTTCCTCTCCTACAACCTCCCCATCCCTCCTCTGCCTGTCTCCTACTTCTCCCTCACCACAGAATAAGGCTACTTAACAGCATCTTAACTCCAGTGATAAACAACAGACTAGTCATTCCCCTATCAATCAGCATCCCTCCATCCGTGCTCTGAGTCTCAGAGGCTTTGCAATCTCTCGGTCCTCTCGTGGTCTGATTTACTCTCTTTCTCACTGTCTGTGCTGGCTTATTCTCTCCTCACAGCTTTCTCTCCTCACTAAATCTGTGCTGTGTCAGCTCCTCTCCTTAATCTGAAAAACACTTCCGTTTTACTTCTCCAGCCACCATCCCACACAAACAGCCCTCTTTTGCATTTGTTTCTCTAAGTAGAAATTCTTTGAAAATTATAGGTAAATTAAACTATTTCTGCAACTGAGAACTGCTCATGTATAATATTTAATACCACCTTAAATATAAATCTGATGAAAATATAACAAAAAAGGAAATTAAGCAAAAGAGAGGATAGTCTGTGTATGAGATGAATAATAAACTGTCCTCAAAAGACTTTGCAATAGCTGCTAAATGCAGAAAAACGCGTGCAAACGGATGCAAAAAAAGTAAAAAGTAATAGACGCTGTAGCAACTGCTACCTCTAGGCTGCTCAAACCGCACCATGCCTCTTCCATTAGATGTTAAAAAAATATTGGGATGAAAAACGCCAAAAACAATCATCAATTTACTATTTGAAAGAAAGTGGTCTTAGCCTACAGCCTCTGCCTCAAAAGAATCAAATTAACTAAAACTTCTGATATTACATTTCTGAGCCAATTTAATCACAGCCGTACAAGGGGAAAAGGGAGCGAGAAGAAAAGACAACAGTATGTAATTTGAAAAGACGGTATCCTACTGGAGGATTTTCAACAGAGAGCACAGTATTTTCTGCCAATTCAGCACACGCTGTGTATGAGGGACAACATCACAATCCTGTCTGAAACCTCGCTGTGTTCATCACTCTCACGGATGCTACTCCTCAGGTCATATCTTCTTTTATTACAGCGAGTGTGAGGGAGCAAGAGCGAAGAAGAGGCAAAGCAGTTTGATACTTGGACCGCTCAAGTCTAATTTAAAGAAAAGCCCAGTTTGCATGAAATTACATTTATGGGGGTTTAATGCAGCAATGACATACACTGCATGAAGGTAAACCAACTTACAAAGCAGTTAGTTTCTAAACCTACTAAAACAAAACTCTCTCCACTGCTTTTTTACTAAGCAAAGCTTAATCAAAACCCCCGCTGCATTAGTGATATTATCACTTCCTTTCTCCTGCTGCTTTGTTCCAGCAGTGTCATGAATAATGACAATTTTTTAAAACTAAGAGGCCGAAAAGGCTCATTTAAAAATTCATTTGCATCAAGTCAAATGACAATGAGCTTCGTTGCAGTCAGATTTCTGCCACTTGTGAGCATTTAGCCAGATAATGATTTGCAAATGGAGACATTGCTAGTGATTAAATTTGTTATGAGCATTGGTGTCAATGCAACAAAGACAATTTCAGTGATCTAATTTGATTCCAATACACTTTGGATTCAGAAGTACGTCAATGACTTTATTTGATTCAGATGTTTTAGTACCTCATGACTCAGCACAAGCCCCTGTCGGTTATAAAAGGCATATTGTACTTGCTACAAATGTGTGACAGGAGATTAATTTCGTGACTGGTTCCTGTGCTCCGCAGACAGCAGAAT
Organism: Dascyllus trimaculatus; assembly: GCA_024666655.1. Lineage (NCBI taxonomy): Eukaryota > Metazoa > Chordata > Actinopteri > Pomacentridae > Dascyllus > Dascyllus trimaculatus. Next base: position 23,787,907 of record CM045449.1, on the reverse strand, counting down.
AAGACTATAAGGAATAATACTCAATGACAGGTGTATATGGGGGTGGACAAAAGTACATGGGCCATCTTGAAAGAAAAAAAAATCACATAATGCAGCCCTAAAGTAAATATTAGCATAGTCCTATAGTGCTGATATCAGCCTGATATTTCTTTGAAGCAGCCCACGGCTTTCCCTGTACTCTTCTGTGTTTTGTTACTTATTTTGATTCAAATTACTTGACTGTGAAGTCCAGAGCACACCATTCACATCATTTTCACAATTATCAAACTACTTAGTGCCCTTTTGCCCTGTATAGAAGCATCTGCATTTGTTATGTCTGTCCGCTAATTAAGCAGGTTTTCCTTTAATTTATCACCTGTCTGGTTTTGAATTCACTCCAATAGGACTGTCCTTCCATGCTGATGTAAACAGGAGGCAAAGGTACTGCAAAGAATTGCTTGAAAATCTAATTGTGGTGCACAAAAGCACAAAGATAAGCAAAAACCATTTACTGGTCTTGTTTGTTCTTTTTTTGTTTCTGCTGTGCTTTCTCATCTTAAGAAGACAATGATAAGCATTCTAACCCTGCCAGCACTGGCTCTGGAACAAATAGCCTGCCCCATCCATCCATCGATCAATCCATCCATCCATTCTTTTTCCCCTGTTTATCCAGGTCTTGGTCATGTTGACAGCAGGTCCTTCTGCCCAAGCTTCCACCTCCAGTTATTCTTTTGGGATCCCAAGATGTTCTCAGGCCAGAAATGATATGTACTCTCTCCAACATGTTCTGGTTTGCTTCCAGTTGGACCTGCCCACGATAACTGAGTAGGGAGGCGTCTATGGAGCATCTCCACCCAGTACCGAAAACTGGATGTCTTCAATGCAAAGTACTTGTGGTTCAACTCCAAGATCTGATACCCTGTCCATGAAGGTATGCAGCAACATCCTGCTTGTAGCCACAATCTCATTCTTTCAGTCTCTAACCAGAGCTCATGATCCCAAATGTTTTCCAAACTAATCTAACTATTCAAATGCTCTACCAGGCAGTCTAAGCATTCAAAAGGCAATGGAAATGTGTGGTTGTCCTGATGTGACCTTTGTTAAAAGTCAAACCAAGTCCAAAAAAGGAACTCTAACACAACACAAAATTTGCCTGAACAAAACATTTGAAAAAAAGGGAAAAAAAACACTTAACTAGATTGCATTTACCTCCAGGTTAATAGGACTATAGTGTACAAGGGACTAATTCTGACCTGCAGTCCTGGAAACAATTATTAACACTCCTGAAATTTAAATACACAAGCAAGAACATTTTTAGAGAAAACCCCAAATTAAACAATTTTGTATAATTAGAACATTTTAGTAAAATGTCCAAAATTATTGAATAATGGCATTCAAAGAACTTTCAAATAGTGGAATAAAAAACAAATAAAGAAAAAATAAGGAACAAATAGTATTCCCATGTGCTCAACACTCTGAACCCCAAACCCACTGGCAGGTTTAAAAGGCATGAAGGTGTGTTACCCTTTATAAACAAACAAAAAGACAAAAATAAATTGCCACAGTCATGCTATTTGTCAGAGCCAGAAACTGTAAAAATGGAAAGAATTGTCAGGTTTACAATTTCCCTACAGTCCTTAAACTAATCATCTGTGACACACAAACTCAACCATCCATCCATCCATTTTCTATACACTGCTTTATTCTCTGTAGGGTGCAAACTCAACCAAATTTAAGTCTAAAATCTTGACATGTCATCAAAATCACTGTTTTCTACATGTCTTATTTAAAAATGTGTCAAAAGTAAGTCTTTTGCATCAGCAGATTCTTAAAAAAACTAACAACCCTGCACTGTTGCCATATCTGTGAAGCCATCGGTGACTGTGCTGTGACTAACAGCCATATGACAAAAATTCGCTTCATTTTTTTGGATGGGCTGGGCTTAACTGCAGGCTGTGTGTGCACAGCACTGGTAGGAAACAAGTATGGAAACAAATTAATAATAAAATCAGTAAAATGTCTACAGAATGTAAAATCACCATTTTTTCCAGTATTAGCAATTGTAAGCACTTGAAGAAATGTTATACATGTGATTCCCAGGTTTAGTAAAATAAATAGCTAACAAACTCAACTTTTTCTTTTTCTGACAATTTATGTCATAACTACATTTAACAAACGACATTTTTGAGTTCTCTATACTTCTACTAATAGTTGTGCTGTTTCCATTGAGGTGCAGGATTTTATATTTCAGTGAAAAATGACCCCAGAGTGAATAAAAATGTGACATGACCAAAAAATGTCCAAAAACATGAGCTGCATTAACCAAAGAATGCTGGTTTTATATCAAAAGTGGCTCATTGTTTTCAGCCTCCTTTCCACAATGCCAATGACAAGACAGTAGTCTAAGTGCATCAGACAGCTCTGTTATGTTTTCAGAGAGATAAAACTTAAATAGAGCTCTTTGAGAATGCAGTATGTCAGTTTGTTTAGAGGCAATGAAATGAAACCCGAAAGGAAAAGCACTCCATACCTACAGTAAAACATGGTGGAGGTTCACGTTATGGTCAGGTATCATGCTGTGGGGCTCCTTTGCTGCCTCTGCTACTGCAAGCATTAAATGTATCAAAGGAATGATGAAATCAGAAGGTTACCAAGGTGAAAATGTGGAACCCAAAGTTAGAAAACTTGGTTTGAGGTTTTGTGGGTCTGTCAGCAGGACAAAGTCCTGAAGCACAAATCCACAAGCACAAGAATGACTCAAAAGGAAAAGATGGACTGTTCTAAACTGTCCAGTGATAAAGTCTTACCTAGATCCCATTAAAACCTTCTGGAGAGATCTAAAATCTAGTCAGTTTTCTAGATAGTTTGTTGTTGTTGTTGTTGTTGTTCAGCAAAATGGGTCATTGCATTGAAATAGCCTTATTATACAAAATGGTTTCATTTGAATTTATTTCTGATGATCTACTGAATTATGTACTTAAAATTTATGTCTGCCAATAATTTTGAACAAGTCTGTGGTCAGAATTACTCCTATGCATCCTTTCCCTGGTAATTGTCAAGCTTCATACTTTTTTAAATGTTTTGTTAAAGTTTTTGTTTGTTCCTTTTCTGAATGTTATAGGCTGATCCATTGCACATATTAAGATTTAGACATTATTTTCTTAAATGTTTAGGCACTTACCTGCAGTTTAACTACTGAAATATTTACATTTAATTTGTCTGAATTAGCAAACTTGTATTTTTCAATGCAATAACCACAGTGGCATAAAATCTTCAACAAAGAATTCTGGAGGTTGACATTAACAATGAGGATGTGAGGATGCTAATGTTTCATTTTAATTAGTTTGATTAATACCTTCATCTAAAAAATATTAAACAATAAAGCAGAAGACGACGGACATTCAGTGCAGCTGTAATACCCGATTGCACCACGAGTCTTTCCTGTCTAACACTGCAAAGTAACAATTTTTTTGAGCTGCTGTCTCTCCATTAGTTAGCTGTCTGAGTGTCAAACCTATTTGTCACCCTATCACAATTTCTTCAGGCAATCGGCTTTTGACCACTGTAACCAACTATCACTTAAGGATATCATTTAAAATTTGGTCCTAATTTGCAAGAACAAATTACTTTTGCATCCCATATACACAGTATACTCAAACAAAAGTGTAGCATGTTTTACATGTAAACAGAAAAGAGATGTCCATGTTCATTACAGTAATTCTATTACATGAAAAATCTCCCATCACAAAATGAAACTCAGTATAGGGTGAAGTGACTGAAATAGCATACTGGTGTTTTTTTGCACTTTACCCCCATGTCACATGAATTTAGAAATACTTTTTGCTATACCATGAGCTTCTTTTTTGATTTTGTTTTTAGTTCTACATCTTAAGTGCTGGGAAACTAACCTTTCACCCTACAATAGTGTGATTAGAGAAAAGCAGACACTGTGCTAAAAAAACTTACAGAGACAAAGAACAGTCACTGGGGTTGGACATGACACTTAGCACAATGCCACTGATGCACTCACACAAGTATCCGCTGAAGCATGCTCACATACTAACAAAAGGTTGAAAGCCCTGTAGAGCAACTGATTAATGTCATGGGAAATACAGCAAAAATGTCCACAAAAAATACCATGTCAATGCAAGGGCAGCAAATAATGCTTTGGTACATGATTGTCAGGGACAGAATGTAAACAAGAGAGAAACTCTGTCAAAATATATCAGAAAAAAACAACATCAGATGCAACAGCTGCTATGGACATTTGGAGTTCTGCTCTATTAATATGCAAAAAACTACTTTTAGAATTTTATATAATTATCTTAGCTATAATTAAGGTTCAGAACTGTAAAGGAGACATGTGCTCATGCAGAACTACTGTATATTCAGCGAGAAAATCGAGTACTTAAGAGTAATTAGACATTCATCGCATGTCAGCAGCAACAACATCTGATCATTTTGTGCTTAGCATCTGCAAATCCTTATAAATCCTTAGAAAATTAAATCAGTGGACCTTTACACTAATAAAAAGCCTTGAAGAATTATCTTAATTAGGGAAAAATTCAATATACATAGCCTATAATAAGGTCAAAATAAATGCGACAAGAAATTAAGACAAGGATGAAGTCAAAAAGAGCTCTTTACTGCAAAAATGCTTGGGTGCATGCTTAACCTAAATAAGAAAAAGAAGATCATAAATGACGATCCAAAAGCCATAGAGTTGGTGCACATACATTTGGGAACACTAAACCTAAAAAGTAGACCCCTGTGAATATATTTTAATTGCATAAAAGTAATCACAAATTTGCTTCCTCAAACACCCAATCAGATAAACCATTCTTATAACAGGCCTGCTCTCTCAGATCAAGGCAAACAATTTCTCAGTGCTATGCATAAACATCCTCGCAAATGCATTCCAGCTCCCACGTGGCCAGAATAGTGATAGAAGGGGAGAGGCTTAGATGACTTCCGCAGAAACTGAAAAAAAGGGGAGCATGAGCGAAGAAAAGCCAACAAATTGATAAACTGAAAAATAGTGGTGTTCGAAGAGGAAATGCAAACACTGAGGTAGAATGAGGGACATTACAAAAACATCACTAGAGTGTTAATTTGGTGGAGGTATGAAGCCGCTCATGTACTATTAAAAAACAGACTCCTGCAGGGATATTGAAACAAATAAACACTCCACAAGCCTCTTCACATCATGCAGATGTGATGGTACTGCAGGCACTACAATGTGAAGTGGCAATAACAATGCACAAACAAAGCACCACAAAGGACTTTGGTGCACAGAGGCCAACAGTGTGGAAATGAATTTACGTCAGCGAACCCTTGACGCACAACTGATTTTTCTCCTTTCAAATGCACTCTGAGACAGCTCATGGGAGCCAAGTACCAGGGGTCTAAATACACCATGTCATACAAAAGAATGCTGAAGGTGCTGACAGCAATGCTACTCTAATATAACCAACTCTTTTACAAAATAAGACTGTTTTTATGGAGAAAATGAGCAACATGGTTTTAGGGCTGAAACTGAGATGAAAACATTACATTTCTTTTATACTGCTTTTGAATTTATAATAAGATTGTGACCAGTACTTGACTGTTACATCAACTTTTGACTATGAAACACCAAAAAAACAATTAATCTGTGGGCGTGCACTGCGCCGCTCTGTCCTCTGTTCACATTACCCTTCTCTCTCTCAATTACAGGTTCTCAGAAAGGTAATTTTAGGACAAGAATGGATTGTTACCTGACTGTCAAACTGCTCCTGTGCTGCTGTGTGTATGAGGATGCAGCAAAAAAAAAAAAAAAAAAAAAAAATAGGCACATAATTTGACAGATAATCAAGTTTGAAATCAGGGGCTCTTGAAATTAAGGCCTGAATTGCTGACTTTTAGGGGGCTCCCCTGCCCAATTTGTTCTGTTAAGATGCATACACATACCCATATTATTACAAACATGCCAGATACACTGAGCTTTTTAGAAAACATACAAAAAGCATGCATAATGTAATGTGGTCCGTGCATCACATAGTGTAACTAAGACTTTTCAGTCATTTGTCTTTGCAGCTGTGTAGCTTTGTTTACCACAAAAGATCACTGACACGTAGAAATGACATTTTACTGGCATATGAATTACAATTTTAGTATGATCAGTTGCACCACCCTGATTCCAAGTACAGCCCTCCTGATCAGGGCTTGACAAATAAATCTAAAATAAAATAAATTAAAATAAACAAAATTCACTTTTGCGGGGACAAATGAAATGTAACCTTCCAGTCAAACATTGCTTATTTAGGTTCTTTTCCAGTTTCACTGATTCTGTTGTTATTTTGTTGTGTAAAGTGTTGCTCAGAAGCACATATCTAGACTTAATTTTAAATAATTTCTGAATGTTATCATTTCTTTAAATTACAATGTAGCCTTTACTGCCCTGTGTATGATTTTTTTCAGTTGATTGTGGACTCAGGCTGAGACAAGGACAAATGCTTTAGACTTTCAAAGTCCAATTACAGCATATTGGCTACTATTGATTTTGTTGAACGTAGTAGAAAGCTGGCCTTTTACAGTTGAAAAATAATCTTTGTGGAAACACTGTGTGACTGAATCACTGTTACTCAACTACCACAGACATTTCTTTGGTATTTCTCTGCAACAACTACTCATCACTTACTGTTGTTGCCGAGACCAATGCAGGTGTATGTTTGATGAGCTCATATCTGTCACTATATTTGACCTGCTGATTTATCAGTCTTGCCCTTTATAAATTGTCCTTTTATCAATATAGCATCAATCAGAGTTTACAGATTGACTTGGATGTTCAATCTACTTACGCAAATTTACACAACTGTTTTTGAGGGTTTTTTTCGTTCCCTCCCACATGATCGAGTGTTTTATTTCTTACAAAAAAAGAACCCTTTCTACCACTAACATTATTTTAGATGAATAGTTGTTTACAAGTTTTTCCAGAGAGAGTTAAGGGAGGGGATCATGGCACATGGTGGAAGTGGTGGTTTTGGGTTTTAAGATAAAGTAATACTAATAGATACATTTGCACCCACAAGATCATAAATGCCCACTCACTGTCTCATGGCGAGCAGAAGTGTGACACAATGAGCAGTTAAGAGAGAGAATACAAGCCTTGTGTGAGAGCATGTGCTGGAGGAGAGTAAAATCTAGGGAAAAAGCAAAAAGAAAAGAGCAGAATTCAAAGCCTCCCTCCAGCCTGTTCCTGTGGTTGCTTGGTCAGTGTCACCACAGGAGGAGGAAGAGACGGAGAGGGTGGGGTAGTGTGTCAGTTGACTAGGGTGAACAAAAACAGTCAAGACGTACAATCGGTTCTTTGAGTCAGCCCTCACCCAGTATCTAAAATAAGATTAGCTATCAAGACTAGGATCAGGGGCTGAGACTGAACAAGCCTTTTCAAAGTGACATTAGAAGTATGAGGTTTTCAGATTAAGAGAACTAGATCCAAAATTGAATGGTTTCTTAGTGTGCCAATGCGCCATCTCTCCACCAGGTTTCACGGAGATCCAGCTGGGTAGTTTTCATGTAATCTTGCTGTCAGGCAAAGACACGAAAACAAACAGAATTGAAGCTGAACACATGTAACAATCTTGGTTAAAGGCTTAAAGTTGCATGATACATCTCTGTAATGTTTTTCAATCTTGCTGATGAAATTTGAAGGGATAAGAAGAATGTTAAATTCAGAGGAAAAACTGAGACATCCCTACCATTGCTAGGTATTTAACGCAGTTTGTCAATCTGTTCGTCACCAAGACCATGCACAAAACTGCTACGTTCAAAGTTGATGAAACCACGTGGAAGAGAGCAACATAAAAGGAAGAATCCTTTCAATTTTTGCGCAGACTCAGATCAGTAACTTGTTAATGATAGAAATTACGACAGAGGGCACTGGCCTTGAAAGAGAAAGCGCTCTTCAAGTGTCCTTCTTGGTACTGATGCAACAGTACAGTGGGGAGGGTGGGGTGTGACTCTCTTCATCGTCACAATCCGACAGCATTAGCATGAATAGCTCCTGCTGGCGGTGGCACAGTAGCTGTGTCCTCACATTGCTAATTAGGCTAAACCATCAACTGCAACTACCATTCATTTTTAGTTTGTACACAAGAATTCACAAACAGCAACACACGAACTATGACTTTTAAAAGTTCATTTTCTTCTGATTTTAAACAGCGTTGCTCGGTCCCATCTCCCTCGTTGACTGAACGGGTGCCAACAATTCACTGTCGTCATCAGCTTGAGTAAACTACGATCCATCTGTCTCTCTACTGTGTCTTCTGCTCTGATATCTGTGATTGTGAAGAGCTCAGCCCTACCTTTGTGCAAACATGCAGAGACACGGACAAAAGAGAACCATGAACGAAAAAGGGTAAAATAACCACTCTGGGACTGGATTTAAGTAGCTTTTTTTTGTTGCCCTCAGTGACTTTGAGCAAATTTCATATTATCTGCCATGATTGTCAAGAGGAATTCTTTCATCAGAACAGTAACTAAATATTTTTAGTTATCAGGCACTAATACTGTATATTGGCCACTAATATACTGTGCATTCAACCATTAGTGCAGTGCCTGTTCACCAATGCGCCTGTTCCAAACGGGGCTTTGTTTCCAATATCGCAGCTTACAGATTTTTCAATTTCATCAACCAAATGCTCATCTAAACTTCTTCAGACAGGATGCTGACTGTGTAGGGCTATCACAACATTATCAATAAAATCTAATTAGATGACACCTCATTAGATATAACCAGCACCACTGAGAGACACCCCACCCCTCTCTCTATATGTATGATGTATTCTAAGGCAGCACCTAATGATTACTTCTTTGTCTATTAATCTTACAATTGTTTCCGTGATTAATATAACAACTAATCTATCTATTTTCCCGAGGACTACTTAAATTACTTGAGAAACATTATACATACTAGTAATACAAATATTATGGGTTACTACTCCAATTAAGAAAAAAAATCTTTGCTAAAAGGATGTAGGAAGTCTAGTGGGTGTCTGTGCTTTTCAAAAAGATGGATAGAAAGCAGTTTGTATGCAGCAGCAACTGTGCAATTGAGGTTACTGCAACACAACTCACCCAAAGAGACTTACATCTCTTAGGAATCTATAAGCTCATGATAATTTTTAGACGTTATTTTCATGATGTGTAGACACCAGCAATAAGCTGCTACATGCGACTTGCACCATCTGACACTGCATTTTAAGTTATCTCAAGTATTCAGTCCCACCTCAAAGGGTGTTAATTGGCTTTATGGTGGCAATACTTGATTTACAGAACACATGTGAGAAGTGTGACAGATATCAGACAACATAAAAACTCCCACTAGTCAAACCCAAAGAAAACACATTTCACAGTGAATTTAAAATATAACCAAATAGGTCAGGCATTCGATTTTGGTAATAGGATTAATAGTACAAAATGAATTTGGAGATGGAAGTGAGCTGGAAATCAAAGACTTAGATTTATCTGTGGGTGGTGTCAGAATGAGATTGTGAAGGCAAGAGACAAAAATGAGTTTTCTACATGTGACGGCTGGGCTCACCCTTACAGACAGGGAAAGAAGCTCAGACATCCTGAGGGCGCTCAGAGAACAATTGCTGCTCCTTCACACTGAAAGGAACCAGTTGAGGTTGTATGGACATCTGATTAGGATGCCTCCTGGGTGTGTTCCTCTAAGGTTTTCCAGGCACATTTCAGAATCTGGTTCAAGACCCAGGGCACACTAGGGACTAGTATTTAATCTGGCCTGGGAGCACTTGGGATCCCCCAAGAGGAGCTGGAATACATTGAGGAGAAGGACATCTGGAATAGCTTGCTTAGCCTGCTGCCACTGAGATACGCTGTGGATAAGCAGCAGAAAATGGATAGAAGGCTGGAGTTTTGAGAACACTTAAAGCTATAGCACTCACAAGCAGATACGCATCCACATGCATGGAATAACCACGCGACTCCCTCAAGAACACTCATGTAGAGACAGATGCAATCACTATCCACCAGATAGCATAAATCACTGCTTCAGGTCCCCTGACACAAGACACTCACAAGGCACAGCACTTCAAAGAACCACATGCAAATCAAATAGGCTATATCCCTGCTGGTTTAAAAAAAAAAATCAGAAAACTAGGGCTATACTCATATTCTCTGTCCAAGGTTTGAAGCACAGTTGCATTTAGAATAGTAATGACACAGAGATTAGTAGCAAAAAGCAGGGAGGCATCCTGAACAGCTTTAATCAGGTTCAGATTTGCACATATTTATATGTGTGTGTGTGTGTGTGTGATATCAAGTATTTATCAACATCAAATATTTCATTTTCACATACAAGAACTCTTAGTAGGCCATTCTCAAAATTCAGAGTATGTATTTGCCCCAGAATACAGAAAAACACTCCCTTTGATAGTGATAATGGTCTACTGTTGCTATGTTCCCTCGTAACATAGCAACTAAGTGACTTATTCACTACATTTTCCATAGAACAGCTGTCGACACCTGACCGAGGCCTTGAGAACAACCCTAAAGGTAGTAGGTCCCCCCTGAACATCCACTGCTGGAGATCAAAAACAATGGGCTCACACATGCGAACAAATACACCTCAATGTAAACCTCAACTGTGTGAACAAAGACACAGTGGGCTCAGTCTGCATTTTGTAATGCCAGCAACAATAAGCTGCTGTTTCTCCTACCTTGTTCTGAAGCAGCAGCAGGTTTGTCTGATAAAGGCCGCTTGTGGTTAGACACTCAATGCTGTCATATATAAAAACAAAAGACTTTTTAGGAGCCTGAATTAAGGGACTAGTAGTCTGATCGAAACACATACCATCAAAGTAATAACTCATTTACAGATTTTTGAATAAGGCCAAGAATGTCATTATTGGTTAAAAAAAAGAGGGATTTTGCACAGAACAATTAAAATAAGGGCATTTGAGTACACAAATATGTGTTCGTATGTATGCCAAGACATCCCTATATGGTTGCACATGTGTGCCTGAGTGTAGGTGGTTGAGCAAAGAAGGTCATGCCACACACGGGCTGCTTTTATGGCTCTTTAAACTGCATGTGGCAAATCTCCCCCCTCCCAGCAAGGAGAGAATAACCGTCACCCCAACGGTGAAATGAGAGGAAAGAAGAGGGGTAGGAATAAAGCCTTCAAGGAATAAATGTGTGGCATCTTCAGTGTGATTAAGTATTCACAACCAGACAAGTCAAATCAGTGGTAATAGGGAAGACATCAATGCAACGAGGAAGGACAAATGAGAGAGGAGAGGGATGAAATGTGAGGGGAAGAGAAAACCTCTGACTCAGAGCTCATTTGATTGCAACAAACTCTATCCCATCTACCATGACATACACAAACTGTGTACGTGCTCATTTATATAACATACAACACTCTTTCAGTAAACCAGTGCAGATGGACATCACAGTTTCCTTTAATTAAGTCACTTTGCTTCATCACCAATTGTTGCTACACAACCCTGAGCACATGCAGGCACTTGAAATGTGGATTAGTACATGTACCAACATGACACACATACAGGCCTCCCTCCCCCTCTCTCCAGAGGGTGAAATGACACAATTCTTCTGTCACAGCTTAAAAACATACACCAATCAGCTGTTTGGGATTTGTTTTGGTAATGCATATATCATAAAAGAAAAACCTCAAGTATCTGAATACTAATTTGGCTGTCAATTACTTTGGCAATGGTCGGGGCTTTGAAGAATTCAGGTCAGGTGCTTAATAATCCTAATTCCCTAGAGGCCACTTTGTTACACATGGATACTTAAGTTGAAATCTTTTGGGGTTTCATTTCTCAATAACTTCTTAGTCATGACTAAAGCTATTACAGTACACCCAGATGCTCAGTTGAAACCACTAATCCAAACATGCTGTTTAATAAACATAGTGAATCCTGCAGCAGGCTTAGCCAAATGACCGATGACTGAGGAGACACTCATAGATAGCAGATGTCTCTGTCAATTTATTTATTTTTGTAAAAAAGACTTATGAATACACAAATACAAATCAATGTACTGTGGTGACCCTCACATTTCTATTTAAATATGTTTTACAGTTTGAGCTAGAGTATAACGTCAAATTGTCTTAGCTCAGACAGAGTTCTGCTCTGTCACAGCATCAGTTATCACTCATCTCTGTTTGCTTTCTGCTACTATAAACAGCTATGAACTCACCATTTTGGAAAAAGAAGCTAATCAGTGTAAGCCAAGCTGCATCTTGACACAATTTTGTTTGTCAATCAGTGCAGACTCATGCAATCTGATACAAACTTTTAATGTAATGAGAACGCTCAGACTTTGACTATAAAATATTATGCGACACTGAGCAAAGGTATTAGGCACTGTATATTAGAGCTGCACAATTTGGAGCGGTCTTGCTGCCATGCATGCATCCCTGCAGCAGCAGCCTGCACAAACGTTTTCTGAATGTTGCAGCTGTATTACAGAGTGGCACACACAACATAGAGCAGACAAGCAAAATGAAAATTAAATGTCTGTAGCAGAAGGTGAAGAGCTAGTCCCTTGAAATGGATCACCATGTGCTGTTTGGAGAGCTTTTGGATTTAGGGCAAGTGATGTTAAGCAAGAACAAATCATATGCAAACAGTGCATAAGGCTTGTGACTGAGCTGAAAAGCAGCACAACACACTTGCTCAACCACCTGAAAAAACAACACAAACAGTACAATGAATACACAAAGGAAGAAGAATAATGTTGCTAAGGTTACCTCACTGAATGCTCATTCTTATAGCAGTCTTATTTTGACGCAAAGACTTGTACATTAGCAAGAATATAGCACAACACAAATGAAAGCAGCACATGATAATAAAAAATGTGATGAAAACAACCTTCATTATGATTTTGACCATAACCATGCAGCACTACTGTAGATGTTTAGCAAATGGCCCTGCAACAAATGACAGCATATTGAAGCAATGAAGCCACATTTTTTAAACGCTGTGGCGTTTAAAAAATGTGGCTTCTGTCATCTGACACTGAGAGCAGCAGCATTAAACGAGGTCACATCAGTTGACTGCTATTGAGATGCTAACTCAATGTTGTTAAATCTTGTCTACACCTTTGCTATTTTAATATTTGTGTGTGTTTATATAACACAAGCTTATTAAAACTACGTATACAGAAATGACATGTATGGTTAAGAAACCATTCTTGTAATTATTTTCCCTATGAGACAAATAATTTGCAAAGTCTGTTAATGTCTACACTGTATGCTGCCGTGTCAGTGTTTTTGAAAAACCATCTCCTTACAGCAGCAGCACAACCCATCAGACAGCAAACTTATCTCAAGGATTTATACCACCAATAATTCTGTATATAGAAAGTAAATGCATATGCACAGATTTATGGGACAGAAAGGCAATAAAATTATAGTACTGTTGCATTACATCTCATACGTATGGCAGCAAGAGTACCTTGCAGGACACCAATTTACAAGAAATACACCTTCTCCACCTTCAGTAATTAAATTCAAAGAATCTATATATACGAATTAACTGATTTCTATGAAAAGGGGCTCTGCTACAATAATAACAACAATAATTATCACCATCATCATGTCACTCTGTAATAACCTGCAGTGTAACTACATAACATACTTGCACAGTGTGTCTGCAGTGGTCAGCTTGTAGCATTTTCAAAGCATTTTTCTGTACACCCACATATCTGTAGGTGAGGTGTGCTCAGTTATTTAGACAGATAAACATCAGCTGGGTCTCGAATGCAAGTGATACTCTGACTTCCTTGACACCTGCAGTTTCTCTAGAAAACTGTTTGGCAGTGCACAGTAGAGGTTGGGCAGCTCTCCTAATTGCGATGCGGAATTCATGCCAGTCAGTAATAGGGCTTTTAAGATTTAAGTATCCAATATATCCAATTCTGTATAGTAATTAGGGTGATCTAAGTATTGCATGAATTAAATTTAATGCCATTTGGAGCACACTTAATGTTTGCTGTTTATCAGCTCAGCAGTGCTCTGATAATTACAGTCCTTTTTAAAGAGACACCTTATGCTTAAAGCTTGACCTCTGAGTATTTGTGTATTCCTGGTATTGAATTTCATCAGCTCTGAGTGCAATTTTATTTCTGTGGCATCTAAAAGCAGCAGTTGCAATTTCAGCTTACAATAAGGTTTCTATCCAGGCTTTTCATTGCCTTTATGTATTATATCATTTTTGTGTAGTAGATTGGATAATGTGCCATCTTTTAAAGAGCCCCCTAGGATAAAAATTAAGGGGTTTACCTTGTTAACATAATCTAATGGTGTTTTTTTATATGCTAGAAGTGCGAAATGAGCAGTCAATGCCATGACTGAGCACTTCCATCTTGGACCTGCAGTGTACCAGTGTAAGTCAAAATAATATGGATTCAGACAACGAAGATTTCATATGTAACAAACCTAAGAAACCACTAAACTGTCAACTTGCAGGGTGGAGTTTTCCCCAACAGAGGAGACGCAGGGAAGAAGATATATGATTCATTTGGCAAAGGTACAAAAGATGAAACTGTGGACTTTCTACTAACATTAGCAACCGTTATTATCCATTCAATGATCAAAAGTTCATGCTGTCTGTTACCACTGCAGCGAACAACGCGTAAAATACATCGACTTGTAAAGGACTCTATAGAATTCAGTCCTCTTCTTCTTCAGAATTGGTTTCCAGCTCAAATATATATATAAATGAACTACTCCAATTTATAACTTTTGAGCAGAGTCAAAGGTGAACAGACAGGTCTGAGCTGCAGGCGAATGGCTGAGGGGTTGGTAGAAACAGAAGTGGGGACTAATTTGCATAGTTATAGGGTTATTTCATCTGAAACCATCAGGGGTCTTCTGCTCGACCATCTCTGATTTACTTGAAACTTTTTCATCATAAACTCTTTAAATTGGTATCTGTGAAATTACAGACTGACACATCAAGCACTTTCCAAGTTAATTTTTCTTTCTTAAATTGCCCGTCGACCTACAATCAGCAGGTTTTTCACACATTGAAATTTGAGGCTATGTTTGGATGGCAATATTCAGGACAGGAGCCTGAAATATTACAGATTCAGAATCAATGGCATGAGGAGAAATGGAAGAATAACAATTTTGAAACTCCAGAATCCTGTTCTGTTTGGGTTAGGCTTTCTATCATATCTCAGAAAAAATTGACCTATCTAGCTAAAATTTCACAAATATCTTTATAAATAACCCGATTTTATACTGTAATAAATTCAGGCAAATCACATGTAGTCCAGAAGAAATTGTTCTTGAAACTTAATGATTTCAGATGTAATGACCTTATACATCAACACATAATAAGGGAGGCAAATGTGCAGTACAACATCCAAGCCAAGATAAAAACCTTAAAATGTTAATTTTGCTGAGCAGAAATGAGTTCTAAGAGGTTCAATCAATGTCAGGACAGGAGAAAGACTTTTAAAAGTTACTTGGGATTTAGTCCTGGCTAATATGCTAGTGTGTATGAGGAGTATGACTCTAACTACACTTCTTCCTTTATGTCTGAACAAAGCCTAAAGTGACCATTAAAAAGATTTTGGAATGACTGTTTTCCTTATAGCAGCGTTGCCTCACAGCTAGAAGATCCCTGGTTCGCGTCCCGGTTAGGACGCCCGGGATCTTTCTGTGTGGAGTTTGCATGTTCTCCCTGTGCATGCGTGGGTTCTCACCGGGTACTCCGGCTTCCTCCCACAGTCCAAAAACATGCTCAGGTTAATTGATTATTCTAAATTGTCCGTAGGTGTGAATGAGAGTGTGTTTGTTTGTCTCTATGTGTAGCCCTGTGATAGGCTGGCGACCTGTCCAGGGTGTCCCCTGCCTTCGCCCGAAGTCGGCTGGGATAGACTCCAGCCCCCCCGCGACCCTACAGAGGAATAAGCGGTGTATAGATAATGGATGGATGGATGTTTTCCTTATTTTCAAACTCAGTCTTTACAAGATCCCCCATAGATTTGTGTGGCACAGCTTTGTGATTTGGTTTTAAGTTTTATAGTGACATTAAAATGATATACGATTCTGCAGTAGCTGTAATAAAACGGACAGATACGGCTCTATGCAGAAGAAACACAAGTGTCACTGTAGGGTTTTAAATTATTTAAGTCATTTCTATCAAATGTGAATCACATGTTTTTAATTTGAACAATTACTTACTTTTACTAAATGTGACTATATCAGTGCTTACGTGTTGTACATTACCCTCATTTTCAAATTAATTATCACATTAAAATAATTACTTAAACAAAAGTTTACTTAATTGGCTATGTAATTATATGCATGTAATTGTTTAACATTTTCTAGGTATTTGCAAAAGATCAAGTGCAATCTGTTAGCATCTATGTACACAGAATCCAAATTCAGGCTGCAGTCAAAGATTATTTTCTTCATTGATTTTTACTGTTATCTGCACAGTAAAGTCCAAAATCCATCATACAGCTCTCACTATCAAATATTCACATTAAGATCAACTATGATTTAAAAGCTCAGGCACTTAACACTTGACAACTGATTTCTTACATGCAACTAATGAGCCAGTGCATATAACGTCAATTCACTCCAGAATGTTTTACAGGTGTAATGTGTGTTATGTTGTGGGCTTAGTAGGAGAAGGCAGCGGTAGATTTCCTGGCACATTTTACTGGTTTCAGACTCGTTTAAACTGCTATATAAATAGACTAAGATCAGACATCTGGTGAAATGAGATAAATAAAGTCAGGAATGTAACCACATAGCCGCTGTTTCATTTCAAATCCAGTGTGGGGGAGTGCAAAGTTAACACAAGGACTAACATATCACTGTACTAATACTTTCTGACTGCACTGTAAGTGAAGCTGAGTCAAAATGATTACTAGACTACACAAAGAGCCAGAAAAAACATTCCTTGCAAAAACACAAACATCTGAACTGACTGGTGAAACATTAAATTTTATCTCAACCACCTTGAAAACCAAATCAGGAAAGCAGCCTACTTTATAGCTTTAGCTAGACCCCCTACATAATGCACGAGCATAATATCTGTTGCATTTCTTTTTCTTAAAAAACAGCATTTATCTGTATTGTCACTGTGGTTCCCCTAACAGCGTTACAGCAGAAGTGCAGCACAACACTCTACTCACTGAGTCACTGCAATCCTAAGTCAGATGCAAGATAGCACAAGTTTGACACAAGCATGTTGAATTTGCAAAAACCTGGTGAATTAAAGCAGACAGGCTTTAAAAAACTCCTGGGAATATTCTCACAACTTATCTGATCCGAATATCGATGCAATGTAAGAGCAGTTTTCCCCGGCATACCAACAGGTGCAAACACTTTGAGTATCTGAAGGTTTTGCATACTGATTAAATTTGCTGGGCATAAATTTTACATCTCAACCAGCAAATATGTGTAATGAAGGAAAAAGGCCCACGGCTGGTTAGAAGGACAGTTAAAGGAAGTTCTCCAAAAAAGTTATAATTAAAAGTGTCATCTCTGACAAGTTAAAGGTGAAAGCTTTTTTATGGCACATATGTGTTGTCTCTGGTGTTGCTCAATGTCTGAGATTCTGTGCTAGTGCTAGTTTCCACTTTATGTGCGCATGATGTGTTCATGTTTACGATTAGATTAGAGGCACATCAGTCATAGCTTTGCAACTGATCTGTCGCATGTCTCTCAGTCTGGAGTAAAGACACAGGCCACAGACGACTGATCAAAGATGGGAACATATAAAGTATGTTGACAGTAATCTGTCTGCTAACCAACTACGCCCACAGAGGCCTTCAAGTCTCCTCCGTGGGATACCAACATGTAAAATTTACAGTGGCAAGTGGGGTACCTTGTCTGTCTAAAAGAACTGATAAAATGATAATAATAACAAAAAACTGAGCTACACTTACACCACCACGCTCCCTTGTGAGGTGAACATTTTTTAAATGCAATTATTATGTGTTTTATTTTAGGAAAAAAAATATATAATTTGACACGACTCACACTTCAGTATGCCACATAGCAATACTGGCAAAATGTTATAGCTCAGTATAAGTTTTGGGGGAAAAAATCTACACACTAAAATGCAAAATTGAAACAAAAAATAGCAATTCAAAAATAATCCTGTCAGACTGTGCGGTTTCTTATTGTTTATACGTCAACAAATAAGCAAACACTGCTGCAGGGGTTCTATTTTGCTTTTCATTGAATTTAGTTATTTTTTTCAAGTATGTATTTAACTTCAATGTTAAAAACAAAACTAGGTCTATGTGTTGCTAAAGTCTTGCATGCCATTTCTACTTCACAAAACGCTGCCTTGACAAAAGGACTTCTGTTCTCACTGCAGGGTGAAAAACAACCAGCAACAAGCACAAAGATGTGCAGGATCAGTTTGTGTGCAAGACCAACAAGTGTATATACTGTGAAGCAAACAGAACTTGAAGTGAATACAATATTCTAAGAGTTATATTCTATGGCCAAAAAGAAACCTGTATTTGCAAGGCCACTTCTCCAACACTCCTACAGATATCCTGTTTGCTTTTTCATTATTTATTCATCCTTCTTGCTAAAAAAAAACAAAACAAATGGGTCTGTGCCACCATTTCTATTAACAAAGCACTTCCTTCACAGATAAGGACTTCTGTTCAAACTGAAGGGTGAAAAACAAAGAATTATCGTTCAAACATTGGCAGCATTGTCAGCAACAAACACAAAGATGTGTATGATCAGTTTTCCCTTCAAAACGAAACTTAAAGACAATTTATCTTCTAAAGAATTATTTATTTTATGGCCAGCAAGCAATTCCAAAAGACAATTTCTGCCCACTTGTGTTATATAATTGACACTTTTGCTATGCCACATTGCAATATTGGCTGTTTGGCATTTAATATAAGCTTAGGATTAGCAATCTGCACCATAAAAGCAGAACTGGATTCAAATTTTTAACACTTCAATATTAATCCTGGCCACTTGTTTTTGACTGTTAATGTGTCAACATGAGGAAATGCAAACACTGCAACAGGTGTTTCGCTTTGCTTTTTCATTGTTTTTATCCTTCTTGCTAAAAAAAAAAAAAAATGGGTTTGTGTCACCATTTTCACCCAGCAAAGCACTGCCTTGACAGAAAAGGACTTCTGTTTTCACGGGAGGGTGAAAAACAAAGAAATATAGTTCAAACGTTAACCAGCAAAAAGCACAAAGATGCGCATGATCAGTTTTGCCTGCAAAACAGAACTTGACGTAAAGTCATATTCTAAAGAGTTCTATATTTCATGTCCACCAAGAAACTGACCTGTATTTGCAGGGCCAACACGCTGGCTCAGAACAAGTATTTCCAAAAGACAATATCTGTCCACTCATTTGACATAACTGACACTTTTGATATGCCATATTTCAATACTAGCTGTTTCACTGGATTCAAAATGGTGGCATTGAACATAACCTTTAGATTAGGAATCTGCATCGTAAAAGCTCAACTAGACTTAAATATTAGCATTTCAATAACAAACCTTGCTGGTCACGTGTTTTATTGTTTATGTGTCAACACAAAGAACAGTAAACACTCCACCAGATATTCTGCTTTGCTTTTTCATTGTTTTATCTTTCGTGCCACCATCTCCCCTTAACAAAGCGCTGCCTTGACAGAAAAGGACTTCTATACTAACTGGAGGGTGAAAAACAAAGAATTATCATTCAGACATAACCAGCACTGTCAGCAACAAGCACCAAGATGTGCACCATCGGTTTTCCCAGCAAAAAACAGAACTTAAAGTGAATTTATCTTCTAAAAAGTTACATATTTTACAGCTACCAAGAAACTCACCCGTATTTGCAGGGCCAACACACAGACACAGAGCGAGGATTTCAAAAAAACAATATCCGTCCACTTATTTGACATAACTGACACTTTTGGCATGCCACATTGCAATACTAGCATTTTAACCGGATGCAAAAATGGTGGCATTCAATATAAGTTTTGGATAAGAAATCTGCACCGTACAAGTAAAACTGGATTTACATTTTTCGTATTTCAATAACAATCCTAGCAGTTTCCTTGTTTTTCTTTATTGTTTATGTGTCAACATACAGAAATGCAAACCCTCCATCAGGTATTCTGCTTTGCTTTTTCATTGTTTTATACTTCTTGCTAAAAAACTGTTCTGTGCCCCCATTCCCCCTTAACATAGCGCTGCCTTGACAGAAAGGGATATCTGTACTAGAATGAAACATAGTTCAAACCTTAACCAGCACTGTCAGCAACAAGCACAGAGTTGTGCATGATCAGTGTCCCCTGCAAAACAGAACTTAAAGTGAATTTATCTTCTAAAAAGTTACATATTTTACAGCTACCAAGAAACTCACACGTATTTGCGGGGCCAACACACTGGCGCAGAGTGAGCATTTCTAACAAACTATAGCCTATCTGTCCACTTATTTGACATAATTGACACTTTTGGTATGCCATATTGCAATATTACTGTTTGGCATTCAATATAAGTTTAGGATTGGGAATCTGGACCATAAAAGCAAAATTGGATTTAAATTTTTAGGATTTCAATAACAATCCTAGCAGTTCGCTGGTTTTTTACTGTTTATGTGTCAACATAAAGAAATGCAAACACTCCATCAGGTATTCTGCTTTGCTTTTTCATTGTTTTTATTCTTCTGTGCCACCATCTCCCCTTAACAAAGCTCTGCCTTGACAGAGAAGGACTCCTGTACTACAAAGAAATATAGTTCAAACCTTAACCAGCATTGTCAGCAACAAGCACAAAGCTGTGCATGATCAGTTTTCATTACAAAACAGAACTTCATGTGAATTGATCTTCTAAAAAGTTATATATTTTACGGCTACCAAAAAACAGACCTGTATTTGCAGGGCCAACGCACTGGCTCAGAGAAAGCATTCAGACAGACAGGAAACAATCAAACCCTTTGTAGCACACGAGAGAACTGTGTTAGCTGTTAGCTAAACGCACGAGGCGACATGACTCTAAATGACTTAGCACAAGCCCAATTTGTCAAAACAACTGTGTAAAACCAACTGGTAGGGCAGATAAAAATTGAATATGTTTCCAGAGACTGTCGACAAAAGTGACCAAAGGCAAAAAGCTAGTGAAGCGAATCACTGAATTTGGTGCGGTTTTGCCAACTGCTGAAGTTAGCTTAATTGATGGTCTGAGTAATTCAAGCTCCCCGTTCAAAACAAACACAGCAGCCAGTAAAGTAATTAAGACTCACAGTTACAGAACAAACACGGGTTTACTTACCAGACATATGAGGGGGTGTTTTGAACCGACCAGTCCTGTTGGTGTTCATATGTTCACCTGTCTGACGGTGAGCTCCGCGGCACCTGTACAGCCTGTTAGCTAGCAGCCGTTAGAGCCGCTCTGCGCCGTAAATAACAACAGCATCTGTTTTATGAAGTCCTGGCGAACGTTCAAACCTCATAAAGTCTCTGAACATCACTTTCCGCATTTTGGAACATATTTCCAAAACCCTCAAGGAGTCTCCTCTTCACCAGTGTAAAAAAAAAAGAAGAGTTTTTATCTCTAAGAGTTTTTACCCAATGCACACATTAACGGTTGCTAGCAGTGACGTATCTTGCTAGTTTGAAATACATGCAAATTTGAATGTTAATAAATTTAATATATCTATTTATATTTATCTATATATATATATATATTTATTTTAAATTCTATCTATCTATCTATCAATGAATTCTTGTACAAGTGGGAAATCAAATTCTATTCTATTTCCCATAAATAGTAAAGTACAAAATACATCTACATGCTTTATGCACATACTATGGTTTGCATATACAAACTCTTCCTTTTTTACTTTTTTCATGACAGTCATATGTAGGGTTATCCATTATTTTCAAACAACAAATATTGTTTTGGGAACATGTGATGGTGTAAGAGCAATTTTGGAGACAAGGCCCACATGCGGGAGCATATAACCCCAGTTTTGGCATCACGCCACTGGCTTCCTGTTCGTTTTAGGGTAGTTTTTAAGATTTTATTTCTTGTTTTTAAAGTTTTACATGGGTTTGCTCTTCATTATTTAGCAGACCTTATTCAGCTCGGTCTGCAGAATCTTTTGAGTCTCGACTGAAGACCCACCTGTTACTCAGTGGCTTTCAGTTCAATTGGGCGCTGACATCCTGGCTTCATATATCATGTTTTTCATTGTATGGTCATGTATGTTCTTTTTGCAGTATTGATTTAGAAGTATGTAAAGCACTTTGGCCAACCTTGTTGTTGTTTTGAAATGTGCTCTACAAATAAAATTGACCTTGACCTTGACATGGACATCAATAATCAATAACAATCTAGCACTGATTTCTGATACAAAATTTACGCCATCATCTAATAAAGTGATATAATAGCGAACAATCAGTAAAAAAATAAAGAAAAAAGAAGAAGAAAAAATCATTATTATCTGTCTTAAAAAATAACTAATTCTCTAAAATGTCAGGCATTTAAATATTAGTGTTAATAAAAGTATGGTAAGGCTTAATTTCTCTGCTGTGTCTCTGTGATTTGAACAAGATCCATCATAACGTTCTTGGCAATAATCATAGCGTCTATAAAACAAGCACTAATGTAAACATTATGTAACATCTATGTCAGAGTTAAAGAAAGAGCGAGATCAAAATTGAGAATAAAGTCAGTGTCATGCGCAACACTGTATTGATGTTGAGGTGAAATTACTGTATTGTATTCAAGCATCAACATTGACCCTCTCTAGCAGCCTGCTGGGAAGATACTCATGTTGTAAACACCTGGGGAGGGATTTTGTCTGCTGTTGGTAGATTCACAGGCATGTGAAACTGGGCATTGATGGATTTGACATCCATCCGGGATAATTTAATTGATTAGTTCCCCCTTTGCAGGTTCAAGCCAATCCCCTGGAGTGAGGCCCAGAGGTCCAAAATCACTTTTGCTTTTCCTCCGTGACATGAAAAACCATCGTGTCATCATTGTTTGGCTCAATAGAAGAAGAGATGAAAGCGGCCGCAGCTCAAGTGTCCTTCAGAGGAGGCACAGGTGTTTCCTCGTCAGGGAGCTTTTTCCAGTTTCACAGCAGAAGGCCTCACTGGAACCACACACAGCATATGAAGCTGCTGAAATACACCGATCAGCCACAACATTATGACCACTGACAGGTGAAGTGAATAACATTGATCATATTGGTACTATGGAAATGGAAAACCTTGAATTTTGACATCCGTGTTGATGAGACTTAGACACCCAAATAAACATTGTCCCAAAACAAGCACACTCCCTCATGCAAATGGAAATCCCAAATGTCACTGGTCTACCCCTGCAGGAAAATGCACCCCACCACATGGAAAAAACATCAAACAATCAGGAACATGTTGAGGAACATGACAATGGCCCAACATGTTGATTTGACCTCCAAACTTCCTACACCCCATTGTGATCAAGCATCAACAGGATGCAGTGGAACAAGTTTGATTGACAGAGGCCCCACTGCACAACCCAGAGTACCCAAAGGATCCAGTGCCAACGTCCTGGTTCCAGACCCCATAGGACACCCTGAGAGGTCCTCTTGTCCACACCTAATGGTTCAGAGCATTTTAGAGCACATAAGGGGGACCAACACAATATTAGGCAGGTGGTCATAATGTTATGCTTGATCGGTATAATAAGTCACAGTATTTAAAATCTGTTGATTGGTCATAATTTTGTGCCCTGTTGAGGGCCGCTGAACAACATATGACACATTATCCCTTTATCCACTGATGTGATAGTAATCAGTTATCTGTTTACACTTCTGACAGACACACAGCAGCATTAGTATTCATTCAGAGTTGAATCTCTGGCTACTTGATGAATGCATGCCCGATATTGACTCTTCTTTTAGCTGCTGTTTTGATCTTGGCCGAACCCTGATGAAAATACGTAGCCCTTTAACTTGCTAAAATGCTCGCCAGCTCGTCATCAACTTTGTCCACCTGCTAATTGGTGTTGGACAAGTTATATACAGCAGGTTCAGAGCTTTGATCAAAGCAACTGCTTGGAAATAAGGTTGCTGTGAAGAGTCTGTGGGCCGGGAGCCAAAACAATGAGCTGAAAGAGGCAGAAAGCTCCAAGGAGCCGAGGTAAACAGCAGCATTGGGTGATAATTCTCTGCTAGTGTCTCACTACAACTGAGCATTTTTACATTATGGTGTCATTTGAGCCTTTTTTTATGTAGAAAATACTGATTAATGCATTGATGCAGCCCACAGAAGTTTTGTGTGCACATAGAATCTCCATGTTAATCAAAAAGTTAATATAGGAAGGCTGGCATTTAAGATGAAATACAAACGTGGCATTTATGTTTCCCATTTGATGTGCCTTTGTGCAGCTTTTGTAGGCTATCAGGTGTCATGTGAAGCTCAGGTTATCTCTCTTATGTCAGGGTCACTCGGTGCTTACGTTTTGGCAACCATATACATCAAAATGGCCTCCACTTAACTCATTCCCTACCTTTTTTTGGTCTTTTTTATATCTCTTTCTCTGTTCTGTGTGGGAGGAGAGAGGTGCGGTGCTGAATGCAAGGCAGATTGGTGAAAAGCTACAGCATCCTCTGAAGCTCCCATCAAACGTAGCCGCTCAAATTTGGTATTAAGCTGAAGAAAAATGCCAATTTACAATAGTATCCTGACACAGAAATAAAGAGGCACCCATATGTACTTCCTAATAACATATTTATCGTTGGTGTCAGAATTTCACAAGTTTTCAAAGGCGACTGTTTTGACTCTCAACTTTGCCCATCATTGTAGACACATCACTGACTGACTCCATCACTATATGCGCTTTCAGTATCCTTAATTGGCATCTGTTGCATGCAGGTTGCTCATCTGCACCCTACACATGGTGTCAATTAAGTGTTTAGTGCACTTTCAGTCAGGCAGAATATTGAGATAATTAGGCCTCCACCCACATGTGAATCGTATACAGGAGGCACACACGTGAACACACACCACAGAGCGGCCTTTTTCGGGAATATATCGCTGTCAGAATTGCCTCAGTCAAAATACACCTTTGCACAAACATGCCACCATCATCATTACTCCCATGTGTGACTCACATGGGCACACAAATTCACTGTGACAGCAAATGATCAAACTCAGAGTTGCCTACAGCTACGTCTAAGTATTCGAGGATGACTCAGTTGCATGCTTTGTATTCACCAAGGCTCAGCTGATTTCAGACTCAGTATGCATCACTAGGCTCACTGGTCTGGTGGTTTGCTGCCGCTGGAAGAGACCTGGCTTCAGCGACTAAAAAAAAGCACTTAACATTCATAATGTGGCTGTGTGTGTCCATCTATGAGTGGTGAGAGGCACACAGTCGCAGGTAGATGGTGGGTGGCAGAGATGTCCACGGTCGACCCGCCTTAAGCGCCAGGAGATGCCAATTTTGCGTTAGCTCCGCGTCAGGATCCATTATTGTTCATTCCGACACTCAGTGCTCATGATGCTTGATAAGTAATTTAGAGAATTCTGCTGCTGTCTGTCTGTAACACCGATGCCAATCAAATTACCCTCCTCTCTCCTGGCTCTCCTCTCGTCTCTGATCGCACATTTAGCTGCTTTTGTCATCTGGCATGCAATGACAACCGCAGGAGGAGATCTGCCAACAATAATTCAACAGTCATACCATGCAACACCCTCCCACCCTTCCACTTCTATGTATTATGCTGGAATGAGAGTGTGAAATGTCTCCAAGAGGATAAAATCACCAGCACACACATGCATGCAAAAAAAAAAAAAAAAACTTTTCCGTGTAAGTGCCAAGCTGTGTATTTGGCTGCGGTTCTGCAGCCACAAAACTCTGAGATATGCAGTCTGGCACTATTGTCCTCAACTGACACAGAAGTGGAAATAGAAAAAGTTTACTTTGGTCAATTTATTCCATTTCACTTGGATGCCTATTTGCATGTGTTTAAGTACCTCTTTAAATATATGTATAAATGCATGGGCCAATATAAAGAATATAATCATTTAATCGTTTCATATAAATATGTATAGGTGTTTAAGTGGGTATATTGCATTTATTTATTTATTTATTTATTTGCACAGTTGCACTGTAAAAGTCCTGCCCAGTTATGCTGTTGCATCAAAAGTCATTAACACCAATACTGTTTAGGATTCATGAACTGGTAAAACTGATAATCGATAAACTATGAGCAGATGCTTGTGCCGCTGGCCTTGTCCTTCCTCTATAATAGAAACAACAGTTCTCTGATGATTTACAAATGTCATTCAGGGCCTGAAGGGGATGAATGAGTTACTGAATAATATTATTAATTGTTCCCAATATAGCATCATCCCGCAGAGGACCGTTTTCATGCTTTTACATTGCTTCCGGTGAAAATCAAGCTTTTCACTCTGCTGAAATGTTGATCTGAAGTGTTTTTTATATGCATGAAGACACATCGAGAGCAAAGTAAACAGTCAACACACCACGGCTGAGCTTTTCCACCTTGGAAATGCAGTGTACCGATGAGCAGCTCAAAAACATTAGTTGCATTTCAAATCACATATTTTGTCTTTTTACTTTCAGCTGCCCTTCCAAAGTGTGTACTGTTGCATGCAGCATGCATTCATATGGGACATGTCACTTCATCATAATGTTGCACCTTAAGCTCTGACCGTCTTGCTCAGACATCCGTTGTACTCTGGAGTGTGAAATGAGCTGTCATCTGTCTGTTTGCCTTCTGCAGCTCATGGCTTGTTTGTACTCACGCGAGACACCGTGACGTATGTGACATATCTTCTGCTAAGCTGAGGATTGTAGGTCAAACTGAACGACTGAACTACTCCAGTGTAACAATTTGATTTTCAGTATTTAAAAAAGTTCCCAACTCCATTTTTTTTCCCTAAAAAAAGTTCTGCAAAGTTCTGGCAATGTTTTCAGTGGTAAGTTATTTTTCCGTTCAAAGAATGTTCTTAAAGACTAGATGAAGTTCTCTGGACATTTTTTTCTGAGTGTTTCAATGAAAAACGACCTTCCTTTGAGAATGTTTATTGGAAGAATGATTTATAATGTGATTCTTCAACAACATCTCCAAAACACCCACAGAATATTGCAGACAAAAGGTTTTACCTTTCTTGATGTATCACGTTGCAGGAACATTTTATAAAAGACATTCTGTCATCTGAGGCCTTGATAACTTCTTAAAAAAACATTTTTTGAATTCTGGTTTAAATTGTTCTTCTTTTGATAGTATGTAACACAATCTGACATCCTTCAGGCATCCTCTGAATCTTGATATTCAAACACTATGTCTTAATCAACTTTAACCTTTACAGGAACCTTATTTAAAAGGACAAAAAGTGTTGAAACATTTGTTGAACATTAGATTCAAATATTTTCTTTGAAACAATTACTAGAACTTGTGGCTAATGTTGGCCAACTTTATGGGATCATTCTCTGCTTGCTGGGTTGTAGGTGAGCTGGTGTGCTCAAGCTGCAGCCAGCGGTGGACTGGTGGGTGGAGAAAGAGGTGGGACTTCACAGACCAGGAAAACCTTCCAACTCAGCTTTAGGGGGAAATTCAATTAACGCGGAGAGACTTCATTCATCCAGATGTTCCAAAAGCATGAAATAATGTGCTTTGATTAATAATTTACCTCTAATATGATTTTAGCATAAAAAGTTAAAATTCCTGGCTTGGTTAAAATGGCATCGATGCCTCCTCTCTGAAAAATTCAAAATCCATAAATATATGCAAATGTTTTTCATGTCATTGGCTGAAACACTGGATTCAAGATGTTTCCTCCATCACTAAAAAGTTCGCCCTCATTGTAAAAGCAATAAAGGTGTTTTAATGTCACACTCCTGTAAGTTGCCTGCTGGACTAGGATTGCCTTCCAACCTGGTCTTAAACTCTGACTTTAGCTGAACAAATGAACTTGAAAAGTGCCTTTCTGTGTTAAACACTGCATATGCACCCCTCTGAACTGTGAAGGGCAGGCATCCAGTTAAAGTAACAATGACCAAGGCACTTTGTTAAATGCAGGGGAGCTTTAAAAATACATATCTCTCGCTCCGAAATCTATTAAATTACCCAACTCCTTTTATGTCTCAGCTCTGCTGCCTGTGTTTCAGGAAAAATCCCATCAGCATTTTTGCAAAATGGCTTTGACATTTGACTTTCATCATTAGCAAATGACTGGCAGCGGAACACAGCATGTGCACTTCACCGTCCTGGAATAAGCGCTACCCTTTCTCTGGATATGGTTTCCAGCTTTATCTAGTTGCAACAGCAAGGCTTACAGGAAACATTTATCTTAAACATCTCAGATGACTTGTCCCAAGTCTGTCGGCATATGATAGATAGCAAACAAGGGCTTCCTTTCTTTGTAGTTGGACTCACACATTTTTACCTAAGTGCTGTGTAGTGATGGATATCAGAAATGTTCCAGAATAGAGCAAAACGCTGCTACAAATGCCTGTAGGATGGAGCTACTTCATCTTCCCTACATTCCTAATCTTTTTTTCTAGAAATGTATAATAATTGAAAATGTAACAACCTAATATTCAGGGCAGCGAGCATAAAACTACCCACTCACAAACGCAGGCATAATGTACGAGAGCTAAATGAGTAGAGAGACCTTTGAATCTCGTGGAAAAAAAGCTGCAAAGTGTGATGTATGTTGTGTTAACAGAGCCCAGTTCTTACTATCTTTGTCCATTGGCCTCATTCTTGGCTTTCAAAAGGACATATAAATAAAAAAGAAATGCCATGAAAAAAAAAAGCTTTGAAACAAAAAGGGAAATTCTTGATACAAAGACCTAAACAAGGATTGATTGAGCCCGTGATAAGAAATAAATGCCCCTTTCTTTTTGCTATGCTGGGTGCTCTCCTCCTGTTAGTCACATGGAGCTCCTCAGCCACACTAATGATGAGAGGCCAACCGCTGAAATCAGTCACTGTTGGAGCTTCAAAGCAGAGGGGAGAAACTGTGGAACGATGCCAGGAGACTAAGGTCATCGGCCTCGTTTCAGAAAAGGTGCTACGGCTAAAAATTCTTCTCAAGTCGTGACGTGAGCAAAAAAATAAATAAATCAGGCTGTGACTTTGTTTATAGAACCTTGTTTGCAGAAGCTTTACCATAACGAAAAAGAAGTCTATGCATAAGATTATAGCACGAGGGCAAATAACTCATGTGTGACTGCATACATTATCGGGTAAAGCTGAGAGGAATTAAAGATCTCATCCAGTTAGTTTTCTGCTTAAAGGAATAGTTTGCATTGCTTATTCTCTTTCAGGCAGAGAGTCACAAGAAAACATCAATAACGCTTTCATATCAGTGCGGAAAAAGGAAGGTACCCCAGCAGCTGCTTAGCTTAGCTCCACGACTACAAAGTGGATGCTGTTATTATTAATTAATTCCATTCAAATGCCAAAGTGTAAAAAAGTGTGATTTTTAAGGGGAATTTGATGAAGACTAAAAACAATGCATCTCATAAGAACCATTTTCATGCTGATTAAACACACAAGGTCTAACATGTTAATGAGTGAGACTGTGAGGTGCAGGTGAAGTAACTGTTTTACATTTTTGACAGTCGGATCAGCTGTTTCCCTTCATAATGCTAGGCCAAGCCAATCAGCTGCTGGGTGTGGCACCTTTTTTTCATTCAAAGTACAAACTCCTCTAACAAATCTATTTGCAAACACTGAACTATTCCTCCAAACTGCACCACAAACTACAAAAACAGACATTTGTACTCATGATACTGATCTCTGCGCACAAATTCATGATGAAAGTTCCTGTCGTGCGCCTCATAAAGCTTGTTTATGCCGTGCCCTTCCAGAATTACATTTACATTTTCATCATTTAATTGAGTCAAAACAGAGCATCATGCACCTGGGAGGAGGCCCACCTGCAGACATCATCAAAAACTGAACTAAAATTGATGCAGCGTGGTGCCAAACATGTAGGAGCCCCCAAACAGCCCTACTGCAATAAGTAAAATTTGCCTTGTAATTATTGCGCTATGTGATGGAAACTTTCCTCACTGCTCGGGCTACTGTACTACTGTGTTGCTCAGAGAGGACATGACACTTTCATATCCAAACAGAACATCCTGTCCTCCTTCCTGTGCCAAAAGTGACACACACACACACGCACATGGACTCCTACTGTATGTATGTCAACAAACATCCTGCCTGATACGTTCTCATCCTCCCTTCTCTCCTCTTGCTCTGTTAATCAACCACAAACTCAAAAGCTGGCATTCACGAGTGTGTATCTGTTTGCACAGCCCAATGTTAGTCATCTGTTTCTCTATTTTAGGCAGTGGTTTGTTTCCCTTTGTGTGTGCTTTGATTTGGAGTGCGTGTGCATGTGTGTGTGTGTGTGTGTGTGTGTGTGTGTGAGGCTTTGTATATCTTTGTATGTCAAAACGAACTTTGCAACCTTTCCATAATGGCCCCAGCTAAATAAAGCCACAGCCGTCTTCTCCCCTCCTCGTATTTGGCAGCCTTGCTCGACTACACAAGTCATCACTTTTAATGTATGTTGATCTGCCAACATGTGCACTTTTTCATTCCGATGGTGAAGAATTGTGATGAGTCTTTATTTTTTCCCAAAAAATAACCTTAATGCAGTTGTTACAGCTAAGCCCTGATGCTGCACATGATAATAATATAACACTTTTGCCTCTTGACTTTCTTTTTTTTTAACCAACACCAGGAGGTACAGTAATGCATCAGGGTTTATATCCATGAAAAACATGGGAGTAATTGTGTCCACAGGGAAAGCAAGGATGAATCTCATTCCTAATTTAGTCGCACTTCCAGATGGAAAACTGCTTTTACTTAAGTGTGTCAGTTCGTGAGTTTTTTCCATCTGATTCTTTCAAACTTACATTTATACATATGCATGTGTGTGTATGTGTGTGTGTGTAGCAGAACCAGACACAAGTGCAATAAAACAAACTGCATTTATTGAGTTGTTTCTCACTGGAATAATCTTCCATGTTTTATGACTCACAAATCTGGGAAAATATCTATAAAAGCAATATGTCTTGGCAGTATGGGTGTTTCACTGATCAGTTGTTTTATTTATGTATTTGATGTTAAATTGTTGATACTGTACGTCAAGTAAGTTCCATTCAAGGGTGTTTGTGGGCAGTCACGGTATTTATGCAAATCTTTTAAAGCTGACATAGAAATGACTTTACATCCAAGTAAATTTTACACTGTAGACTTAAGTGAATTAGGTTTCTGCTGGAGGGCCCTTAATGTATGCCAATATCACTGGCATACATTATCACGTTGTCAGTGGAGGCATTAATAACAAAATCCCACCTAAGTCTGCAAATATGTTCACAGGAAATAAAAGAGGGGGGAAACTGGTCTCTCTTGTTAGTCACACACATAAAAATAATCTACACTTTAAGTTTAGGTATAAGCTGTATGTTTGATTGGTGATAATTACATTTATAAATGGTATCATTATTCAAAAATATGTACGTATGCAGATGGAGCGTAGCGACATCCTGAAGGCAACAAATTCACTTGCTAATGTGTGTTTCAAACAGAGTTTAATTACTCAAGTTGTTGATCTTGTCTCCAAAGGTTAAAGACAGCTAATGTTGCCTGTATCAAGCAAGCAGGTAAGCATTAGCTGACTCAGAATAGCTGAAATGGTGGGCCAATAATAAGCAGAATACTCACATTAAGTCAATGAGGATAGATATCTGCAATTATACAAACCATGTCTTTAAAATTTTAAAACAAACTAACAGAAAATGTGTTTATTAGTTCACTATGTCACTATGAAAACCACAAGTGCATCGTGAACCATGGAAACATTTCCAAGCTACCCAACAAGGCCAAGACCCCACAGTGCCCCTTATGGTGGGACCCCACCTGAGCAATTTACCCATCCCCAGTGACGTGACCTAGAGAGAGTTGCTATGTTGGATGCTGTCAGTTACATCGCAGTCAAAATGTCCACAACTCCACCATTTGTGGTTTAAGAAATCGTCTCAGACAATCCTGGATGAACGTGTCCAACAATGTGACCCTATTCCCAAAAATGTCCTCCTACATTGCCAAGACTGGGGCAACATTTCAAAAGTCAACATCAACAACCTCATTAACTCTTGGCGTTGCAGATGTGTTGCCCTCTATGTCGCAAATGGTGAACACGCTGACTAATGATTTCTGGTTTCAATTTTCCAACAATCATTTCCAATATAGTGCGCACCTGGCTGCTTCATGACATCTATTCTGGAACAACAAGTACTTCTCCCCCTTTATTGAGAAGATCAAACAGAATTTTTAAAATATTACATGCTATCGCTGCGTATAATTCTCTGCATTTCCAGAATTTTTTGCTAAATTTTGCATTGGAGTTGGTGAAAAGAGTTCTTGTGTGTGCTTTGTCTATTTACATGCATTTTTCACCTTGCAGCACAATGAGCATTTATATATTGAGCATTTTTTAACTTGTGTTGTGCATTTTTTCTTATCACAGAAAGAGCAGTTGTTGCCAAGGTGACAGCCAGCCCGATAAACAATAAACAAATGCATGTCTAAGCCAGATCCTAAGTCTTTGCTTCGACCGGGTCTTTGAAGGAAATAACCACAGATTCAAAAAAAAAAAAAAAAAAAATCACCCTGCTGAATGTTTAAATATCCATTTGGAGCTCCCAAATGTACACACAATACCGACAGGCACCCATTCATCGAGCTCCACTCTGTTAAGCAGTCACAGCCTCCTGGAGCGATTCTCATCATAATTGCCTGTGCCCCCTAAAAATGACGTTTTTATCACAGGCTTCGCAAAGTGAAAGTGCCTTTTAATGTCTCCACCTTCAATGGGGAGCAAGCCTGACTGTGTTCTGTCTCTCATTTGTCATCCAGCCTCTTGGGTGTTTTCAACAGCTGAACTACAGAGTGAAGAAATTTATCTGTATCACACGGAGAAGATCGGAAAAAGGGGAAACGCTCAGTGCCGGAACGCCCTCTCAACACATGCATATTCATACAGTGGAACGCTGCATCCGTGATAAATCCGAAAATGAAAATGTTCTATATGTGAGTCGTTGCATGTCACACCTCTTCTGCCAGCGAGCTTGTCTGTGCAGTTTTTTTCCTCCCTCAAAGGTACTGTGCCATGTGAATAAGTAGCTAATGAGTGTGCTGTGTGTCATGTTAGCTAGGCTCTCCATCTTCACTCTGGAGGCTTCACTGCCCCAACTAGGCCTGCTTTATATTCCAGTTGAGGCCGGAGAATAAGGAGCTTAGGGACACTGTGACTGTATGAATATACAACACTGTAAACATGCACCTCGCTGCTCCCCACGCTTGGCTGTGATAACTTATCTGTTCACCTCCTTGTGTGGCTGAAATCACAGCAACGGCAATGAATATGGAAATGAAAGAGCAAGGGGGTAAAGGAGCAGTGTCTCCCCAGCGTTGTATCTTCCCTGAGTTGAAATATCCATGTGAATGAAAAGCAGGACAGAGAGGCTCAATTCGCCGGTGAGAAACCTCCAAACTGCCCATCAGCATAAATCAATTGCAATTCACCGTAGGCCTGATGACCTCAAATATAACAAGCTGTCACAACAAGAGTGTGTACGTGTGTGTGTGTGTGTGAGGCTGCATCTGAGTGTTAACTGGGTGCATTTCATGACTTGAATTCAATATGTGGCAGCTGGTGCAGAATGACACATTCAGTAAGTGTGTGTGTGTATGTGCATATGTGATATTTGGCGCCACACTCTAATTCCTTATAGACTTGTTGGCAGTAGGTAACATAATGTCGTTTCTGCTGCAGGGCCTCCTCCTCTTTCACGTCCTGCTGTGATCGGAAATCTTCCAATGACATTTCGAACAGCCATCAGGCCACAATATTACAGACCATTTCCAAAAGTTGTGTTGCCATTCGAGGCCATTTCATAATGACTGGAAATTGCTTTAGATTGCACTTTGGTTCAACACGTATGCTAGAAAAGCATCATTCTCTTAAAACTCTGAAATTTGCCAAATAGCATATTGCTAGAGCTCTTCCTGGAAATGATCTTGTTTTCCTTTTTTTTTTCCCAGTGACGGTGCGTCATGTGAAAATATATAAAATAAAGAGAAACTAGGGAATGACTCATGCGTTTTCAAGTAGCTTTATTTCCAAACTGGAGAGGAGTGATGACAGATGGGGGGATAGAAGACTGCAAAGCTCAGACCAGGCAGTTTTGGTCCAAACACAGTTGGGGGAAGAGACAATACAGGCAGTTTCAGGGGAAAAGGAGGGCGATCAAGAGGCAGATTACTGCACCTGTCACCTTTAAGCCATACTTCTTACTTTTTAAAAATAAAACAAAGCAGCAGTCTCACCACATAAAGCCATGATTTCTGCAAGTTTGAGCAGTGTTGCAGCTCAGATTTATCGGATACAGCCATGGATCCATGGTCTTTTTGTGGCTATTTTTGTTACGATTGCGTTGCTGTAGCTTTTGTTTGTTTGTTTGTTTTGTTGTTTGTATTCCTGAAAAGAAAATACAAATTTCAATTGAGGGCAGGAAACAGTTGTGTAAGTGCAAGGAGTTCTTACCTGCAACCATCTGATTTAATCATTTATAAAAAATCTCCCAGCAGCTGTGTGTGGTATAGATTACAGCCTTAATGTCCTGTGAATCGTCCAACTGAGACTGGCTGTTTGTGCCACTGACATTTTCATATTCGCTTTTTCAAGAAAAGTTTGACAACAGTAGCAGAGGTGAGGAGAGAGCTTTCCTGGTATAGTATGCTCGATAGTTTGTACATCCATGAATGTGCTTGTATGTCTGGTTGAACACCTTTACTGTACTACAACTACATGAAACAATGATGATATATGTTGCATTGTAGGGTTCTGCATTATGCACATAACTCAAAGTTCATGTTCCTTCAATTCAACACGAATACACCCCCCCCCAAGCTTTAAATATAGCTCACAAAGCAAGATGGCAGAAGTCAAATTCGCTCTTATTCGAGATCTCAACTGTGTTCTCGCTCTTTGATCGCTTTCAATTTGAATCATTTTCAGAATAAAAGCACAATAACCGAACAATAAATAGGTAACAGACAAGAAAACACAAAATAGTTTGAAATAAATAATACAATAATTTCAACCTTCGCCTCCCGTCACACACACACCAAATATAAACTAATACTTCGTTAAAGCAACACTGAGCCAGAAATCACTGAGTCAGGCTCGTGTCCTATAAGGCTCTTTGGTCCCTTGAGGGTGATCACTAAAAAGCCATGTACTCACTATTACCAGTAAAACTTTCTCAGCGTAGCTTTACTGTTTTACTACTGATCCTCCCACCATGTGAAACATTCACATGACAGACAGCAATGCGATGCCTCCCAAAGCACAAAAAAATCTGGTCTCTGTTCTTCAATATTACAGTTGATCTGCAGTACATAGCAGCCCAGAGGAGGCACTGACACTTTCTACAGGAAAAAAAGTCAACATGCACGCACACATACACACGCACTCACACAGGTCAGCAGAATTAGACAGTTAGTAAGTTGATGTGTTGCTGCTGACAGCCCTTGTCCCATTGAGTCAATAAGCCTGTGTGCTGTTCACAGTTACAGATACTGTTTTTTTCGTTCCTCCTTTTGTCGAGGAAGCCGACAGAGCCTCAGTGTCTTGGTGAGAAAAATAAATGTTCGTCCTCCTTTGCCTCTCAGCGAACACACCAATTGTGCCGTGTAGAGGTCCGCTGCAGGCGATGATGTGCCAGAGGCGCTGATAAAGAGTGACTCAGACAAATGGTTCTCAGTGGAACCCACGGAGGCGTAATCAGGGGTAACATAGCCAGTAATTGCTTTGTTGATCTGTCCTTTAAAGTCAAAATGAATGTCTACCTGGTAAATACTGCTGCCCATCAGGAAGCAGGGAAACAATGTTCACAAGTTAATAATCATAAGAATCAGTTTTTTTTGTCAGTCTTCAGCAGATGCACCTCCTAATAGAAGCTCAAAATAAGCTTTTATTGTGGTAGAAATGTCCAAATACTGAGATGTACTGAAGAAGACGGGTCAGTTCATTAATGCGATGGTCCAGTTTGAGGGAAGTATTCAACCATCTACACCTTCATGACATAAATGTGATTTTCTTTGATGTCCAAAATCCACCAAACTTGAGTTTATTCAGTGTTTCATGAAAGGAGTAGAACGTCTTTACAAACAACCTGAGTGTCCATTGTGACCAATACTGGGCTAAGAGCAAATTTCCTGACATGAAGGCTCTCCACACAAACACAAAGTCTGAAAGGGTGCCCTTGTTTGTGCTATCGCATTTGAGATAATCAGAAACCCTCCCTTGTTCTTGCACTTTTAGATAAAAATCAAGGAACACATGTTTGCCCTACAGCTGAGCAAATTAAGACTGCAGACGTAAGAAATCACCACTAACCTTGTGTGCTCCTTGTGCTCTGTATTGATGAATAAAAGGCCTTAGGCTCACAAGGATCTAAGGTCACTTTTCCTTCTTTTAAACCTCTCTTCTTTCCCCATTAGTCATGGAGTCTTTAGAAGCTACAAAACATTATGTATATATATATATATATGAAACAGTCCGTATACATGTTGGGGAGTCAGTTCTCCTAGTTTCTCACAGACCCATCAGTTTTGTCACTTTGCTGCACCACTTTTTCTCTCAGAATTAACAATTATTCAGTGTGATGTGGAGATAAAACTTTGCATTGGAAACCTTATCAGCAACATTGAAGTGCAAAGCAGTATAGCGAAGTCCTGCTCGGCCTCTTTTTCATGTCCTCCCATACCCTGTAAAAATTTGTGTCTCTCAGCTGCAAGCTGGGATTTCACAGTCCAAGTTGCCTGTTTGCACGCTGTGCCTGTAAAGATGTCTCTCAGTTCTGAATTTTTACGCTGGAATTTCCACAGTTCAACATATTTTTAAAACAGCCCTTTGAGTGTTCTGAAAAATGGAAATGATTGTTGTTTTTTATGCCTCAGAAACAGCGTTTGTGTGTGTGTGTGTGTGTGTGTGTGTGTGTGTGTGTGTGTGTGTGTGTGTGTGTGTGTATGTGTGTGTGTGTGTGTCCATGTCTTCTACAGCAGATAAGTATTCTAGAAGAAAGTACCCTTGGTGCCTCTGCAGAGTATCTTTTTGAAGGCCTTTCTGAAGTCTTTGTTGAAGATGGTGTATATGACGGGATTGAGTGAAGAGTTGCAGTAACCAATCCAGAAGAAAAACTTAAAGAGTGGGTCTGGGATGGCGCAGGTCTCCGGGCACACTGCCTGCAGGGAGTAGGAGAAGAAGAAAGGGAACCAGCACACCACAAAGACACCAATGACCACGGCCAGAACAAAGGTGAAGCGTTTCTCTCTGTTCACCATGGCTTTACGCCTCGCTGCTCCAGGGTTGTTGTCTGTTTTTGACTTTCTCCCTGGCACCAACCGAGCCCCCTTTGAAGTGGCGATCATATCCCTGTAGCGCTTCACTGAGGCCGGGGAATGGATCCCCCCTCCTGCCGGGGAACCTGGCATGCTGGTGCTGCCACGGCCTCCTCCGTGGCTGTGCTCCATATCACTTTCCGTGCTCGAGCTGTCACCGTTGTTGTTGTCGGCCTTCTTCCCTCCCAAACGCTTCCCCTTCTTCCCCTCCTTTGCCTTGGGTGCAGACAGAGGCACAGAGGAGGGGGTGGAGGGGCCATGAGGAGAGGTGTCAAGGGAGGCTGTGACCGGGGACATGGCTGGAGAAGTGGATGGAGGCTGCAGAAGATTATTGGCGGTGGGATTCTGGGAGTTTTGAGACTCTCCTGGGGTTGGGGAAGGGGTTATGGCGAGGGTAGGGGGTCTGGCATTGGAGGTTTTGTTGGATGACGGGGGTGTGCTCTCCTCCTCATTCTTCCCATTGGCTTGTACATGTCGTGAAGGCTGACCTGGTGTGGCACAGCCGACCCCATCCTTCCTGGGTTCTCCAGGGGGACAGCGTGTCCTCTGCTTGGCTATTTGGTAAATTCTGATGTAGACCAGGATCATGATGAGACATGGGGCGAAGAAGGAGCCAATGGTGGAGTAGAGGATGTACCAGCGCTCATCATTCAGCTGGCACTGAGGTCCCCTCTCAGCCCCCTGGTCGCCTGCCTCACTTTTGTTCAGGGAGAGCAGGGGAGGGAAGGAAATGATGGCAGAGATGAGCCACACGACTACAATCGCGGCTTTGATGCGTCTGTTAGTCCGCTGACGCCCGTAGGTGACCCTGGAGATGGACAGGTAGCGGTCCAGGGAGATTGCGCACAGGTGCACGATGGAGGAGGTGCAGAAGAGCACATCCAGCGCCAGGTAGATCTCACACCACAGAGACTTGAAGTACCAGTAGCCCAGCAGCTCGTTGGCGAGGGAGAAGGGGATGATGAGCGTGGCCACCAAAATGTCCGCAGCGGCCAGAGACACCAAGAAGAGATTCTGCGGACCTCTGAGGGACCTGCTGGTCAGGACGGCGATGATGACCATGATGTTTCCCACGATGGTGAACAGCACCATCAGGGTTATGGCAGTGGCAAAGGCCGCCGTGGCTTCGGGGGAGTAAGGGGCGAGCTTCAGGACGCTCTGGTTGCAGGGAACGGAGGCTCCGGAGACGCTCACACTGCTGTTCCAGCCGCTCAGCTCCATGGAGCACCCGTTGTCCAGAACCGAGGCCATGCTGGGGTTATCTTTCCAGATTTATCTTTATAGATAAAGGGAAAAAAAAGAAGCTTGGTCACCGAATTAAATTAAGCAATTTCAATAATTGTGTCATGAGATCACCGTCTCTCCTTAATGAAACATTACATTTACATAAAAAATAATATAAGTGTTCAAATAAATTATAACTCCGTGACATATTTACCTCAGTTGCTTTGTCTCTGTGCTTTTTTCAAATGAAAGCTCCCCTGTACCCTCCACGGCAGGTCCTCCAAGTCCATTTTAAGCACACAAAGCAGTCCTGGGCAATGCGTCAAGACACAGATCGGTGCTTTTCAATTACTGCCACTTTGTAGAACGAAAATACCCTCCTGACACTGCCGTCCTTCAGTCCCTGCAGAGTTTCAATACAGCCCAAACAATCAAAAACTTCTTTTGCGCAAAATGTGCTTTTCTCCAAAATGGAATAACCTGGCTGCTGTCCTCGAAAAATGGGAAGAATTAATTTGTGATAACCGAATTCGGAGTCGTTTACAGGCGAAGCGACACTGAATGTGAGAGATCGGGGTTAGAGCAAATGTTGACACTTGTGCAATCTCCGTGCGTCCTCGTTTGGAGAGGCGCGCACAGCCGAGCGCCTCATCTGAATAGCAAGCAAAGACTAAGCGAAATGAAAGTAATAGAATAAAATAAATTAAATGTTTCACTAAAAAAACGACACTTCATTGCGGATGACAGCCCGATGTCAGCATGTCCAGTCCACCAAAGTCAACCCGGAGCTCTCCAGCGCTGCGCACGAAGCCAAGATATGCTGTCAGAGAAACGCGCAGTTTCTTCCTCTCGGTGGTGAAACGATCCACGCAGAGCCGCCTCAGTCTGCGCGTCTCAGGAGTTGTTTTTCTGGCTCCTCGGTGCTCCAGAAGTTCAGCGGGACGCAATGATTCAGCCGCTCATCACAGCTTCCCTCACAGAGGCGCAGCAGCATCTTCACTTGTGAGCAGGACCTTACAACAAAATCTAATAAGTGGGGGGTGCCTCCCATCTCCCTCTTGCGCTTCTTTTAGACCCGGTGATGTCATTGTGGAGCTGGGCGTCATGGGATCCTTCTGCTCTCTCCCCATCCCTGTGCAGCCCCCCTCCACCCATCCTCACTATTAAATCTATACCCGAGTGGCTCGACCACAGCAGCTATAGCTTGTTGGGTGGCTCTGCTTCGGTCAATTAACTCCGCAGGACGCTCGAGTGTCCAGCTGGGTGCGCAAAAGCTGGTGCCACGTGCTTTATACAAAACATAAGTTTCACTGTAGAGACTTATGCACACATCATCATCATCCTCATCCTCATCCTCATCATCATCATCATCATCATCAGTGTCTTCAGTATCCCCTTTTCAATCAGAAAACCCTGTACTATCCCTACATCTTTACACATTTTTTCAACCTCAAAAAAACCCCTTGAAAATCAACCTTTTCACTGCAGCAGCTGGATCTCTAACCCAGGGAAATTACACTGGATTTTCAGCTCCCCAAAAAAGGTCAAAAGCTATTTTTTCTCATTTTTAAAATTTTGAGTTTGGCTGGAGAAGGTAAACCCAGCTTGTGAGGGTTGTGCAGGCTGAAACACACCTAAATATTTGAGGCAGGGTGTGTGTGTAAATGCTGCAGTGTTGTGTTGTGAGCATCCTGATCGATACAGATGGTTTGCTCATCATACAGGCAGGCTCAATTTCAGCTGGGAGAAAGTAGTGAAATCTTCTCAGAAAGAACATAAAAAGTTTGTATAAAATGAAAAGGCTGGTTTTGGAGAATGTTCCCTGCAGAGTGCTAAATTATTGATGCTTCAAACTGTAAGTTGTCCACCCTCCGAATTAGGTGATTTAATCTGAGGGAATAAATCTGATATTTTTTTAAGAGGTTGCATATTTTGCATATAAGACATTATTCTGTAAGAGCCATCACATACAATGATCAGGTGTAACATGATGACCACCTGTCTAATATTGTGTTGGTCCCCATTATGTGCTCAGAAATGCTCTGAACCATTGGGCATGGACAAGAGGACCTCTCAGGGTGTCCTATGGGGTCTGGAACCAGGACCAGGGCACTGGATCCTTTGGGTACTCTGGCTTGTGCAGTGGGGCCTCTGTCAATCAAACTTGTTCCACTGCATCCTGTTGATGCTTGATCAGAATGAGGTCTACGAAGTTTGGAGGTCAAATCAACATGTTGGACCATTGTCATGTTCCTCAACATGTTCCTGATTGTTTGATGTTTTTTCCATGTGGTGAGGTGCATTTTCCTGTAGGGGTAGACCAGTGACATTTGGGATTTCCATTTGCATTAGGGAGTGTGCTTGTTGTGGGACAATGTTTATTTGGGTGTCTAAGTCTCATCAACATGGATGTTAAAATCCAAGGTTTTCCAGCAGAACACCACATAGTACCAATATGATCAATGTTATTCACTTCACCCGTCAGTGGTCAGAATGTTGTGGCTGATATGTGTAAACGTTGCAGTCAAAGTGAAGTATTTCCTCATCTACCTTTCCTTCCCTCCCTCCCTGGCTGGATTGCACTGTGTCACCCTCCACCTCTGCACTTATTTTAACTTGCATCTGCATCATGACTGCTATTTAAATCCGTCTGCATTGTGCAACCAGCAACACATCCTTCACCCCCCCCGACAAGAACAGACACCCATCCCTCACAATTTCCTGCCTGCCTGGGATCAAGTACCCAGTTGTTCAATTATGGAGCGACACCTACGTCATACTGGCTGCTTCACTGAACCACAAATTAAACAACAGCAGAGTTGATCCTGTGTGTTGTTTGAAAGTAGGTAGGTGGCCTCTCTGGTATAAACTCAAACAAACAAACAACATTCACCACACACACAATCTTATGAATGGTGTGTGGGTAGGAGGTCCTGTTTACTTGTTTGTGTAGGCCCCCTCCCACCCCCCACCCCTCCATACACACACATATTTGCTGCTTGAACAAAGAGAGAAGCCCAGCTAGCCACCCATGGAATTACAATTGGGAGACCTCTCTGATTATGTGACCCCCAACCAAGCAGCCAATAATGGCTGCACATTTCGCGCTCCACGCTACACATTCTAAATATAAAGGGGAAAGAGAATAAAGCTTTTAGCAGGAGAGTGCACTCCAATCAAGTGTCTCTGCTTCCGTGGGTGAACCGTGCTTAGTAACACGCTGGAAATGCATTCTGGCGATGAGGGGTGTGCCACCGATGCCAAGGTTACAGAGACCGAGCAGCACAGAGCGTTCAGTGCACAGTACACTGCTTCTGAAGTGCTTGTTGTGTAAGAGCATGTGGTATACAAGCGTGAACACACACACACACACACACACACACACACACACACACACACTGTGGACCGTCCTGGAGGTAATTCTGCTGTCATGGATCACACTCAGTGGATCAGCTCGACATCCAGACCGGAAAAGATTGAGCTTGGTCTGGGGGAAAAAAACAAAAAAAGGAAAAAAAGCTTCCTTGGAGAAAACTTTATGTGCTTCTTTAAAAGTTTCATCCTGGTCAA
This sequence comes from Dascyllus trimaculatus, assembly GCA_024666655.1. Taxonomy (NCBI): domain Eukaryota; kingdom Metazoa; phylum Chordata; class Actinopteri; family Pomacentridae; genus Dascyllus; species Dascyllus trimaculatus. Next base: position 23,745,648 of record CM045449.1, on the reverse strand, counting down.
AATAAGTAAAGGAGGAGGTGAAGAGAAATCGTGTTTAAAGACTGTGTCCCAAGTGAGATTCCTGCAGGTCAGCATAATGCAGGAGGCTCTGGTGGGGAGTCGGTGCACATTTATGGTTCAGGTCCAAATCAATTATAGCTCAGTACCTGCCCCTCTGGATGCTTTCAAATTAGACACTTTGAGTTAGTGGCTGGAGTCTGTTTCCTCTGTGTGTGTGTGTGTGTGTGTGTGTGTGTGTGTGTGTGGTGTGTGTGTGTGTGTGTTCGCTTTTATGAGGGTCAGTTGGATTTTTAGACCTTGAGGGAGAGAACACATTCAGAAAGGGAGGAAATGTTGGCCAGTGAAGAGGAAAACTGCAAGATAATCCAGATTTAACCAACTGTAGCAACCTTATGCTTCCATTCAAACTCTAGTCAGCCTTGCTTTTAGAATAAATGGATTACGTAGCGCTTTCTAAGGAAGACCTTCTGACTTCACTCACCTGAATACCACTGGTCTAACTAAGCCACTTTGCCTTTATTGGAGTTATTTTAATTGAAAGCAAGGAACACGTCCATCTATACAAGTCTTCTACATTACCAGGGCTTAACTTGATTGCTTGAAATTTGCCTTTTTTGATCTTCTGTCAAGATGTTATGAGCTGTAATGGACAGGCCAATCTATTCAAAGGAATCTCCTCAAGTAATCCACTTCCTTCACAGACAGCCGGATTGCTTGTTTGAATCGCGAGCATGCTTATGGTTAAAAATGTTAGGCCTCATATTTGACAGGGAACTTCAGCGGTGTAATTTCAGTTTTACTTTTAAAGGCTGAAATAAGTTTAGAAGTTTGAAGAGATTTGCCAGAAAATCCATGTAAGAGTGGCGGTTCTCACCACAGATTGATTATTTGAATGTTTTCGGAGGCCTCAAGAGGTTGAAAACTCTTCAGTGTTTCACTATGAAAAAAATTTGTGCACTGGACTGAGGAATGCTTTATATCAAAGAAGCTCCTCAGAAACATTCCAAGAAGTGTATGTGTGTGTGTGTGTAACCTGCAAACAATTACAGGCAGCGCTCCCAAAAGGCCATGCAGTAATTTTCCGGGCTGCATTTGTAATTATAACCGCTGCTACTGTGTGTGTATGTTTGTGTGCGTGTGTATGTGTGTGTGTGTGTGTGTGTGTGTGTGTGTGTGTGTGTGTGTGTGTGTGTGTGTGTTAAATGACCACACTGTAATTCTTCAGTCAGGGCCGGAGACATGGAGTCACCAAATCTGCCAGGTGGTCTTGAAAAGTTAGAAATCGAAAACTAATTACCTCCCATTTGAAAAAAATCTAAATTTCCTCATTTATTATTCATTTATTCATCAGAAGGGAATGTATTCCCCCTGATGCATATTAGAAACGGGGCCCCTCTTTTAAGCTAACAACATCACACGTGTCGCTCCTATTATCTCTGAGCAGTTTTTCTCCATCTGGGATTTGTTGTTTAAGAGACGCAGTTGTGAATAACAAACTCCATGAGAAAGTGAGATCCCTGTGCTAATCTCTCACACTCTTCTTCTCGTTTGCAGTCATATAAAAACGCACACAGCAAGAGGAGATACTGCCACAGCCTAATGTAATATGACTGACCCTGACATTAATCTGGACGCAGACAGGCAGGTTCCCAGATGTGGATTAAGCCTAGTCAAAGAGAAATTCAACAAAAAGTCCCAATGAAGAAAGTTCAGGACCAGGTTTAATCCACGTCTAGGAAACCGAGTGTCTGATGGTTTGCGTCTGTTTTGATTAATGAGCCCTGATTCGTTGTGGAGGAGCTCAAAAACTAGATGAGGGAGGCAGGGGAGGTGAAACAGTGTTGGCATTTAAGACCACATAAAAAGAACTCCATTGTGTCAGTTGAGGATCATGCATTATGAAGCAGCACAGACAAGAAGCGTGTGAGAGATTTGCACATGTGGCTTTTCTGTGTTATCTTCATAATATATATATATATTTTTAAAAATGCTGTCACAGACAATAAACAGTCTGCTGGCGTCACCTGCTGGATGCTTTCACTCCTTGTTGTTTCAGAAGTCGTCACTAGAGAGCAGTGTCGCACTATAAACCAACATCCGGTGCTTCCCAGAGCAGTGTTTTGGTGATCATAGGCGGTAATCTGAGGGATTTTTCTGTCAGAATCACCCTTAGTAGTGGAAGAAATACTCATTCGGTAGATATACCAGCACAACAAATACAAGTAATGTCATGTCACCAAAACCTTACATATGAGTCACTCCATGCCGACTCACCTCGAGCTTTCCAGTTGAGGTCATGGATTTTCTTGAAAAAAAAGAAACAAAATCCCACAGCTCTACTCCAAATACTTTTTGAGTTATGATTCTTTCAAAGCCTCACCAACTACTTATTTTTCACAGGATTTGGCTGATTTTTTAAACTGGATATCCAGAAACCTCAAGGTAAAGCTGGAACTTGTAATCATATCAATAGTTTGTGCTGTTTTTTTAAATACAGAAATTAAAATAATAAAAAACTAGAATTTATCATCAAAACAAAAGATCTGGGATTTTCAAAAATTCATGCCTTTGCTAATATTCACTCAGTTCCAACCAAGTCTTTGTTGCGGGTAGAAACAATTTAGTTTTGTCATATCTAAATGTCATCTGGTGCTGCATCAAAAACCGACTGCCACAGGTCTTCATGAAATTAACGTTGGAGCCGGAAAATCCACTTCTTAGGACGTATTATCAGCATTTTCTTTCAGGAAGGATTGTTTTGATTTCTTTTAAACTCTTTGTAGAGAGTGTCTTCATATCCATTGAAAATATATTTTAAAAACTACAGATGTAATATTACTCCTTCATTATTTCAACATTTTATGAAAATTACACATTTTTCATAGTTTTCAGCGGCTTCAGTATCACATTTGGTGGCTTTCATTGCCAGGTAAATATTTGTATTACGCTGATTTCAAGGTTTTATATGTTATAAAGTATTTGTAGCACAGCTGGGGGATTTTGCAAGGTTCCACGGTTTAGATAGAAGTTTCTGCATGATTATTTTTTTTCAAGAAAATCCATAGACCTCAACTGGGAGGCCCTGGTTGATTTGGCATGGAATGACTCTCAAGTATAAACAGCAAAATACTTGAAATATCGAAAGTACCGTTATTGGCTATAACTGCATGTTCATTGTGACGCATGAATGTGACATTCTGCTGTCTAGCTGGTGCCAGGTAAAGCTAATATAACTTCTTTATATGTAGTATAGCTCAGTTGTTCCCCTCCTGTGGTTTGACCCGTTTATGTAAATTTAAATGTGGTTGTGTCACACTTTTTCCCCTTTCTCATGTCTACTTATGCAATATATAGTTTACTTAGTCATTTCAGTGAAACTCTATGAGAAGTTTGAGGGTAAATCTATCATCAGTGGAGCTGCTGACTACTAAAAAATAAGAAAAACACTCTATAAAGGAGTCACACCAACCAAAAATGCTGAAAAGTCGTTACCAGTGCATCATATTTTAGGTTTAATATACTTTTAAATGTAAACTATTAACCTAGAAACAGCTGTCACAATAATACAGTGGACTAAAAAGCACAATATTTATACAATAGGATGAAGTGACACGAAATTAATGCACTTTAATAAACTGCACAAATTTACTTTAATAAAATCCTCAAAAACGTAGTTCACACCACTTTCTGTATGCACTAAAACCAACCTATAATATTTATCTTTGTCTCACTTTTCTTTGTCTGTTCAATTTTTACTAAAACTAAATGGAAATATCGGAAATATGTTGTCCTTTGTTTCCATATTTTTCTAGCATGTAAACAAGCACCGCATCGATTAGAAAATGTGGACATTACTTCCATCATGTGACTGAAACTCTGCCTCGGCTCCCCCAGCGAATCCTTTATTTAACCGAACAAGGATCTTTTTATACTGGTAGAAAATTCTGACTTTAACAGTTGAAGGGCCACAAATTGCGACTGAAAGGCGAAGCTTGATGGAAATATCCATTAAAACTAGCCAGATGCTTCAAATGATGTCGACCAAAAGCTGTTGAAGCTGAACAAATGTTATTTTCCTGAGTTCCTCTCGGTCTTTACCAAAAACCTGTAAGCTCTTAGGGGCTTTTTCTGCCTCTGTGTGGAAAACTGTGGCTAATGGAAGGAAGAAGTCAAGCATAACAGTTGTGCCTCCGTACATGTTGGGCAATGGATATTTTGCAAATGAGAGGAAGTGGATTATTTTAGCTATGGCCAACACAGAAGTGTGGGTGGCATAAGTAGCATCATGAGATGAGGTAGCGCTGACAGCTGGCCCTTTAATGCACCGTTAGCTGTAGTCATATCATGTGAACTGGCCGAGTTGACTGTATTTTGTTTACACTGTGGATCATACAAAATGCAGCCATGTAGAAAGTCATTACCTGGATCATACCATGAGCTAGTTTATTCCTAAAATGTAACAGGCTAAGGAACCATTTGGACCCTAAAGAAACACCAAAATGGCATTAAAAGGTACATTATGGCTCTTTAATTCAGTCACCACATCGAAATCTTATGATCAGATCAATGAGTGATTCGGACTTTCCAAATTTCCTCGCTGTGAAAGTCTTTAATGGCCTTCTACTCTTTCTCAAGTGTTCATTTTGGCCAAACTCCCTGTCAAATGTCCAGAGCTTTTCTCGCAACTTGAGTAAGTGGATGTGAAATTTATGTCAGTGGTTGCCGAGGTCAAAAGGACTTCAGACTGTAAAACCCACTCTGCAGGATAATCCTCCGAAACACTCAGCACTGCGCAGTTTTAATACCTTCTGATTCAGCAAGAGCAAACTAAGTGCAGCAGGGTCAGTGTGTGAAATTGTGCATTTGTAATGTGCTCTGTGAAAACACCGCAGCACACCAAGGACGATCTCAGAAGCACAGTCGGTCTCACAAAAGAGCTCACACAGAGCAAACCTGTTCAAATGAAACACAACACTAAAAAAAAAACTGATATCATTGATAGTGAAGCTTTTTCATGGGAGACATTTATGAAAACCTCAGTGATCTGCTTCAGAAGGCCCCCAACAATCATTAGTAGACTAGCCAGGAGTTACTTGAGTGAGTGATTATGAGTGACTGCAGCTGGTGACTTCTGTGAGGCCATTGAAATAGAGCTCATTGGATACAAACGCCCACAAACGCTAAAATGGGAAAGTCAAAGGAGCTCAGCACGGATCTGAAAAAGCCAATCATTGACTTGAACAAGTCAGGAAAGTCACTAGGACCCATTTCAAAGCAGCTGCAGGTCCCAAGAGCAACAGTGCAAAAAGTTGTTTGTAAGTATCAAGTGCATGGCACTGTTTTGTCACTGCCACGATCAGGAAGAAGATGCAAGCTATCACCTGCTGCTGAGAAAAAACGAGGGTGAAGAGTCAACCAAGAACCACCAAAAAGCAGATCTGCCAAGAATTAGAAGCTGCTGGAACACAGGTGTCAGTGTCCACGGTCAAGCCTGTTTTGCATTGCTATGGACTGAGAGGCTGCCATGAAGAAGGAAGCCGTTTCTCCGAAAGCGGCACCTTAAGGCCCGACTGAAGTTTGCTGCTGATCACATGGACAAAGATAAGACCTTCTGTAGGAAAGTTCTGTGGTCAGATGAAACAAAAATCCAGCTGTTTGGCCACAATGCCCAGCAATATGTTTGGAGGAGAAAAGGTGAGGCCTTTAACCCCAAGAACACCATCGTCAAGCATGGTGGTGGTAGTATCATGCTGTGGGGCTGTTTTGCTGCCAATGGAACTGGTGCTTTACAGAGAGTAAATGGGATAATGAAGAAGAAGGATTACCTTCAGATTCTTCAAGATAACCTAAAATCATCCGCCCGAAGGTGGGTCTTGGGTGCAGTTGGGTGTTCCAACAGGAAAATGATCCTAAACACACATCAAAAGTGGTAATGTAATGGCTAAATCAGGCTAGAATTAAGGTTTTAGAATGGCCTTCCCAAAGTCCTGACTTAAACCCCATTGAGAACATGTGGACAATGCTGAAGAAACAAGTCCATGTCAGAAAGACAACAAATTTAACTGAACTGCACCAATTCTATCAAGAGGAGTGGTCAAATATTCAACCAGAAGCTTGTGGGTGGCTACCAAAAGTGCCTAATTGAAGTGAAAATGACCAATGGACATGTAACCAAATATTAGCATTGCTGTATGTATATTTTTGAGCAAGCAGATTTGGTCACTTTTTCTGTTAACCTATAATAAAGTCATAAAAGAACCAAACTTCATGAATGTTGTTGTGACAAAGAAGTATCTGTTCCAATCACTCTATCAGTGAAAAATGTAGAAATAACTGGAAACTCAAGAGAGCCATGACATTATGTTCTTTACAAGTGTATGTAAACTTTTGACCTCGACTGTATGTATGTGAGTGTGTGGTTGTGTATGTCCGCACCATAACTCGATAACAGAGCCCAAGAATTCAATCAAACTCAACACAGATATTGATCTTGACCTACCCTGGTCACCCATTAATTTTTGGGTTAAAAGGTCAAAGGTCAAGGCCGCAGGGCTACCTGCCATGTTTAGGAAGGCATCCAGCGTGGGTCTGCATCTCGCTTGAGTGCATTCTAGTTGTTTTTATTTTACTTTCATGAATCTTGATTACATTTTAGTCTATTTTTACAACCTTTTATCACTTCACCTTTACTATCCATTTTATCTGTCTTCTATCTCTTTGTCTTTTTTACTGTCTAATTTGCTTTTATGAATTATAACTGTTTATGCCCCTTTTCTTGCCTCACTGCATTTATTTATGATAGTGTTTCCTCAGATCCTGTTTTACTGATAACTTTATTTAAAACATAATGTTTGTAGGGGGTATTGTTTTCTTTGCCTTCTTATTCTTTTTCTTCTGTAAAGATCTGGGTTTTCTGGTCCTCTGCAGCTGTGATCATCTGGCTTGATCTGGGCAAAAGTTTGTTTCAATGAAGTACCAGGCTTTTATACCAGAGCTGCCAATCAGGCCATACCAAGAGCCTGCCACTTCAAGGGGTGGACCAGGTTTGTTTGATTTAAATGTTACACTATTCATTTGATTTGGGCAATTAGATATAATTTGGGTTTGTCTGTTATTATTATTTGATTCAGTAAACCAATTCCCCTTTTGTTCAGTGTTTATTGTTGTTAGTTTAGGTGTATGTGTTTTATGGTTCCCCCTATTGTGTGTGACTGGTCTGATCAGCCAGAGTATATGTTCCCCTTTTTTTCAGTGTTTTTTTTCAGGTTTGTTTGATCAGTGCAGTTGGTTTGCTGGGCTATTTTGTTGCTTATAACCTTAGTAAAGTTCTATTCTTTTGACGTCTTTAATGGACCTGAATTTAGTGTTGGTATTTGTAACTTTATTTGTCATTTTTTGTGTGAACTACCCTGCGAGTCCTCATGCTTTGCAGCTCAGTCCCTCACACCTACCCTGATCTCAATGAGGAATTTGACCTTTCACCTTTCTTGTTATCATTACCTGGGCCACAAATTATTTTTTGTTTCCGATCTCCTTGAGTTGATATTCCTAAAAGGTTTATCTCTTTTGAAAGTCCATTAAGTGTGCCAACTAGATTTAATCATGGATTTAATCACTGAAACAATATATCGATCAATGTATAGTACATTGATCGATATATTGTTTAGTGCATCTTGACAAATGTTGATCTAAATGTTTGTTTCCAGTGGCAGACATTGTCCTTCTGTCTACAAGAGAAGTTTGCTTTTTTTCCCTGTGTTGTACTAGTTGAGGAAATGATGCACACACTCAGTGTTGCATACCTCTGACTTACTGTTTCTTTGTGTTTTCACACCATGAAGAAGGCGCAACCCAACACATATTGGTATGTTTAAAAAAAAAAAATTCTAACCCAAGGAAATAAAGGCCTTTAATCCACCTTAAATCCCCGGAAGGGTTTTTTTTGTACATTTTTTTTACTGCAATTCCTGCACCCTTAATCATTATTCCCTTCTCTAAGCGCTGGTGATCAGGTTACAGGATATCTATTGACCGCATCTCTTCAAATTTAAGAAGTAAAGTATGTGACACACTATGTATAAAGAGTAAATAGACTTAATACGTTCTCCAGCATGTTTTTATTTCAGTGGAAAAACAGCAGGAATAAGATGTGACCTTGCAGGTATAAAGTGCAGTGACAGATTTCAACAATAGTAACAGTCATAACAAAACCTTGAAATAATAAATAAAAATTCTATTTACATGATAAAAACTTCTTCCAGTTTGAGTGTACTAAGTGTAATCCATCTCAGAATGACTACACACCAACTGTGCATTAGTTAGTGATTGTTTTTTATAAATTAGATGCCAAAAGTTGAGATTCATCTACTATTGCTGTAAGTAGTTAACACAGTGTTGTCTCATAAGAAGACAAGTCATATCACAGTGGTTGGAACTGTGAAGGAATGACGATATGAAAATAAGACAGCCCTTTACAAATGATCAGGCACGTAAGTCAAACAACACACACACATACGCAAAAACCAGACAAGCAGGCACAACTCCCCTCGTGTATTAAACGTCAGGGAAATTACCTCATAGCTGCTCCGACTTGCTGGCACAGAATCACAGTTGTTCAGAATGTGGTTATTACAGTGGGGTTTATGCTGCCAACTGCCGCGTGTTGTATCAGTAAACCCATTTGTCAGTTTCTCCTGAAAGCAGGAATCCAGCCATGTGAACGGCAGCAACACAAGTAGCTTTTCTCTGAATGTACAAAGTTATACACCTTTGAATGTTTCAGTCATACAGATGATACATTGTACATATAATGTGAGACCTGATAATGCTCTGAGTGCAGCACGGTGCCACGAGGCAGGAGATTTAACTAAAAACAGTCACGTAAATTTCCTTAATGCGTGTGGGTCTTCATCCCTGACAGAGAACGTCAGTCTCAAACTGCAGCAGCTGTCCCATGAAGGCCAGATTGGGGGAGATGACGTGTCGCCGTTGCTTGACAAAGTCAAAGGCCTCGTCCAGCCGGACTCGCTGCGTGTGCATGAGATAGGCCAGACAGATGGTGGCTGAGCGGGAGATACCTGCCTGACAGTGCACCAGCACCCGACCACCACTCTGCTTCACCGAGTCTGTAGGCGGCACCGGAAAAGACAAGGCAGAAAAAGGAAGATTGATCAGCATATTTCACTCCATTTCATTACTGATTATGTTTTACGCGCAGAAATACAACTGTGATGTTTGTCTGAAGAAGCTAAAATTCATTTTTTGTCCATGTGTTAATGGAAACTGGTCCGAGCTAAACTTTACAAGACAAAGGGGACAAAAAGAAAAACTTGAGATGTAAACAAATGTCTCTCCTGCAGCTTGTGCAGCATAATCCAGTTGTTTTGTAACCAGATGATTAAACTGTTGGTCCATAAGTCTGGTTTATAAATTGGATTATGGTGCCTAAGCTGCTTAGAAATGTCTTCTGGTATTTCGCTTTATTAAAGAGCACAGAAAAAGATGGCTTGCTTAAGATGAGGCCAATTTGTTTCGTGTTTAGTGGGTCATCTAACTTTGTTGTGAGTTTGAGTGTCAATTTTAAGCAACTAAATAAAGACTGAACTTTATATGCAGGTTGGAGAGACTCACCAATGAAGGCGATGGCTGTAGAGAAGCAGGCTTTGATGTCAGCAGCCAGAGTGTCTTCCACTGTGAGTCGCAGGTACTGAAACTCCCCCTCATAGAAGTTGGGACAGGTGGAGGACACATTGAGCACAGCCGTGATGCCTGCTGCTGCCAGAGTCTCTCTGCGGGATGAATGGATGGCACTACCCAAAAACAGGAAGGGCAGCAGCTCCACCGGACCACCCTGCAATTCACAAGATTCATCACAATACAGTTTGGTTTAGTTTATGCAATAGCATTTCATCACCACAGTGAGCTTTTTAATGCACTTCTGCATTTTAAGTTATAATGAAAGGTCTGTTTAGCCGTATAAAGGTTAATTCTATTTATTTGATCTTACCTGATCATATGCTGGTGTTCTCCTGCCTGTCACTATTGGCTCTGGTTCCACTGCAGAGACGTGATTGCTGGCAGAACTGTAACAAAGCTCTGGATAGGCCTCTGAAAATCCCTCAAATCCACCTAAATGGAGGTCACACAGTATTAGTTAAGCTGCAAGCTTTCACCACAGTCCTTAAAAATGTGTTATGTGAAAGAATATTAATGACATAGCAAGTTCCACTCTTAAAACCTACTTATAAAAAGTGAGCTCAGTGAGTAAATATTAGTTAAAACGTCAGTATCTCGTTAAGAACAAGTTTAACAGTAAATTTTGACAACACATTTTGGTGAGTAAAAACCATCTGGCGCCGTATTTAAATGATTTTTTTTTTTATTATTTTACCTTGCAAAAAGCAGATCTGCGTCTCCACTTCGTTTTGCAGCGCGGTGAGCAGCATCTGCGCCACACTCTCCACCTTCAGCTCGGCCACGGAGCAGCTCCTGTCATCCACCACCACCACCGGGGAGAACTCCCCACTGCGCAGTCGGCCCAGGAGCGCCTTGTCCGGGATGAGCCACTCCAGGGCCACCACCGAACTCTTGGACCTGCGGCGCAGCATTGAGTTCCAGTTGACGTTCCGGGACTCGCAAATGTGCGCCAGGGAGAAGTCGAGGAAAGGTCTGCAGTCCAGCAGCACGCAGCCGGCGGAGGCGTACTGATCCCGGGGGGTACTCAGTATGTGGACCAGCTCGTTGCCGGTTATTTCCAAAGGCTCACTGCTGGAGGTCATGGCTGCAAAGTGGTTTGACCTTAATTTAAAAGTAGGCCTATAAATAATAAACTATTTGTTCCCGATGGTTAAAAAACTAATAAAAAAAATAAATCAGTAGTTTTGTGCCAAATTTAGACGGAGTAGTTGATAAAGTACTTGGAGATGATTAAAAATCCACTGGAAGTGTTTGTAGAGAGTTGTTGTTGTTCTCTCCGTCAGATCAGCTTTAGATTCATAGTTTGACTTGTTCATTGATAACAGCTGTCTGAGGGGCGGGACCCCAGCGGCCCCTCCTCCTTTTCCATAGAACAAACGGCGTCAGAGGCGGAACGACCATATTTGGGCTGCCCGGCACTCCTCATATGGACACTGACGTCAAACCTGATTTTCCTACCGCGCACGTGGTATTTGGGGTTATCCCGTGTTTTTGTGTTGAATGACGTGATGCTGAGCTGAGCTGAGCCTGCAGAGGAAAAGCTGAACGCTCAGTTCTGTTATTTGGGTTGAATTAATCCTGAGCTGCTCTGTTTAACTGCTTCATGCAGATCACTCGCTGAAGGGACACTTCACCCCAATACTCTCTGCTTTAATGCGTTCAGCCTGGGGAGAAGTCAAAAGTTGCAACGATAAAATAACACAACACACTTTGTTTCTGCTCTGCCAGCAAAGCTAAAGCGTCTGCATCTTTCTTCTTTAGTATTACAGGGTAAAAGTAAAAACTCTGCACCACACACTGTAAAACAAAATCTGGCAGCAAGGGTGCCACAAAAAATATTATAAAACTGTGAAATAGTGGTAAATATCTGTAAAATAATGATATTTGTTATTGATTTAAATACATTTTCATTTTACAGTCATATTTTGTGTAAAAACCAAATGACTATATGCACAACATTTTTATTTTAGATGTGGATATTATGGACAGTTTTTTACAGTCATAATGTAGATGATGATATGTTACTGGGATTTTAATAATATTAATTTCAATTTAACAAAATGTAAAACTGGAAAAAATATAAAAACATTTTTAAATTCATAAAATACATATTTTAGATTTCACATAATTGCAAATACCTGTTACATATTAATAGTTTTGATCTGGATGTTATTTACACCTTTGGCTTGTTTTTTGGGGGGATTAGCATCTAAATTTAAACTTTTTTCTGTGATGAGTTTATTTATTTTCTGTAAATTAACAAAACAGGGACAATCTGTAAAATAACAGTAAAGTATTAGTTTTTTATTAAAGTATGCACAGTCCACTGTGTATATATTATTTCTGCTCATATTATGAAGACTCAAGCCCGTGTCAGATATAATTACACATCATTTTGCAAACTGGCAAAGTGGAAATTAAGTTATTTATAAGTCACAATCGTAACTGAATAACTTGAACTTCAGGGTGGTGGTGCACATTTTTTGTACCGTCAGTAATAATGTGTTATTTTGAAGATGTAAATCTTTGAGTCACAAATACATAACTGAATCTTCGGAAAGGCTGATAAATACTACAGTAATTTCCTGAGACCGTATATTTGTTGCAGAGTTTTTTCCAGTGATGGATTTGTTGCACTATAATAAGTATGTGGGATTGTAAAAAACCACACAAACAGTGCTCGTTCATCATGACAAAACTCAGCGATGCCTACTTTGTTTATGCAGTTTCAATGGACGTCATGACGCAGAGAAACATCAGACTGTCGCTCCACAGACGACACTTGTGAGCGGTTTCATACAGGATGCCCTGAAAGCCATTTCCTGCTGTTAGCTTTGGGCTCCTACATGAAGTTCAAATAATTTTCAGTCAAGTTTAGAACAATTCTGGTTATTTTACATGACTGATTTCTGTGTTTGTGCTTTTATTGCCATTATTTCAGGTTTGACGTGCCTTTAAGTGGGGATCAGGTAATGTCACTCCAAAGCACCAAGCAAGATTTAATGATGACATGATGACAAAGACATCAGTCAAAGCTGATCAATCTATACAAACACATTTGTGGTGAAGCAGGTTACTTGCTGAGTGTTGAACTGTTAACAAATAACAACTCATTCTGTTTTCTTGGATTTGCATATTTAGTTGTGAGTATTAAATAACAGAACAATACCTGAAATATGAAACAACTTTAAGGGGGTTTAAACGCATTTCAAGCTGCTTTTACTCGAGCAGTTTTCAATGTAGGGTGTTTCAGTTTAGGTAACATTTAAGTCAAACACTAGTGATTCTAATTAAGGAGTCGGTGTAAATGTAGATGTTTCCACCCCTGGCTACAGGATATTCATGGGAAGATATATTTAACGTGCAGTGTGGGGTAGTTTGTATCACAAGGTGTAATCTGACGTCTTTGTCCTCATTTCCTCATAACCCACATTCAAATCCCTCTGCCTGTCCGCAAAATGTCTCCCACTCAAACCTCTGACTCCACTTTCTTCGTGTTCCCACTTCCCTTCTTCCCCTCCCTCACCATTGCTGGCTGCTGGAGCACTCCCACTTTGTCATTCCCCCTCCCTGCTGAGGCTGCAATTTCAATCCACAGCAGGACCAACACACACACACACAAACTTTGATACACAGTTTATCATGGCTGTCAGCAGAGCCGCTGAGCACGCAGTTACTGTACCCTCAACCTGTACTTTAGGTCTGAACACACACATACGAAGCCCTTGTGAAAGGATGAGGTCTGTGGAGTTGGAAGACTGTGACGCGACTATACGAGGGTGTCTTAAAGAATGCTTTTTTTTCAGTCTTCGCCCCCATGTCAGAGAGCCCGACAGGAAACAGCCCCACGCATACATCCTGTCACCATCCACGCAGACCTCAGCCTCTGCACACTCGCCCCCTCACAATGCATCACTACGACCTTTGCTGCATTTGTCATTGCTCAGGCTCCCTATCCCTTAATCAAAAAGTTTGTCAGAAATTTCCCTGAAAAACCTGAGCAATGATTACCGATTTCACAGGTGAGCTCATGGTTGCGGTGACTCACACTGATCACTCTTTCATTTTCATTTTATTAAAATGTTTCATAATCTCTTCTGTGTTAACCAATCAGAAAGGCATGCAGTCTGACATAACGCTGAAAGATGGGTTTGAATTTGTTGATCTTTTTTCACTGCCCTATAAAAATACATTTTAACCTGACATGCCAGTAAACATGCTGACAGCGCACACGTCATGAGACAAAAATGGAAGCAGATACATGATGCAAGACGGACTTGTAGAGGTGGTGGAGATGATGACAGATCTTGTGTAAATACATGTGACTATTTTTTAATCAGAGGCCGCTTATGTCATCAAAACGTACAGAGACAAATAAAAAAGTCTAGTCATGGTGTTGTAAGAAAGCTGTGACTTCAGAATGACTGCAACATTACGAATGATGCGCCTTCACTCATCTCTGTGAATGAATATACAAGTAACTAAACATCAAAGGAACCTCTGATGAAAACATCTGCTGCTTGCTTTTACCCCTCTCCCCCTCCCCTTTCCACACAGGGATTATCCTGGATTAATTGGATGGCTGGGGGCTATTAATCTCTGAAAAACACTGTAATCCAGGAGATTTACCTCATCCCTGGCTCCTCTCATAAACGCCCACGTGACAGTGGCATCACTTCATTCAGAGGGAACGTGCCCCTGCTGGGGTCAGATCGCTGGTGTGGTCTGGCGAGTCGGCGTTACGGAAAGTCGAGGGGTTTCTGGTGAATTTTTTACTGTTGCACATCATGGTCTTTTTTCGCACCACAAACTCTCTGTTTTACGAGTATGGATTTCTTCTCTGGCTTCACCCCGTCAATAAATTACTTCACCGACAACCTCTTTGTCTCATTTACATGCAGCCAGAATTTATTCTCACTTCCATTCTCACTTCTACACATGACACTGCGCTTTCTGCTGGGAAATCTGTTTGACCGCGGAGCGAAAAGTACAGCCTGAAATGAGGAAAAACCCTCCTGTCATTGAAGTATTCACTGGGTAGAGTCAATTAATCACACCGTGTTTTCTGTGTTTTCTTCCTCCCTCCTCCTTCTCCTCAACTTCTTTGCTGCTCTCTGCTGATTCACCATCAGTCTACGAATAAAGATCACACAAAAGCAATCCTAACTTTGAAAATAAACCTTCACCTTGTTCATTTACTAATGTTTTATCTTTCTGAGTGTTTAAATCTAATTTAACACCTGATGACTGTTGTTATTCTTAACTGGCATCACTTCCTGGAAAAACTGGTGCAATGGGTTCGTCTGTAAACAATCATTCTATTTTTGTTTCTACTGTAGCTTCACATGATGCATATTTAATCCTAATAAGTCACGAGTCAAACCTCAAACTACAAAGCAACATGGACAGTCCTTTCATCTTGCCCCATTTGGTTTGTCATGCTCTCTGATTGCTTTGTGTAACCTCGTTCACCTCCACCCTTCCCGTCCTCTTTCTCCCCTCCGCCCACTTGCCATCTCTCACCCCAGGACAGCTGTGAGGCCTACGCTCGCTGTCAGAATCAGGGCAGTAACCATGGCGATGACTGGCACCAGCAGGTCCTCCGTAGGTTGAAAAGGTGAGTAGTTGTCTCCATGAGGCAGGGCGGGCAGAGAGGCGAATGATCGGTGAGTTTGGAGAGGCAGAGGGGCGACTGTGAAGAGGGAGGGGGAAATAACAGAGCGACGGTTCAGTATTTGTGTAAAGGAACATATAAAAGACAGACAGGTTTTCTCCGTGGGGCCTTTGTGGATGATTTGTTAATGTAGCAAGCCATTACTGGAAGTGTATTCATTAGATACTGGTGGAATCAAAACACTTTTTAAGAGTTGAATCATGTGTCTCATTGTGCGTTTCAACACAGCAATAAGGAACACAGAACGAAGAATACACTAATTATAATACATGAAAGCCTACATAGCAACAAAAGAAACGACTGACACACCCTGCATCCACCCTACAGATACTGTGCAATCCACTAACACACACCCAGTGACTAATTAAAAGCGTTACAAAACTAAAACGTCTACAACATACATTTAAACATACATTTTAATAACTACTTTAAAAAGTAAGTGATGGACTTTTCTTTTTGATGTTCTAACTCAAATTTAATTACACTCATAATAAAATACAAAAAACTAGAACTTTTTTTTTAGCTTTAAAGGCAGCAGCTAACAGCCATACAGATTTTGAAGTGTTAAAAGTTATTGTGAGTTGACAAATAGTTGCTGGACTGAGAATTAAGTCTACTGACAGTCCTGATTGTGACGACATGTCTGAGTGCTGGACTCTACCAGTGAGCAGGAAAGTGACTCGATAGAAGATGGTTCCGTTTTGGTCTTGCAGTGAGCAGCGATATGTTCCCTGTTCATCCACACGCAGCTGATTCAAGACCACAGATGAGTCGTCTGTCACCACCAAAGCCCTGAAGTCACTTTCATTCAGCTGTATATACAAATTAGGAAGTGATAGTTGCAAGTAAGTGGGTGTAAAAGCAGACAGACAGACAGACAAATATGCATGTTCCCAATATTTTACAGCTAACTATAGATAATAAGGGAAGTGGGAAGTATGAAAACAGATTAAAGACCTGTATGTTTCCACAGAAGCAGCTTTATTGTGCCAAAATGCTATTTATACTCCTGTTTGTGTTGTCAGTTGCCATCAGTGATAACAGTGAGACCTGTTCAGTTCCTGGTGCTCCTGGGGCCCAAGAGTAATGGTACTCTGGCTTTCCCAACAGAAGATGATGCCATGGGAGAAAACAGTTCAACACGGCCTGGCCTCCCTCTTCAGCCAGCACTGGGTGCTCTTGAGATGAGGTGAGAGGGGGGAGAAAGAGAGATCGTCCACTAGTTTGCATCAGGATTACTTGAATAATCTTTTCTATTAGCCCGGCACATGGACAGGCTGCAGCAGTGCCGTGCTTAAGAACACATTTACACACTCGTGACAACATGTGTAATACAACATGTACTTTGAAGAACAGTGTACATCCACCCTGTAGGTACAACTCCCCCTCATCCACTCACAAACAACACGCACACTCACAAACACACTAACAATAACATACCACCGCAGTCCTGCTGGCCAGACGGAGACGGACAGATGTACATCTTGTATCGGCAAGTGACACAATCCATTACTCTTCTATTCAGAAGCCCTGAAAACCATAAACACGCATGAACACACACGTGTTCTGTAAACATGTACCATACATATAATACTTTTTGTACACACCGTGCTTGTACAAGGATTTACAGCGATGCAGACGGAAGGATCAGAGAGACAAACTTACCACACTTGTTGGGGCACAATCCTAAGGGAGAGACAAATAAATGATCTGAAACTAATGCACAGTGATGACTTACACAAAGTGCTCTGCCTCATACTGTGCAGAACACTCACTGATGAAAATTCATGGCAATTACCATCAAGGATGAAGGCATCCAAGTGTTTCTCTAAGATCTTCCTGCCTTTCTCCATGATCTGAATGGCTTCAAATGTGATGGATCCTTTAAAAATAGCAGGTTTTGTTCAAAAACATGGTGGACACTGAGTTGATCATATGAAAATACATTCAGTGACTTTACAAGGAAACCATTAAAATGCTATGATACTTTTCCTAAGTTTCCAACTACTGGTCTATCTGTTTCCAGTGAATAGTCATAATAGATGATTTTCTTTTATTTCCCACCAGTGTGCTCCATTGTCAAGAAGCGGTCAAATTCACTCTGGTATTCAGTTCTGGCTCTGTACAGAGTGGTGGGATCTGAGGAATGAGAGTTTCAGTTACCAGATCATAAAAAATTTTGGTGGCCTGAAAATATTTCAGAGAAATTTAGTGAAATAAGTTCCTAGATCACCAATGACCCCCATGCGTTGCTGGCTGGTGTCTGTGTAGGTCACGTAGGCGTGGTCAGAAATCTGTTGCAGTTCTATCTGGTCATTCACAGAGGGAGCAGACAAGATAAAGTCCTCATGTAGGACCCTGACGGTACGGTCACACTGCAGACAGGCCTTAGCTGCAGGGACACAGCAGAGCAGGGACACCAGCGTCAACAACATCTCCCCTCTGGACCTTGAACTTCCTGCAGCAGGATGAGTCACTTTGCCTCCTGTGATTTTTCACTCAGTGGAGGTTCTGAAACAGAGATGCTAAATATTATCGCTGCTAAAAATAACACTATCGCCGTTTCTGCAAGAGTCATCACCACGTCTTCAGATGCTCACAGGGGTTGTCAGAGTTTTACTGCTACTACTGCTATTATGAGCAGTAATGTTACTCCAATTACTTATTCTATTTTTATTATTAGACCACAATTTAGCATAAATTGTCAAACAGTCTTCTCGTTGTTACTGTATTAAACCCAAAACTCTAATAAGGAATATTTACTATATTTAGGGCTAAAACTGACAATTACTAATCAGTTTAACAAAACAGACAACATCAGCTAGCTTGTCCTGTCGGTTTAATAGAACTGCAACTAATTATCATTTTCATTGTTGGTTAATCTGTTGATTATTTTCTCAATCATCCATTCCATCCAATTCCATCCAATCACCTATTAGTAGTTTGGTCTATAAAATGTCAGAAATTGTGAAAAATGTCAGTGAGCGATTCCCTGAGCCAAAGATAAAATCCTCAAATGTCTTGCTTTGTCCACAACCCAAACATATTCAGTTTACTCTCATGGAGGAGTGAAAGAAGTAAATTTATTGAGCTGGAATCAGAGACATTTGACTTATTTTCTTTAAAAAAAAACACCCTAACGGATTAATCGGTTGTAAAAATGGTTGCCAATTGAGCTAACAGCTGACAACTGATTAATTAGTCATTGGAGTTCAATTGGTTAATGGCCAAAACTCCAAAGATATTAAAGTTATTATCACATAAGACATAGAAAATAAGCATCTTCAGGCCACTGGAAAAACACGAAAGTAGTAAATTTTACACTTTTGCTAAATAAGAATTAAACATCCAATAATTACAACAATAGTCATAGCTTATAATGCTGTCTATCAACTAATCAAAGTAATCAACCTCTCCTTTTCACTCTAACCATGTAACTAAGCTACAAATCCTACTGTGCTCAGCATGCCTTCACAAAGAACACACTAAAAATCAGAAAATAATAATCCCTTATTGATACCCAGTGGTGTTTCATGAATAGCCCTGGATCAACATTTGTTTGTTAAATTCTATACAAAAAAGAAGAGCAAAAATATAGCCCTGGATGGATTTATCTCTCATTCCAACCATTTATTGTAACTCTCAAAAATACCATGACAACGTTGATCAAAAACTGTAGAATATATTATTTTACTGTCAGCAAGTCTGAACTGTTTGCTAGAGTCAGTATATTTTCCTGTCACGTCAAGTGTTTTATTAGAGGATTTTCCATTTCACAGTTTCACAGCAGGATATTTGCCGCAGTGACATTACTGTGTGCCAGGATGCTTCCCCATAATTACATATAGAGTGTGACCTTTCAAACCATTAGTCAAAATATGGCAGCAGGCAGCTGAGTATCAATGAAAACATATTTTATATTTTTATTGTAAACTGCTGTAGTTATAATAATTATCATTTGGTTGTGAACAGAATTTTCTGTGTTTTTTGTCAGACACAGTCAGAAAATTTGCCCTGATTATTAGTAGTTATATTTATTTGGGGTATTTCTTCCTGGAACTTTGTAGTTGAACTATTTCCCATTAACTGCATCTGTATGTCTTCATCTAGATTATTTAAAGGGCTGGCCACCCAAATGACTATAAAATAAAATTAATGACAACAAGTATGTCCAAAGCTCACCTTTACATGAGATTGTAGCTGTAAATCATCACAAATTAGACTAATTCCAAGACTCACAGTTTGAGAACAACTAGTCTATCGAGTCTGCACTCACTGTGATGTTAATGTGGAACACACAGAAAGAAAGTGGGATGATTTGACTTTGCAGAGAGCAGTGTCTCACATTTTGCATTAGTTTTACTCTGAAATTACTTTAAAATGATTAAAAGATGGACTGGGGTAAACCCCTAAAGATTCAAGATATTAACAACAACACCTGTGATGATACCACACTGGTTAGTTGTAAACCCCCTGACTAAATTCTAACTTCATGTAAAAAGCTGACACAGAGTGAATTTGGGGTCAGTTTAACACTCTGCTCAGTTGGAAATTCAACTTTCATTGTATTCATTGTTCCATTACTTCTGCTTCTGGTATATTATTACTTTTGTTTACAGTATGTTGCTGTTTTAACTTCTGTTGCTGCTTAGGCTACAACTGCTACTAGCATACTGCCACTATAGCTAACTAGCTAGTAAGCTAAGCTAATATAGCCGTTGGGCCCAGCCAACACTGCTGTGGCCACTTAAAACTGTAATAAACCTAACTATCACCTAAACTACTTGAACAATTTATACTGTAGCTAATAGTTTTACTACTAATACTACCCAACTCATAATTAATGGATCACAATTAACAAGAATATCTACGCAAACAGAAACTATCTGGACAAAAGATGACAAAACAGGACCAAATACTTAACTTACTATACTCTGTCCTTGTACCTTGCAGCTCTATTTTTCATAGCTTGTTGCTGTCACCCAGTGGTAGAAAGTATGTCACAGTCAGAACAGCATTGTTATTTTCTCTGGATGATCTCACCTCTGCAGTTTGTTTAGGACAGTTAAGTAATCAGTGCCACCTCTGTACTAATTAGTATTTACAGACGGTGGGATTATGCTATTTTATCTCCTACAAACGGCGATAACGCTGTCCGTTCACTCTTTCGAGACATAAAAGACAAATTCTTTACAAAAATGCAGCTGAACCGCACACATTTACAGTATTTTGTGAGTTAATAAAGTTATTAATAAAGTTTTTAGACGTTTCGAACAGGACGGACTGTATTCCCATATGAGCAGGTTCCACAAGCAACGGTAGAAGATAAAATAAAAAATACCAGTCGAATGTTTTAAAATGTTAATGATGGTTTACAATAGTTAACCGCGTTATATCAGTTTTGTGTATTTAATAATTTATTTGTGGACAAATTTGCAATTTTTGCAGATTTTCCTCATTTTTGGCGTCTGTATTTATTATCACACTACATTTCCCAGAAGACCACCGCACGTCGTAGTACATGAGTGACAGCCAAATAGGCGAATCCGCGTCGAGTTCGTTTGCCACTGGGCGGAACAATGGAACTTCAAATCGCTCTGCAGCTGCGCAGTAGACTACTGCGCTCACAGCTGTACACATTGACCCCGGGGAAACAGATGCGGAGGTAAGTTAAATGTATTTTAATGGTCACAACACCGCAGAGGGCAGTTTAAGTGTGTTACCAAAAACATGCAACTCAGTTGTGTGTTGTTGACATGGTCGTCTCGAACCTCGAAGAGCTTCGCGATAACTGGTACGGCGGGTTAGAGTCACGGTAATGCCTGGTGACAGCGTCAACAGCCGGCTCGACGAGTGTTTGTTGGATATCGATCAGACACTGGAAATGTCTGCTTAGTTTACATGTTAGCCTGACTCTGTTGTGGAAAATTGCGTTAAATATTAATCTTGGAGGCACTGATCGAGTTCACTGTGTCATTTCCGCGAAATCAGTTTACTGTGTTGTTGGTTTTGTGTTATTTTCGGAATTTGATGAATGTGAACACGAGACAATGCGTAGCAGGTGTGGACTAAACATGTGCCTGTGTGCATGAGCATGCTGCGTTACCTGCCGTGTTTAGCTTGCTGTGCTGTTCTGTGCTGCGTGATTTTCTTGCTGTCGTGCCAGAACAGTTAACATTTTGCATACATCTGGTCCCACAAAGCAGAGGAATTAACACTGGCCACAGCATGGAGGCTAAATGATTAATAAATTCAGCATTATACTCTAAACTAACTCCAGGATCTCCATAAAATTATACTTTACAACAACAAAATAATGTGTTTGCATGAATAATTCTAAATAAGACTAACTTATGACCGTTCCAGCAGTGAGTGTTAAGATCTGTGACTTTGAGATCAAATATGCTCACAGCACAAATGTAATTACTTGAGACATTGATTTAAAAAAAAAAAAAAAAAAAACACAATAAAGTGACTGAGTTACAATTGATCCAAGATTAAAAATAGGGAAAGTCTGGACCAAAAAGTGCTGCGGTGTTTTGTGGTCATGCCAAGCAGACTGAGAACCGGGATAAACAAAGCAGAGTTAAATCCAGGATGTGATATAAAATACATAGTTAAAAATGATCATGTTAATGGTGCTGTTTGGTGTGTTGATCGATTAGTTGTCAAACACTAAATTATCGCCAGCTATTGGGATAAATTTAACTCTTTGGTTAAAGTATTTTTAAAATCAGAATAATGTGATTCCAACTTTTTAAAAAAAAATCAAAATATTTTCTGGTTTCTTTAAACCTCTGTGACAGTAAACTGAATATCTTTGGATTGTGGACAGAGTGAAGACATTTGAGGATGTCATCTTGGCCCTTGGGAAACGCTGATCCACATTTTCGACCAAACAACTATAAATTTAATCAAGAAAATAAGTGACAGGTTAATCAGCAATGTCAGTAATAGTTAGTTGCAGCTGTAATTTGTATATACAGAGAAGCAGTCTTGTCTCCAAAGGGCTGATTTAAGCTCAGGAACCCAGTTTTTGCAGTTTATGCATTTGCAAGATTTTTTTCCCCATGCTGCATTGCTGTGAACATTCATCAAAATAAAATGAGAATGTTGAGCTGAAACATAATGATACCCGTGAGGAGGTTAACCAGGGTTCTGCTGTGGATGACAGAATTGTGCTCTGTCTGAAAACTGCAGGTTTGGTGCTGCACAACCACTTGAGAGCTGTTACTCCTAAATATTATTTACTCATGTCCGAGGTGCTCATACCTGGGAGATGAATGTAGTTGAATCATGCTGACATGGTGTCTGGGCTCTCTCTGATCGTAGCCTGTTTTTATGGTTTCGTTAGTTGTGTTACCATCAGTGCCTGTGTGGCTACAGAGCTGGTTACCTGCCATTTACCAGATTAAAGCTCCTGCACTGTTGCTCTGCTGCTGAACGATGCTGCAGGACACACTTAACAGCAAATGCAGGCAGAGTTCAGTAAGGTTTAACTGTTTTGGTCTAAGGCAAAGGATGGCACACAGCAACAATTTAAGTTAATCTGATTATACCGATGTAAGTACATCAGCATGTGCAATGCATGCTTATGACCTTAATCATGATGACATGCACTGTAGAAAGCTCCGAAGCTCTTTCTTTATACAGTTTCTGGAGACTGTCAGTGGTGATAACTGAATCACCACATGCCTTGTGCTAAATGTCACATACCGTTTATTTAACTGTTATGTAGAGCTGCTTTAAAGTTGTGGGTTACTTGTATTTTGAAAATCAATTAATCGGGAAAAAAATGTCACTCGTCTCTGATTCCAACTTTCTAAATGTGAATATTTTCTGGTTTCCTTGCTGCTCTCTGACAGTAGACTGAATATTTTTTGGCTGTGGACAAAGTAAGACATATAAGGACTTCATCTTGGGCTTTTGGAAACACAGATGAATATTTTTTCATTATTTTCTGACATTTTATAAAACAATCAACTAATTGATTAATCAGGAAAGCAATCGACAATGAAAATAGTCATTAGTCGCAACCCTATTAGTAGGTCTATTGTGGCACATCTACCTTTATATGCAGCAGGCCAGGATCTGAGTTAACAATCCTGCTTTCAGATTTAAGCTTGAAATGTTCCTTTTTGAAGATTTTACTGAGTCTGAGAGAGCTTTCTCAGGAACAACTAGACTGCACCGTGACGGTCTGCATGCTGTTAGATCTCGATGCATCAAAAGGCCCATTGTTCTCCTTGATAAGGATGAACAGTACACCGACTCTCACACCAGGAGAAAGATGTTGCTCTAAAACGTTCAAACCTTTCGATGAACTTTCAGTGAACTTTCGACAACAGAAAGGAACCCTGTTTTATCTTTCATCTGTTCATTCTTCAAAAGAATTAATCATTAAAAGGAAATCTCCCTGCTACTGATGTCCAAACTCAGCAGACCAGGACTTTTCTCCCTGCGCACACACACACACACACACACACACAAACACACACACACAAACACACACTTACAAATCATATTGTCTGTCTACCAGGCATCCTCTAATGTCCGATTAGACTTACAGATAATACATATCTGAAATGATATATATACATTTTTTATACATCATGTAACCGGCCTAAGAGTTTTCCAGTGCTTGACAAGGTCTCTTGCTGAATGCAAAAACCTAAATATTTAGTTAAATGTTAGATATAACTCAAATCTGCATGCAGGATTTTAGTTAATTAATTGGTCATCAAATTACTAATTAATTGACAAAATAATTATTTGTATATATATATATATATATATATATGTGTAGATTTTCTGCTAAATGACAATGATATGTTAGAGAGGATATATCCATTTATAATAATAACAATGATAATATTATTTATAATAATAATGATAATAATAATAGTGAAGTTTAAATGAGGTTGACAAGAATCTGTGCATATCTTATTTCTATGTTATAACAAATAATGTTAATCCAGGGTTTGTTAAGTCACATTTATTTTGTGTTTTATTGTTGTTTATGGCTCATGATTATAGACACTATGTGGATTTTAGTGCCGAATAAGGCTTTTATTACATTAATTTGCTACCATAAAAGGATTTTTTTCCTTTTCTGGACACAGAGGAAAGAGGCTTATTTTAAGTAAAGGCAACAAAAGACTGTTTAGGATGCACCTCTAGCAATCCTAAACTTCCCTTCTCAGTGAAATGCTCATCTTCTTTGACACACACTACAGTGTAACTTTTCTATGGCACAGTAATATTCTTGTTTTTCCTTTATGATACAGTCAAGTTATAACTTCCATTAAACAGGGGAACCAACCTCCTTCTAGTTTACACATCAGTAAGTCTTGAGTGATAATGTTTTTGGAAGTTGTCATCTGGCCAATGAAGGTCAGTCTCATATATATTTTTCTCTAGTCCAGTTGGGGGCTATAAAAGTGCATTTTATTCAGAAACCAACCTATGTATTGAAAGAGCAACACAAACTGCATCTCCTCTGCCAGCGAGGACAACAACCAAGGTAACAACTGAAGAAGTCCGTTTAGACTCTGTTGAACTGCTAAGAAAAGTCCCAGTGGAGCCCATTGCCTGGTAATGATCTGTGCCTCAGGGAAAAGCAACCTGGAAATATAGTCCAACATTAACCCTTAGCAAACCAACAAGTCACAAAGCAGTCAAACCTCTGCTCAGTAAGAGTTGGTGCTGAAATAAATAATCCTCATTCATGAAATTTATTTTGTGCGATTCTAGGATTTGTTCATTAGTGTTTGTAGTCCTGAGCTAATTCATCACATTCTCTCTCTGATATCACTTCACTTACTCAACAGTTACTTTTAACCTCCAAAGATTATCTTACTAATTTGCTCTATGCTACCTTTACGTCATAAGACTGAAAAGATTTGGAAAAGCCTCTTGGAAAACTATCATCTCACACCTGCTCACATCTAAAGACAAACTGTAGAGTTTTTAGTCACGGCCTCGTCTCCGACTGAGATTTTACAAAGACTGAATCTTGCAGGGTCACTATTTACAAGAGTAGGTCTTGTATTGTTGTATTTAGGGCTGAACCCGAATATCTGTTGTGGTGGTATCCGAATAATAATTTTGACATCTGAATAGTCGTGCATGTATAATGTTGTGTTGTATTGTTATTGTATTGTATTATTTACAGGATTAGGGTCTCTGTGATGTCAGTCCATCGCCTTTCCTCCTCCACTCTGTCGTAATAGAGTGGAGAGTTTACGTCAAACAGACGAGGCTGTTCTGCCCACAGCTCTACCATCCGCTCCTCTTTCTGGACGGTCCATGTTGTTCAGGACCTTCAACTTTTCGCTGGTGTTTCCTGTTCATCCCTGCTGCTCTAGTGATTGTTTGTCTGCGTTTCTGGTTTTGTTACAGCTCACCTATTGGTTTTTGTCACCGCAAAGACTGAAGGACTTGTGATAATATTGAACACGTTTGATATCGTCGTAAGGCCAAGACTAGGAAAAGGCTGATCTAAAACAGCTGAGATTACTACCTTATACTACACAATCGAGATGACGGGAGCACACTGGGACTCCAGTAGACCTCCTAAAATTTCCTTCTGACTTTCAGTTGTTAGTCTGTGACTGTGAAAATCGTTAGGGGTGAGCCCAGCATTACTTTGATTGTGTATCTTGCGTTAGTAGTAGTTGCTTAGATGAATAAATATTTTCCATACAGCCTGGGACGTTGCCCCAAATAAACACAAAATTAGTGCAGATTTAAGTTATTTGAAGCAATATTAACTACACTATCAATATGTTCTTTGTTGTTTCACATAGACAGTTTATTTATGTAATCTGTCATCCTTATTGGCCTTTTAAGTTCATTTGTGTATTACATAAAGGTTGTGTACTGATGGTACATGCAGAGGCTTATTTCTTTGTCTTGACACTTTTGTGACATGATTTTACATGATGAGTCATACTTTGCCTGAATGTTGACCTCTGTTTCTGTCTTTCTATCACTCAGGTTTGGACAAATCAACCGTCACTGAGAAATGGAGACATTGCTAAAGACTGGCAGGTAGACAGTCTGACTTTCTTTCACCTCCACTGCTGCCAGCATACAGGTATATTCCTTCCTCACAAGCACTGACAGCAAGGTTCTACAGCTGTCTGCTCCTGTCACTCCTCCTCCACACCTGCTTCTCTCCACACCTCGCTGCAAGTGTGCAGGATGTATCAGATTGTCCCAGTGGCTCCTGGGGAGCAGCAGATGGCTGGAGGAGCTGGTGGGTCTCCGCTTAAGAAGAAACTGGCTCATGAAGGCCGGCCCCTGGTGATGGCAGGTATGTTGGGCTGTGTGTTGGTCCTGGCTGCTGTGGTCGCCTGGTGCTACTACTCGGTGTCCCTCCGGAAAGCCCACCTGCTGAAGACTGAGCTGTTAGACCTCAACAAGGATGGTTTTATCATCCGGAACCAGGCAGGGGCTGTTATCTTCACTATGGCCTTCAGGTGAGTTCACTGTGGGGATATTTTCTTTACTGAACCTGCTGATTTTTGACCTGATGGATCTTTTCATCGATGCAATGTGAAGCAAATAAGACCACAATTCTAAACCCCAAAAGTATGGTACATTTAAGAAACTGGTACAGAGTAGAGATAGACTGATACAGGTTTTTAAAGGGCCGGTACGGATGCTGATTATTGGTAATCAAGAACAGCTGACCACGATTATTGGGAACTGATATACATTAAATGTAATGTTTTAACAATGTGTGATAGTAGAGAACCCGCCATTCATAACTAGGCTTCTTCATTTATATGAGTGACTAAAACTGAATATGTAAAATAGAATTTAAATTAGGACGCTCTCCTTTGTTTCTGCTGTTCTTATCTATTTTCTTAATCTTTCACTGTTCAATCACTTTTATTACCCACTAAGGTAAAGCATTATTAATTATTGTTTTCCAGACTCTGTTTCTGGGTAATATATGGCAGCCTTCTAACTTAGTCGCTAGCTCTTAGTCGTTAGCCTTAGCCACTGCGATGGCTAATTTCTTGGTTTGTGGCAACAGCTTCTTCTTGTTCCGTTTTTGCAGTTGCTGCTTGAGACATTTGTGAGACCACAGAGTGACAACAGACAGAGAGAGGTGGTTGCATCAGACTTGAAGTTGTGCATTTAATTTATCAATAATCAGCCAATAAAAATACTTTTGCTGATCATCAGAAAAAAGCCTCGGTAATTGGCCAGGCCAGTAATCGGTCCATCCCTAGTACAGAGGATCTTGGGTGTTTTTCCTTGAAGGCAGTCAAAACATGAAGTGACTACAAACAATAGGGACTTCTATACACTGTAGTCCGAATCAGGATGCCCCTGAAATAAACACTTCCCTTGTGAAACTAACAGCCAGTAAATCTTGGCTCTCAGTAACCCTTGTGGCATAAATAACTTCTTTAGGCTTCAGCACAGTCCTGTCTCTTTGTGTGCTGAGCTGCACTAAAAGCCTGCCTGTCTGCAACGTGTGGACGGATAATGGAAAACCAGATGAGACAGACACATGATTACACCCTGAGGGAAGACTGATTTAGTCATGTCCTTTATCATCAGGGCTCATATCGACAGAAATAGCTGTAGTCGAGTCCCTGCACTTGCAGAGAAATGGAGTAATTGAATGGAGCGTATAATATTTCCTTTGTTGTGATTGCATTTCTTCTTTGTTGTTGTACTCTAGTCATTTCATTTTGGCAAGCTTGATATGTTTTCAGCAGTGCAGGAATATGCTAGCTCTTTTAGTGCTGTGCTCAACCAGCCCCTCTGTATTTTCTTTCCACACACTCTTGTAGGTCTGGCACGCTGGATCTGGACTCCTGCTCAAAGGAAGGAAATATTCTGAGCTGTACTCAGTCAGATACAGGCAAGCTCAACTTCTTCATCCAGACAGTTCGACCAAAAGACACGGTGATGTGTTATCGCGTTCGCTGGGAGGAGCTGCAACATAAGCACTCGGTAGAGCATGCCATGACCTATAATGAGTCTCACTGGTATGGAGGGGCGGAGACGGCAACACAGTACTGGCCTATCAGGATCCAAGGCGAAGAGGAACCACGTCCTTTCATCACCAGTGATGTCTACTCCAACAGAAATGCTTTTGGGGGAATCCTGGAGCGCTACTGGCTGTCATCGAATGCAACTGCAATCAAGATTAATGACTCAGTACCATTTCATTTGGGCTGGTCGGAGAAGAACAGCACACTGAGGTTCCAGGCCCGGTACCAGGACTCTTCTTTCAAGCCACAAGAAGGACAGCAGGCTTTACCTGAACTCAGCTATAGAGTCTGTGTGGGGTCAGATGTTACCTCTATTCACAAATACATGGTGAATACAGACATGACTCTCATTAGTATTTTTGCTTTGATATAAACTACACTAAATATGTTAAAAGCTGTTCATTAAACATGCACAACAAATGACTGAACTTACAACATGTGCATCATCCAGATAAACTGTAGTGGGTGTATATAACGCCAAATTTTAAACCAGCTTCCGTGCTTGAAAAGTAAAATCTAGAATAACAAAGTTAACTAGAATTAAAAGTGGAGTAAAAAAGACAGTGAGATGCAATCAAGCTGTGGCCTTAACTGACACAGTTGTTCATTGGGTTCAAACAACAGAAAATGAATGATTAACCATTCTGCCCTAATGCATAGCTACGTACATAACAATGACTGAAGTCCAGTCAAATGTCTTTTTGATTTCACACTACTGCCAGAAGCCTTCTTTTCCTTTGTAGAACACTGTATAAAGGAATTGTTCAGCCTTATAGAAAATATCCTGAGTTGTTTAGGAACAAAATCCAGCCAACAGCACATCTAAAGCTAGCTGATTACCATGTTATAGCTTGTTTGTGTAATCAGTACAAATAAACTAATTGTAAAGCTAAGATAAGATAAGAAAAGTTCAACTTTACTCATGCCGAAGGAAATTGTTTTGCCAAAATACAATAAACAAAGGTTAGTGAAACATACACATTTACAGACAGGTTAGTTATTAAGTAGAAATCAAAAAGAATACAAAGTACAAAATGCAAAGTGTCTGAGTGTGTGTGTCTAAGTGTGTGAAGTGTCTGGGTGTGTAAAGTGTAAGATAAATTTCTGCTGTAAGAAGTAAATAGGCCTGTATGCCAAAATGTCAAACTAGTCCTTTAAACTAAAGGTCTGGATGAAGCTAAGAAGTAACTGCATGTAGATACATCTGTAGTTACTCTGTCCTGCCTGTGTGTGTTTTGCTCAGGTGCGTCGGTATTTCCCAAAGCCCATCAAAGTCCCGTCTCCTGAAGTGTTCAAACAGCCAGTGTGGTCAACATGGGCTCTCCACAAGACGGCTGTAACCCAGGAGAAGCTGCTGCGCTACGCCTCCGACATCACCAAGCATGGCTTCACATGCTCCCATCTGGAGCTGGACGACCGCTACACCGCCGACTATGGAGAGTTTGACTTTGACCCCCAGAAGTTTCCCAATGCTAGCGGCATGTTCGACAAACTCAGAGAGGACGGGTTTCAAGTGACTCTCTGGACGCATCCTTTTATCAACTATGACTCCATTAATTTCGGTGTGGCCGTGGAGAAAGGGCTGTTTGTCCGGGAGCCGAGCGGTGAGCTGCCTGCTCTGGTTCGCTGGTGGAACGGGATTGGAGGCATCTTGGACTTCACCAACCCAGAAGCCCGTGAGTGGTATTCCTCACATCTGCGCATGCTCAAAACACGCTACGATGTGACCTCCTTCAAGTTTGACGCAGGAGAGACGAGCTACCTCCCCCGTCAGTTCAGCACCCTGATCCCGCTGTCTGACCCGTCCACCTTCACCCGCCGCTACACAGAAATGGCCGTGCCATTCAGTGAGCGTGCTGAGCTGAGGGTGGGTTACCAGAGCCAAGACATCTCCTGTTTCTTCAGGATCATCGACAGAGACTCGGTGTGGGGTTACGAGCTTGGCCTCAAGTCCATCATCCCGACTGTCCTGACTATTAGCATTTTGGGCTACCAGTTTGTCTTACCTGACATGATTGGAGGAAATGCTTACCCCAACCGCACCACAGGTCTGTTGCACCAAACATACAGTCAAAACACAGTCTTAGAGCAGAAACTTGACTTTGTTAAAGACACAAATTGATCTTTGATATGATTTTATTCTATTCTGACATCTGTGTTGTATTTTAGGTGGGTTAAATGATAAAAGTGGTCTGCCAGACAGAGAGCTGTACATCAGATGGTTGGAGCTGTCTGCGTTTATGCCTGCCATGCAATTCTCTATACCACCGTGGGCCTATGACAATGAGGTGAGCCAAATTAAAGTGTGGATATGTTTTACAGTTAAAAAAGTAAATGTGTTAGCATGTATCTATTCTGTTATTTCTTTGCTTAAATTCAGTAATTAGTGGGAACAATATTTTGTGTGGATGCTTGCGTCTTTTCAGGTAGTGTGAGAATCAAATACACATCTTACTGTCCAGGTTAGTGATTTTTGCACTCTGTGTGGCTACAAACACAGCTTCAGGTCACTTCTCTCTATGCCAGACTTTAAAAAGTTAAAAAATCTATAACATATGTGCAGAGGAATCGTATAACAAATGCAAGTCATACGTTAAAAACAAGATGAATAATGACATAAAAGTAAATACAAAATCACTGAAAAGTAGTAAAATGATATTCCAAATGAAATGGCAGTAAAAGAACAGGTTTAAATCTGAATGTTGGATTTAGAAAATGAGCATCTTCAAATTATTCTGGAGTATAACGTTTTTGCTTGTAGAAAAATTGTTGCATGTTTGTTGCTTCTATTGTAGTGTATTTTTGTTATTGCCACAGGGGGGCACCAAGGCTTTCAGCACATTGTGGCTTTAGGTCATTAGAGATTGTGAAATATCAATTAATCATGTTTATTGCCATAACATGCCGAAACAAGCTGAGACCACATCACAATCATGGACTACACGTGCAGCAAAAGTAGCACATTACATTTGATGTTATTTTCACCTCTTTCCATAGAAAAATGGTTCTAAAACATGTGCACATGGCAGTTTGTAATCCACACGATGAGGCTGGCATATGTACCAATTAAGATCTGTACTCATAAAACCAGTTTTGCACCTGAGATATTTTGAGATACTTACAAGTACTTTGAAGAATCATGTATTTGTCCCTCTCACTATTATTGCTTCGGTTAGATTCTTCCAACCTCCAAACTGTGTCCTCTGACTGTTCAACCACCAAATTTCAGACGTGGGAAGCTCTGAGCTGATTTAGATGTCTTTAGTTACTTCCCTGTCCACAAAATATTAAAGCTTTAGAAGAGATACTACTTAATTTGCAAGCTGCAATCTTGGTGGAATTTATTGTGAGGGAGACTGCAGACACTGCTCAGGGCTAAACAAAGTCACCCAACTTTGGGCAAAAAATAATAATTTTGCTTTTTTTTTAATCTGCAAAAAATTCTCCTAAAATGATGCTAGAACTGAACATTAATCAAATATAATGCCATGAAGGCAGTGGTCTTAGTACTTAGGTTAGCTTTATCTTTAACATTTTTGATACAAAAATCTGTTAAGAGCTCTCAGTATTAACCAGTCATCATGCTCCACACTGGCTGCTAGTTGAGCTGTGGTGCTAACACTGCATCTTTGTGCATCCATCTGCAGGTCATACAAATAGCACAGAAGTTCACGGAGCTCCACGAGACTCTGGTGGCCCCAAGGGTTCTTGAGCTGGCAGGCGAAGTGCTCGACACAGGAGACCCGATCATCAGACCCCTCTGGTGGATCGCCAACGACGACGAGGCAGCCTATAAGATCGACTCCCAGTTCCTGATCGGGGATGACCTGATGGTAGCGCCGGTGTTAGAGCCGGGCAAGCAAGAGAGGGACATCTACCTGCCGGCAGGACGATGGAGAAGCTACAAGGGGGAACATTTTGACAAAGGCCCCATGTACCTCACTGACTACCCTGTGGACCTGGACGAGATAGCTTTCTTTACATGGGTTCACTGAAGACATCAAAGAATTAAAGACGCACAAACTCTCTCTCTCACACACACACACACGTATACATGCACATTCTCTTGAGCACACATGCCAGGAAATAGCAGCGGATGTTTGTTTTTCAAAAGGGAAATTACCACTAGGGATTTGCTTCCAAGGCAGAGTGTGATTTAGGTGAAGTTTCACCTCATGTTTCTTTATCTGGCCTTCTGTCTGCAGATTATAACCCTCCACCCGAAGAATTAGAATCCACCTCTGATTCTCTTTTTGCATCTTAAGCTGATCCTCATCCTCATGTGCCTTTCCACAACCAATAGTAATACCGATCTCAGATTGTATCATCACCACAGTCTTCCACCTAATGAACATCTGGTACTACAAATGTTCTTCAAAGCCTCAGTTCCCCAGCTAGAAGGGTTTGGAGTCATAGTTCACTTTATTTATTACCAAGTAAACTTTATTTCAGAATAGATAAGATAACTGTGCCATAAGCTACCTGTCTTGTTGGTGCTGGGGTTGGACACACTAAGCTGGCAATAAATGTGCCCTCTGAGTTGAACAT
The DNA here is from genome assembly GCA_024666655.1 of Dascyllus trimaculatus. Lineage (NCBI taxonomy): Eukaryota > Metazoa > Chordata > Actinopteri > Pomacentridae > Dascyllus > Dascyllus trimaculatus. The sequence continues at coordinate 23,712,711 of CM045449.1, read as the reverse complement.
TTGTTTAGAGGGCAGGCCTAAACTTATGCTATTTTCTCAACTACCTATGATTAAGCTAAAATCCATTAACATTGCACTAACAACTACATCTAAATGTTTGTCTAATGCTCTAAATATTTATTAACTTTTTTTTTAAATTTGGGGATAATAGTTGGTGTATGCAAATGCGTATGATTCTGGGTTATATTAGAGGTACTCATCATGATCAACAATATTTTTATGTTAACATTTCTTGACTTCTAGTGCCATTCTGTAATTGCAGTGCCAAAATCTACAGCTTTATGCTTTCTTCTCCATCTGCACAAGTTACATTCACTGCTCAGGGTACATAAAGAAACATTTAAGGTAAACTTTTTTTTTTTTAATTCACAGCAAAATATTTATTATACTACAACTGATTTGCCTTGTAGAACAGGTATTGTTCTCAAAGATGCCATATTTTAGTGTGCCGTCCATGTCTGCCTTGTGACTTTATTAGCCTTATTAGCTAAACTAACCAATGCCAACCTTTGCACAGACGACCTTTACAGTGAGGAAGTCCTCACGTCTGCGCACAGTGATAGGCTTGATGCTTTGCAGCTTGACATTTTCTTAAGTATGGACATTGCAAAGTGCATGAGAAGTTTTTTTCTACAATGAGACACTCACACAGTGATCGCTAGCACGAGAGTAAAGCACACTACCAGTTGAGTCATCTAAATGCCTTGCTTGAAACTAATTATATTATATAAGACAATACTGTTATTGCATATTGAATTGCAGTGGGATTGATGCATCTTTCACATGAGTGTGTGTGCCGAGTGGCTTTTACTTAGAAATTAGACAGCAACATTCCTAAATACATAATCATTTGGAATAACATTATTTATCTTTGTGGCAGGCAGGCAGAGAAACAAGATGAATAGATGTCCACAGTACTGTGAAATGTCAGATATGCATCATTTAAAAGCATTTATGAAAGAGGATTTTGTCGAAACACTGAATAAACGAACCGGCCAATATTTTACTGTTTAAAGTTTTTGTTGAAATCCATCCAGATATTATCAGTATGACAAAGCAGAGTTTGAAATACAAAAGAAAAAGTTTATTGGGGTAAAACTTTTTTTTTTTTTTTTAATTTGCTGCTGTCAATGAATACTTGCTGTATGTACTGGCTTTATGAAGGTAGACTAAGAAAGAAAACAAAAAATAGTGTTATTGTCTGCTCTTTATCCATCCGTTGTATGTTTGTTTTTGTGTGAAAACCTTACATAACATCAGGAGACCTACAGTGTATATTCTACATATACATGGATTATTCAGTGGTTCTGTCTGTGTTTGGATAATATCAGATTACTACCAAATATACACTGCTAGTCTTTTGCATTAAGTGTTGATTTTCTTGAGTTTATTCACCTGTGAAGACTTATTTCCAGTGTGCCATGTACAGTATGTGCCACATTGCCTGAATCCCGTCTTTACCGCCTCGAAATAGAAAGAACAGCCTAGTAGCACCTTTTAAAAAACAATTAAAGAACCTTTTTGGCAGGTCTGAGCGCATTAGGAATACGTAATTGGAACCGATTTCTTTCTGATACAGAGCACAGCCAATCTTTAAAGAATTTTACTGATAGATTTTCCACTTCGCAATTCAGCACACATCATAAATGTAAATAGAACATCACAACAGGAAGCCCAAAAGGTCTAAAGGTTGCTTTTATTATTCTCAATGAGTACCCTCTTACCATTTTATGTCCTTATCTTTTTAATTAGGCCTCATAAAAAAGCTGTTTTTGCTGTACATGATAGCAATGTGAAATGCAAAACCTGAGGAATCAAACTTTTCAGGGGTTGATACATTATTGTGGTTTCACTGACAAAACATCAATATGTAATCATTAACAGCTTTTACATATTAAAAAAGTATTTGTTACTCCTGAGTTGTGCATGATTCTGTCGTAGTTGCTGTTCAGAGCCTCAGATGAAGAGTGCGATGATGGCTGAAGACAGCAGCAGGAGCAGGACACTGGGACCAGTTGGTATCGCACCGTTACACAGGTCCGTTTGACAGCATTGTATTGGGCTTATACATAAAGCACTCATCATACAGGTCTTTGTGGTGACGCCTGTAGGACACGATGACAAAAACAAAAAGTTTCAGCAACAAACAAAGGCACCAGTGACATATCAGCTCAAAACGTATTTGATATCGTCCTACAGCCGTGAACACCTCTGCTCTGTAAGAACAACTTACCAGAAGCAGAGACTGTGGAACATCGGTCGAAGCCAGAAGGACAAGTCAGGATTTCTGTGCAGGTGCTGGGGTCAGCGGTTATACACTGGTAGCATCTCAGTCCATACACTGTGCAGAAGTACAGAGAAGACCAACTGTCACACATGGAATAAAATTTTCCCAATATAAGGCAAATCTTCACGATACACATTTTTGCAAAAACACCAAGAAATAAACAGACATTTAAAAAACAAAAAGTTCTCTGGCATTTGGAAGTGGTGTTTTCTGTTGAGAGCAGAAGTTCCTCACTGCAGATTGCAGATCTCTACAATCGGCTCAAATCAGCAAGAACAAATAGTTTTGTCAATAAAGATAATAATTTAAAGTAACAGTGATCATGTTTAATTGATGAAATAACCTCTTTACACAAATCAGACCTAAATGCAGCAGCAATAATCACCTGTCTGCCATTAATAAGTACTGTATCCATCATTTCAAACGTAGCAATTTGCAAACCATGTACAACTAAAAAATAATGAACTCAGTCACATTTTCATTAACTGTCCCCACATTCAACATTCAAATAACATTTATGTGTTCAAGGACCTGGCAGGTGTAAATTACAAGCTGCTCTTACCTGTGGACACGGTCAGGAAAAGGATCAGAGCTCCCGAAATAAGCTTCATCGTGGAGAGAAAGTAGAGCAGATCTGTGAGAGCAGAAGGCAGGTGAAGCTCTCTTTATGTCCTCAAGTTCCGGTTATACTGAGTCACAGTTTAATTTCTTCTGAAATCCTCCTCCTCCTTCAAACACGCCTCACTGCCGTTAACAGGAAAGTGTTAACAGGAAACTCTTATCTTTGTAGTTTATTTACAGCTTTGTTAATAAATACAAGATCTATAAATGATTCCTATAGAGATCCTCTGTATAGGCAGATAATATCAAGTTGTAAATATTCACTTTGAAGCACTTTATTTGGAAATTAAACAAATTTTTACACTTTTTTTGCATTTGTTCGTTTAGTTAATTTGCAAGCCTGCAGGAAAGACGTGAGTGATTTGTTTTAACAAATAAAAACAAAAAGGATCTGGAGTCTATCCCAGCCGACTTGGGCGAAGGCAGAGGACACCCTGGACAGGTCGCCAGTCTATGGCAGGGCTACATATAGAGACAGACAAACAAGCACACTCTAATTCACACCTACAGACAATTTAGAATCATCAATTAACCTCAGCATGTTTTTGGACTGTGGGAGGAAGCTGGAGTACCCAGTGAGAACTTGTTAAAATGTTTTTATAGTAAATTGCTTTTTTTCTGTAAAAGGTGTACTGTATATTTTTTTTTTACTTTTTATCTCTTTGCTGCTGTAACAAGAGAATTTCACCGTTGTGAGATTAATAAAGTAAATCTAATCTAATTCTGTTGGAACATTGAGGGGAGACTGTACGTCCTATGCCAGCAAATTTTGAACGTCAAACCCAAATTCCTGCATTCTGGTGATTTTGTTTATGTATTGGTTTATGATGACCATGCTTTAATTTGTCTACAGAAAAACAAAATTCTAAAGATTCTGACAGTTTAAAATATAATATGCAGTGAGGCTCTCATGCTTTCTGTAAAAGTTCTGTTGTCCAGCAGCAGCTTCAGAATACCGACCTGCACTCTGAGCCCTCGTTCTGTAGCTGTAATGAAATTAAATAATTCAGCCTCCTCCCCAACCAAGCAATTTGTGTTCAGACCTCAACTCCCAATAAATCATTTAATAACAGCAAAAGATTTACTGTGTTGGACCTTTAGAAGACTTTTCTGGAGAGGGATGTTCTTCTCCAGGGTGCAAAAGGATTCCCACATACACATCCATATGAAATGTCCAGCTAGCAGAGGCTAAACTTTGTTTTTGTGACAAATCAAAATGTCTGCAGTCAAAAGAGTCTACTGACAGTATGGAGGACACTGTTGCATTGTTCTAGCTCAGTGGTTCCCAAACTGGGAGGTTATTCCAGGGGGGGCGCGCAGTGACAGGGTGGCCAGGTCTGTGTATGTGCACATCCAGTATGTACTGGAGTTTGATAAGATTTAGGTAGGAATAAATTATTTGACTTCAGTTATGGATGTGTATTTATCAATATTATTGATGTAATTTGCATGTAAAAGAGGTCCACCCAGCCAGCGGACAAAACAAAATCATCCTGCAGCAACATTTGAAAAGTAACCCAGTTCCACTTAAAAACCGCGGACCTGGCAACCCTGCCTGGCGAGGCTGAACGTAACCTAATGGTGCGTAGTTCAGTCTAAGCTAGGAAAGGATGGAGAAGTCTGGACAGGAGAACGGCGAAGTAAACGGAACGCAGATGAATTAACACCAAACCTCAGAACAAACAAAACAAAGACAAGAAAATATGACGAAGCATGTCTGCCCTCGGCTTCACCAGAACAACTGTGGCTAATGGAGACAGGCCACAGTGTGGTGTGTAGGGATCGGTACCGAGCCCCGGTACTAAACAAGTCCCGGGGCGAAATTTTTCAAGAGCGGAGGGTCGATAAGTTCTGACGGTAACGGTTCTGTTAACGGCACTTTAGAACGTAGGAAGGATTTTATTTAGCGTATTTCCTCATTGTTCTTTATAAGAAGATGAAGACATGCGTCTATGAGGTCTCGTCCCTCTATATCCAGAAGTGAACTCTGCCTGTCGGAGTAGCTTTCTGTCATCCACCTGCAGCTTCACGATGGAGTGTGTGGAAAGTGTGGTTACACTTCAGGATTGACACAGACAAATCTCGTTGCCACCAGTGCAGCAAGTTGTTTGAATGCAAGGATGGAAACAGCAGCAATCTTTTGAAACATCTTTCTAAAGTCCATCACATACAGAGTTTAGACAGCCTGGCTTATAGCTGGTCCCTGGTTAACCAGGTATCCTATCTATGCTAGCAGCACTGAGCCCACATGCAAAGTTAGCTGAATACATGAACACGTGTAATTTATTAAAAGTAATCGTTAGCCATGATTGTTCAGCTATGGGTGTGTTCATAAAGTCAGTGTGAAAGTCAGAGCATCATCTGAACTGGTCCAGAGTCAGTTTCACTTTTAGAGCAGTGGGGTTTAATCATGTGGCTGCTCTGTACCTCTGTTTGTTCTAGTTTATACTCTAGTGGTTGTTTCTCAGTGTAATCGTCACCACATTAGTGCAGATAAAGGTGATTTGTGCAAAAGATTGCTTTATTGATCTTTTTTATATACATTTTTAAAAATGTTATTATAAAAAAATAAATAAAAAGAAGTACCAATAAGAATCCTGTTAAAGTACTGGATCAATAAGCAGTATCAGTATAAGTAGTAGTACTGATGAAATCTTAACCATACCCATCCCTAGTTGTGTGTCTCCAAATATTAGCTTCTGACAGTATGAAGCTGAACAGGTGAAGACACCACTTTGAGACGACACATCCCAACACAGAGAAAAGCCATTTGCTCTTACTCAGAACATACGTCAGATTCATTGATGCCGATGATGTGAAGGAGGATTTGCTTTTGTTTTGCTATAAATGTTACTTTTAGTGTTTCCACTTCTGTGACTTGTTCATTGTTTATTTATATATATATTTTTTGGAACGTGTCACAATTTTTCAGTTTCCTCAGTTAAGACAAAATCCAAAATTAAGATGTTTGCTGCAGAGTTACTTTTTATGCTTCCATTCTTAAAATTGATGTGTTCCCTTTAAGAGTTTTCAGAAGGTTGTCACAAAGCTGCAGTTCTGTATACATGATTACAGACAACGCTTCATACAAATTCTACAGGAGTTTGTAAGCAAAGGATAGGTCTGTGTGTGTTTATGTGGGTACATGTAGGTAGGGGGGGCTCGAAAATATTTTTATCTTCCAAAGGGGGGCCCTGCAGAAAAAGTTTGGGAACCACTGTTCTAGCTATTTAGCATATGGACAGTTTCTATACTATGACTAGTGGTAACAGTCCAGCTGTATAGCCTGGTTTACTATGTGAAGTTGTTTATGCAATGCATTTAAAACAACATACACTGAGCCAATTTCCAGAGAAGAAATAAGATTAATGTTATAAATTTAACTGACTGATTTGAATTTTACAGTAAAAAATAAAATATTACATGCAAGACTCTACAAAGTGTACATGGAAGCCCAGTGAATCCAGTGATTTTCTTGGAGCTTTGATGACAGTAGAAAGGAATAAACTGAACCAGGCTCATGGAGACCAGCCATCTTTGCAAATCTCCAGGTTGAACAACTAACCGTGTGATGTTTTGATTTTCTCAAGGTGCACGTTTTCAAGATGTTCATATTTTCGGATGAACAGCTGTAGTCTGTTCATAGTTGCACTGAGTACAGGAGACACTGTTTCAGTTCACAGCCTGATACTGAAAACTGGTTTATTTCTTCTTTACTTGTACAAATTGAATCAGAAATAAAGTGCAGCATTGAAATGAGCAAATTTCCTGAGCCTCAGAGAAAGATCCCGAGGATGGCCGAGGACACCAGCAGCAGGAAGACACTGGGAGCAGTTGGCGTGGCGCTGTTGCACAAATCCCCTTCACAGCAACTCATAGCACCTACACATGCTATGCTGGACTGGCAGCCCTTCGTAACCATGCTGTAACCTGCAAAATGTGAAGAGGAAACCACTTAAAGCACATTAAAACATGTATAATAGCCACCAGGCTTTCAGTTGGACAGCCTTGTTTTGTTGCATGCTTGGCAATTGGGACAACAACTTACCATCTACTCTGAGAGAAAAGCAACGGTTGAAGATAACAGGACAAGATTTGGTGTCTATGCAGGATCTGGGCTCGGCGGCTGTGCATGTGTAGCATCTTAATCCACATGCTGTACAAAGACACAGAGCACAACGGTTTAAAACACGCTGTCTACAGGCCAAGGCTTGTGCTTGTGTGGATGTTCTGCGGGCAGCAATTCACACCTTCAAAAACAACGTTCCAGGAAGAGAATGTGAAAAGGTCATAGAAACCTCACGTCTTAATTCTTAGACATATATTTTTTTCTTAATAAAACACTTTAAATACACACTTTTACATGACAAAAGCTGACATGTGATAATTGGGGTCTTTTCAGGTCCCAAAAGAGCTCAGCTTCTGGTCACAAAATGTCCTATTAAGGAAATAAGCTCCGTCATTGGCTTCCCTTTAGCCACATTTAGAAAATCATTGCTTCTGTTGCAAACAAGAAATCCTCTAACATATAACCCCCTATAAAAAGATTAACAGCTGTTTTTTACACTGTGGTGTTTGCAGGGTTAAACAAGTCATTTTTTTGTGAGTTACCGTTCCCTGAATTGTCAAACCTATTTCCATAACTTTTGAATACACCCTCCTTTGCAGATTTTATGACAACCTGTACACATCAATACGTTCCTTTTCTTCTGCGATAAAAAACAAAGCCTGTAGGCCCAACGACATGAAAGATTCTTACCTGCTGACAGAGTCATAAACACGATCAGAGCTCCATAAAGCTGCATCCTGACCGTGTGATTGTCCACCAGCCTTGTGGGTGAGAGTGAAAGCTAGCGTCAAGCTTTCCTTTTTCAGCTCAACTTCTCAGTCTGCCTCGAGAACTTGAACATTTGCATTTCTTCACAAAGCTTCCTCCCAAGTGACCTGAATAGCACTGGCCCTAAAGTGACCTCATTATTCCCCCAGACAGCCATGCAAACGAATACTTAGGGAAATGAACAGGAGAACAAATGCTGTTGAATAGACTGCGGGATCATTAATAAATGCCACATGAATGGATTTAATTAGAAAAAAAAATCTCTGTAATAATACATCACACATACAAGTAATGGCTTTTTTTTTTAACAGAAGTTGATTTTTATTTCATAATAATTAAAATTTCAAATGTTTTTCATCCAGAAATCTGTTTTATTTCAAATTGGCACTTTTCCCAATGACACCAGATAGCTCCTGTTAGCTATAGCAATGGTGTCATTCAGAGTCACCCAATTAAAAGCTGCTGATGAGACACAAAACAAAGCAGGAAGCAACAAGAGGAACCAGAGAGATGCCTCTCATGATTCACAGATCATGTGGACACCAGGAATGTGCCAAAGTCCGTTTCCTTATTAGTGTGGGTTTTTTCCACTTGAGGTATTAAACCCCTGAAAAAACTTGATGTCTGGGTCTGTAGCCCTGAACGTTTCATGAACATACCTGGACCTACTCATCTTTCATTTCTGTCACTCATTATGAATTACACCCCTCAAAAAGACGCCACTGTCATAAAAAGTCATAAATATACACTGATCAGCTACAACATTAAAGCCATTGACTGGTGGAGTGAACAAAACTGATCATCTCTTTACAATGCGATGTTCTGCAAGGAAACTTAGGGTTCTGGCATTGATGTGGATGTTACTGTGACTCGTACCACCCACCAAAGCAATGCTGCAAACCAAGCACACAGCCCCTCGGCAAAGGCACTCCATGATAGCAGGAGCCTCGTGCAGCAGGACAATGCTCCTCAACACACCACAAAAACTACTCTGGATTTGCAAGAGGCCTCCAACTCCCCAGATTTCATTCTAATTAAGTATCCACGAGATGCACCAGAACAAGGCCTCACCATGAGACCCAGATGTGTCAGAGCTATTCTGTCAGCATAAAGGGAAGTGGTTTCAAGTGTTGTAACTGGCTGGTGTATACATGCATGAAAAGTGAATTGAAATAGCCATTAAAAAAAATTAAAAATAACATAAGCAGCATCTAGAATATATAATAAAAATGTCTCTAGAGCTTTAAATATGGCATAGCATTTCACAATAACAATTTAAGTTTTAATCCTTTTGTGAAGTATTTTATAAATCGCTGGTTAATTCATAAATCTACAGTTAATTAGTGTCATTGTTCAGTTCAGAATTTAATTTTGTTTATTATTAAACACTTTTATGTTATGTTTAAAAATTGCTGGTTTGAAGCTACCAGCTGTGCAGCTCAGGTTCACATGTATTGCAATAACAGATACTGAAACCAAAAAACACCTTTTCTTTTTCTGTTGTCACTTACAACTATTTTAGGAACAAATATAATTTTTTAAAAAAGTGCTATAGGGACTGGTCAAGAAAAAAGAAACGTCTGTTGATTAAAAGGCAACATACTATACAGTCAAATTATTCATGTTTATTATTTTACATTTATGAATATTACCTATTTGGTGTCAACTATATTACTGAAGACAATAACCACAAATTAATAGAGCCTTTGTTTTTGCCCTATAATGTATTCAGTGACAGAATATGCTTTTTTTCTTTTGTATATATTTAGCATTTTCCTATATTTAGTTTTTTGTTGTTGTTTTATGTATTTAACTGAACTACTCAGATCTAGACCAGAAACCTAAATAACCCAACTATTTTGTTGTTCGTAAAAAACCCCAAACAAACAAAAGTTGTATATCTAAAAGCATCCTAAAATGACTGCGTTTCAAAATAAAAGCATTATAGCATGACGTAAATAATGAAGATCCCATCCCAAGAAAAGAAGATAATTAGTTCAGGCTCTCTACTTGAATCTAATAATATCATGCTCCGTAGTTAAAACCAAAAACTACATTTATTTTATAACCACTCATATTTTGGAGGGATAATTTTTAATTGCAGCAGATCAACTAGAGAATTGCGGTGTCTGAAAATTAAAAATTGATCGAAAAAAGTTTCTCCAGTTCAACAGAAGAAACATTTCCTCAAAATAACACTGATTTTGCAAAAACAAGAATTAATGCTTTAATTTTGGAAGGCTTTCACTACGTCATTTACGCGCCAGTCTGACCTCAGCACATGCGCCGCTGTGTTTTGAAAAGCCGGAGAGGTGCAGCTTTAGCCCTGTACTGCATTACTTGTATGTGCACAGGTTTCTGCACATTTCTGACACGATGAATCCGATGTGAGACCGAATAAAATATGCCGAAGGCTTTGAAGAAATCCTGCAGGGCTCAGACCTCCATCAGCAGGTACTTTGGAGCACTGAGCAGCAGCAGCAGCAGCTCCCAGTGTGGGATTAAACCAAATCCTGCTGATCACCAGCTTGTGAGAGGAAAGGTGAGGAGTGCTGCACTGAACACACCACATGCACATCACATATGCTTCATTACTGAGCCTCAGCTGCTTCTGTCTTGCAGCAGAAACTCTCTGATGATGATTTTGGATTACCAAGTAAACGAGCCAAGATTTCTGTCAAAGACCAGCAGCTGGAGGAGCTGGAGTGTGAATCTGCATCCTCTCAGAGCGCTGAAGGTGAAGTGTGTGCAGCACCTCATGTAGAAAATCCACCCTTTTCTTCCAGCTAAATGAATCCTCCAGTTTTGTTGTGCAGTTGTGTTCTCATGATGCTCGCCTGGAGCTTATAAAGTTGGAGTTTTGTCCTTTCTCTTCAGACACAAAGCAGACATCGAGCCGAGGAGGAGGCAGCCTCTGCTCGTCCACCTTGGAAAAGCTGAAAGGCTTCACCTGCAGTGCTGATGGTGCTGGCAGTAAAGCCTGTAGCCAAGGAGAGAACGTTTGCCGTCCTTCTGCTGCTCCAGATCAAAATAAAATTACAAGCCGACTCCAACATGCAGAGGAGGAGCAAGACGATGAAGAGGAGGATGTGGAAGAGAAGGAGGCCTTGGGGCCGACAGCTACAAAACAGGTACACATTAAAAATGAGATTGAGATGCCTTTATTGTCAATGTACATGAAAATAAAATGAAATTCTGCTGGCAACCTTTACATTAGCAGAATGAGTCATAGGGAATATAAGAATATATATATATGCAAATAAAATCTAATAAATACAATGATATTTACACAAATAATAGCAAGTATGTCATGAAAAGTAAAGTGCATTTCTGAAGTGTCCATTGTTCAGTTATTGCACATGTTTTTTAAAGTGATGACTGTAAACTGGAGAGAAAAGTGGGAAGTCGACAATCCACTGAGCCGTCTTGATGACGCGCTGCAGGTCCTTCTTTTCTGAGCTGTACAACGGTACAAATGGTTGTCACCTGGGTGTGTTTATGGCAGCAGGTTAATCCAAGGATGGTTTATTCTCACATGATGCCAAGTTTGTTCCCTGTCAAAGTGCTCGTCAGCAAAGCTGCGTTATAGGAGCCGACTCTGACCCTTTGTTGTGACCCAGCTCAGAAAGCGAGGCGAAAATATACTAATAAATAATAGGTTTTTGGTGCAACAGCACATATGAGACACTTTGTCACCAAACAGTGAGAAAGTGTCTCAAACAATACTCAGGCCTGCGGTGAAGAGTGGTCAACATAGTGACGAGTTAGTGACACTAAATCACAGCTGAACTGACTGACAGCCTTTTCGAACACTTCAGTGGGTGCTGTGACGACTGATGAAGCTTGTATGGGGCACTGGTCCAATCAGTGAGACTGGATGGAGGAGGAACAGTCAAGGCTGAGCGGCTCTGAGTGTAGGCACTAATCCAGGAAAGGTCAAAAAACATTTTGATAGGAAATCGAAGTCTAGAGGACATTAAAACTCTTATAAAATCAAGAAAGGCTCTCTGATAAAAGTAAGCTCATATGTTATGTGTGTAATTGTACATTGGCATATATGCACAGTTTAAACACCAAATAACATCAGCAATGGAGCAAAACTGAAAAATCAGCTGGGCCAGTTCATCCGCTGACATTTACTTCCTGTCGATATGTACAAGGGTGTCCAAAAGTTTTACACCAAGTTTTGGAGGAAAATGTTGAATCTGTAAAGAATATACATGAATTTCACAGTGTCTCAGCATTCGATTTGACTTTCAGCAGCACTCCAGCCGCATGAACTCCACATGTTTGCGCAGAAAAACCTGATACGCCCTGTCAGCACAGCTTGATCTGGCAAGAGCTTCTTGAGATGTCAGGAATGTTTGACTTTCTCAGTTTCCCCCCAGCAATATTCTCTGGTCTGGTGACTTCGGTCTTTAAGACAAAGCTTTGAGTTGTTTTTGGGCTCATCATCCTGCTGCAGAATGAATCTTTCTCCACAAATGTAGATGCAAACCAGAGGACAGATGAACTTCTTGATTCAGACCAGGTCTCCAGAGTAGCAAAACGCCCCCACACTTGCTTGAATATTCCCTCCGCCATGCTTCTCTGTGGGTTTGGTACACTGCGGTATCATTCCCTCTCCTGTCTGTCTCCTTATACACTCCTCTGTTGCTACCACAGATCTCGAATTTGATTTATCAGTCAGTAAGATTTTTTCTTCCCCTGTCATCCACTGTGACATGGTAGTGAGTCTCAGCTCACCTGAAACAGTTTGGCCCTGTTTCCCCTCCTGAGATATGGTTCAGAGATGTTAGAGTCCCGTGTTCTTTATGTGGCAGCATCTGTGTCTGTGGTGAAGTTACTTTTGTATCAGGGAACAAAAGTTGATGTATTTATCTTATGGTGTGCTCACTGATCGTGCTTTGGATACCAGTCAAGTCCTTCAGTCCAAAACTCTGATGCTGAAAGGCCCCTCTTTTCTTACAATCTGACCTCTGACACTTTCACTTAGTTCTGCCATTTTTGCCACTATTGCACTGGTACTTAGGAAGCATCGTTCTAGATGGCCGTATTTATTTGGCAGGGGAACAAAGGCTTTAAGTTGATTTACTTGAACAAGCCTCGGATGAGTCATTCGGTGACACCTGAACGCACCTTCAATTGTAGAATACAATGCAGGAAAATGTCACCTTTGGTACAATGGAATTCACAAATTTTTACAATGCTTCTTGTGCTATTTAAATGTCTCCAAATCTCCAGTTTTATGTGAAACAGTGACTCGTTTTCATTGTGGTCTTGACTTCCCACTGTATATGCGTATATGGGTGTATGTTGCAAGACGTTCCTGAATAGAAAGGATATATTTGAGGTAACTGAGGAAAGGATCTGTGCTTGTTGTGCTCACAAATCTGTGAGAAATTATCATCTTCCCTCTTTACTCTCAACTTCTCTCCATTCTCTCAAACCTCTCAAATGTAGGTATTTGTCGGCTTATGGAGAACAACAAATAAAAGAAGAGGCTGTTGAACTAATACAGTGGAGTTTTTGTATGAGCAGAAAACGGACTAGATTGCTTTGAATGCGGAACTGAAAGATGAAGACACTGTCACTGGTTATAAATAGATTTTTCTTTTTCAGGGGTTTCGCTTGTCTCAGTTTGCCAAATCAGGAGGGAGAGGAAGAGGAGGAGGAGGAAGGGACGCTGAGCTGAGTCCTCCGTCAGAGTCCAGCGCCGCCTCCAGGCGATCAAAGAGCATCTACACTCCTCTGGAGCAGCAGGTCATCCAGCTGAAACAGCAGCACAAGGACGCCCTGCTGGCCGTGGAGTGTGGCTACAAGTACAGGTTCTTTGGAGAGGATGCAGAGGTGGGGACTGTAAAATGTGTGTGTTTTGATCCAAACTGGATCAAAATATGAAAATGTTGTGCTTCATGAAGTATATTTCCTGCAACGACGATGCAGAGTTACACATGCTGTGATAGGAAATGGGATTTATATCACCAAGCTCTGAGAATAAAATGAAACCTGAGTAATTAAATAGAAGCGGGTGTTGGTCACAGCTGGATTTTTATGAAAAAAACAACAAAATTCTTTACACCACAAGTTACTTTATTGTCTTCTAACATGCATACCCACCTTACAAATGTACAAAGTAGCCTTGACTATGAAATCTGATTTCACTTATACTGATTTAAACTATCTTTTTGTGACACAACTATAACAAATAGTCTGAGAGACATGTCATAGTGTTTTAGGTTATTCTGTTTCTGTTTTTTATCTGTGTCACCTCAACAACACCATCAGTGCTGATAAGTTTTAATGTTATGATTATTCTTTAATCTGTCATTCCTCCTATATTTTAAAAAGTGTGTCTTAGAAAAAATGAAAACAGCAAAACGATGGTATTGTTTTTGGTTACCAATGTATCTATCCACAAATGAAGGAACATATCTGGGTTGTATCTAAAATTCTTGTGCATTAATTTCCATCTGTTATCTGGGTGTGACCAGGTTGCTGCAAAGGAGCTGAATATCGTCTGTCATCTGGATCATAACTTCATGACGTGCAGCATCCCAACACACCGGCTGTTTGTTCACGTCAGACGTTTGGTGTCTCACGGACACAAGGTATCAAATTCACCGATGAGGTATAACATTCTGAACACCTGCCTAATATTGTGTTGGTCCCCTTATGTCATCAAAAATGCTCTGAACCATTGCACATGGACCAGAGGACCTCTCAGGGTGTCCTATGGAGTCTGGAACCAGGATGTTGGCACTGGATCCTTTGGGTACTCTGGATTGTGCAGTGGGGCCTCTGTCAATCAAACTTGTTCCACTGCATCCTGTTGATGCTTGATCACAATGGGGTGTAGGAAGTTTGGAGGTCAAATCAACATGTTGGACCATTGTCATGTTCCTCAACATGTTCCTGATTGTTTGATGTTTTTTCCATGTGGTGGGGTGCATTTTCCTGTCGGGGTAGGTCAGTGACTTTACAAACCCAGGCTGCCCAGTACCTTGCTCTTTCTTATCTCTACGTTGTTGTCTTTCATTTCTAGGTTGGTGTGGTCAAGCAAACAGAGACGTCTGCGATCAAAGCCTCAGGGGCCAATAGGAACACTCTGTTCACTCGCCAGCTCAGTGCCCTGTACACCAAGTCCACTCTGGTGGGAGAGGGTATCCTTACAGTCAGTGTGTGTGTGTCTGTGTGTGTGTGTGTCTGCGTGTGTCTGCGTGTGTGCATGTGCACCTGCATGTGTGCATTTGTAAAATGGCCTTTTTTTAATGTCTGTATGTCTAAAGCAGAATCCTTGACAATTTTTTTTTTTGAGATGTAAACCCTGTCTGTAGACTCGGGGATGTGGAGGAGGGGGCCTGTGGAGACGTAGTGTTGGACCCTCCTGACAGCTTCCTGCTGTGTGTCAGTGAGAACTGGGACAAACTGAAGAAGCAGCTCACTGTGGGGCTGGTGGTGAGTCTGATAAACAGGGATTCCTAAAAAAACTGGATGAAGTTAGGCAGCTTGCTATTCAGTTCTTCTGCTTTAAGCAGCTCATTTGAAGCTAAGAAGTAAGGCTACCTCTCAGCTTGTTGTTTGTTTAGACACATTGAGGGACTGTGATGGTTTTTTATGCCTACTTTTGAATATTTTGCAGTAATTCATTATTGTTTACCAGTTTATTTTTTTAGTTCTCTTACTCTGTAACTGATAAAGTGCTATGATATCATATGTGGAGAAGAATTGAGTGAATGTAGCAGTATATGTACTGTGAGGTAATAAAGATTTGTCAGTGGTCATATTTTAAAAATTGTTTCGCTTCATACCAAATTTTTAATCACCTTTTCACATTTGTGGCCTTTTAGATTAATGTGACATCACTTTTCTTGATTTGGTCAAGAAGCCACTGGATATTTTGTCTGTTTTTTTAAAATCTGAGTTTAGTTTCTTGAAAATGTTGGGTATCATGACATATTTTTTAAAAAACCTACATGCTGTAATAGACAATTGTCTTTACATCACATAGCCCTGAAAATATAATGAAGCCAGAGTAATTAAATATAAGCTAGTATTGGTCACAAATCTAGGTTTATAAAATTTCTTTACAAATTACTTTATTTCCTTCTAACATGCATTTGCACCTCAGAAGTAGCCTCAACTATGAAATCTGTTTTCCCACGTGTCGATTTAAATAATCAGATTTTTGTAAAAATCAAAAATGTGAAGGAATTATTTTACAAGAATAACAACATTCTAGATGTCACATAACACCACAAGAAAACATTAAGATTACACCTCAGTATATGCACGTTTAATTAGTTATTTCTTTACAGTGTGCCTTCGTTTCATGCATGTGTTTGTGTTTGTGTGTGTGTGTGTAGGCCGTTCAGCCCAGCACAGGAGACGTGTTACTCGACTGTTTCCCTGACGGTTCTTCTCGCTCTGAGCTGGAGGGTCGTATCCTTAAGGTCAACCCCGTGGAGATCCTGGTGCCCTCTGACCTCTCAGAACAAACCCACAGATTGCTGCACAGCATCGCTAATGCCAGGTAATCTGCTGTCTGGCCACTAGAGGGCAGTGTACACCCACTTTCTGCATGGAGGTGTGTTCTGCGCTCATCTAAGGGTTTACAAAAATGTGTCTCTGTCTGTGAGTTTGATGTGTTTCATGTTTGTGTTGAGATTTCCTCAGGCAGGCAGACAGTTGTTTTGTCTGGACCTCAGTCTGGATGAAGAAATCAATGTGGTCTCATAGAGCGGTTATGTGATAACGGTCCTCAGCACTCTGGGATTCACTGCAGGGCTAAACAGGGTCCAACCAAGGCTTATTTATCTTGAAAGTTCCTACACTGACTTTTTTCCCTATGATTTTATAGTTGCTTTCCAAAAAAAACATA
The DNA here is from genome assembly GCA_024666655.1 of Dascyllus trimaculatus. Lineage (NCBI taxonomy): Eukaryota > Metazoa > Chordata > Actinopteri > Pomacentridae > Dascyllus > Dascyllus trimaculatus. Next base: position 23,696,085 of record CM045449.1, on the reverse strand, counting down.
CTTGTGAGGTGATTCATGAATAATTTTATTGGTAAAATGTATAAAATAATGCTAAATGCTGAGTGACAGTTGGAGTTAATAAAAGTTGGCTGCTGGCTCCAGTGCTGATAAATGCATTTGTGAGACTTGACACTCGGGAGCAGCTTCCGACTTCCAGCTGCCAGGAAGTCAGATAAAGCAAACTGACGACACGTGTGGGTATAAAAAAGTTTCCTGGTTTAGATCATTTCTAACATTTTCTGTTAAACATTGACGGGTTGCTAAATAATTAGTTAATAGGTGCTTGTACCAGAGAAACCAGGCTAGCATTATCGTCACCATTATGAGAAAAACACTACTCTATATGAAGAGGTATAGCATTTAAAATGTTTAGGATTTCTTTATCGTTCCTTCTATTTGCACTGACCTCGAAAAGAAAGATCATATTTTATTGTGTTCAATGTAAGGTCAAAACCCTCTCCTCTTGCCGTACAAAAATGTATTTTAAAGTGTATCTGAATTATCCAAGGCCAGTCAGTTAAATTAAGCGATTAAGTTACAACTTAACATTCTGTTTTGTTGGTCCACTGGTGTTTTTCTTGTGCTGTATGTCGACTGCAGCTAAACATGTAAACACTGTGCACAGAAATACAAAGGTTTATGCCAAAAGATTTTAATTTAGGAAGTTGCAGTTTGATTTATCCAGTTCAGAAAGTTGAATGCTAATGTTTGGTTTAGACAAATTACACAAATTAGACAAACTTTGGAATACAAGACTGGATTTTGTACTCATGAAAGAGCTGGGAATCTTCCAGTATGAACGAAAGAAACTATATCATGACTCTAAAGGCTTTCTAGCCTTTATATTGGTACTTGACTGTTATTGTTGGACACACTTGAAACATTGTGATCGAGTGTTTACTCTTAAGATGACAGCATCAGTTCAGACTCCTCCAGTGCCACATGCAACATGGTGTCAACAGCTTACATGTTGGGTTCTCGAGCTTTACCTGAATTTTTGATGCTAAAGCAGACTTCTGTTTAATGCATGCCGGCTGATGTATGAACCACAAGATCAAACGGAAAAACTTTTGTTCATCACCTGAGTAACAGCCACGTTGACCTGATGTATTCCACAAACATGGTGCCTCCCGTTGCGCTGCCCGTTCGTCTCATCTTTGAATCGCAATCTGGAGCCGACGTGTTCACACCAGTAGGGCCGGGATCCTCTGGAGGCTGCCTATGATTGCATTATGCTGTGAAAATGAAACGAGCTAGTGGGAGGGAGCGTATTGCATTAGATTAGAAGGGCATGGTTGGATAAATGGGAGGAATGTCTGTTTGACTCCTTGAAGCTGCACATTTCTCATTATTCACCTCTTTTTTCTTTTCTTGTTTTAATTCCAGTGGCTATTCTCCTTCCTTTTTCATTTTTCCCTCACTTCAGATTTCATTCCAGAGAATGTAGTTCATTTATATTCATTCCACTGTTATTTTTCCTCCCTCTGTACCTCCTTTTTTTTCAGATGTTCATGTTGAGTGATTGCAGTGGAGACGGGCCAGTTCAATTATTGTGTTTGAACAGCACTGCTCTCTAGCGTTGTACTCATCAGAGACAAGACTCTTCTCAATGTGCAGGTTGTAGCGTACAAATACAGGGCAGCTTTGTCTGCTCGGCTCATGTAGACAAATTTATCGTATTTATATTTGCGGACAATCCTCAGCTTTTTCAAGCCCATTATAGATCACTATCTCTGGCAACTTCCTAAGATGTTTTTCTCAGTTATACTTGATCAGGCAAGAGGAAAGATACATGACATGCATAACAGATTCTGAGCTATGTGTTTTGATGGCATTGATACCTGTTGACAATACACAAACACCATTCCACAATTATTAAAGTTAGACACACCCAGGTGAACATTTAAAACTGTACTGTCATGGCTGCTTGCGATGGCTCGACAGCGTCATCGTCTCGGGGGTGTTTTGAGGAGACGGAGCCCCGTGGCGACAGGATTTGTGTCCATGGAGCCGGCAGTAATGAGTCCCTGTGAGGTTGGTTGTAGCTAGGTGCCGTTTTAGTTGCTTTACTCATCCAGATCACCGAGTCATGAGTCAGGATCTGAGCAGTGGCGGTGATTAGAGCGACCGAGAAGCTCGCTGTCAACATAAACACTTTTACAAAGATTTCAAGCCGGTGACCTTCTTGAAAATTTATGTCCTGGGATCATGATGGGAAGGCAGTCAGGGTTCAAAAAAGATGCACTAAAAGGCACATTTTGTGTGTCTGAAAGTGTGTGTTTAGATTTTAGTGGCTTTGTATCGAGCCTGCAGCAGTAAATACTAATCGAGGGCCTTAATCTGTTGTGTACATTAACCTCTTATCTCTGGGGTTGCGACGTGTCTCCTTTGACCTTTGGCATTTCTGCTTTTGACTGATTGTCATGATCACAGAGCTCTGAGCGTTAACATTAACGCAAAACATATTGTCCCAGTTGCCTGTGGTGGTGTCTGGCTGTGGAGATGGCTTCGGTTTCATTTGCCCGTAGCGAGTTGTCCATTAATTGCAGGCATCGATCCCTTTGCTGCTGCTGCTGTCCACATCCTGAAGTGCCCTTAAGCAAGACACTAACGTCCAAGTTGCTCTCGATGGCAGACGAATTGTGTCTTGTGAAGCGAGAGGAAAACCTTTGAAGAAGTAGAGCTTTGTCAGTGCAGTACATGTACAACTTCAAGATATACTTCTCTGATATATATGGTGCTCTCAGGAATTTAAGTTGCAGTGCTCTGAGTATTGTAAAATGACATCTCTCCTCTGAGAATGCGCAAAAACAGAGTTTATTGGAACCACATCAGAGCTGCAACAATTAATGAATTAGTTGTCAACTATTATAATACTCTTATATTACTCTTATATTATATATACAGTCAAGCCCGAAATTATTCATACCCCTGGCAAATTCTGACATACCACTTTTTGTTCAAATGTAAATAAAAGCTGAGAAATATTTTTGTCCACAATGGTGCCTCTTGTACATCGTCTTATTATCTTCTGGGAGACGCCTGTGCAATTTCCAATCAGGAAAAAACTTGCTGGTTGAATAAAAGTAACATTAAGTCAAAATTTGCCAGGGGTATGAATAATTTTGGGCTTGACTGTATATACTTTTATACGTTATATTTTTAAGATAAAAAGTTTTTTTAGAAATTCTGAATTCAGCCCTTTAAATTCTATATGATTTATTATATATTTTCTGTTTTCTGTTCTGATTTTGCTCCTCTATGACCGTACACTGAACATCTTTGGGCTATGGACCAGAACGACATTTCAGGATGTCGTCTTTGGCTTTGGAAAACACTGACAGACATTTTTCACCTTTTTCTGACATTTTATAGACCAAACAAGTAGTCAATTAATCAAGAAATGAAATGACAGATTGATTGACACTGGAACTCATCGTTCGATCCAAACCCTAACTATGTGAAACTGTATTCAACAGATTGTCCAGAGTAATGGAGGCTTACTGTGGCTCAGGTGTTAGAGCAGGTTGTCCACTGATCGCAAGGTTGACGGTTCGGTCCCCGGCCCCTCCACATGCTGAAGTATTCTTGGGCAAGACATAGAACCCCAAGTTACTCCCAATGGCAGGCAGGCACCTTGCACGGAAGCTTTGTCACCATTGGTGGGTGAATGCGAAACACATTGTAAAGCGCTTTGAGTGCCACTAAGGTAGAAAGGTGCTTTATGAGTGCAGACTATTTAATGCAGAAACTGTTTTGACCAGGCTTAACTGCTTTGGTCCACAGTAAAGGACTTTGAAAACCACTGAATAGAGGGTTAGGAAGTTTTTGGGCATTCGTGGTCCTCATGAGGATAAATTCTAAACACTTTGGCGCTCCTCTGACTTTCCCTCCTTTGCCACCATTAGATCAAAGCTTTAATTTATTCAGTACTTGGAATATGGTTTAGGCTTCAACAGTACTTTGTGATGACTTCTAGTTAGCAAATGCTAGAATGCTGAGGTTGTATCTGCTAAACAGCAACATTTGTTTACATGTTAACATGCTAAATGTGGTGTTCAGCTTAAAACACGTGCGCTAGTCAAGGTCCACAGAGCTGAAGGCAAAAGATTTCTAATCAGACCCACACAAAACTACGAGAGAGTTACGATGCGAAACTCAAATCTTAGTCCATCCGTTTCCATAAACCTGAACCAGCCTCATAGCTTCCTGGGGATTTTAAACCCCACTGAGATTTCTTAAAGCCAGCTGCAAATTGCTGGGTGCTGTCAGGGTTTTGCAGAAATGCTACACTGCAGCCGTGTGTCTGGATCAATAGCTGCGATTGTTGCTGTTCTTGTGAGCCTCGTAATATGGTCGAATTGACTGCTTAAATGATTAATGGTCCAAGTTGCACTGATAGCACAATATGCCGTCTATTGATCACCTTTATACGATCTCTGCTGCCAGTCCGATCAGTGGCTGAAGTGAAATATGATGATTATTCTGTGTGGTTGTGTGTGTGAGACATTAGGAAACGGAAGAAAGAAAACGCTCCAGCACTGCGTCCAGAGCCACGTGTTTGCCTTGGTTGCCCTGGCAACAACAGAGCAGACAAAGCCAACCAAGTCCTTGAAAGCAGCAGTGCCGAGAAGGGATGTAGCAAAAGGGAGATATGATGGAGCACCGGGGAGTTGCAGGGGAAATGTGTGTTTTTTGTGTGCGACTGAGGTTTGCATGTGTGTCCAGAGTGTCTAGTTGAACAAAAGGACGTCTGGAACAGGCGGTGCTGCTGTGTTAAATTATTCTCATTGAAAGCAGGATAATCAGATGTGTTTTCCTTCATCTGTCTGTCTGCACAGGCACACAAACACCACTAACTTCTCGAATCAGTGCCGCTATAAGAATAAATAAAGTTTACTGTTGGCGTCGTTCCCCTCCAGTGCTCAGGCTGATGACCGGGTCAGAGTTGAGAAGAGGGACAGCGCTCAGTTCGAGTTTGCCTCTGCAATGAACACAGTCACCGAGTTCTACTGCCACACCCAGGAGAAAGGTGTGTTTGTTTGTGTCACTGCGACAGTCCTTTGCTCTGTATATTCCCCTCAGTTCTTCATAACTCGTCATTAAGACACTGCATGTGTCTGAGCAGTGGGCCTGTGACTCATAGCTGTGTTTCAATGTTGAATATGTGACGTGTTTGTGTCCTCCAGGCTCTCGCTCTCTGTCGAGCGTCGCATCCTTGGAGAGCCCGGTGATCTGCTGTCTGGGGCCGCTCATCCAGTACCTCCAAGAGTTCAACTTAGAAAGAGTTCTTAGGGGTGAAAGGTACATGAAAACAAACACTTACAGAGGCAACACAGGCTGCAAGCATAATCAATACAGCAAACATTCTTTGGTTCCAACCTCTTAAATGAAAGACTTTGCTGCTTTTATTTGTTATGCACCGATCAGCCACAACATCCTGACCACTGACAGGTGAAGTGAATAACATTGATCATTTTGGTACTATGTGCTGTTCTAATGGAAAACCTTGGATTTTAACATCCGTGTTGATGAGACTCAGACACCCAAATAAACATTGTCCCACAACAAACACACTCCCTCATGCAAATGGAAATCCAAATGTCACTGGTCTACCCCCACAGGTATATGTACCCTACCACATGGAAACAACATCAAACAATCAGTAACATGTTGAGGAACATGACAATGGTCCAACATGTTGATTTGACCTCCAAACTTCCTACACCCCATTGTGATCAAGCATCAACAGGATGCAGTGGAACAAGTTGGATTGACAGATGCCCCACTGCACAAGCCAGAGTACCCAAAGGATCCAGGCTCCTGGTTCCAGACCCCATAGGACACCCTGAGAGGTCCTCTTGTCCATGTCCAATGGTTCAGAGCATTTTGAGTACATAAGGGGGACCAACACAATATTAGGCAGGTGGTCATAATGTTATGCCTGATCAGTTTACATCACTGTAAACCAAATCTCCCTGAAGTCTGCACATTTGGATATGTCACTTTGTTTCACATTTCATAGACAACACAAGAAAGATTGATCAGAACTGAAAATACTTGTTAGTTGCACCCTAAGCCTGGCAGAAGATAAGGTTATACCGCATTGTATTTTACAACCGAACAACTTTCACGATATCAAGTGAGCTCCAGTATTCTCAAGCCAGTAAGACAGAATGACTTTCTGTCACAGAATTGCTTTGAGAAAACAAAATCTCATCTCTCCTATCATCACGTTTTTTCTTCCCAGAAAATGAATTGATCATTTGATCATGCAGCTGTATTCTAATAGGATTTTGTGCTTCGTGCAGCTCTTTCCGGCGTCTGTCCTGCAAGTCAGAGGGTCTGATCCTCAGCGCCACCACTCTCAGGAACCTGGAAATACTCAACAATCAGGTAGAAACACATCTTAGCTGGCAGTTGTGGCCACTGACCAAGCAGAATGTACAATCCCTGTAGTATATTCTTACTGCTAAACAGAAACATCTACACCTGATAACTTTTTAAATAATGCTGGCTTCACCAACAACTCTACAAAGTTTTCCTTTCCAACCAGTGTTAGTAGTATATATTTCAAAGCTAAAACCAATCCTTCACTACATCTTCCTTATCAGTAATGATGTGTGACGACTCTTATTTCTGCTCTGATCCAATATCGGGTAACACCCAGGGAGGTATCCTCTACAGCAATACTGATACATTTGTGTTCAGAAGAGGGAAATGAAAAGCAGGGTGTACCCATTTCATTTTACAGGCATGGACTGGATGAGCTCCACTGCACTGTATGCTAAATCCTATTTAACCTGAGCTGTGAATATTAGCAGCTCATAGGCCAATATTTAGTGAGGTAAGGTTTGTTGCATATTATTTAAACTTAATAAGCGGTAACTGATTTAGCAAAAATATCAAATTGAAATTCTGATTTGATTTGAGATCATGATTTAGTTCAGTATTAACTGTATATTAGATTTCAAACATCAACAGAGCATTACTGCATGCGATGCATCAGAAGTGTGACCGTCTCACAAAGACTGCAGCAGGAATTTATCGGAAAACTTACATGACAGTTTAATATAACGCACATCCTAAATTGCTGCCTTTGCAATTTGCCAACTGCATTGCAATTTTGATTGGAAGTCGATCAGTTAATTGCCCTAAAATGAATGTGTGTCATTAACATTTACAGACTGTCGGCAATCAGACAGCCATTTAGACAACACGGGCTTTGAAAATAATAATAGAAATGAGAACAATTTAATTTAATTGATGCTGAGGTGATCACAGGGATAAAAATCTCACTTTGGATTCAACCCACAAATTACAGGGTTGGTCTTTATACAGCGATTTGTTTATTTCCTTACTTGCCTTATAGCTGTATTTGTTTATTTTAATAGCATATTTACTTTTATCAGTTTGATCACTGAACATCAGGACACAAACTGATGACAGACGTCTTTCTCACATTAGCAATAGCTTTCTTCTCCTCTTCAGACCGGCTTCAGTAGCTCTTTATTTCATTTGTAGAGCTGTGGTTCATATGTGACTGTGACAGGCAGAGGGAGAAATAGCTCTGTTCAACCGGGTGTTAGACTAGATCCTGCTGGTTGCATAGTTACTTTGTACTGCCTCCACTTTTGATGATAACATACATATTTACCTGAAATTGCTGATCTTAAATATACATCTTTAAATATAAGAAGCTATTCCAGAAGTATGGATATTTTAGCATCGATTCTCAATTCACTACTAATCATTACATTTGTATTGTGTGTAGCTATGCAGGTTCTACATGCTGCTGTCTCATTAGATTTCAAAATTTGCAAGATATTCTGAGAGAAGATAAACTTTATCGATCCCTCCTTGGGGAAGTTCACATGTTACAGCAGCTGGACACAGATAAGGCAGAAACAATTAAAAGAATTACAAAAAGTACAACAGGGCTAAAAAATAAAGATGTAATAATAATGATGAAGGTCTCACAGACACAATATACCAGGCATGATAAACCTGCATATGGATATGTGCATTATGACATAGTGAAATTTGCATATGGACAAGTACAGTTATGATATGGTGAGTTTACATATGGATATGTAGACATATGACATGATGAATTTACATATATATACAGGTATGACATGGAGGATAATGTACCCACAATTCTGTTATTGCAGTCGAAAAACGTTATTTGCCGAGCTCTAAGAGAACAATCTGATCTGGAAGAGCCGTAAAGGTAGAACACAGTTTTTCCATTTTTTCCTTGGGTTATATGGGAGCAAACTTTGATTGTTTGCGAAGAGATATAGAAAAAAAAGCAGTGTTAAAGGACGATGTGATTGAGGTCAAACTTTATAACTTGAGTCCCAACTGTATTTTTTTTTTTTTTTGCTTAAGTCTGACTTGGGTCCAGGTGTAACTTCTGCTGCTCTGGGTGGTGCATGTCAGTGGTGTAGGAGTTACAAAACATGGTGTTTTTATTTTTTGATTCAGTACAAAAAGCCCATGAAGTAGAACGACTGATCAGCTTTACGTGAAATCTCCATTTTGTCAGGTAGACACCTCCAAAATTAACTACTTTATAATATTTGTTCAGACTGTATAGAAGTGATTTTACCATCGTAGCTGCACACTGAACTGAAAACATTTAATGGGTGAGCTAAATTGTAGTTTCTCCGATCACAGGAAAGCAAGGCTTGCGTGCGACTCAGAAGTTCCTGTGCATCAAACGTCACACTCGGAGCTCAGTCTCAGTTCAAACGTCTTCGCCTGACTGCTTGTGGCATCATCTGTTCACCTCTTTGATGTATTACCCTCTAATATTCGTGATTGTTTGGCACACAGCGATGCACATGTAAGCCGTGTTTTGTGTGTGTGTTCCTTTCCATCGCAGACAGATGGTGGCGTGAAGGGAAGTCTGCTGTGGGTGTTGGACCACACTCGCACTGCGTTTGGGAAGAGGCTGATGAGGAAGTGGGTGAGCCAGCCCCTCACAGACCCTCAGTGAGTACAGGATACCCTCTGCCCTCTGATGAAGCGCAACTGTTACAGCTCCACTGATTCAGTTTCATTCTCGGTTCTTGGCATTTAGTTTCGCAGTGCTGCACAATTTGACTGAGTTTGTTTGCTTTGCGAGGCTCCCTGGCAGCACTTAGTCTGCTTTCACATCATATGGAGCGACTGGTTGAGATGGGAAAGATTTGCATGCATTTCACTTGCAAGTTTTCACGCATAGTAAATCAGGGTTTAATCACCTGGAACACCAGACGTTCCCTGACATGAGATTGATGTGAGATTTTCAGCTTATTAGGCTTAAAAAGATACTTTAGCATTTAAGAGAAATTCTATTTTTCTTGTTGTAATTACTGCATTTTTAAAGAGTAATGTAGTGGGTTCGTGTCTGCTTTGTGACCTGCATAAATGAGCTCCAGGAGTCACATGAAATTAAATCCACTTACTAATTTCTGTTTTCTTTTTTGAGTGAAATTATCCAACATCACATCTAATTACATCGGTGTTGTTAGAGAGGAAGCCAAAATGTGAACACACACTTATTTATTCTCCGAGCAGAGCAGCTGTTGCTTTTTTCCGGTAACACTTTGTAATGAAAGTACACATAAAATTTGTTTTGGAGGTGACTCCCGTAAGGAAAAACAGCGAAACAGACCCTCAGTACTCCTGCTGCAAACAGCCTCTCAGCTTTAATATGACAGTATTTTTCCATTTCAGTGTAATTTTATCATCCATATATTGACTGTGAGTGATTTCCCTCCCTCTGTCCCAATATGCAGGGATTACAGCTGTGGATTGGATGCTGCTCTCAGATTATACAGATAGCTCTTCTCCGGAATTTCAATATGAATAAAACCCAGATTACACTCAGGCACATTAATTCCAAAACACACGGCACAGCAACACACAACATGGACACTTGTGAACACAAAGACAGTTTACTGTATGCAGTCATGATAGGGTCTAAGTGTGATGTTAGATTTTTTACTTTACTCTTAATTTTTTACCTTTTTTCAGTTCAGTTTATGCAAACAGAAAAGTTTTGTACTCTGTGTCGCTTTGTTAGAAGATTTCATTTGGAGTTTTAACAAAACTCTATTTTCTTAAACACTTACCTGTAATATTTCACTATACTATACTAACTATACTGCAAAAATGTTTCCAATTGATGAACACATCTTAATATGCTCATCATCTAGGCCAGGGGTGTCAAACTCCGGTCCTCGAGGGCCACTATCCTGCACGTTTTAGATGTTTCCCTCTTCTGACACACCTGATTCAAATGATCAGGATCATTATCAGGCTTCTGCAGAGCTTGATGATGAGCTGATCATTTGAATCAGGTGTGTTGGAAAAGGGAAACATCTAAAACATGCTGGATAGTGGCCCTCGAGGACCGGAGTTTGACACTCCTGATCTAGGCCATCGAAATAGCCATGGATCATGTAAAGTTTAGGGAAAAAGAACAAACTGACATAATGGAACCTGCTTTAGATATATAAACTGATCAGACATAACATTATGACCACCTGCCTAATATTGTGTTGGTCCCCCTATGTGGTCAAAAGTGCTCTGAACCATTGGACATGGACAAGAGGACCTCTCAGGGTGTCCTATGGGGTCTGGAACCAGGACGTTGTCAGTGGATCCTTTGGGTTCTCTGGCTTGTGCAGTGGGGCCTCTGTCAATCCAACTTGTTCCACTGCATCCTGTTGATGCTTGATCACAATGGGATGTAGGAAGTTTGGAGGTCAAATCAACATGTTGGTCCACTGTCATGTTCCTCAAATTGTTCCTGATTGTTTGATGTTTTTTCCATGTGGTGGGGTGTATTTTCCTGTGGGGGTAGACCAGTGACATTTGGGATTTCCATTTGCATGAGGGAGTGTGTTTGTTGTGGGACAATGTTTATTTGAGTGTCTAAGTCTCATCAACACAGATGTCAAAATCCAAGGTTTTCCATCAGAACACCACATAGTACCAATATGATCAATGTTATTCACTTCACCTGGTTTTAATGTTGTGGCTGATTGGTGTAGTTTGTAACAATGATTCAACCCCCTCCAATTTGTTCTGTTTTTGTGTGTTTGTGAAGACATAATGCAATCATAAAGTAAAGGCAACCTAAAGCACAAAATGCAAGTTTTAAGTGATAATTGTATGTACTGAGGTTAGAAATGTTACCTAAAATGAGCTATTATAGTGTTACTAAATCCAAAAGCAATACTAAACTGCACTGATAAGTGCTTGCATTTGGATGAGATAAATCCAGGCAAGATACCAGCCATTAAATAGACCATCGTCAGAGTTTACCAGAAGCACACTAACAAAACCAATGAAACTCCAGAAGAAACTAGGAAGAAAGCAAGGAGATGTGGGACGATAGTGAACCTTCCCAAATGTGATCGATCTTCGAAAATTCCTCCAAGAGCACACCGGCATCTTATCTGTCAAGTCACAAAAAATCCAAAGAAAACATCCAAGGAGCTTCCGGCCTCTTTCACCTCAATAAATGATAATGAATCCACTATCTGAAGACATTCAGCTGAAATGTCATTTAGTGACGAGGTGAAAACATTACGGCTCATCTGAATTTTGAAACATTTTAGGAGAAGTTGTACGGACTATTGGTTTAAAAGTTGAACTGTTTGGAAGATGATCCTGTTAAACTAAACACAGAATTCTACAAAACAGCATTATAGCCTCAGTAGAGGTTCTGCACAGCTGGGCCAAACTTCCTCACAAAGCAAAGTCAGAGGCTGATGTGCAGTAATCAGAAGCATCTGGTTGAATTGGTCGGATTTTTTCTTTTACTTAAGTTACCTTTCTTTTATGTTAAATTTAGTTGGGAAGATCAGACACAGTTTGCTTCAATTTGGGCACAAAAACAGAAAAAAATCAGGATGAATACTTCTTCACTGCACTCCCACTGTAATCACAGATGCACACACTGTATCTCTGGGTTCATGAAGAAGCAATTTGGCACTTTGTAGGTTCAAATTATCATTCTGGAAAAAGTTCTTCTCAATCAGGGCTGATTCAGTTCTTCAAATGACTAGTTTCTTTTGCAGATGATTGAACATTTTGATTTCTTTGACTCTCCTTCCCCTCTTCCTCACTTCTGTACCTCTTTTTTTCCCTCTTTCGTTTTGCTTTACGAACCCACAGGTCTATCTCAGAGAGGCAGGACGCCGTGCAGGAAATCCTTCAGTCGGATTCTCTCACTTTAAATTCCATCAGATCTTTGCTGTCACACCTGCCCGACCTGGAGAGAGGCATCTGCAGCATATACCACAAAAAGGTATCAGAACATATGCACACATTTCTTTTCCCCCGGAATAATATTTATTATGATATTCTTCCACAACCTTTGTCTCATTTCTGTAGAGCTGGTAATCACTCCTGTCAGATATAATAACACTTGACTCTCATTCTTAGATCTGTGGGTGTAGTGGCACCGTAGCACAAACTACCGGTCTAAACTAGAAAGAAATCTGACACAGGAGGTGAAAAGCAGAACTCCGTTTTCTTGTCAGTTTGCATAAAAATGAAAGCCAAGACAATTGTCTTTCTCTCGATCTCTCTTTTTTATGGCGGTGCCTCTTGATTAACAACAGGAGGCTGTCGCCTCAGTGGCACTTACCTGATTGTCTGACACAGTCTCATTTCCCTTCGGACCCATCTTTGAAATGTCAGAAGGATTCATTCTGCTTGTGTTGTACGGAGATGAGAGCGCCACTTTGGCTTGACGTCTTGTTCCGTGTGCAACTTTTGGACTCCTTCATCTACCGTTAAAAGAAAATGATCAAATGCCATCGAACACAGACACACAGAGGGGCCTTAATTGTCATTTTGCCCGTCTGTAGATAAATGGGGCTGTGTGTAATGGCCTGTGTCTCTATGGCTCCACTGACATAATGGGAGGGAGGGCATGTTTGTGGTCTCTGGTTGCTCTCAGTTTGGGTTCATGGAGGAGCGTCATTGGGGGCTGCTGACATGGGGGAAGCATTAAAGCTGCACCTTGTGATTAATACCATAAACTACTGTCAGTGTGACTCTCATTAACCCGACACTCACGACTTGCTACTATACAGTAAAATTACTAACGGCAATATGAAGTCAATATAATCGACAGTATTGCCTCCCTTCAGAGGTTTTTTTTTCCCTGCAGGGCATTGATTTATCATTTAGTTGATTTCATCTGAAGTAATCACCAGTTTTATTTTAAAGCCACGGCATCGATCTTGAGAAAACATAAAACAGTAGCTGCTGCATATCAGATTATGTACAGCTATGCTTTTTATTTTCTGTTTTATCAACAATTGCCATTAGATGTGAAATTTACACAAAATACAATGCTGTAAAAGCAGTTTTTCCTAATTACTGAGTCGATTCTCTTATTGGAGGGTGATGATGCTTTTGAACTTTGAACCTTCAGTCAATTAATTAACCCTCTGAACCTCACCAGCGTGCTTGAAAGGCATGTTATCTTTTTAAAAAATCATCAAAATTGCACTATTTATCAGAACCACAAGCTGTGAAAACGATAAAAATCATTGCATTTTCATTCTCAGAGGCTCCTTGACCTTCTCATCTGTGACATGCTGTATCACTGGAAAACCTAGACAAATTTAAGTTTAAAATTGGGATATGCCTTTACAATCAACTGATTCTGTACACCGATCAGGGATAACATTATGACCACCTGTCTAATATTGTGTTGGTCCCCTTTATGTGCTCAAAAATACTCTGAACCATTGGGTATGGACAAGAGGACCTCTCAGGGTGTCCTATGGGGTCTGGAACCAGGAAGTTAGCAGTGGATCCTTTGGGTACTCTGGCTTGTGCAGTGGGGCCTCTGTCAATCAAACTTGTTCCACTGCATCCTGTTGATGCTTGATCACAATGGGGTGTAGGAAGTTTGGAGGTCAAATCAACATGTTGGGCCATTTTCATGTTCCTCAACATGTTCCTGATTGGTTGATGTTTTTTCCACGTAGTGCATTTTCCTGTGAGGGTAGTCCAGTGACATTTGGGATTTCCATTTGCATGAGGGAGTGTGTTTGTTGTGGGACAATGTTTATTTGGGTGTCTAAGTCTCAGCAACATGGATGTTAAGATCCAAGGTTTTCCAGCAGAACAGCACATAGTAGCAATATGATCAATGTTATTCACTTCACCTGTCAGTGGTCATAATGTTTTGGCTGATTGGTATATATCTCATTTTAAAATTTGCCAAATATAAAGTACTTGCTTTAACCAGATTTTGTAAAAAACAACAAATTCTGCACTTCTTGCCACAACTGTGAAGCAATGAAGCACTCAGCTGTGACCAACAGTCACAAGACAAAAATTCATTTTTTTGCTGAGTTGGGCTGAACTCCAGGCGGTGTTTACACAGAGCAGATAGAAGACATGTGTGGAAACAAATTAAAAATGTAGATAGTAAAATATTCATGGTGTGTAGAGTCACCATTTTTCCCAGTGTTGGAAGCACGTGAGGGCACTTGGAAAATGTTGTACATGTTGATTCCGGGTTTTTTTTAAAATTTAAATTGAGTTATTTTCTTTTTAATGATGTATGATATTGTAACTGTGTAATAATGCACATAAGACATTTTTGAACTCTCTATTCCTCCAGTCATGGGCAGCTGTGGCTCAGGTGGTAGAGCGGGTTGTCCACTGATCGCAAGGTTGGTGGTTCAATCCCCTCCGCATGCCACAGTGTCTTTGGGTAAGACGCTGAACCCAAACTCGCTCCCACTGGGCCATTGGTTTGTGAATGTGTGTGTGAATGCGTGATTGAGAAACACACTGTAAAGCGCTTTGGATACCACTAAGGGAGAAAAAGGTGCTATATAAGTGTGACCATTTACCATTTTACCATTCATGGTTGTGCTGCTTCCACAGAGATGCAGGACTTTACATTTCAGTGAAAAATGAGCCCACAGTGGATAAAATGTGACAGGACCAAAAACAAATGCCCAAAAACTGCTTTCAGAGGGTTAAGATGTGTACAACTGACAACTCTGCATAAATCCTGTATCTGTGTTTTCATAGCATTTCTCGCATGTGTAATACAGTAAATCAGTTGTGATGCTTCTCAGCGGGGCGGCCGTGTTTTATTTTCTTGCTGTGATATTGTGATGACTTGCCGACTGTGCCACCGCTAATGAGTGGTGTTTCTCAGAGCGTTTGGCTGCAATAGATGGTCGCTTTTTAAGCTTGGCTGCCACATCCAGCGCAGATGAGATTTAGTGATGTAATCTCGCTGGCTTACAAAATCCCCCCAGTGAAGCGACACAACACACGCACAAAAGCACACAAGAATCCACAGAAATGAAGAGAAAATGATTTTGTTGGAGAATAACGAAGTATTTGCTATTTGGTTTTATGAACTCATCAGTGTTGCTCTGATTAGCAGTGAGGTGCCAGACAGCTCACCTATTATTGTCTCATCAAACATTAAACTTGCTTATCTGTGTGTTTATGTGCTCCAGTCTTCCACGCAGGAGTTTTACCTCATTAGCAGCAGTCTTTCTCGCCTGGGACTAGAACTGCAGACTTTGCTCCCAGCTATCCAGTCACAGATCGTCTCCAAACTGCTCCGAAGTCTCTTGTTGGACACTCCTGACCTGCTGGTCCCAGCACACGGCTTCCTCAAGGTGCTCAATGAAAAGGCAGCCAAGTGAGTATTAAACAGAACAAAAAGGAGGCAGCACAACATCATACAGAGACAGTGACTGATGTATGTATTAGAACTGGATCAAGTCAGTATTTCGTCATTTATCTTGCTTTGTTCTATACATTCACTGTAGTTTTTTTGGACATGAAGTGCAAAGGGAGCAGCTAAAGAGCACTAATATGGGTTAATGTATTGATTTTTACTTAATTACCTAAACAACTGCTTATCTATAAAATATCAGAAAAGTTTTAAAATGTCCATCACAATTTCTCAGAGACCGTCGGCATCAAAACCCAACAAAAAAACAGAAAAAAGCAACAGTCTCCCATGTTTTAAGAGCTGAACTTGCAGCAGCATTTGTCAAAAACTGCGTATTATTTTGTTGATCATATTACTGACATGGACATACACCCAGGGGAGGCTGATGAAGATGCAGTAGTCTTTTTGCACAATAAAAAATTTGCTGTCCTCGTGCTCAGCTGGCATTTTGCTGGAAAATGCATGAAGAACCCACCAGAGACACACTGAATTGCCTTGATTTATACATTTCTGCTGGTGACACTGGTGTTCCCTTTGTTCCCTTTGCTCTTTTAGAATTGATTAAATTTATTGGGTGATTTTGTTGAGTTGAGTTTTTAAACACTGGAGCATTATCCATAAAAATAAGTCTTCTAGGATGACATCAGGCGCCACTGTTCATAATTAATGACTTAGATTCATCATGACTTAGGAAAAAAAAGTAAAATCCAGCGCAGTGGGTGACGTTAGATACCTCCTGTCAGTCCACATAATGTACAATCAACAGTTGGCATGAAGCACCAGAGTGAAGCACCTCCTAGTGACACATGAATGTTTTGTTTTTTCCTCCCAGGTTTTTACTACTGAGGAGTTTTGTGGTGCGATTTGTTTACCAGCAGCTGTCACATTTGGACTATGTTTGTGTGCAGGTCTGGGAATAAGACGGAGCTGTTCTCGGATCTGTCTGGCTTCCCGGTGCTGCAGGAAAGAACGGAGCAGATCCAAAGTGTCCTCGGTGAGATTCAAGATCACCGCAGAGATGTCCGGCGTATGCTGAAGGCCCCCGCACTCGACTACACGTCCGTCTCTGGACAGGAGGTGACATCTGTGTGTGTGTGTTTGAGGCTCAGAGTGATAGAAAGGTGGGAGGAGATTGATGGCCATTTGGGTGGTAGACGCAGCAACAGTGATGATCTGATGTCTCTGTGTGTATGTGTGCGTGTTTGTGTGCCAGTTTTAATCAAGAGTGACACATTATTTTGCCTGTCTGCTGTGGTCTTATTTATCAAAGTGTCGCTCCTCCTCTTCCTCCTCTGCGCTCAGTTTCTGATTGAGGTGAAGAACTCGCTGTCATCCACGGTTCCACTTGACTGGGTCAAAATCAGCAGGTCAGCTCACACACTCACAGTCACCGACACATATCAGGTTTCTTTTTTTAAAATATGGTAGGGACAGTGACTGTGTTTAAAATGTCTTCTATAGTGTTAAATATCACCTCTAAATGAACCATTTTAATCATAGTACAGGATTTAGCTGCACATTTCCAAGGAAATAGAAGGGCAGTGATGTTTAAGCAATATCCCTAAAATTGGTTATTTAAAAAAAAGATTGTAATATATCAACAATATCATACTCACAGAAAATACATGTTGCTGACTTAGTGTATGTTTAAAAATAAATAAATAAATCATGACATCCATATGTTCTCGTCACAATATGCCACATTCTGAATTGAATTATAAGTAAATACGTACTACAAGTTGTCATGAACACCATTCTGCTCTTCTGAGGGAGATAATTAAATACAGCAAAAGAAGTACGGATATATGCATGTTAAAATTGCAGATTAACACTAAATACTGCACTGATATGTGTGATCTCTATTAGCAGCAAACCCCAAAACATAAGCAGCTAAAGTGAAAAGGTAAAAATGAGGCCACTTGTGGAAACTCATAAGTAAATCTCATCTGACTATGTAGTTCATAGGCTTAAAATTGTGGTGTTTCATAAAATCCCCGTTATTCTACATGTGTTATCAAAATTTTGACAAAAAATAAAGTATTTTCATTCTAACCAGATTCTGGAAAAAGCAAAAATTCTGCACTCCCTTGTGCAACTGTGAAGTCACTAGTCACTCAGCTGTGACCAGTAGTCACACAACAAAAAAATCCCCCAATTTTCTGCTGAACAAGGTTGAGCTGCATCCAGTGTTTACACAGCAGAAAGGAGACAAGTATGGAAACCTAACAAATATTAATAGTAAAATTTCTACAGTGTGTAGTGTCACCCTTTTTTCCAGTATTAGTAAGACCTGTGGGAACTTAGAACAACGTTGTGTATGCTGATTCCAGATTTTGTCAATTTTTGTAAAATACATAATCCAGATAAATTCAACTTTTTATATTTTTTTCATGATTTATGGCGTCATTACTGTGTCATACAGCACAAAGACATTTTGGAATTTTCTCTACTTCTAGTCATGGTTGTGCTGCTCCTGAGATGCAGGAGTTTATATTTCAGTAAAAAATTAACCCATCATAAGTTGACATGTCGTCGAAAATGCCCAGAAACTGCTTTGGGTTTAGAGGGTTAAATGATTTCTCATACTGCTTGTTCCATATCTGCTCGTATATGTAAATAAGCAACAATGTGTTTTTAACAGCAGCATTTCACAATACTCTTTATAATACTTTGAGACAAGATTAAACAACTATGACAAGTTACTTTGATGACATAATGCAACAATATTTTAGGGCAGTTTAAAGCAATGAAATTTACAAGCTCTGATTGCTTGAGTTTGTTTCACCCATACGTCACCTCAGATGACATCATATTGGGTTGCAGCCAAAACTGACCCAGAGTGAACTCTTTCCTAGACGTCCGTGCAGTCAATAGGTCGTCTCCATTCAGATGATTCAGATGAGAGGACTGAGTTTTTCCATGCAAGGCTACCATCAGTTTTAAAAGTGGAAAAAACGGACTCGGCCAATAAACGTCTCCCTACAGCTCCTCTTGATGTCGTCCACCATCTCAATGTCTATCATTTTCCTATATCAGGACACCTCACTGTGATTTTTGTGTTCATTTATGAACCTTCACTTCATTTAAGGGAAGAGACTCCCATTCCAAGGGTTGTGATCCTCTAAAGGGATGCAAAATAAAGAGAGATATTTAGAGGATTTTCTGTATTTTTCTTTCTGTCACCAATTTTAATGAAATAAAACAAAACCAAAAATGAACGGATCCTCCTAACAAGTAACGTCTGTGTACACATCCAAAGCTGAAATTAACTTCTTTGACATAGAATCTGATTGTTTCCTGAGCCACGCCAAGAATACAGGAACGGTCGTTTTGTTTTTTCTTTTTAAAAACAGCTCCACAGACTGATAGCAGCAATCACTTTCACAGTCTCTGGAAAGTAGTTTCAGGAAATTGAAAGTGTTCAAGTTTGAAAAACCGTACCGGTGTGGTTCGAAAATGTGTGTATTTTTGGATAACTATGGAACTCAGTGATACAGGAATAAACAAAATCACATGTTGGATACACAGGTATGTTCAGACCTGACAATAGCACGTGTCTTTGATCAGATTACAAGTGGAGAGCTCTTTGTATGAGTAAAAATACACCTGAGAATCTTTGATAAGGATATGTGGAGATCTGATTGCTTCGGCCACATTTAAAGGTGGTCTGGGCTGCATATGGCTGTATTGTTTTAGCAGTGTTTATGCAAATGTGTCCTGGGCTAAAACTACTTAATAGACTTCCTCTGCTCAAGTGGAAGCACATACTCATCAGCTTTGTATTAAAAAAGCTTCAAAAAACCATTGGAGATCTGTTACGGGTGCGTCAAACTTCTTGGTGATTTGGTTTGCCAGGAACTTGCCCAGTCTGTGTTATATTGATTTCATCTTCTTCGTCGCCTTTTAATTTCAAGCAGACCAGGCATTGTAACTGCATTGCAGCCTCTTACCTGTTAAAAACAACAACAACAACACATTTGGTCTTTGCCAGCGGAAAATGACACATTTTAGTTGCATAAAAAGTGAGGAAGTGAGATCCAATCACAAGCGGTCACTCGAGATACATATAGAGACACGTTTTAATGCCAGGTGTGAATTGTATGCAGTCAGAGCTGGGCGCTTGTGATCGGATCACCAAAGATGTATGTTGATAGATAGATAGATAATTTATTTATTCCCTTGGGGAAATTCAAGAAACAAAACCACTAAAAAAACATACCCTGAATACCACATACGGAGCTACACACACACGTGCTATCCTGGAAATTGATCTTTTAAGGAGATTTGTTGGTTTTACAATTCAGTGGGATAAAACATCCAGCCAGTCAGCTTTTCATGTAAATGCAAGATGAAGCACTTTTAAGAGATGACAGAAATAAAAATTGATTTAAACCTTAATTTTTATTTAAAAAACCCAAAGATTGAGGAACTGAGGAAGCAATCTTCTAAATAACACATGCAATGAGGGAACACCTGATGAGATAAAATGAAATAAAACATGATGAAATAACAGAAAAAAAATGAATTTAATTAACAAGTTAAACCAAAAGAAAATATTGGTTATTAAAATATAGATGGATAGGTGAAGGAAAAAAAATAGAAGTCAAACTTCATTAAAACAGAATTAGAAAATAATAACAGTACATTGAATAGACTAATAAATAGAGAAATAAATAAATAAAATCAGTTTTAAGAAGAGTATTAAGTACATACAATCTGTTGAATTAATCAAAAGTCTGATTAAAAAGGGAGGTCTTGTGTTTACCTTTAAAAACATCAACACTGTCTGCTGCACTCAGGTCTTCTGGAAGGCTGTTTCAAAGGTGTGGGCCAAATATTGCTGTAATCTTTATGCAACAGGTGCCTGTGGGTTACAAGTGGGCATTGCTTTGTTTTAGGGAGACACAAAACAAAAGGGTTGGCACTTCTTAAAACACAAAAATAACGACTGACGCTTTTCACTCGTCTGTTTAATCCATTCTCTGCTCCTCCACCTCTCCTCTCTGCAGCACCAAGGCAGTCAGCAGGTATCACTCTCCCTTCCTGGTCGACCGCTACAAGAAGCTGCTGCAGCTCCGGGAGCAGCTGCTGCTCGACTGCCAGAGGGAATGGACCAATTTTCTGGAGTATGACAGACATACACACACACATACACCTGATCAAAAAGTCGAATGAAAAGCTGCTAAAAACATGTCGGTGTGAGGTTTGGAGTTGTGCCTCCGCAGCTCTCCGCCTGTCAGAATGAGCCTGTTGTAGTCAAGTATACCGTCAGAGCTGTCGACTCGGAACACGCTATGCACTTACCTTAATTTACACTTAAAAAATCTCTTCTCTCTCTCTCTCTCTCTCTTCGTTCTCTTCATAGTCAGTTTGGGGAGCACTACCACACGATGAAAAGGGCTATTAGTCACCTAGCAACCATGGACTGTCTCCTGTCATTGGCTGAGGTGGCTAAACAAGGGGACTATTGCAGGTGATGTCCTCTCATGATGACCATAAATATTGATGGATGTGTCTGAGGATGCAATGTGTGTGTTTGTGTGTGTTTTTGTGTGGGATTGTGTGTGTGGGGGGCCGTCCTGTGTCGTGTCCTATAGTCTGAGACAGGCTGTGTGTGGGTGTGTGCAGCGGGCTGAGCAGTGTGCGCTGCCAGAACACCAACATCTCTCCCACTCACTCACTCAAACACACACACACACTCATGCACACACTCTCAATCTCACATGCACCTTTATGCCGTCTATTTCTACACATTTCAGAGTTTCTGCTTTTCTTCTATCTGCATCCAGGCTCTGCAGGTGTTCTCTTTTGCAGTATTTGTACAATTTAAGTGCCATTTAGCTCTTTCTTTAACTGTTTTTATTGTATTTTAACACTGCTTTCTTTAATTCACTCATGTTTTCACGTTTTCACACAGCTAGAGTGTGTGTTTAGTACATTTTAGTTTTTTAGTATACTCTACAATGATGGGTACATTGGCAGGCCTTTTATTGTGTGAGCTTAGGTACAGTGGTGGAAAAAAATATGTACATCTAATCGAAACTGTTGCAAACATTTGATCCTCTTTGAAACATGAGTTTTTCTTCCTCTTCTCCCATTTCTGGATTCAGTTTTCACTGCAGTGAATAAAGTCAAGATTCAAGAATCGTGCACCGCAATCATGACGAGAAGTACAGAGAGCTTTAACATGTCTTCTGTGCAACATGATGAAGTGTCAAAGTGTAAAAAAGAAATAATGAAATCTGAATTTCTCTGATTATTTAGAACTACATTTTTACAACTTCCCACAGGTCTTACTAATACTGGAAACAATAGTTGCACATGGCAGATGTTTTACTGCTTATGTTTTTAATTTGTTTCCATACTCATCTCCCATCTGCCTTATGTGAACACAGCCTGCAGTTCAGCCGAGTTCAGCCTAAAAGACCCTGAATTTTTGTAATGTGAATGTTGGTCGTAGCTGAATCACGAATAGCTTTGTAGTTGCGCTGAGAAGCACGGAATTATTTGTCTTTCATAAAATCAGTTCAGAGCAAAAATAATTTTTGATCAAATTTTTAAGTAAAACATGGAGAATAAAGTGATTTTGATGAACTGTCACGATTTTAAGCTTAGATTTGGTTCCGTGTCCTGACGTTGCCTGGCAAGAGATTCAGAAAGATTTATTTTAAATGAATCACTCCGCTGTGATGACAATCTTCTGTCATGTGTATCTGAAAGTCTCGGTTTAAATGGCATGTTTATGCTGTGAAATATCTGTGAATATATATATATATATTTAAATTACATTGTCAATTGTCCTTATCCTCCTTCAAAAAATCAGCATTAGTCAAGCTCTTAATATTTAGACAGTAAATAGAGGAGAAAATGGAGAAAAGAAGCAACAGTTCACAGTGTTATGGCAAGATTCAGTGTCAGAACACTCAGGGTCAGTTTCATGTTATCTCTATTTATCTCTATAAATGTGTGGGCCATATTGTGTAAGTGTGTGTGTGTGTGGTGTGTGTGTCTGTGTGTTCCTAACTCAGTGCGTTCTCTGTTGTGTTTAGGCCAGAGGTGTGTGAAAATCAACACCAGATTATGATAAGGGACGGCAGACATCCTGTTATAGACTTACTAATGGGAGAGCACAACCAGTATGTGCCCAACCACACTGAACTACAGGTACACACACACACACACACACACACACACACACACACACACACACACACACTTACGCAGGCTCATTCAGAGAGCTTTGAAACAAAACACACACAGACATTTGCCTGCTCACTAACTCATTGAGACAGTGCTGCTGAAACAGAATTGCTACAACACACAGACATGCACACACACAACACACATGAATACACACATGGAGACTCTCACGACACCACACACACACACACTACACACACACACACACACACATGCTTCCTCGCTCAGTGCTGGAGTGGGTGTAGGTTAATCTTGCAACAGAAACGCAAGCCAATAAGAAAAGAAGCCAAGCTTTCAGTCCACCCACCTCTTCAGCTGTGCAGGACAGCATGCAGATATCTTTTCTGTCTCTCTCCTCGTTTGCCTTCTGTCTATGTCACAGTTATTCTCTCCTCTCCTCTCCTCTCCTCTCCTCTCCTCTCCTCTCCTCTCCTCTCCTCTCCTCTCCTCTCCTCTCCTCTCCTCTCCTCTCCTCTCCTCTCTTCCCCTCCTCTCCCCTCTCCTCTCCTCTCCCTCTCTTTAGGGTGATGGCAGGAGAACAATGATAATCACTGGGCCTAATATGGGGGGTAAAAGCTCCTACATCCGCCAGGTTGCCATTATCTGTGTTATGGCTCAGATGGGCTCCTACGTTCCGGCCTCTGAGGCCTGTCTGGGCATACTGGATGGCATTTACACCAGGTATGAACACAAGCGCATGTGGAATCTGCGTCTGCATTTCTTCCATGGTTGATAGCTGTGAATATACTTGTATAAACAGCATAAAGAGCCAGAATTGACAACTAATTGCCTTTGATGGAAACATAAGGTCATTACTTGCTCATCTTTTGAGAAGTCAAACGTAATTAAATAAAACAAAGTAAAGAACAGTTATTTAAACATCTCCAGTATTGAGGTGTAGTCGTTTCTTGCAGCATGAAACATGCTGAGACAAATCTATTTAGTTTTAAGTGCATTATGATGAATTAGTTTGATTTAATGTTGCTCTTTAATGAAGATTTGTTAGATATACAACAAAGCAAAAGACACAATCTGCAAAATCTATGATCTTTTCAGCTTAATTTTATTTGTGGTATTGGCAACATGAGAAAATATAGATGAGAAAGTTTCCTTCAGGCATACTCATGGAATGCAAACACAGAATTTATAATTACCGCCTGAAACCCAAAATCCCCTGGTGCGTTTGAAAAGCATGTTAGGTTGAATAATTTCCAAAATTATTAATAGCCAAAAAACGGTTAAAACAGAGGGAATTGTTGGATTGTAAACTCTCATGAGAAAACGAAACCATGATGTTTCATCAGAAACACTTTATTCTAGATATCTTATGTGAAAGTTTCCCCAAATATACGCTGTTTGCAATAACAAGATTCTGTAAAAAGGAAAAAAATTCTGCACCTCTTGACAAAATTGTGAAGCCATGAATGACTCGGCTTTGACCAACATTCACAAAACAAAAATTCAGGGACTTTTCGGCTGAACTGCAGGCTGTGTTTACACCCTACAGATAGAAATGAATGCTTTATTGTCATCAAACATGGAGCGTGATGAAAATTTAAGATAGCTGCTATATTGAAGTGCACTGACAATATAAACATAATAAACATAATATACAAGTGAATATGGCAGAAGAAGCAGTAAACCAGTATAATATTTTAAAACGAGAAAGATGGAGACAACTATGGAGACAGACAAATGTAAGTAGTAAAACCTCCATAATATATGCAGTTTGCAGTATTGGTAACACCTGTGGGTACTTTGAAAATTGTTGTACATTTAGATTTGTTCCTTTTTTGTGAAACAAGTAAACAAAAGAAATTAAAAAAGAAAATAAAAAAAGAAATTCAACATTTGTTTTTTTTCATGACTCATGGCATTATCACAGAAACCATGTTTGAGTTCTCTCTACTTCTAGCCATGGTTGCAGGGTTTTATGTTACAGTGAAAAGCCCACAGTGAGTAAAAGTGTGACAGGTGCCAAAAACACCCAGAAACTGATGTACAAGGGTTGACATATGGTCCATCCCCTAAAAATAATTTTCCACACACTCGCTTTCATTTGCTGCTGGAAAAAGGCATTTACCGCAGTTCACAAAAACAGAAATTCCTTTTGTGATGAGCAGAACTGTGTGTTTGTGCCATTCAGATTTAGCAAAAATACATTCATGTACACCATTTTTGCAGGTCATATATGCATTTATATTGTATATGCATTTTAATTTATAGATCTAATTATTTTTTTCAAATTGAGCTGCACAGTTTTGTTTCTGCAAAGCAAATAACTGTAAGGTAACAATGGGCACACACACACTTTTATTTACTTTCCGTCTTCATCCTTTTTGTTTTCAGTTTATAAAACAACAAAATGTATGATGCGCACCACATTTGATAAACCTTCATAATCAGTTCCTCACTTCTGTCCACTTGGTTTAATCCAACCCGTGATTCTGAAAAAAACCTAAACCCCAAAAGCCAAGACCGAACTGGACGGACCCGCCAAAATCATCTCATTACACTATTATGAAGTCTAAAACCTCCGGCTATTTTTCTCGTGCATAGAAGTACACACATGCACACACAGACATGTGCTCTTGGTGTGCTGACAAGGCTGCGGCTCCCACTGGGTTAATACTTGAGAACATGCTTAAACCCACAAAAAAGACAATTACACACATCTGCAAGCCATTAGGTCTAATCACACAGTGCGGCAGAGGCAGAATAACAGAGAGCGTGTATCAGCCTGTGTTCCACACTAATATGTCGTCAGGACTGGAAACTACATGCAGAGCTTACTGCTACTCTGATCATAATGAGAGTCATCAGCAGGGAAAAAAGATCTTCTCAAACAAAGCATTATTGTCTGAGGGTTTCTACAATAAAGGGAGCTGTACCGTATTGAACCACGGTGGGACAATAGAATCAGCCTTGGCAGACAACTCTTGCCCGTCTTTTTCTTTCCTCCTCTTGCACACCTACCTCACCTACCTCCTGTGTGGTGAGGAGCAAAATGGGATTACAGGGGATTAGTCTGAGTGTCAGTCCTAAAAATAAACTCGACCGTGTCTCGCATAATGAAGGTGACACAATTTAAATGAAGTCTGTTTTTTGTTTGTTTTGGTGTGAGGGATTTCTTTTTTGTCGGGTCGCACTAGTAAAGGTGAAAGCGTGCTCTGTCATTGATGTTACAGACTCAAACTAGAGAAGATATTACTTGCTCAGTTTGTTTGTTTCTGTCCATCAACAGAGAAAACAACACTGTATCTAGCTGGTCTGTTGTGTAAAATTTTGCATAATGGACTAGTTATATATGAGTGTGCCCATGTATCGTTGTATATTTATGAAGCTGCTTTTAAGTGTGAATGTCTCAACCTTAACCTGGCTGCCAGGAAAAACAAACCGAGGTGATGTTACAACCAGGCTGCGGTCATTTTCTTAATAACTGCATCAAATGATTGATTTATTCATCTCCTCTATAAAATCCGCACTAGCAGATTCATATGTACATATCTGTTCACACTGATGTGTTGTTGAATTTTTACAGTGCTTTTTTAATGCTTTGAGGAATAAAATAAAAATATTTCCCAGAGTTAAAAATCTGTAGAGATTATTTCCTCATTGTCTTGTATCCAAAGCATCAACACACAGGACTGCAGCAGGTTCGGAAAGATTTCTCACACCGGAAAACCCTCCCATCTATCTTCCCAAACTTCCTTTTCCCCACCTAAAATAACAATAAAAAGCAAACTGATGGTAGCAGTAATAAATACATTGGGATCAACAACTTAATAAATCATGAAAAACTCAAATTCATGAGTATAATATACAAGAAATACAAATTATATTACATCAGTATGTTACACTCACAGCTGTCCTCCAGTGTAAGGGTATATATTGTTGAAATAGATTTTAAATAGTGTATAATACGAATATCTTGTCTGATGTCACTGGAATAGTTGTGATGTAATGTAGTCATATTTATTTTTATTGTATTTATAAAAAGAGTAACAGGTGTAGACGATATGTTTTTACTCTTTCTGCTCCAGTGGAGGCCATGAAGTCGCAAAAGTGTGAATAAACAAAGGCTTTTAGTCTGGGGTGCCTGAACAACACTTTCTTTTCTATATATTTTTTCATGCTCTCAACATCACAATTAAAATTAGGCGAAAGTGAATGTATATCTAACAACAGAGAGCAACATTAACCATCTGAACCCTGAAGTTTCTAGTTGTATTTTTCACATTTTTACTCACCGTACGCTCATTGCTCATTCTTCACTGCATTCAGAAGTCCTCCTCCTCCTCCTCTATGGAAACAGCAAAACCACTTCCTAGAAATGGAGACAACTCAGCTATGACTTTTGTGCAGCACTACAAAGTTATAATGCCGTAAGTCATTAAAACGACAAAACAAAAGTTTAAGTATTAAGTATTTTACAAAAACTGAACAAACCTGGAATTGGCATATACAACATTTGTTCAAGTGCTCACGGGTGTTACTGACACTGGAAAAAAAATGAAGCCTCTATATTTTACAGATATTTTAGTGTTCACATTTTTAATTTGTTTCCATACTTGTCTCCTGTCTCCTCTGTGTGTACACAGCCTGCAGTTCAGCCCTATTTCTCATTTTTGTCTTTATGTCACATGAATGTTTGTCACAGCTGAGTCATTCACGGCTCCTCAGTTGTGAAAATGATTCTTTTTTTTACAGAATCTGTTTAGAACACACTTTTTTTCATTGAGCCATGGATTAAAGTGATTTGGATGAAATATCATAATTTTAAGCTGATATTTGGATAATTATGCTGACGGAACTGGATGTCCCAGATAATTAGGTCTGTCTGGAGAGGACTATACAAAAGTAGAAAATCTGAGGATTCTTTTTGTTTTTAAAGTTTCTGGCTCTAATAAATGGGGTAATTTTAAAGGCAACATGCTGTTCAAACCCACTGACGGGTTTTGAAGTTTAAAGGTTTAAACTGGAGAGTTGGTAGAAATGATCAGAAATGAGGGGTGATATGGGAAAAAATTGCGCCAGCAGGAAGTGAATTTGAATTCTTTATATCTGAATGTGAATCATTCATTTTGAACCTGAATTGATCGGTTTGAATAACTGCTTTTAAAATCTGAATCTGAATGATCTAATTTGAAATTGAATCTATTGGTTTGAATGTGTATTGATGTAAAATTGAAACTGTATTTCATTCAGTTGAAAAATTCAGCTCCTTAATTCAGTTTTACTTTTTCACTTCTCTCCATTTCAATTTCAAATTCCAAATTCAGTTTTTTGTGCCACACATCCGGGGCCTGGCGTCGGGCAGAACTAGTCAAACGCAGATGGGAAGAAGTCGGTTTTACCACAGCAACGCGCTTTACGTCGTCTTTGCCGAATGAATGATCGAATAAATGCAGTCTGTGAACTTTAGCAGCATCAGCAGCTAACCATAGCTCAGTGTTTCATCCGATACAAATAATTATTGGAAATACCACATGCCCAGTGCTGTACTGGCCAGCTGGCATACCGGGACAGGTCCGGGTGGCCCGGCGCGATCACTCCCGGCCCCCGGCGGCCGGTCCCTGGTGCCAAAATGCTACAATCCGGTGAAGTCCTCCTCCTCGCCATCCAGGCAGCATCACATCAGTTTGATCTGATCAGTTTCTGATGCTGCGTGTTGTTATGGGGGGAGGCTGCTGGTCCTGCTGTGTGTGTTTCAGTGAATAAACCCGAGTTAAGCCTGAAGTTGTGCTCTGGATCTGTTTCAGTGAAACCGGTGTATTGTGTCAGTCGGTAGCACAACAGGTTAAACATATGACTAATGTTTTATTCCTCTGTATCACATTGGTTCGAATCCCTTCACTGTACTGAAAAATATGTCTTTTATTTTGACCAGCACGTTTTTGTTTTGACGTTTTTCGGCGACGTCGTCTTTATCTATTACCTTTATCTTCACACAGGTCTGGTCGGGACAAATCTGCGAACGGAACAAAATGAATGATTCACATTCAGATATAAAGAATTCAAATTCACTTCCTGCTGGCACAAAATTTATCCCATAGGTGACAGCTAGATTCCATCAAGGATATTGTGATTCATGGTCAGCATCTTAAAGTCCCGACAAGTCTACTTTTTTAAAACCCTGAATATTTCAAAGGAAAACCAAACACACCAACCAAGAAAAAAGCCTTAGTTTTGGGTTACAGTTGGTGCTTGTTTCAGGATCAGACTTTAAATTAGGCAGCAAATAGTGTCAGCTTTAGGTTAGTGCTACTTCTTTTAGTCAGTGATGGTGTGCAGAAGTAAAGCAATACAGATCTGTGCTCGCTGTGGTGTTTGCCTCTGTGGTTTCGTCAGGTCTTTGACTGGGGTTCGAGGTTAATATTCTCCCTTTCTCTGAGATACAATGCAGCTTACAGCTAATTACCGTCTACAGAGAAAACGCTCCCACACTGTATCTGCCGTCCTCCCTTCACCTCCTCTGTTACTTCTGTCGTCCTGTCAGTTTCTAATTGGACTGCTCGTCCTCTCTCCGTCGCAGTGTTAAGATCCTGAGCAGAATCTGTCTTGATAATAAACGCTCAATCAATTCCCACCGCCGTGTCAAGCATAATAGACGCCGCAGTGGGAATTGCCTCATCTCGTGTGTGTGTGCGATGTTGTGTGTTTATGAGTGAGACGAGAGCTTGTGAGTTTTACTAGAGTGTGCAGACTTTGTGGGTTGGGGATAATGAGATGGTGCGTAGGTGTCTAATGGGATATCCTGTCTGAACTGATCCATATGATTGATTATCGGTGAGGATAAAGAGAATAATCTGGAGATTGGTTTAAAGCTGCACACCACATCACAGACTGTGTGTTTAGTTTCTTGCCTACTCAACTGTGCTACTGCATTTTTATTATCATTTCTTCACAAATATGCCATCCGTTAGCATGATCCTACGTGTGTTTGTTTTACACCAGCAGCTTATGTGTGTCTGACAGATGCCTATGTGCACGTATGCAGCGGCTGTGTGTGCTTTCTTGTCGGCATTGAGTCCTGAAGGTTATAGAGCACATTCTTCCATCCCTTCATGGTTGTTATGGAAACAGCGAGAGGAAGCAGAATGTAAAACTGTGTTTTGAAAGGACCTTTAATCGACCATGGACTCTTAGCAGTGATTATACCATGTTTTGATAAAGTCTTTAGCAGGCTCCCCTCCCATCAGAAAATGCAGCGTTTTTTCCTGCATTTTTTTTCTTTCTTCCTTGAGGTCCATAAATGTGACTGATATCCTCACAACACCTCACCAACAGCGGTGAGTGTTTTGTTGCCAGCAGGTTTTCTGTGTAGCATCAGCACTGAGGTGGGTGTTGTACACATGTTGAGTGTGTGGAAAAATGCTCTATCCTACATCGACTCATTCTTTCCTTTGAGTTTTTCTACTGCTGCAGTGTCAGAGTGCCTCTGCCATCTTGTAGGCAGCATACAGAGCTGGTTAGGCCTTCGGTGTTCTGTCAGACCTGGAGGTTTAAATCAAACGGGATTAAACTCTGCAGAAACCCATGATATGATTCAAAATGGTAGAACAAATCTGAAGAGAACATGACAGCGTAATTGACGAAGGCCAAGCGTTAATGTGCTTACGTTAATCTTTTTCTATCTGGATTAAAAAAAGATGTGCTGTGCTACTTGTTTCTTTGTTTTTGGTTCTTTATATGGATTCCTGTTAGCTTACTCAAAGTGGTTACTGGTCTTAAGACTGACATTTAAAACCAAGCAGCTTTGGACGCTTGGAGCACAAAGAATACTTAAACATGAGTGAAAAAGTTACTAGAACTGTTTTTCTAGTGCTATTAAAATTTATTAACGAATATCATAAAGAGAAAAAAGGGCACATTAAGGGTCGTATATAGTTCCCCCTTTTAACAAATGAATGAAAGTCTCACATGT
Organism: Dascyllus trimaculatus; assembly: GCA_024666655.1. Lineage (NCBI taxonomy): Eukaryota > Metazoa > Chordata > Actinopteri > Pomacentridae > Dascyllus > Dascyllus trimaculatus. Next base: position 23,665,225 of record CM045449.1, on the reverse strand, counting down.
TCTCAGAATGTGTCTTTCAATTTTTCAGCTCAAATTACAGCAAAGGTGGTTCATTTCACCATGACTGTAAAACTTCTGGTCTTAGCCCTGCTCTAAATGGGCTGTTTTAGTATCTGTAGCCTTTAAATGACCTTCTGTGGTCCACACCCCCTTCAGGAAGAAGCAGCCAACACAGACATGAGTGAGTGTGCTAGACCAGGATTTTCTATCGCTTTTATGTTTCTCCCTGAGCGATAATTTTACATGGAAATATTGCAGAATTCAACAGAACATAGAAGCTTAGTAAAAAATTGTATTAGCTTGTAAAGCTGAGAGGCTTCACATCAGCTTTAAATTTACACCTTCAAGTTTTTAACAACCACAAAACACAATAAAATGGGTTTTTAACATATGTATGGGACCTTTGAGAAAGAAGTGAGTGGTCCAATTAGACATGCTTAAAAAATAAACATTAAAAACTACATTAAAAAATTGGAAACTAAAACATAAATTTAAAAAAAAAGTAACATGGAAAAATGGAAGAAATCCACATAGAAAATGTAGCACATGTGCTGTTCCCAGCCATTGTTGGTCCAGTGTTATCACTCAGTGGTCAGCAGCTGAAATCCATCCGGCTCTGTTACAGTTAAGTCTAATAACAGAACTTGCATCAGTTGTAAATTTTATGCATCGTGTGAGTCCTTCATGTAGGAAAAAGCAATAAAACTTGCTGACTACTTTGGCTAAATTTAACCGTCAACATTGCCAGTGGTAATGCAGGTAGTGCTTTAAGATACACACAGTGAGTGTGTAGCTTAAATCAAATTAAGGAAGTAACAGCCTGATATCAGTGTGTACTGTATTAGAATGTCTTCTGTTTCTTGAGGGCAAAACTGATATCATTCCACCTCTACTCACTATCAGTTTGTCACTTTGAAATCTGATTTGTTGCCTTGTGTGTCTGGTAATAGAAGCCTGTTGAAGTGTGTGGCTTTGCTGTTGTGCTTTAGTTTTTGATTTTCTGCTCAAGAAGCCAAATGAGACGATAATGGTAGTGTTTTCTTTGATCAAACTAGGAGCAATACGGCGATATAAGAAGACAAAATCGCCAATCCGAAAGCAAAGACGGATCCCTGAGTGCCAGATAAACACTTGAAATGTGAAAATACAATAAACGGAGTCTATTTTCAGGATCAGTGTGTTTGGCTGGAAGGCTGGACTCAGTGAGACCAGCAGGACACCCAGCTGGTGGAGCGTTGCTGTGTTTCTGCTGTACATCCCCTCATCAGTGGACAGAGCGAGTGAACGGCTCTGTTCTTTTTAATCTGATTCTGCAGAGCACTATGGATCTCTCATAATTTCCCCTGAGTTTCGGCACATGCATTCAGACGCACACTATGAATTAGCTAATGAAATGCAGCAGCATGTCCGCCACACCTCCTCTCCTATATGGCATGTGGTGTAACCATGACAACTCGTGTGTTAGCAGCACCAGTTGGTGGTTTCATTTATAGGTACGATGGTGAAGGTCAGTCAGGACAGGAAGAGACAGATTTAGAGGTGAGAAACGGTGACTGGCAAAGAGATGTGGCATCTGTGATCCAGCTGGAGTCGAGTTTTTATCAGATGAGTCAATTCTCTGTCTGTCAGTTTGTATGAAAGCATCGCAGGAACTCACAAACGGCCTCTGAGGCTTGTGAAGAATTCAACATGTTGTCATTGTATCGCTAATCAGTAAATAACTATTGACAAGGTGGTCTTGTTGCACTGTTTTTGATTTTCTGTCGCTGACCCTAAATTCCTGTAACATCATTAACCATAATTTACCCTAACATGTTTGCCAATACATTGATTTCATGCATTCTCGACTGTCTAGTAAATATGCGTAATGTGTAGAGCCTCAAGCAAGCTATCCTTAACCCTTTTTACTTTACTATGTGAGGCTGACTTGAATTTATGTGTCTCCCTACTCAATCTCATTTCAGCCTGATAGATGCTACCTGTTCATGAGAAGGTGCACATGGCCGACACCACATCATTATCATTATTAACACCCTTAAAATTGCCATATAATGTGGCCTGTTTTCCCCTGTTTGTTGAAAAATTGTTAATGTGACTGTCAGAGACATATCACATGGGGTGTTATTACAGTCTATAGTCCTTTTTTTAGGGGTGGCTGTGAATCAGGAGGTGGAGGTGGTAGAGCAGGTTGTCCACTAATTACAGGGTTTCAATCTCCTGCCTTGTGAATGGGTGGAAAAGAGGAAGAATTGTAAAGTAGCCCATTTACCATCTACAGTAGACCTGCATAAAGACTCTGAGCTATCAGTGTGAGTGGATGGGGAGAAAACAGACTGTCCATAACCTGGGATGCCATGAAAATGATCATTTGGTTAATGGAATATTTATTCTATAGCACCTTGACTTGGTCATTTGAATGGGAGTGAATCCCTGCAGCAGAGTTTCAAATACTGAAAAAGACACTTCCCAGAGCAGTGCAACAGCACCATCATGATGCCTGTAAGTTTGAAATGAAACCTGAGTATAAAGTTTAGTTGTCCAAATACTTTTGACCTTACAGAAGAAGTTGTCTGTTCACCTGGACAACAAAACAGAACTGAAAAATGTTGATTAATTTTTTCCTTTCTGTTAGGCTAAGTGAAGAATGTTGTATATGTTTAATGAGCTGTTTTACCTATCTGTAATGCCCCAGGCTGAATAAAGAAAATCAGGAATTATGATAATTAAACAATCTAACCTGAGGGAAATGTGGAAATACCTGAACGGTCAACTCAATTAACCCGAAACAGCATCAAAAAATACATTTATTTTGGATAGAAAGAAATTTGCTGCCAGAGCTTTAAAAGCTGTTGAGATGTTGACTGTGGCTTCCTTAAATCTCCGGACCCTCAAACCCACTGGTGGGTTGGAAAGCAGTGTTGTTTTCGTCAACGAAGACAAAGTTATTTCGTTGACGGCCCTTTTTTTCATGACGACAAGACGTGATGAACTAAACATGGCTCTTTGATGACTAAAACATGACGAGTCGTGTGTGAGTTTTCGTTGACGAGACGAGGCTGGACGAAAATGTTAGTGTGTGGTTTGTCAGATGTTTAAAAGCAAGATATTTCTTCATATCGTCCGTGTAGTCTGTCAGTCAAAAGCTAAAAGGTATAGCAATGCTGCTGCATTCTATCTTTGTTTGGTCATGCCCACCAGCTCACATGCAGCGCACATTCTGCACAACACACCAGTCACTAGTCACTTACACAGACATGCAATTTAGGTTATTAATTCACTGATGGACCATGGCAGTGGCGTCAACAAAGGGGCTTGGTGGTCGGAAACGACGAAATGATCTATGGACATACTTTAAATATAATCCATCAGAAAGAAACACGGAATGCATTGTAAATGTGACTAGATGGAAAGAATACCACCAATCTCAAGCGGCACCTGAAGGATCACCAGGGGCAGGCTGGCCATAGGGGGATTCCCCCCACCCCCACCCCCACCCCCACAATTTATGAATTGCAACACTTGATGTGACTTGTCAACCTTAATTCCAATTTCCAATACTATTGACATTTGTTAAAAGATTAATGCTGTTTTTTATGAAGACTGACTAAAACTGGACTGAAACTATCACATATGGAAATGACTAAAATGTGCATAAAACTAATCAGCATTTTCGTCTAGAAGAGTAAGACTAAGACAAAAACTAAGATGGCTGCCAAAAAAAAACACTGCTGGAAAGGCATGTTATCGTTTTTTTAAAAAAAAAATGCCTGAATTACAACATGTATCATAGAAAGAAATCTTAAAATTGTGGATTTTCAACTTTTTGACAGTTCTTGAACTACTACCAGTATCTTTAATATGCTTTTCCATCAAAAGACGTAACCAAATCTACTTCATTCTACACGTCACATTTAAAATTTTGCCAAAAATAGACTGTTTACACTAACTAGACTCTGTGAAAAATCTAAAATTCTCCGTGCCTCAGTGCAACAGTGACTTTTAAATCAGTGACTCAGCTGTGACCAACAGTCACTTGACAAAAATTCTGGGATTTTTTTGGTCAAACTGGGATGAACTGCAGGCAGTGTTTACACAGAGCAGAGAGGAGACAAGCATGGAAGCACATTAAAAATATAAGTAGTAAAATATCTGTAGTATGTCGAGCCACAATTTTTTTCTAGTATTGGTAAAACCAGTGGGCGCTTGGAAAAAATGTTGGTTTAGTTTATAATTATATATTTTTCAGTTCTCTCTACTTCCAGCCATGGTTGTGCTATTTCCACAGAGGTGCAGGACTTGATATTACAGTGAAAATGAGCCCACAGTGGATAAAATGTGACAGAAGTAAAAAACTTTGGGGGTTCAGAGGGTTAAAAGACCATAACGTTGATAAAAAGAGTGGAGTGTCTTATGCACATGGCACAATATGTGTGGATAAAGTGCAATTAAAAAATCCATTTGAACCCTTCACACCTTCAGCCACATCCTGTAACAGCTGCTTGACTTCCTTCTTTATCTTCTGTTCAGTTTATAATAGAAACCTCTTGCTGTTGCTCTCGCAGGTTTTCTTCACACCCGTCCTTTTCACTCTCACTCTCTGTTTTTGGTGCATTAGTGTTTCTCCTGGAAAAAGACTGTGTAGGAGCAGGTTCACTGTGAGAAAAATGGCAGATTCTTTGTTTGCCTGTTTGTGGGTGGTTTTGGGATTTCTGGAAGAACAACCGCAGTTTGTTAATTATCTCAGTGGCTTCAATTTTTGAACTGCAACTTCACATGAAACGCTGTAGTCAAATGAACAGTAACTGAAATTTTCTCACAACAAATTATTACACGTTGAAAATATTATCATTTGTCTTAATTAATTTTTTGATGTAGTAAAAAAAAAAATTCAAAAAAGGTGTTTTGTTCAGCATAACAAAGTAACATACTATAAAAATGTGACTACTAACGTTTTGTGTCCATATCCTTCTCTTCTCTGCTCTGTGTTAACACTGCCTGCAGTTCAGCCCATTTTGACTGGAAAGTCCCTGATGCTGATTTTTTGTCTGGCTGTTGGTTGAAGCTAGGTCACTAATGGCTTCACGATTGTGTCAAGGAGTGCAGAATTATTTGCTTTTTACTCAGTCTTTTCAGTGCAAGCATTTTATTTTGGTAAATATGTAAATAAGACATAAAGAATTAAGTGATTTTGATTAACTATATCACACCTTTAAGTTCAGCCTTGCTTGAGTTTGTTGATAAAACAGCACATCACAGATGAGTAGTTCAAGTCGTGTTAAAAAGTTCAAAATCTGACTTTTTTTTTTTTTCAGTTTTTACAGTTGCCAGTCTGATAAATAGTGTAATTTTGGTAAATTTGTCATTTTAAAAGGCCACATGCCTTTCAAACCTGTTGACAGATTTGGGCGTTCAGAGAGCTAACAGCCATTCATCCATCATTCTCAGGACAGGAACATTACATTGTACCAAATAAATCCCATTTGTGAGTGTGATGTCACCAGATAGTTGCCACCCTGTAAAGAAAAGGCAAAAAACAGATCCAACTGGCATTGCAGAGGATTGATAAATAGCTCCAGATTCACTGTATTTCCTGAAATTATGACATATTTAGGTAAACTTTAGTTGTTAATGCTGTCAGACGAAGCAGTGAAGTCAGTTCATTGCAGTTTTACACAATCACTTGTGTGCACAACAGTATCTCACAACCAAAATAAATGAGTCTGATCACTCTCCCACCCTTCTTTTGGCATTTGACGTGCCTGTTTTTCTATGTGTGACTGGTTATCAGGATGGGGGCTTCTGACAACATCTATAAAGGACGCAGTACGTTCATGGAGGAGCTGACCGAGGCCTCAGAGATAATTTCCAGCGCGACAGAACGTTCACTGGTCATTCTTGACGAATTGGGGCGTGGCACAAGCACCCATGATGGGATTGCCATTGCCTATGCTACGCTGGAATACTTCATCAGAGACGTAAGTGCATGTTTATGATTGGAAACTCTGATGAACTGTTGGAAATAATAAAGATGTGGATATACACCGATCAGGCATAACATTATGACCACCTGCCTAATACTGTGTTAGTCCCCTTATGTGGTCCAAAATCTCTGAACCATTGTTCATGGACAAGAGGACCTCTCAGGGTGTCCTATGGGATCTGGAACCAGGACGTTGGTTGGCAGTGGATCCTTTGGGTGCTCTGGCTTGTGCAGTGGGGCCTCTGTCAATCAAACTTGTTCCACTGCATCCTGTTGATGCTTGATCACAATGGGGTGTAGGAAGTTTGGAGGTCAAATCAACATGTTGGGCCATTGTCATGTTCCTCAACATGTTCCTGATTGTTTGATGTTTTTTTCCATGTTGTGGGATGTCTAAGTCTCATCAACATGGATGTTAAAATCCAAGGTTTTTCAGCAGAGCAGCGCATAGTACCAATATGATCAATGTTATTCACTTTACCTGTCAGTGGTCACAATGTTGTGGCTGATTGGTGATAATGATCCAAGAAAAGATATGAGGGATAAGAAGGGAAGCACTTATAGAAAACTTGGAGAAGGTGACAGAATTCATTTAGTCGAACATGTGTCTATTCGTCTTCATAAATCCTCAAGCATTGTGGAATCTTGACTCCAGCCCACTTAATCATCAAGGTAATGGCCTTCGATAAAGAGGTGTGTGGATGTGTATGCCTCTATTTGCGTTTGATTGCATGTGCTTGTTGGCTCTGCAGACGTTCACGATCGTTTGTTTTGCAGCGAAACGAGTCACCAGAGGGGCCTCAGCAGCAGAGCAGCTCTTGAAAACGAAGTAGAATTGCGGAGAAGCTAGATCTATAACGTTAATATCCTGCAAGAGAGGAGGGTGTAATGGAAAAGCAGAGAAAAAAAAGAGAAGGATTGAATTCTAATTGTTGTAGGGATATGTGTTGTATTGCAGCAGGCCTAATTTTATCCTCGTCAAACACCCACATAATCAAGGCTGATGACAGGCTGACCAATATCTACTGTACCTTTGTGCTTACAAGGAAGCATGTGATCCAAATGTGTTGTCCGCGTGTTTCCTGCTCCATCTTGTCAGCAGTCAGTGAAATGGTGTGTACAGAAGGCAAAAAGAGAGAACAGCTCAGAGACAAAGGTTCACAAAAGACAGAAGATGGAGCTGGAGATATGTCAGGCTTCAGAATTTAGTGTATGACACAGCTCTAATGCCAGAAATCTTAAAAAGGCAAAAATGAAAGTTGAATTTCTTTGAATGTTTAGGTTACAAAAAATTAAAAAAAAGAAACAAGAGTCAACATGAACAACATTTTTTTAAAGAGCCTGTATGTTACCAATACTGGAAAAAAGGTAACTATGCTTTCTATAGTCATTTTACTGCAGACATTTAGAATTTGTATTGACATTTGTCTTCTATTTGCTCTGCTTAAACAGATCAGCCTAGATCAACCAAACATTTTTGCCAGTTGATGGTTGCTTGCAGCTGAATCACTGATACCTTCACATTTGTGTCAAGGAAGACAAAATATTTTGCATTCTTAGAGAATGTGGTTACTGCAAAGGGGTTTATTTTTGGCTTTTTTAGAAAAATTAGACATCTAGAATGAGGAAATTTTAATTGTGACCCTCAGAAAGTTGAAAGTCCAACAAGTTGTTTAGTTTTTAAAGTTTCTAGAAGTCTATTTTTTTTCTTTTTTGTGAGGACAACATGCTTTGAAACCCACCGACAGGTTTTGCAGATCTGAGGGTTAACATCCCCACAGTTTATGATTAACACCACAGGTTATCAACCCAGTGTGGTCAGGTACCGTCAGCGTAGCATACTCTAAATGATCAGAAACCACTAGCTCTAGGTAGCTAGCTTGATTAGCAATTGGCATCTGTAATTCATGTTCACAATGGTATTAAATGGGATGCTAATTTTGGGTAGCTTAAATCAAAATGTTCTTTATGAGAAAAATTAATCAAATTAAAAAATTTCCCTTTAATACAACTGAAGGCTTAACAAGTCAATTTCAGGCAAACAAAATGTTGCAGTTAACTTTCATGCTTCCCTGCTTTATCAAGTGTGGTACTCTAAATGGGACCATAATTTACAAAATGAACAACCTGCTGTAATGACGAAGAGTTGAAATTGGTGATTGAGACCATAGACTCATTACAAAAATGTTTGCTGAGCAAATAGATCAAATGAGAATTTGGGTCACTTTCTCTTAGATATCTTTAGAATCACACTTATTTTTGCAGCCATTGAAGTCGCCCCCTATTGGCCATTAGGAAGAATTCAGGCTTAAGACACTTGACTTCACCTCTCAGACCCAGAGGCTTTTAAATAGTGTGTGTGTGTGTGTGTGTGTTTTCTGCTGAGATTATGTGAACGAGCTGTCAGGAGTCCTCAGGGTGTTGCACAGTGTTGCGTATCTCTATTTTGGCAGAACAGATAAGTGGTGCCTTGAGAGAACATGACAGGGGCATGCTTGTGTCATCAATACCAGCATTGGCAAGTCGGTCGTTGTTTCTTTGCAGAGAACTTAAAAGTGTTTGCATTTACCAATTTGTGTTGAACAACTGGATCAATACTGTTTATTACTGTTTGACCTTGGCTGTTTGCTTTAGCTTGTGTCATTGGTAAGGACACAAAAGTGTTCAAATTGTTTAAATGAACTGATTGATGGTTGCTACTGTTCTGCTACGCAGTCAAGATGGCAACCACCAAGAGTGGCAAATGTCTGGCGTTTTACACTCAGGTTTTCTGACCACTATGAGTTCACCATCTGGGTTTGCTTGGTGCACTGCATGTGGTGGTAATTGTTAGTTTGAAAGCACTTATGCACTCAAAATAGGAGGTCTAAGGACAGAAAAATGTGATCTAACACACGGCTTTTGTGTTTGGTTTTCTTTATTGCTACTCATTTGGCTAAATTGTCAGTTTCAGGGAGGTTTTTGTGGCTCATTTTATGTTACATTTACTGTATATACCTGCAGACTGTACAATATGTCTGTTGAGGCAAGATTTTCGGTTAATTGTACCATCCAACATCCAAATAGGAAAATATGTGACATGAAATGTTAAATAATCCATTTTAAAAGAATAATAAGTAAGTGTGGGCGGTAGAGAAATTAATATAAAGTGGCACGAATCAATATTTTTATAGCAACAATGGATCAAACTGCTTATGTAATGTGAAACGTATTACTTGTAGTAACAAACGTGTGGGGAGTATCACTCAGCACTATGGTGCTTTTTGATCTATTTTGGATACTAGCTTTGTTTTTGTTTTGTTTTTTTTTTTGGTGGCAAAATCCATTCACTGAACTAGCAGCAATGGGCAGCTCTTTTTAGCAAAGAAGCTTTGATGCACTGATTGTGCATCACCTGTAACACACCAAACAGCCAGAGACTAATTGGTGAAGATAATGAGGCATTTACAATAGCAGAAAATAGACTAAAGCTAGTCAAGCCCTAAGCAGAGCTGTAAAAGGACAGCAAAAACTGGACTTAACATTTGTCAGGTTGCTGGAAACTCGACTCCAAATGAATTCTGTTTGCAAACACATTAGCCATTTCATCTTTTTTAATGTTTTAATGCCTTCAAATAGTAAAAAAAAAACAATGAATACTGCTTTATAACTTGAATTTTATCTGTCATGCTGCACACTGATAAAGCAGTGATTTGCTGATATTGGCACTTACTATGACTCTTCTAAAAGAGTGGCAAGCAGTCTACAGAAAAGACACAGAAAAGACCAAAACTAATAATTTAACATGGGCACTGCAGAGTTTTAGTGTTCTTAACAGTTGGCTGCTGTTCTTGTTGTATTAGTGCCCTCCAGGCTGTGGTTCTCTGGGGAGAAAGGATTTACCAACTCAGATGGTCCCCACTGAGCTTAGGGAGCATGTATTTAATCTTGCACTTGAGGCACTTTGTTTTGAGGACTATTGTGGCTCAGCACAACGCCAGCTGATTAGCTGTCAATCAGTCAACCAGACAAACCACAGACTTGGGCCTCTTTGAATCACTTAAGCTATCACTTCAGTCCACAGTGATGGAAACCATTTATGTGCTTCTGGAGTTCTACTCTTGTGTTGCCTTCTGGGTAATCAAAGCTTACAAGCTGTATCCAATTAATGGGAGCTGGTATTTTGGTATTCGTTTATTCTCTGTTCTCCAAGAACTTAGCCCAAAAGCTCCAGTTAACCATGTTCAAATGTAGATGAATAAACATTTATCGTTGGAAAAACTCCTTGTCTTCATGTTTTGCCAGTTCCACATTAATCTCTGGATGGATTCTTGGGGTTATGTAATTCTGCTGGAAAACGTAGAATGAAAATATGTAAGTAGCAGCGAATGCAGCAGGGAGCTGCTGTTGGCAGGAGGGGGGAGCTCTCTGACTACCTGTTGTATAACAGCATTGATTTGCTAGAAAAGCCTTGCTATTAAAGGAAAGACAAACAAAAGGGCACAAAAGAAGTTATGCTTTACAGCAAAGGCCTCCTCAGTGCAGGCAGAGTTTCAGAGTCTTTCTACCTCCTACTCCGCCTCCTCTTCTGTCACATCCCCCTCCTCCTCACCAGACTCCAATGTTCATGTCAGAAGTCAGACTACTCCTCCTTTGACTCTGGTTGTTATAGTAACACACCTTTCCTGTCTCCAACACTCACCTGAGAGGTAGTTAAGAATGTAGATGGGTTTCATAACACCGCTCAATAATAGAGACAACCTTGATGCGGAAAGAGAAAAAAGAAACAGGGGAAGCTGAGGAGAGGATTTCTGAAACTACAAGTTGCTGCTGCCAGAAGTCGCTGAGTTTGATGGTGAAAGCAGGACCAGCATGGAGGTTTAATTCCTTTATAGCCGTGAGGTGTGAAGTACCTCTTCTTTAGACATGAATCCCTCTCAGACAGACTTGGACTCTCACTTTTATTCACGCTAACAGCAGGCCCTGCCGTTAGCTTCACACTAAGCTTTGCACTACTAATCGCTCTCCACTTGTAGCATGACTCAGACCTGCATGTGACTGCACTAACGTTATAGTTTTACACTGTAGTAGTAGAAGGGAAATCAGGCCCAGCTTTACACTTGGACTAACAGGAGAACTAGAAACTCACAGAAGCTCACTTTTGACTGCACACTAATGGGTACATTTTCAGTGCAACGTATCACTCCATGTGGGCGTAAATGGTCTGATGTGCTCATGCACAGAGCTCCTACAAAGACCCACATGTGCTCCACAGCACTTCGCACTGCTCTGTGCCTGCGCTGTACTCGTACTCTTGCAAAAGATGCCGGACTGTTTTTCTATCAGCTCACTGTCACTGCAGTACTTTTTCCAAATTTGTAATTGATGCAGGTTTGACGACAGGAATTGTATTAGAAATTTGATGCACATTTCTAGTACATGTAAATATTTGATTATAGAGAGTCTAATCTGAAGACTTTAAACTACTTGTTCTGTCCGATTTAATTTTGCAACTGAGAAATACTACTTTTCCAATCATTTTTAGCAGTAATACCAGGAAATCCTCACATTTTGTGAAGATAAAAACACCACATATTCAACATATTTTATCAAACAGTTAATAGTTCATAATATCTTAGTATTTTTAGTGTAAATTTGTGTGTGCCAAGTATAACTGAAATCACCCTACATTTTTGTTTGTGTAGACTTTCTGTTTAGTGTGCATAGAAGTTAGTTAGGCTTTGTTTAACTTTTAAAAAAGTTATTTTATTGTGGGCATGGATAGGGACACAGCTTGCTTGAACTGTTCTCAAAACTTGAAAATTCACACTTGTTTAATCTGATTATTGTGTGGCAGAAAAAAAGTGTTATATCTTAAAACGACATAAATCTGTCCTATGTAGGATGTTATTGTCCTTTTTCCACTTCCTTAGGAACAAACTGTAATAAAGAGAGAAGAGCAGCCAGCTACTAATAATTAGGACAAGATAAATTTGCCATGCTGATTTCACATGTGTCAAACATGGCAAATCATTTCTTTTGATTAAAAAGTTAAGCAAATAATGTGACTCTAAACTGCCCTAGTCTAAATGGACCAGTGGACCAATATTGACTGGCTACGTAGCTGAAATCATGTTAGAGGCATTTTTTCATCATCTCCCATCATGTCAAACTCAAAAATTAGTTAATATTTTGGGTAATGAAACAAAATATGAATCCCTGTGAGATCATTTATAAAAGGCATCAACAAACATCAGCTTGAATGTGTTCACCAACCACTTTATTATGTAAAACTCTAATGCCATCTACTACGACAGTTCTGCCTTAAATTCTATTTTTACAAAGCTTCTGCATTTTTAGTTTTTACCGATATTGTCAAAAAAGGTGATGATTTTATGTTGTTTATCATTGAGCTCATAGTGGGAGGTTGGAATTGAGTGTTTCTAATATTTTGTCCACTCCACTGACACACATGAAGAGGGGACATGAGGGACACGTTTAAATGTAATGTAGTCCAGTACAGGATCACCTCAATGATAAATAATAAAAAAGTAGAGTCATCGCCTTTTTGAGATTGTCAACAAAACTGAAAATGTAGTAGCTTTGTAAAAGTGGAATTTATGGCAGTACTGATGGATGGCATTATATTTCACAGGTAGACCTAATAAAGTGGCTGGTTTTGTATCCAAACTCTCTTTTGTTGAGATTAAATTTATTAATGACCGAAGAGATTCTTATAGGATTTCATGATTTGTTTCATTATTCAAAATATGCACAGTAAATTCTGCAATTCCTCTCAACCTGATTTCCTATTTTTTGACAACATTTAACAGTCCATTTAAAAATGTTGGCTTATACACCAGTCAGGCATAACATTATGACCACCTACCTCATATTGTGTTGGTCCCCCTTTTGGGACCATGCTTTATTAATGCTTATTAATGCTCTGAACCATTGGACATGGACAAGAGGACCTCTCAGGGTGTCCTATATATGGGGTCTGGAACCAGGATGTTGGCACTGGATCCTTTGGGTACTCTGGCTTGTGCAGTGGGGCATCTGTCAATCAAACTTGTTCCACTGCATCCTGTTGATGCTTGATCACAATGGGGTATAGGAAGTTTGGAGGTCAAATTAACATCTATAGGCCATACCGCCTCGTGGATGCCCGATCCACAAGGCGGTATGGCCTATAGATGTTAAGATCTCGGAAGCTAAGCGGGGTTGGGCCTGGTCAGTACCTGGATGGGAGACTGTGAGGGAACACCAGGAAGCCTGGGTGGATGCAGTGTGAGAGTGGGTGGTTGGTGGTGGTCGGAGGGGCCGATGGTGCAGACTGGCAGCTTCGCCTCCGTCAGTCTACCCCAGGGCAGCTGTGGCTACATATGTAGCTTACCACCATGGAGTATGGAGTGAATGAATAATGCAATGTAAAGCGTCTTTGAGTGCCTTGAAAAGCACTATATAAAACCAATGCATTATTATTATTATTATCTTGGACCATTGTCATGTTCCTCAACATGTTCCTGATTGTTTGATGTTTTTCCATGTGGTGGGGTGCATTTTCCTGCAGGGGTAGACCAGAGACATTTGGGATTTCCATTTGCGTGAGGGAGTGTGCTTGTTGTGGGACAATGTTTATTTGGGTGTCTAAGTCTGATCAGCACGGATGTTAAAATCCAAGGTTTTCCATCAGAACAGCACATAGTACCAATATGATCAATGTTATTGACTTCACCTGTCAGTGATCATAATGTTGTGGCTGACTGGTGTATATCACCAGTATAACTTTCAGAGTGACTGATGAGCCTTCCTCAGATGACTTCCTGTCAATACCTGGCACTGAATTTACCCACAATGCAACTCAACGGAGAAATTCCGGTTCATTATGCGAGTACAAGCAAAAAACAGTATAGCCTTGAGCACGAGCAAAAAAGAGGAGTGGGCAACATGGCTCTTGTAAGCTCATTCTTTGAAACAGGACTTTTCAACATGACTGAATTTTTCTGATTTCATGCAGCTTCTGCTCCTTCCCTCACCACCGCTGTCCTTACCTGACAATTGGATTGGATGTTAGAAAAAAGATAAAGGTGTTGATTTCCATATCAGCACAAAGCATCGACTGTAAGGAAAGGTCATCACAAGTGTCGCTGACCCTGGTGATGAATAATGTAAGCTAATACAAGAAAAAGACTGGCTCACAACCAAAGTCAAACGTCAGCTATACACACACACACACACACACATTGTACTTTACCAAATCTCTCCATCCCTCTCACACACACACAGATATCACCTCAGCCAGAGCCTCGAAGGAGGTGAGGTGAGAATACAAAGGGTGTCAAGCCAGAACTGGATTTGAGTCTAATTGAATAGAGAGAACTACAGTAACAAGACAGAGAGACAGCAGTAGTGGGGTTGACATCTCCAGCCTTTTAATCGGGATCAGTTCACCGAGCGAATACACACTCGTGAGCGTGCACATGCTGCCGTCTCTGACAACATATCATTATTAAAACATCCGGGAAGAGTGGTGAGCCAGAAAAACAGACACCAGGAGCTGGAAGCTAGAATGGTATACATATTACATAAGACGAGGTGACACAATGCGCAGAAATCATCACATGTGGCAAATCAGCAGTCTGTCGGAGATTTGAACCATCGTGTTGTGAGCTGAACACATCCAGCCTTTCCTGCTTCTGATGTTTGATCGCTCCGAGCATTCCTGTGTCTGTTTATAAACATGCAGCAGATTTTAGTCTGTGTTAATGGTGGATATTTAGAGATGCAAAAGATCGAGAAAGATGGAGAAATGTTGTCTGTATCTCCTGCTTTTTATGTCTTCTAGTCATGCTTTTGTATATATCGTAGTGTTCTTGGACAGTTTTTTAAATTGAAAACCACATATCACCTTATACTATAGTATTACTTAGATTTTTTTCTACCACAGTTTTATCTTAGCTTACTTATTTTTATTTTCAGTCATGTAATATAGTTATTGCTTTTCTACTAGGCCTTGCATTTCTCTTGTTTTCTGAGCGTCATCTAGCAAATGAATATTGTGATTAATAGCATGTTAAGTTATTTTATCGCTCACCTTATCCACTGGTAATGTGAATGTAACGTCTGGATTTAGGGCTGCGCTTCAACAGCAGTCCTCTAGATCTTCAGAAGGGTTTTTTCTAGGGCTACAACTTCCTTTTATTTTATTTTTTAAATTTAAAGTGGATGAAACAGTGAGGTGTAGGATGCAGTGGCAAACATGCAGCGAAATGTCAAATGGTCACATTTCACCATTGGTCTATATTGTTCTGGATTCTTGGCCTGATTACTTTATTGTTTTGGTTCAGTCTTCATCACTGTGACAGCAGGCAGATGTGGCAAAAGAGCTCTGATAAAACAGCTGTGCATATCCAGAACTAGACAACTAGCTGGTGAACATAGTGGAGCCTTTATCTGCTAAATTTTTGCTCAAGCAGTCAAGAAAGTGCTTAAACAAAAGTGATTCCTCAAGTGTTTGCTTGCATGGTTACCACAACAACTTTAGAAATTGATGTTGCATCAGTGTCATTAACTTGTTCCTCTGTCCCCAAGTAGTCCAAAAAAATTTAAGAGTAATTATTGATTTGATTTCAAATTTGTTCAGTGCACAAAAGGTCAAACACAAGGAGAAAATGTCAGTTACTAGACTCTTTGAGGAAAAGTGCTTATTCAGCTTCATAAGTACGTAAGCAACAGATTTTTACTTGATAACTTGCACAATTATTCAATCATTGAAATCCTCCCTGATGAATCCTGATGACTGACTAATCGATTCATTGACTAATTGTTTCAGGACTCATTTCATCTGATCATTGCGCTGCGGAGCAAAGCTTTCAGTGCACCCTCGGGTGGTCTGGTAATGAGCCGCCATTAGCACCTAATCAGATCATTATCCAGGCGACTGCCTCGCACCGCCACGCTCAGTTTGCTTTTACCTTTCAGTGTAGTTGGACAAGAATAGTCGCTTGTCTACGTGTGTGTGCTCATCAGCGTGTTGTAAATACGTCTCAGCAGGTCCAGGTCTGTCTGAAGCAGGTGGGAGTGACCCTGAACGTCTCATTCAGACACAAGTATTACTGCTGACATGTGACCTTTTGTTAGACCGAGCGGCTACCGGGACGATCCTGGAACCAGCTTGGAGTCCTGCAGCCTCCCGTCTGTTGTGATGATGTAAGATCCAGGCCTGCTCCGCTGTGAGAGCTCACGCACGATTTGTCATTGTTACAGTCATCATAATGATTATCAATACTAGAACTCTGGGGTTTTTTAATCCAGCATTAGCATTAGAATGGCTTGTAACAGTTTGTAGCATGTGGGAGAGAATATTTTCTACGTTTTTGCACTCCCTTCTCCATTTACATGATTGGGCTGTTAAAGCAAGCAGGCAAAGGAAAGAGCTTTCAGCAGCTGTCTTCAGGGAGCAGCGTTAAGAGGTGAAATCTTTGTGCATGCTTTTGACAGAGGCTGAGTGAGCGAGTCCACGCTTCACTCGAATTTTTGGTGTGGAAATCTGACAGAGCAGTGTGGATATATATGTTTATACCAGCAGTCGTATTCAAAGAAGTATTTGTGTGTTGGCTCAGCACACTGCAGGGTACAGAGGCAGTTAAGTAACACTGGGCCAAAGCACAGTTGATGTCGATGCTCTGCTCTTTGTTTTTCAGCTACCACTTTTTGCTCGGTTGTGGTAACACAGACAGTGTTACATAATGCAACATTTGTTATGATACCTGCCATTTGGTATATGTATTACGTTATCGCTCTGCTTTTTCTTTTGTCTTGCTGTTGTATATTACTCAGATTGACTCTCTTTTGCTTTAAATGAGGAATTAAGAATAGGAAAAAAATCACTGAATAAATAGATCCCAGTGTTTACTTGGGACATTAAACATATATTTATAGTAAGGGTAAAGAGAAGCTTTAAATAATGTTTCTCCAGGGATGGCAGTTACGATCGGCTGGTCAGTCCGCCACTTTGATACACAATAAAATATCTCAACAGCTATCAATGGGATTGTCGTAGTATTTTGTACAGACATTCAGGGTCACCAGACGACGTAACCTCATGAGTTTGGTGAAATTTCCTCTGGTGCTACCAGCAGGTCAAAGTTTCCTCTTCTCCCCTGAAGTATTGTGACATACACCACAAGGGTTGCCAACCTTAACAACAATCCACATCTGCTTGTTATCACTCATCAGAAGTTGCATAGCTGTGGCACTATTTAGATTAAAAATCTATTACATGTAATAGTGATTACATAAGTTGTCACCCCTTCAAGTCAGTATTTGCTAGATGCACTTTTGGCCACAGTTACAGAATCAAGCCTGTGTGCTTCTCAGATCTGAAGTCTCAGCCTTGCACATCTGGACGCCACAGTTTTATCCTATTCTTCCTTGCAAAACTGCTCAAGCTCTGTCAGGTTGCACGGGGTCCAAGTCCGTAAGTAAGCCACAAAATCTCAGTAAGAGTGATGTCTGGGATCTGACTCGGCCATTCCAAGACATTCACCGTATCATCTTTAAATCATGTCTGTGCAGTTTTTATACTTTGGGTAGTTGTCTTGCCCAAGTCACAATTCTCTTGTAGACTGCATCAGGTTGTCCTCCAGGATTTCCCACAACCTTTACAGGCCTCCAGGGCCTGCTGCCGAGAAGCAGCCCCACATCATGATGTTGCCGCCACCGTGCTTCATGTGGGATGGTGTCTTCATGATGATGTGCAGTGTTTTGTGCTTGCCAAACATAGTGTCTAATCTGATGGCCAAAAAGCTCAGTTTTGGACTTCTTCCAGTTGACTTCAGAGTTTCCTACATGCCTCTAATTGAGATTTAATAAATGTTTTTTTTTCCCATTAAGCCTTGACCGGTGAAGAACAGGCATCACTTCTTCTAAGCAGAGTTTCTCCCCATCTCATCTGCAGCTGCTAACTCCTTTAGAGGAGTCACAGATGTCTTGGTGGCTTCCTCACTCAGTTTTTGAGGACAGCCTGCTTTAGGCTGAGCTATCATGTGCAATATTACTTCCATTTCTTATTGTTGAATTTGACTGTACTCCAAGGGATGTCAGTGATTGGGAAATTTTCTTGTATCCATCCCTTGACTTGTGCTTTGCAATAACCTTACTTTCACTGTAATTCACTAATTGTGTGACTTCTAGCACCAACTGGCTGCATCTGTGTAGATTTTTTTTTTGTAAATTCGTGTCAAAAATGTCAAATTTAAATTGACCATGATTCAATGTTAAAAAGCAATAAAACGGCAAAGCTCCAACGGTGGTTGAATGCTTTTTATAGGTGGCCATTACTCGGTCAAGACAACATAAGAGATAATGACAAATACAACTGCAAATTCTGAACATTTCCTTAAGTTTTGGGGATTTTTTGTCTGCATTCTGTGCATGAAGATATATTTTTTCACAGACATTGTGCAAAGCTGGTGAGTAGGTGGGAAGGTGGCAGTTCTTTTGTCAGTAAAACCAACATGGCAGGTGGTGGGTCACTTCAAGTAACGTTACTGTGTAACTGGTGCCTACTTTCCGACGTCTGTCGGAACAGCAGAAGTGACAAACATCTCTGTCAGGCTTGTGCTGAGCAGCAAGCACAGTGATGGCATTTCTGCCTGCTGTTTTCTCCTCCTTAGCTAAATATTTTCTCTCTAATGAGAACACAATGTACAGATTACACTTACGACTGCATGACCCTGTTGGTGTTGTTTTCACTGATCCTTAACATCTTCAAACTAGGTGTAAAAGACTGAAGAGCTTCCAGAGACACTGTGCACTTTACTTGTCTGGATTTTAACACTTGGCTCTCTTGTTCCCTGTCTTAGGTGAAAGCCCTCACCCTGTTTGTAACCCATTATCCTCCTCTGTGTGAGCTGGAGCAAGTGTATCCTGAACATGTGTCTAACTACCACATGGCTTTCTTACTCAATGAACCCGACGTCTCGACTGACACTGATGGTGAGTGAAAATAAATTAAAATTATTGGTTGACTTTGCAGGTAAATTCAGAACATTCTTACACTCACAGTTTTTGAATCACTTAGTATTTTGTTGAAATCTTAAAGTATATATTTGCGCTAACAGATGAAGAGATTCAGCCGGAGTTCATCACCTTCCTCTACCAGTTGACTGAAGGAGCTGCAGGACGGAGCTACGGCCTGAATGTCGCCCGACTGGCTGACATCCCAGATCCAATACTACACACTGCTGCTCGCAAAGCCCGAGAACTGGAGAACATGGTCAATGCCAGGAGGTAGTGAAACACACATGTTCCCCCTGACCATTCATTAAAAGAAGGATTTTATTCATCAAGACATGTTTACTAGTCAAAAGCAGCATAACTCAATCTGTGAATATATTGGTATAATGTCTGTTAAGGCTCTGGAATAGTTTTTCAAAGTCTGGGAAGATAACTTGGATGATTTCTTTAGTTTTAGCTCCGCTTTACTAACTTTAGGTAACTTTAAGAGTCAGACTTTTGTGTCGGTGAAATGACAAATCCATAACAGATCCATAAATGTGGAGGCTCATCAGACACCAAATCACCGTACAGAAATTTGTGATACTCTGGAACAGGATTATAAACAAAAATGTGACTCTGGAATGTCACAGTTGGTTTTATCTTTACTGTGATGATCGGGAGGTAGCAGTAGAAACATTTCTTTTATTTTACAAAGCATGGATTTAATGAGTCAATGCAATGTTTTCTCCAATACTCTCAAATTATGGTAAAAGTTGAGCCTGGTTTACATGTCTTTGTAGACAACCTCAAGTTGTGTCGCAGGATGGGTGGGCTGTAATTTTCACGCAAGACTCAAGCCAGACATTTTAGTTGTGTTATGGGAAATGTAGGATCCAGTGTTTTTGGAGTTTGACTCATATTAAGGACTAAAAGTTAGTAGATCTCCGCTTCTTTTGCCCTTTTTAAAAAGAATATAATTCTCATATCTGCCCCACCTTTATGGGAGTGTATTACTATATCACTGGATTGCTCTGAAACTCCCAGAAATCCAGTGTTTTTAGAGAGTTTCTTAAATGTTATTAGGAACAAATGGACCTGGAGAGCTGAAAAGTCAGAGTCAGATGTGTGCCACTGAAACTCAAAGAAGCTCCACTGACACTAAACTGAATGTTTTTCTAAGCTCTAACTCTCAAATGAACTTGATTTCATCCTTGGTCTGACATGCCTGAACCAGAAAATGTGCCAATATTTTTGAAGAATCAGAGGGGAAACAGATTAATTGAGCAGCTTAGACTTTGTCACCTGATGACATCAAGGACTTTCACAGCAGAGAGTGAGAGAGACACCCACAAGCAAGTTTATGGCAGGAACATATTTGGTTTGAAACTCCTCAAGTGCTGCAAAAAAGACACAAAAAACAGAGTTCAGTTTACTTCTGGTGTCAACTTTATTCTAGATGATTTTAAAGACTTTTTTTGACTTTCCAAATGGATGCAGCAATGACCTCAAGTTCATCACCAAACTTAAATAAAAAATCTGCTTTTACTTTGCAGTTTTTGTCGCAGAACTTTGCCTTAGCACAGACAAGATAGGTTTTTATTATTATTTTTGTTTGAAGTTCTGATTTTAGATTTTTTTTTTAAATCTGATTGTTAGTTAAAAATAATTTTAAAATACTATAATAATAATAATAAAAACCAAATTAAGACGTTTGAATTTGTCAGAATTGTATCATGATTTAGTTCAAGTTAAATCTTATTTTCCCTTGGATAAATATATTTTTCCAGGCAAGGCACAAGCACTCATCAATATGAAAAGAGAGGGGAAAATGTGTGGTTTTTTTAATGCTGATGTTGAAAGGTTTTCTATTAGAATGAACCACACACTACCAGGCAGAAACGCTCGGCTTATGATTGTGTTAAAAGGTGGAAAGCGGCTAACTCTACTGTCAAAGCTTCAGTCTGTTGCATTTTCTCGTAATACAGTCATCTGCCTCTGTAAATTTGTGACACGGCATCTCCTCGCCCTGTAACAGACAGACTGCTGGGAGTTGAGTGGTGCTTAGCCTCTTCCAAAGTAATCCTAACCATATGAAATATCTGTCGGCGCACACACAGAGCCATACCTCTCTGTCAGAGTAATCCTCCCTATATGAAATGTTTGTCCTCTGTTGGAGCGAAGCCATGCAGTGCACAATAATTGTACACGCCGGGGCAGAGCTGCTGATCTGAGGTTAGGAACATGGAATTTACTGTACTCTCACACATAGCTGCGTGAGAGTACAATAAGTTTATTCTCAACACATGCCGGGTCATGCAAGGGCATATAACACTTTCATGTCTAACATTTTACTCTTTGTCTGTGTCTCTCTAGGAAGAGTAAGAAACTCCTCTCAGATGTTTGGAGCATATCAGACAGATCGACCCTCATTGACTGGCTGCAGTCAGACTCTTGACATCACTGCAACAGCACCATCAGAACATACAGATGGAGGAATTAATCCAGTTTTCAGCAAAAAATGAGCGTGCTCAGAGAGGAATATACACAAAAATGTGTTTCACCGATGGAGGAGGTTGATCTTGCACTTCTAGCTAGTGTGTAAAAATGATTTTACACACTCAGGTTCTGGTTCTCACCATCATGTGTACTGTAAACCAGTTGACATGGCATCAATGAATGCTGACTGATCAGGATTTTTACCAACCAACACTGTGTTGAAGCATCAGTATGTTTGATGATTAAATAAAGTAAAAAGTCAAACTTGTCACACTTGTGTCTGTTTGACCTTTAAAGAGTACTACACCTGTATCGTATTGTGCTGCTACAACACTGTGGACAAAAAGATCAAAATATATGAAGCAGAACCAGCAACATTTTCTTTAGTTCATGCACTTCCTCTTCCTTCTTCCTATTTCTTCCTTACCTTGTTGTACAAAGAGCCGTAGGCAAACCACATGGTATTATACAGTGTTGTTGAAGACACAGATCCCATAGGTAGCTGAGGTGGGTTGAGCCAGTTGAGCAAGTATACCAGGATGCCAACAAGAAGCACAGTGCCTGCAATGCATGCCCACAGTGACAGGTTGAAGGTGCCAGGCAGGCAAGTTTGGAGGTCAAATCAACATGTTGGGCCATTGTCATGTTCCTCAACATGTTCCTGATTGTTTGATGTTGTTTCCATGTGGTGGGGTACATTTTCCTGCAGGGGTAGGCCAGAGACATTTGGGATTTCCATTTGCATGAGGGAGTTTGCTTGTTGTGGAACAATGTTTATTTGGGTGTCTAAGTCTCATCAACATAGATGTTAAAATCCAGGTTTTCCATCAGAACAGCACATAGTAGCAATATGATCAATGTTATTCACTTCACCTGCTAGCTTTTTTAATGTTGCAGCTGATCGGTGTCGATCAGCAGAAAGTTTTAAGGTCGATAATTACCTGATTGGACAGTATGAGTCTCTATTTAAATTGCTGCTGTCCGGCCAGTGCCTTCCACCCAGTGTGTGGCTCTGATGGTATCGAATACATTTTGCCATGCAGGCTGAAGGAACTTCACCAAAGACCCCAACACGAGTCACGCCCACCCAGCTCCATGTTTAAACAACTGCCCTCAGCAGCCTTCATTTTCTTCTTCCTGTCATACTCATCACCTGTTAAAAATCTTTGGGTCCTGGCATTCGTGTGGATGCTAGTTTGACACCCACCTAAACTTTGTCCCACGCCAAGCACCATGGCAACAGCACTCAATGCACACACCATGCTGCAAAAAACTGCTCAGGATTGGTTAGAGGAACACGACCAAGAGTCCAAAGTGTTGACCCGGCCTCCAAACTACCCCAATATGGATGAACATCTGTGGGTAAGGCCAGTCTGAAATCTACAAGACCCAAAGAATCTTCTGCAGTGCCAGAGACCACTGGACACCCCCAGGTGTTCGGTGTTAGGTGTCCATGTATCCTCCAAAGGTTCAGAGTTGTTTTTGCAACCTAAACAATATTATGCAGGTGGTTTTAATAAGTGGCAGGTCAGTGTATGGTGCCTACATAACCAAAGACGCAGTTCAGAGATTCCAGTGGGTTATGATAGTACTGACTAATGTAGCCTTGGGCCTCTAAGCTAAAGCGCAGATGAGAAGTGGGCTGCAGAGCTCTGCTAAGGTCACTTCTTTATTACTCCACACTGACGGATTTTTTTCTTTTCAAACTTTTTGTCTTCAGTTCCAGCCAATGCTGACTCAAATTACATCACTTAATGGGTTTTATCAGACTCTGCAGCTCCCCCTGGGGCCTCACAAGGCTTCATACAAGTTCATGAAGTGGTGCTCCCTAAGATCTGTGAACTTACTTGAATATAAATTGAGTTCCCCAGCTACAGGATTCTTCTTGTGCAGAAAGCTTAAAAGAAACAGAATTTGAGACATTAAACTTTATACTCACCCCTAGTTTTGTCAAAGTTTAAAAGGCTATTACCTCTTCACGTTTTCTTTATTTATTAATGTATTAATGTGTTCTGATCAGATCCCATTAATAATGCAGAAACAAATCAGAATATTTGCCAATGAGAAAATCTGCATTAGGCATCTCCATGGCTCTCTCACTCACTCTTACTCTCTCACACACAACCAACTCACGCTCCGCCTTTAATTCCGCCAACTCTAAGATCAGCGCGCATCACTGGAGAGAGAGAGAAAGATAGAGAGACCTAGTGGGAGAGAGCGCCTGTGTGCGAGAGAGAGTTAACCACTGTCAAAGCCGATTACAGCGCATCGGGTCTGTGATTCTTTCACTGTCTGTCCACTTGAGGGTTCTCCCCTCTGTGCGCCACACGCCTCTCGCTCTCTGCTTCCTTTTTAGTCGCTTACTTTATCGAAACGCAGCATGGATTTATTCTAGTGCATGTGGCACTCGGGCATCTTCACTATGAGTTTCTCTGCAGGAGCGCTTCGGTCAGCGGGGCAACTTTTCCGTGCGCCCCAGCGCCGCTGAGCCGCGCGTCTGTCAGTGGGAAAGTTTACACGCAGACCCACGGCGATCATGGGCTCGCGGTGAAAGTTCCGGTTGTCCCACTTTGTTCTCTCTCCAGAATTGTCAGGCAAAATGCAGAAGAGCGTCCGCTACAACGAAGGACACGCGCTGTTTCTGTCGGCGGTCGCGCGTAAAGAGGGAACCAAGCGCGGCTACCTGTGCAAGAAGGCGGCGGAGAACAGCCGATGGCACGAGAAGTTCTTCGCCCTCTACCAGAATATACTGTTCTACTTCGAGAACGAGCAAAGCGCGCGACCTGCTGGGATTTACCTGTTGGAAGGATGCACCTGCGAGCGCGCACCAGCGCCCAAGATGTCCACAACTGGGAAGGAGGCGCTGGAGAAGCAGGTGAGAGATGTGGTGAGAGGATCAGTGAACCCAGCTGTGAACGGTCAAGTTCACGTGTTTAATAAAATCTGATACAACTTTCCAAAATCTGCTCACATCCCACTGACGTCACTGACATAAACTGGTGCAGTTTATTGATAAGACAAAAAATAAAAATAAATCAAGGGTAATATTTCCGTCCTGAGCTTTAAAACAAAAATTTCAACTGTTTATTGCTCCTTAATTACACATTTTATGATAAAAAAAACTATGTGATGATATTGTTTCTTGACTCAAACTGAAGACCAGGCAAAAATGCAGCATCAGAGCAAAGTCGCTGCAGCAGCTCAGCCTCTCAGTTTGAAAAAAACCTGCAGTGTCTAGCCCCAAGTGCATCCTCCCAGAGCAGCCCATCCCCTGTGGATGTGAGAATAGGAGCAGCCTGGCAGTAGAGAAAGCTTAACCACAGCAGTCTTTAACCAAGTAAAAATTAAAATAAAATAAAAATTCAATACCTTTCAACAGCCACATACATTTTTTCTCTCTCTCTGCCACTTTCTAACAGTTATTTTTTCACTTTACATGAAATTTGACAGCTGCAGCCACAGACTTGGTCTTAAATACTATAAGTTCTAAACACCACCTTATGTGGTTTAATCACACAAAGCTGAAAGTCCCTCATAGCTTAAAATCAAATTCATTTCCAGTCTAACAGTGAGAGGCGCTTGAGCCAATGCAGCAACAGGTTCTTGCATTTAACCCCATGAATGCTGTGAAGTTGTTTTGACCTTATACTTGGATATTCTTTGTTTTTTGATGCACCACTTCATTGAATCAATACCATCTTTACAGCTAATGAAACGTTTATCCAAATGATGCCATTTTTTGTTGCATCATCAAATGGAAATACTCTACATGTCTTTATTCCTTCATACATGCTGCAGTTTATGTAGTGTCTAATGAAACATCAGGGCTGTTGCTCTGTTGCTTCTCTGTGGTTTGGTGTTTAGCACAGACTGACACCTGTGTTTACTGGGTCAAAACCATACCAGAACTTAAACCACACTGCTCGCAAACTGAGGTTTAAACTGCACCTGTGGTTAAGTTGGAACCAGGTTACTGTGTCCTTTTAAATCACCTAAACTCCTCTAGAGATTTATGTTAATAAACTTCAATATGATGACAGATTTCTACTTTTTTTAACCTTTGATCTTGTGTTTTCTATTGAAGGCAAAACTAAATATTGGCAACATTAAATATTTTGTGTAATTACCTCTAAATGTGTGTCTTAAGGGTTACTGGCGATCTGACAAATACAGCAGTTATTAGTATACTTATCATCTACAAGAGTCCAGTGCAGTGACTGCAAGAAGAACTTGTGGTCAGTCTACCAGAAACTTCCTGTAGCTTTACTGTAAGCTGATACTGTAGCCTGTATTTGACAAATCACTCCAGTAGGTTAAAAGGAAAAAACAAAAAATTATGCTTGAATATAGCGTGACTGAAAAACTTGTAACAGTAGCAGTTGTTGTGTCTGAACGGAAGAAGTCTGGTTGCTTTTTATTGAAACTCCTGTGATTAGTTGTAGTGATAATCAAGTATCACAAGTGCAAGTACACAGGCTTTCAGATAGAAAGCACATTTTGGAACGTTGGTTTCTCCTTAATGCCATTCACTGGTGCAACTAATGTTGCATTGACTTGTCAGATGTCAAAGATGACAATACCAATGATTATTTACACATTTAAACTGTACTAAATATTTGTACAATAAGATGGAAATGTTAATAATAGTGCAGACAATGCAGATTACAATATATGCCCGTAAGCTATTAGACATGCCTACTTCCTTTCAGCTTCTAGTGTCCTACATGATGTTGAAGTTTTCTGACTGGGGATCAACTGGCTGATTATTAGATCTGAGTTTTAGCATTTTCCCAATTATTGCTATCGTTTTCTTTCAGTTCCCAATAAAGTAAATTAGTGATGATGCAACCACCTCTCTGTATCTGTGCTTACTCTGTGGTCTTCAACAATATCCCAGCCACATCAATGTATGATTAGTTACATGTTGAAGTATAACCTGCTGGCAACACTAGAGAAAAAGTGTGAAATTTTATTTATTTTTTTTTATCAAGAACATATAAAGCATAAACAAGTTTTGTGACAGAGTTTTTGTTATTCTAATTTTTTATTTATTCTTTATTTTTACTGCAGATGTATAATACCAGTTACTGGTCTCCTTGATTACTAATATTTGGTATCGGTATTGACCCTAAAAAAACCAAACATATCAGTCGATCCCTATCGCTGCACACCTGCACCGACTGGTTCATACCCCTGATTTAGCTGCAGTTCAGCTCAGTATTTTTTCATTTTGACACAGCACTCAGGTGAAGTTTAGCATGCAGCTGTGTTTTAAAGCCTTCATCCAGTTTGCTTTAACAAAATTGAACCCACAGCAAGGTGACAGGGCAACAGGCCCCTTTGCGATTGGAACTAAAATATAAAATAACGTACTGTGGGTTTAAATGATTCATATTTATGCAACAGGGACCTGCAATAACAGTCCAGCTTCTGAGAGGCTGAAAAAAGGGCGTCATGACTTTTAAACTGTGATGTGCAGGGCAATCTTTTGGGTATTTCTGCTGTGACTGTGCTCCGAGACGTTGCCTCAGCATTGTTGCTCCGACAGTTATGCTGATCTTGTTGCTAGGAAACATTTGAATTACCATTTGCACATGCATTTCATTGAGAAAAAAAATCAAATGCACATGCTTCGGTCATGATGTTAGCATCGATCCTGGAGTTGTATCAGTAAGAGAATCGATCTTTCTTGCAGTGATGAAAGGCAGCCTCATAAAAGAGAGAATCCCAGTTTTCATCTGGCCTCAGGGACTGTGATGTGTGTGCACAGGCTTCATGCCCGTGAAAATGTAGGGGAGGAGGGGCACACTCAAGAGTTTTGACTTCTTTACAGTTTGAGAGAGTATTAAGGAGACAGTGACTGGATGCACAATTAATCATGTGAGAGGTGAGGAAAGGTCAAAAATGGCAACCATCTCCACAGACTCCCACCTACTTCCACAGTGGATGTCTGTGTCTTTGAATGTACAGTATGTTTAAAGACAAGTCATTCCACATGTATGCAAATAAAGTCAAGGCTATCGTAGAAGCAGGAGATGGCAGAATGTGGGTTTAAGTGACACATAAAGCGAGAATAGTATCTGTTATAGAGTTTCTACTTTTGATTATGAATAAATCTCTTTTTCAAGTCCAAAATGACATGTGGTTCCAATTCTAGCAGTCTCCTCTGACGTTACAGAGCTCAGCAATTGTGATGTCTTATTTTATCCTCTCGGCTGTCTCACTCTCCCTCCCCTTCTGTCTCACTCTCACACTACAGCTGTGATGTTTAATTAGGGTTATTTTCAATCTGCCCTCAGCTGAAACCTTGTGTGCTGGTGTGTAACTCTTTCACCACATAGCCTTGCACACGGGAAGGAATAAACCAAATATCGGTGACATTTCGTCCGACTCACAAGGCCTTATGTGTGCTGCTTGTGTGGTTTAGTTGGTTAAGTCTGGATCAAAGAGGGTTCGGTCTAATTTTGGGTTTTATTCCTTGTTTTTGGTAGGTTAAGGCGATAGAAGGCCTTCCATGTTTCTGTCGGTTGCTCTTTCCTTTCGCCGTTTGTCTGTGCAGGAGAGTGAGTCTGCCAGCAACCTGCAGTGTCACACCCCCACAGTGAGCCACAATGTAACCACACAAATAACACACAGCCACTGCCTCCCTCTCTCTCTGTTGTACTCGCAGATAGACACGAACCCTTCAAATAATTTGGAGAGCTTTCACACCAGTCTGAATGGTTTCCACAGCGACTGTGGAAAAGCAGTGCCGATGTGAACATGTGCAAAAGGCCAGTGGATGTAGCTGTGTGTAATTGTTGAAGCATCCCCCCCCCAACATCATCAAGCATCTGGTTGGTCATCGATCCCAAAGAGAAGCACAGTTCATTAGAGGCCGTGAACCAGAACCACATAACCATTACATACAGTGGAGTCTTTTTCCAGGTCGTCACCCGTGTGTCAGATTTCGCTGAGCAACTGAAACGCTTCCCTTGAAAGGCCGTTGGAGAAAAAAAATGAACCAATTAAAGCCTTGTTTGGACTTTATATGTTCATAGGTTAGGAGCATCATCCAGTTGTTACAGAGCCAGGATCCAGATAAATAATGGAGAAAGGGATGAAATCAATGCAGCTACAAAGGCTGTTAAAAATCAGAAAGTGAAACACTGAAGGGGTTGCTTCAGGGCAGCTGTTTGTTTTCCATTGAATTCCCAGAATGAGCATCAGATTCAAAAAGAAGAACTAGCTCAACTTAAAAACTGCAACAGTAGCAATTACCTTACTGTTCGTTACATCCTTGCTGCTATTTGTGTACATGCTTCTGTATTTTTTTTATTTTATTTATATATACACCGATCAGGCACAACATCATGACCACTGACAGGTGAAGTGAATAACATTGATCATATTGGTACTATGTGCTGTTCTGATGGAAAACCTTGGATTTTAACATCCATGTTGATGAGACTTAGACACCCAAATAAACATTTTCCCACAACAAACACACTCCCTCATGCAAATGGAAATACCAAATGTCACTGGCCTACCCCCACAGGAAAATGCACCCCACCACATGAAAAAACATCCAACAATCAGGAACATGTTGAGGAACATGACAATGACCCAACATGTTGATTTGACCTCCAAACTTCCTACACCCCATTCTGATCAAGCATCAACAGGATGCAGTGGAACAAGTTTGATTGACAGAGGCCCCACTGCACAAGTCAGAGTACCCAAAGGATCCAGTGCCAACGTCCTGGTTCCAGACCCCATAGGACCCCCTGAGAGGTCCTCTTGTCCATGCCCAATGGTTCAGAGCATTTTTGAGCACAAACGGGACCAACACAATATGAGGCAGGTGGTCATAATGTTATGCCTGACTGGTGTATAAGCCAACATTTTAAAATGGACTGTTAAATGTTGTCAAAAAATAGGAAATCAGGTTGAGAGGAAGTGCAGAATTTACTGTGCATATTTTGAATGATGAAACAAATCATGAAATGCTATAAGAATCTATTAAGTCATTTATAAATTTAGTCTCAACAAAAGAGAGTTTGGATACAAAACCAGCCACTTTATTATGTTTACCTGTGAAATATAATGCCATCCATCAGTACTGCCATAAATTCCACTTTTACAAAGCTACTACATTTTCAGTTTTGTTGACAATCTCAAAAAGGCGATGACTCTACTTTTTTATTATTTATCATTGAGGTGATCCTGTACTGGACTACATTACATTTAAACATGTCCCTCATGTCCCCTCTTCACGTGTGTCAGTGGAGTGGACCCTGAGAGGTCCTCTTGTCCATGCCCAATGGTTCAGAGCATTTTTGAGCACATAAGGGGACCAACACAATATTAGGCAGGTGGTCATAAAGTTATGCCTGATCGTGTATATTCTTATTTTATTTTGTGATTTCCAGTGCCCACTACAACTCATGCTGCTACTGTAAGAGATTGCCAACATAATTTTATTGTATTTTCATGTACATTGATAATAAAGGTATCTTAAATCTTCATTAAACAGCAAATTGACATTATTTGACAATCTCATGTCAACTTAACGAGCTGATAACGAGACTAAATTCAGTCTAAATAAATTAAACATTCACAACATCATCAACTTATTTGAAAATAATGATTTTTTAAACTACAAGAGGAAAAAAAAAAGCTGGGTTTTTCATTTTTACTAGAAGCTAATTTTGTCACCCTTAGAAAAAAACTGAGGTAAACGGTGATGCTTTTTCTTTGGCATTTATTTTTGCTCACATTCCCATTGTGACATACTTCTAGACACTCCTCTGGTATTTACCAAAACAATTTACTCTTCGTTTGTGGTTCTAAAAAAACAAAAAATTGATAGAACCTGTGATAACGTCTCAAGCAGCCTTTAAAAAAAACACTACAGTAGTAAAATAATCAAAACCAGCTATAGTCATTGAGTGAAGAGGAATCATATGATATGTTTGGTTATGGGAACGTGTTTTCTAAAATGCCTTTAGATTTTTTTGGTGACTTGTTGTTTGGAATATTAGATTTTGCAGCACGCATAGATGCTTTAGTGTTGTTGTTTTTGGTTTTCCTCCAAGACATTGATGCCTATTATGTCCAAGTTTTATATTTTCAGTATTGTCATCATGCATGCTTTGACAGGCTGTTACTGGGACTAAAACTTCCATCTGCAGTTTTCATTAGAAACTTCCCGAATGGCAGAGATATCACAGGTTAATTAATGCTGTCTGATTTCTAATTTGGCTGCATTAGTTTCAATAAAGTGTGTTTACGTGGAGCTGTAGCGCAGATGGGACTCCTTCCTCATTAGACTTGTTGCAGCATAAGTTGGGCTGCCACTTTAGAGCTGAAGTGTCAGTCTTAACTTCCTAAAGCGGTTGTGTGTGTAATAAGTTCTCATTAGAAAGCTCCTCTGGCTCTAAACGCCCCTCTCAGAGTGCTGCGTTTTCACTGTTGCTTGCGTTAATTGGAATCAATTCTTCCTCTTTGCTGGAGTCTGATCTGCGGTTCCTCCGCAGGCTGCTTTTCATTTTCCTCTGAAGTTTTTTTTTTTCATCACGTGTCACCTTCAAAGCCATTATGAACCTCATTAGTGTCATAATTTAAAACCGGCATTTGTCTTTAAATTTGTCTCTTGTGTTTGAAATAATGCACTAATCAACGCATGGTTGATGACGAGGGTGGGTTTTGCTTTCAAGTGGCACTTGTGGTACAACAATAACAGTGATTATATTTCTTTTTCTGTACTTCTACTCCCTGTCCTATGAAAAATGTTGTCTCCTAATTGTCACATGTGCATGAGCTAAGAATAACTGCTTCTTGGGAAATGATAGAGCACCATTGTTGGAAGTGTGCTGATTTGCTTTCCATTACAGAGTTTGATCAGAAGATTGATCATGTGCTGAAGCCAGTCTGCCAAATACAAAGGAGATAATTAGCTTAGCTTAGCATAAAGACTGAAAACAAAGGGAAAGGCTAGCCTTGTTCTGTTTCAATTCTGACACCAGGTTCTGTCACTATTTTCTTTCAAACAGCTGGATGCAATGACTTTCCAGTGTCTTGTCATTACCACAAGGTTGTGGTTCAACTGGATGTGCAGAAGAGATGAAGGTCCTTGAATATTTTGGAAAAGAACCATCTAATCAATGTCTGTAGCTCCACACATAATGCACAGACATGGTATCTGTCTAATCAATTAACTCTTAAAAAGATGAACGATTGTATTTCCCATAATGTTAAACTATTTCTCTCACTCATTGTGGATGTAATACTGAAATGATTCAACTGTGCAGATTATTGTTCTACAAAAAAAGACATAACGTAATATTTTTCAACAAAATAACAAAAATAAGTTGCACCATTCTGATCAGCCTGACTTTTGCAGGGCTAATATTGTTTATTAAACATCCCAGGTACCCTGCTGCTGCAGGTTAGGCAGAGCAGACGTGAGATTCATGCATAAAATAAACATCCTCGGGGTATAGGATTTGTATTTCTGAAACAATAGCTCTGTGGTATACCTCCTCCTGAGCTGGTGTTGGTCTGTTCGTTGGGGACCACTTGGGTGATTGAAGCTCTCGGGGCATCGAGCCCCTGCATACCCGTCGGTGGTGTTATTGTTATTGCTCGAGCTGCTTCCGTCTATTTCACAGCATCTGCTTCTGCTGTCACGAGCTACAGGTGCTGATGTGCAGTGGGGACAAAGAGACAGGGAGATTTGCTCACAACCCCGCAGGACTCTGTGTATGAAATAAACTTTAGCGTGAGGTAGTGCAATTGTCAGGTAGTTCCATATGTGTTTGTTGCTGTCTGTGCTTATGAGGGCTGGTTTTTACAGGATCAAGTTAGGCACACAGCAAATTCCCAAGAATATAGTAAAGCAGATTTATGGTGTGCTTAGACTTCTCTGCTGCTGCACTGTGGGAGTCATAGAAGAAATTCTCCAGTTCCGTATCTATTGCATTAAGGCAGCAGGGTTTTTCTGATTTCCCCCCCGGCGACAGAGCAACCACAAAGCAACAACTGCATAAAACTGAAGCCAAAAGACTGCTGGTGGCAATATATTACGTGTACATGTATATATGAAGTGTGTTGTCGACTTGTGTAAAGGAGGAGGACAGCAGTGAGAGTGAACTGTGGAGGAGGGGAGCAATCTGTTTAATCTCTCTGTTTTATCTCAGATAAACAGACAGGTAATCCCCGATCAGAGCGTTCTGAGACAGGCATAACAGTTATTAGTATACTTATGTACAACAGGTTGGTGTGTGTGTGTAACGGAGAGCGACAGCCACATACTTCATTTGAAAAACTTCTTGGGAGGAAGTGAGCAGCATGGAGGACAATGTAAAAGCAGCAGGATGTGGGATGTTGATTCGGTGATTGTCACATTAGCTGGTACATCATTAGCTGAATTCAGTGGTTGCATAAAGTACTGCTGCTGCTGCTGCTGCTGTCGGATTAATGTTTTGTATCACTTTGCAATGACAGGTCTCCAGGAAATTAAAAATGAATCTGTTTTTGTATTCTAAAGTGAAGTAACACTTTCTGATACTGTAGATTTACAGGAAAAGGAACACACAAAGAGTCAAGTGACAGTGAACTGTGTCAAAACAGGCAGATTTTACATTATTTTCTTGTCATGTTATGTGACGTACTGTTTATTTAAACAAAGGAAAACAGTTTGTCATTTTGGGAAATATGCACATTCACATTGTTGTCAGGACTTACATTAGAAGTTTTATAGCACTGGTAAATATGCAAGCCAGTATCACGGGGAAGGCAGATAACCTGGCTGAACCTGGTAGAAATGTCAATTTGTTGGTTTCTGTATCAAACTATTTCAGAGTAGCATGTCTCTGCAGCAAAGAGAGCTGTAGTACTGATTACATCCTGGCTCTGCTAGGGTTAGGGAAGAGCATGTAACCAGTTGTTTTTAGTTCGGTGGCAATACTGCAAAGGAAACAGTGCTGGTGGATGTTGCTAATTCAATGAACCAAATAAAGCGAGAAGAGGGCTTTCAGTTATGCAAAATTGCTATGACAAAATAACAAAAGAAAACAACTAAACTCCTTATCCAATCTAAAAGACATAGCAGCAACACCCCCGCTAAGAGTGCAGTGAGCAAAATGTATTAACAAATAGCAGCAGGTGTAAAGAATTAGCTGAAGCCTGGCCCAGGAAGTAGTATTTTGGTGGAATACACCTTTAATGCCATAAGTTGCAGGCAGACTTAAGCAACATCCAATTTGGTAGGTTGTGCAGTGGAGAAAAAAAAGGGTCCTAGAAATGCAGTCCTGAAACTGCAGCCTCCTCTACTGCAGAAACATAAACCAAGTACTATATAGTATAACAGAAAAAAAAGTCCCAATACATTGTATGCCAAATGCAATATGTCAAAGATACACAAGCCAGCATGCTTTTCTGGCTGTTCTGACCCACAATCCTCTGTTCAGTTACAACATATACATTACAATGACTAGTGCGAGTATAAACAAGCTTAATTTGGTTAGATTGTAGAAACAGATGGCAGCTCATTTCACACTACAGACTGCGATGGCCAAAGTTTACGGTGCAAACTTATGGCTAAGTAGTATATCCACATTGTATGCATACTGATGAAACAATAGTACTTTGTAAGGGCAGCTGTAATACATGCTTAAAGTAAAAAGAAAAAGTATGTGAATTGAAATGCAGGCATAATATTTCTGTTTCCTGATCAGTGACTTCCTGGAGTCTTGTTGTCACTGTGAGGTTGCCAGGCAACCAGTTTTTATACTAAGCTAAGTTAACCAGCTGCATGATTTAAATAATATTTAATAAAAACTAACTGCATAAAAGGGAATAAGTGTTTTCACTCAAAATGTTGAACTGCTCCTTTAGCCTTCAAACAAGCACAAACCTGACATCTGCAGTTTTATAGGTCTTACTGAGTTACTATTTCTTGGCTGGGCACAGTGACTTGGTTGCCTGGCAACCAGAAGAGGCCCCAGGCCAGCATCCTAAAACCAACAATTTCATTTTTTTTAAATGTAAGCTTTTGGCATTAAACAAACAATATATAACATGTTAATTAGTGAGACTCAGAGGTGCTGTAAGGTGGATATTTGTCAGTTTTGGACTAAACCAAGCTCTCTCTTTCCCCATCTCTCCAGTCTTTAGGCTGAGCTGGCTGTAGCCTTACATTTAACAAACAACTATGAATATTGACCTAATTTTGGCAAGAAAGCAAGTCAGCATATTTCTTAGAATGACCAACGTTTTGTTTAAGCAAGAAGACTGTTTACTAGCACATTATTTATCATGGTAAATATAATAGATACCACCTGACCACACATGAAAAGTTAATCCAGAATTGAATGTGTTGTCATGTAAATGCATATGAGAACAGGTCTCCGCCTTTTGGACATTAAATAAGGTAAAATTTTCTATCATTGAGTGCCAGTTTTCATGACAATAGCAGTTTGTTTGTGTGCTCTTGTCCTTGGAGCATTTTGCAAAGCTACATTCAGCACAAAAAAAGACATTATTGGCCCTGTGGGAGCGCGACAGGAGCAGGAACATAAAGAGGAGAGAGGCAGATTGTGAGTCTGATCCAGAAGATTGGTGGGTGGAAAAAGTGAACACACACCCCTCTCTCCTATTTATTGCTGTGAAACGTCTTCTCTTTATTGTCTCAGTAAATGATTTAACCCCTTAAATGAGCATTTCAATTTTATAAGGGGAATTATGTAAAAGCTTGGTGCATGTTATTGTGGACATTTTTGAGAAACATTCACAGTATTACCATTGTTTGTGTTTGAATATTATTTACTGTTAATTAGTCTTTTTGGTGCTTTTGTATTTCAAAGTGATCCATTCTCCTCTTATGTGTTGTGGCTTCTTCAGCAGAACATTTTTATTCCCTGTCTCTGGTCTTTCCAAACCTAAATAATTGATATTTGCTGTAAATATGGAGCCAATAATCTCTTGCTGTTATGTTTGAGGCATTGAGTTCCCCCATGAGAACTCCCAACAACAGGTGGTTTGAGATTATCTCTGTTTGGATAATCACTCTCGATTACAACATGTGCTTCTTCTGTCGTTGTTTTTGTGTTTTCTTTTAATCTTTCAAGGCGAATAGCTAGAATCTCCTTTTAGAATGCTCACACACATGCAGGAAAATCCACTTTATGGAATATATCAGTTTTCTCTGTAGTCTCACATACACAAGGCTGCTCTGCTCTCTGTTGTATTCCTCTGTAATGGTAATTATCACCCTGCGGGACTCTGGATCACTGAACAGTCCCTGCTTTGCCACAACAGTGCGGCAAAGGTGGAGGCACATCATATGTTGTGTAAAAACTGCTCGTTAACGATTTTGCCTTTCTGCCATGTCAGCTGCACATGTTAAGCGAAGAAGTAAAATAAGACAGATGAGACATTCTTACTCAGTGGGAACAGTTTCTTTTTGAAACGTGTGCTTTTATACAGGCCAAGTTCAAATAAAGCCAACTGTGGTGGTCTGGCTTTGATATTCTTGTGAAACACACAACCACAACCCCGCATCACATATAAAGACGAGACAACCTGTGCTGATTGTTTAGCGTGGCTGACGTGGATGCTAGTTACACTCACGCAGCTTTTGCATTAGAGTTGTGCCCCAAAAGTTAATGAGCACATCTACATGTGGTTAGCTGTAGAAGAAAGAGAACAAAGTGTACCATTAAAGTGACTGTGTATGCTTCGGTAAGTA
Source organism: Dascyllus trimaculatus (assembly GCA_024666655.1). Lineage (NCBI taxonomy): Eukaryota > Metazoa > Chordata > Actinopteri > Pomacentridae > Dascyllus > Dascyllus trimaculatus. The sequence goes on along the minus strand of CM045449.1, from coordinate 23,629,034 downwards.
GAATTTGCAATGTACAACAAATCGTGAAACATTTTTTGGGGTTTGTGACCTATTTTCCTTGTATCTACATAATTATGTCAGTGGTTTTGCATAATTAAGCCCTCAGCTAACTACTTGCAAACCAAACTACCATGTTTTAGACATTTTTAGCATTTTTCCACTGTGCTACAGAGCTATTGCTTTTCTATTTGTTTACAGCTATAGTATGCATTTTTTTTAATAAAAGCATCCTAATAAGAATCAATAAGTGAAGTGCTCTGATCATGGAAATAGAAGAAATCTGTTATCTGTGCAGTAACAGTCTATAAAAAAACCTGTGCAATCATTGCATTCAGTCTGCAAGGGATGATTTAATTGGCAACCTGCCTGTCTAACTACATACCTGTCCACCTGCATGCACTCTGCCCATGCAGGAATGGAAGACAAAGCTTAGGTCCACCTAAACCTGCAACCTCTTGCACTGCTGAACATGCCAGATGTTCACATCCATGTGTATTTGTGTGTTTTTGTGGTCTCCTTTAGGTTGTGTTTACATGCATCTGCATTGTTGCCTTGTTGTGAACAAGTGTTGTTTGATGGTATTTACTTTATGTTAGCCTAGATTGGCTTTGAAAGGGAAAATTTGCAAATGCGATGTGATCTATTTATGTGTTGTAAGACACATTTTGCACCGAAGCTGTCCACGGTGGATTGAGTCTTTCAGCCATACTCAGGCAAACCTCTCTCCATAAAATTACATTTCTATACAAATAAACTGTACTTATGCTGTACTTGTAATGTAGCACAAGACAAGCTGCTACAGCATGTAGCACCTTGATTATACACCTTATGTATAATCACAAGGTGATTATACATAAGGTGTACTGAGCGCAGTGGGTGGACATAGCACAGGATTTCCTACTGTGCTTGGGTTCCATAAATGGAAAATGTGCAAATCAGAGCACTTCCAAAGTTTAGCAGTGAAATGCTTCAATTATACCTTTTTCAATTATGAATTATCAAAGTGTGGATGACAAAGAAACTGTCTTACACAGTTTGTCTTCATACTGAACATTTGCTTTAAGCAGCACTACTTTACTTAGTATGTGCACAGTAGCTGTGCTTGCGGTGAAGGTCGTCCTCCTGGTCACAGATTTTGGGCAACAAGTGGACCTCAGCACAGGGGTCGGCAGAGACCCTCGTGGATATGGGCGAATGATGAAAATTATGTTACAGGTACCCATGCAAATGTGGACACGCAGACAATTTGCCTTAATAGTACCTTGTCTCTTGTGGGAAATAAGCCCTGGTCTCCCTCCCCTTTTATTTCAAACCAAAATTATGTTCCTCTCAAAATATAATTGAGAATGCAGTTTGGTTGCATAGGAATATAATTTGGAGGTGACATAGGTAATGTACATTCATGGGTTTTGAAAGATTAGTCTCTGGAAAGGGACCTGAAGGAAGGGAGTTGTTTTCTTCCGGTTATATCCCTTCACAATGCAGCTTGCTACTGCTGTTTCTACAATCTTGCTTACTATAGCTTTAAGTATATAAATACAATGAATATAAAAAGGGCTGACATTTGAAGTCCTGCTTTATGTTTTATCAGAGTAATCAGTATAAGGTTGTGGAGTGCTGACTTTGTCGTCAACGTACACTTCAACCAATTAACTCAAACCACAACTTTACAAACAAATATTAATGCAAACTCTATGTTCACACTTCTTCTCTGGATTGTGTTGGCATGTATACAGTATACGTTGTATTTGACTGACATATTTCTCATCAGTCAATTGGCCTCAGATACATTAAGTCCCAGGATGGCTCCACCCAGCACCCACCTGACTAGAGGTCGGATCAGTTTGTGTAATTGGAAACACAGGATCTTTAAGGGACTATATGGAAAGGAAACAATTAGCTTCATGCAGCAACAACGACATAAATTTAAAAATGGCCAACAAAAATGTAAACATGTGCGTATAAGTAGCTAAAACTAGCTTATATTCATGCTAAGCACTCTATGTGGCTCAGTGTTTCTTTATTGTTATTTAACCAGCTGCTACCAGGAATGTAGAATGTAGCACTAGTGGGGATCAAACCCTTTCAGCATTCATGCTTCTTTCTACCCACTGTAATAAATAACATCAAAGCAGCAGAATTCAGCGCACTTTGAACAACTGAGAGTGAGAGTCAAGGAAAAAACACACACAAAAAAACAAGGTCCATCTGCAGTACTGTACAACGCATTCAGTGCAGATAGCAAAGCAGACGGCAGCATTGCATCATTAGTGGCTATTCCAGTCCCTAATCATCAGTGGATCCCAACAGTGATTCTGTCATCTCTGCTTTTAAATATTCATGACGGATGAGTATTTCTGGATCCCCCAACCATCTTTATGCCCAGTGAATCTATTACCACCCGGTCCAGTTTCATCCTCAAGTCTTTAATCTTTCATAAAGAGAAAAAAGTATTTCATCACAGCACCACAATGAACCTGAAGATGTGTGTGTGTGTGTGTTAGGTTTTAATTTTCTAACTTCCAGTCTCAGTTGGACAATGAAAAGTAGTCAGTTTTTGTTCGGAGCGCTCCTTACTTTTTTTCTCATAGCGGGCGGTTTCAAATGACTGATGAGAAAGTGCTTCTGAATAATAAAATTTGCTGCCCTTCATTGTTCCCGCTCGGTCGTGGTACGACACATTCTCTTGTGTCGTGCTGTCACAGTGTCATTTTCTGTAACAGCTCTTTTACAGATTTGGAGGGTAAAAGTTTCAGGTGAGTGACAAATCGGTTGTTGGCGACCTGAAGAGTGAAAGAGCAGAGAGGAGTCTCCATCTCTTCATTTCCTTTTCTTTCCCTCACTGTCTTTATTCATCTAAATGAAATCTCTTACAGTACAGTGAAGGCCCCTGAGGGATGGAGGGTACGTTTGAGCCTATTTGAAGGCAGAGCGATTTAAGGGAGTAGCCCTGAACAGCGCTGTAGAATGTGGCTGTGTGTTTACAGCTTGGAGAGAGTCAGAGTGGCGTTCAGGAGATGTGAGGAGCTCTCACTGTGTTTACAGCCTCCGCTGGAACAACCAAGTCCTCCACCACACATGAAAATTCCTCTTAAGCTAATGAGCGCACAGTACAGTGTTACAGTGTAATCCATTGCAATGCTTTGGGTGTCCGACGTGATGCTGAATATTCTGTAGAGGATGCATTAACATTAAATTTTAAAGATCGCCTCGGGGGCTATTGGATCACTGTTGCTGAAAAGAGAAGGTATAATAGTAGACTAAAAATGTAAAAATATACAGCAAATTAATTATTTGACAAAGCTACACTTTTAACACATCTTCAGCAGCTGGTATAAATGGCTAAACTGATTTTCACATTCAAAGAGGATTTCAGTGCAATAACATTCATATTACATAATGCATCCATGAAAGGGATCATTGTACTGCATAATAAACAGCGTTGGATAATATGATTTAAGAATCAATTCTGCATTGTGCTTAAAGGTACCCTGTCAAGTTTTCTTGTAAACAAAGAAACTCATGTTTAAATCCCGTCTTTCTCACCAAACCACAGCGCAAATCCTTGAAGCCTAACAAGTGCACTTATTGTATTTCCTTCTGTATAAACACTCCCAAACATGATACGTTTGAATAATTTAAATTGCACTGCAACTTGCACATTGTTTACAACTATGTTTAGTTGCTTGCAGTCTTCATCACTGCCTTTGTAAGCTCACCGCAACCACTGCTTCTCCCAGACATCCATCCATGTGTGCATGAATGATCAAGTAAAATAAGGACACACTTGTGAAAACAGTTGCTCCTAGTGGTCCAGATCCTCATTTTATTTAATATTGCCACTTATATAAGCAATTACCTTTGATATTTAAGTGCATTTTGCACATTATACACTTACGCAAGTTGCATTTTTAACTCCTGCTGGTGCTTTTACATGATGCTGTTGTACTACTTTTCACTGAGTGTATATAAAATGGAAATTGTTATGTTCATGTCTGTGTAATGAAAGCATCTATAAATGTTTGTATGCATCCACTTAAGCAGTAAGAGGCAGATAAATTACCACCTGACATGTAATGTGTACGGTGACCTTTTTATCTTAAATATGTAGATAACATAGCCCCAGATTATCCATCAGATTATCCATTTTACCTTTCTACCGAAGGGATAAAAAAATTGCAGGATGGATAAATAAAAGCATCAAATGAATAGAGGCAGCACTGAAAAGTAGAAAATGGGAGTGCAAAACACAGCGGAAGCGTCAGATATTGCGTTGCCATGGAAATGTTATCTTGTTAGGGAGTGACACAATTTAGAGATATGTACTCGGTTAAGAAATATTATGTAACAGCTCCCTCTTCTCTCCCTCTTCTCTCTCTCCCTCCTCTCTCTGTCTCTCTCTCTCTCTCTCTCTCTCTCTCTCTCTCTCTCTCTGTCTCTCTCTCAATCGTTTTCCCTGTCAAAGACTGTTAGAGCACAGATTATTGTTGATATAATAAAATATAGCCAGGCAATGAATCGAAATGACAGATACATAAAAAGCAAGGAGAGGAGGATGGAGACGGAGGTGGAGGAGGGTCTCACTCTCTTTCTGTCTCTCTCTCTCTCTCACTCTCTCTCTCTCTCTCTCTCTCTCTCTCCCTCTCTCTCTGTGTTACAATAACCTGTCCTCAGCCCATCCATCCCCACTGCAGGGGCTGAAGCCCATCCATCCTCCTGCAGGGCAAACGTCTCTCCTCTGGACTCTGTTTGGTTCACTGAGTCCTTACTGAAGGAGACACAAAGAGATGAAAGTATGAAGGGATGTGGAGATGGAGGAGGAGGAGTGGGTTTTGACAACAAGAGAAGTGAGGATGCTGGTTGAGCGGGGCAGAGGAGGTGGAGTGGGATGATAGGTGAAGTGCAAAGAGAGAGGGAGGAGGAAATAGGTGGTTGGATGAAGAGAAGAGGAGGAAGAGAGAGAAAGCCCATGCAGTGCTCAGTCTCCTCTGTTTTCCTTGACTAAGAATAGCAGCTCTTCTGGTAACCCAGTGCCCCGGGACACGACCATTTGAATAAAAGCCTCTATCACTTCACATAATGGCGAGTGTGTGCACGCGCTCCACCGTAGGTGTGTGTCTCTGCACTTGCATGTGTCGGCATGTAAGTGTGTGTGTGTCTGTGTGTGTGGGGAAGTATTTTAAAGGCAGATACACAGGGAAATTCATCAGAATAATAGGAGAGACAGACGGAAAATGAGAGAGGGGGAAGGGAGGGATGGAGAGCCAGGCTAATTGATGGTGATGATAATAGGCTGGTGGAGAAGGGAACCGCAGACGAGAGTTGATGTTTTACTCTAGTGGGGAAAGTAACTCTGTCATGTGTGTTGAGCCACCACCCTCCTTTTCTGTCTGTTCACTGCATGTAAGGTGTATTGAACTTTATTTGGGATGAATCTGGGCAAGAAAAAAGCAAATGTAACTAAAAGAATTGCCCGTTTCATCTCTTATTAGCAATGGCCAGCATCTCAAAGAAACAACATTTCTCACTGAGTTGTGGTGTTGAAGATGTGTTTGGATGTTAAACAGTTTTTCTCCTGCCCTCTCTCTCTCCTCAGCACTATTTCCTCATCGTGTTTGGTCACGATGGACAGAAGCCTCTGGAGCTCCGAACAGAGGAGGAGTATGAGTGTGATGAATGGGTGGAGGCCATCCAGCAGGCCAGGTACACACAGAACATTACATAAAGGGTTTTTCCTTTGGGAATAATAGCACACAGTTAGCCAGGAAATGTGGGCATCCCTATTCCTTTACATGGAAAGGAAAAAAATATTGTATCATATCAAATTGCAGGACCGCAGTTTGATTTCATGTGACAGAACATTAACAACAGAGTGCATTAACTTAAAAGGCCATACTTATTGTTTTGCATGTTGTAGGCCATTAAATATAAATCATGTATAATTTACTGCAGAGCTGGATCTCCAAAATGCTCTCTGCACTATCTTTGAGCTCATGTCAGCACTGACTGAAAATCAAGTTGCATTCACGTGCTTTATATAATTAGTTCCATTAGCTCAATACTCTCCAGTGTTAAAACATTAAAGCAATCACAGGACACTTGCACAATGGGAAAAAAATGATATTATTATACCATGCACTTACAGGAACGTTTCAAAGCTCTTGTTGATCAGTTCACAGATGGTATGACACCTTTTGAAGTTCTGAACATAAGCTGTTGAGAAGTACTGCATCTACTAGTCCAGGGATGGCCAACCCTGGTCCTTGAGGGCCCCTATCCAGCATGTTTTAGATGTTTCCTTCTTCCAACACACCTGATTCAAATGATCAGCTCATCATCAAGCTCTGCAGAAGCCTGATAACGATCCTGATCATTTAATCAGGTGTTGGAAGAGGGAAACATCTAAAACATGCTGGATAGGGGCCCTCGAGGACCAGGGTTGGACACCCCTTTACTAGTCCCATTATAAAGCTCAATGTCCTAAAACTTATGAAAATGACAATGTATATTTGATAGCTTCAAAGATGGTGGGGTTTGCTTGTATTTCACATTCATAAGTTCATAAAAGTTGCCCTGATGCCATAAGATTCATAATGTGTCAATAAGTATTCGAGCAGCTGACAGAATCCACTTTATGTCAATTAAGATATGTAATTTTAAACTTACTGCAGTCAAACTACTTGATCTGGTCATCATCAAGTCAGCATTTGGTGAACTTGCATTGTCTTTGTTATTACTGTTTTAGTTTTACACTAAACACGCTGTGTTGACACCTGCACCAAAACTTAAATCCCTTAAATACAGGTAATTAGTGAATAAAGTGTGATTAAAAGTCTGAAGTTGTAGTCTTCAAAGGAAATTGTGAGAGGCTTTAAAGTGCCTCTCTGATCAGTGATTAAACCCCAAAGCAACTCATCTCTGTGTATATAAGTTGCACATTGAAAGGCTTTTTTCTGTTTCTTAGATGTTGCTTCCTCTAGAATGTGTGGCTCTAATGAAGTCCTCCACTTTAACTCCACCCACTCCTTCTAGTCACTGCTTCCCTATAGTCACCAAGTTGGCAAGATGTGATGTTGGAGGGATTCAGCCATCCATGTTTGAACTGGAGACATATTCTTAAGAGGAAGACAGAAAGTCCCACCCTGCAAGTTGAGAGGACTGGTTCTTTGGTTTGTTACATATAAAACCCCAAAAGTCTCAATTTGTTCTTTTGAGATTGTCATTTATACACTGGGGCTGCCTATTTAGCTGCTAATGATGTGTCTTCCTGCATATAACAAGATGAAAAAATGGATTTTCACCAGAAGGGGTCTTTAAAGCTTCACACAGGTTAGATAAGCATGTATCTGATTCACCCACCCACATTTATTTGACTATGATTTCAACTATTATAAGTGTGTTTTTGTTATTCCTTCACTTTCTCATAACACAGAGTGGGGCGACTGTAGCAAGGAGTGACAGTTTTTCTTTTACATAAGCTACTACATGTTGATAGAATAATGCTGTGTTTTTAACGTCCCATGTTGCTGTTCATGCTGAGGTTTCTTCTTCTTTTTTATACATCTCTGCATGTATCGGTGAACCTTTCAGCTACTCAGACATCATCATTGAGCGAGAGGTGCTGATGCAGAAATACATCCACCTTGTCCAGATCGTGGAGACGGAGAAGGTGGCTGCCAATCAGTTGCGTACTCAGCTCGAGGATCAGGACACTGAAATCGAGAGGCTCAAAGCAGAGGTACATCATGCCTGTGTGTACACTCAATCCCACGCCCACACAAACGCACAAAGGCTCTAAGGTATAATCCTCAAGGTTTTCTTTATATCACACAACATTTTTATACTATTCAGATCCAATATTTTTCAGCGTTTTTCTGCCATTGAATGGATTTGTAATCAGTAATTGCCTTTCCCACACCAGATTGAAATTTCTTACCTTACAGGAAACAATATGTGCATCTTCTAGACAAGACAGCACGTTTCATAAAATGGAGGAGACAACAGCTTGTGCCAGACATTTAACTGTTGCAGTGTTCTTTATTAAAACAATCCCTTCAATCTACAATCTGTGTGGCTGCGAGGCACCATAATCGTCTTTTTGTTGCACTTCCGACAGGGAAGCCCCTTCAGGCAGGTTTTCTGCTGCTAGAGGTCAATACACAAGTCACTTTGAATGGAACTCTGGGGCCAATATTATTAAAATGAGCTCGCCATTACCAAGAGCAACCACAGCTTTGGTAAATGAAACAGGACAGAAGACCTAAGGATTATGACCCGTGTCATTTTAAGAGGACTCTTGACCTCCACCCACACTTCCCTCTGGTTAGATCAGAAGATAGAGGGAGAAATTAACAAATTCAAGCATGATTATGCTCTTTTGGATATGTAAGTTTTGGCAGCCGACATCCAAACACAGCTTACTAGGCACTATGACGAACAACCTAACCCAGTGTGGTTTAATTTGACGGGCAAGGTCATCCAGTCAACACAAATTATGTCTGACTGGATGAATATGTATAAACCCCCAAGTTCAACATGAGTCAGGAATGTTGTGACGTTGTACAGGAAGAGAAAAGAGATGGATACGACCACACAAATACTCAAAAGGAGTTAGTTTGACTCATATTTGGAAAACCTAACAATTACCATGGGGACACAGAATGTCTTTAAAACGTATATCATTTGATTATGTATACAGTGCTGTGCAAAATTATTTGCCCCACTACAGAAATCTCCTATTTTTGCATATTTGTCACACTTAAATGTTTCAGATCACCACACAAATTTTAATGTACGGAAACACAAAATGCAGTTTTTAAATGATGATTTCATTTATTGAAAGAAAAATGCTGTCCAGCCCACATTGCCCTACGTGAAAAAGTAATTGCTACCAATCTACCAAATGACCAAATTCATTTGGCAATTGGGTTCAGTTTCACCGTCCACACTCACATATGATTACTGCCAGGCTTGTTGAATCTAAACATCACTGTCTGGCATTGTGAAGTAGTTAAAGGGTCTCAAGCAGCACTTGATGCTGTGTTCTAAAGAGATGCAAGAACAGATGTGAAACAAGACATAGACCAGACTTTAATCTAATTGAGATGCTGTGGCAAGACCTTAACAGGGCAGTCCATGCTTGTAAACCATCTAACATGACTGAATGAAAACTATTCTGCAGGGAAGAGTGAGCCAGAATTCCTCCATGGGGATGTAAAAGACGGATCACAAGCTGTAACAAACATTTAACTGCAGTTGTTGCTGCCAAGAGTGGCCCAACCAGTTATTAGGTTCAGGGGGGCAATTATTTTTTCACAGGAGTGATACAGATTTTCAATAATTCTTCAATAAACCATAATTTAAAACAACATTTTCTGTTTTGTGGGTTATCTCTGTCTAATATTCAAAAGATATTAATATTAGTGTGATGATCTTGAACATTTAAGTGTGAGAAACATGCAAAAATAAAGTATTTCTGTAGGGGGCAAATACTTTTGCACGGCACTATGTGACTATAACAAATGGGTTGTGATCTTCAGTTTCAGTACTCATTCACTCATCGATTAATCCCCTAAAAAACTCATCTCTGTGTATCAAAGTTACATATTAAGAAGTTTTTTTCATATAAATAATCCTGTCCAACCATAAAAATGTATGGACTTCCATCCACCCCTCCCCCATCACTGCATCTCCAGCACACCAGCTCACAAACACTGCAAAACTACTCGGTGCTGCACAATAGTAAGGCGTCATATTGGAGTAATTCAGCTATATAACTTTGAACTAGAGATTCTTCAGAGGAATAATGCTTCTGAAATCCCCAAACTGCAAGTTGATAAGACTGGTTCCTTTGTTTTCTCAGTCTATACATTAGAGCTATAAGGTGGAAATGCTCCGCTGTGACGATGACTGCTTATTTTACTAATGATTTGTCTTCCAGCTTATAAAAAAACACCACATTGACACGATAACAAAGTAAAAAGAATTGATTTTCACCAGAGGGCTTCACATAGGTAGATATAGGCTCACCTATGCTAAAGCAATGGAAAATTACTCAGTGGTGCATAATGGCAAGCTGTAATGTTGGAGTAATTCAGCCGTACATGTTCGAACTAGAGACAGATTCTTAAGGAGAATAATGGTACAGAAAGCTCCAAACTGCAAGTTGACAAGATTGGTTCCTTTGGTTTGTCACATATGAAACCCTGGAGGCTTCAATCTATGTTTTTGAGATGCTTATTTGACTCAGGATGTGTCTTCCAGCATATAACAAAAACACCATATGGACATGTTAACAAGGTCCAGAAACTTGATGTTGTCATTGATAAACTGGAGTTTCAAGTTGCCATGACGCTGACTCCTTATTTTGCTCGTGATTTGACTTTGAGCATCTGAACAAAAACACCATATGGAAAGATTACAAAGCAAAAAAACTTGACTTTCACTGATGGGGGTCATTAAAGCTTCACATAGGTTAGATTCGCCTTCATCTTACGCTCCAGTTCACTCACTCACACAGCCCTGTGATCAACCTCCTGACATGAGTCACATGAAAAGTGATCCAAGCATAAGTACAGTCAGTGCATACCTATATATACCCGTACACCTGTGGGTATGCAGTGTGTGAGTGATTTCTCGTGGCTGTGTTTATGGCAGTGAAGAAGCAGCTGTGGACGGTGTTCAGTCACCTCTATGTGTGGGAGGAGAAATCCACCGTTCAATAAAGACAGTCCATCAGCTGCCTTACAAACAAACTGCCAAACCAATATGCTTATCGAACGCCACACATTTCTGTCCTGTTGTCACCCAACGATAAATCACATACGAAAACACAACTCTGACCCCCACAACGTTGTTAATCACGACTAATTACAATCCTCTCTCTGTCTTCACACACACGACAGCAGGTAATTATCGCTTTATGGTAATTAGATCAATAGGTCTACTTTTTTTCTGCAGGAAACAATAATTGAGCTTTGGCCCCTGGCATTGCTGTCAAACTGTTTTAAAAGCTTGTATCTATTTTCATTGAAGTTTATCTCACAGTGGAATACAATTATTGCATTAAACATAACTTTAGTTGTTACATTTTATGACTTTTTAAAATAAATTTATTTGTCATATCATGATTTGTGGTTGTATTAGAAAAAGTATTCTATCATGTTTTAAACCATATCACCTTAAGATAGGAGATCTTGTATAAGTAAACACATGGATGTGTGGTAGAAATATACTTGCTACAGGAGAAGTAATTGGTTGCACTGATTGTTTTAGAATAGAATAGAGTATTATTGCCATTTGCATGGATACATTACAGTGCAGGTATGTCGGAATTCTTTGTGCGTTTTCTCGAGTCAGCTTTATATACAGGATAAGATAAAATAAAATAATAAAAAAGTTGAGAGTAGCAGCAATAGAAAAACAAAAACCAATATACATTCTAAAATCAAAATAAGTACACATTATTTAAAAAAGCAATTTGTATATTAAAACGTTGACAATAGATACCCTGATAGAGTAAATTGTACATAAAGTATTTTGTGGTGTAACGATGTTATATTGCACTTGTTTGTTTGAAAAAAATCAATTATTAAGATGTCATTTGATGGATCTAAATTAGTCTGCAATTATTTCCTCGAAAAATTGCCAGATTTCACAATTTTACATGCTCAGCTCACCCAGCAAAAAGACCATTCTGGTTATGCTTCTAGTTAATTGGAATAATATAAGTAGAAGTGTATCAACTGAACCAGATCACATAGTTCTTTATTTAAAAAATGGAAAATTAGACAGTTTTTCAGAAATGATAAAGCTGTAAAATTTAACAGTAGTACCATTAAATAAGTAGAATGAAACTGCTAAATCGAATGGCTTTATTCGCCATGATTTGCCAGATCACTGAATGTCTGTTGTAGGAGATCAGAAGTGAGTCCTGTGTACATGTTCTGTCGCAGATGCGGCACTAAAAAGTTATTCTTAATGTACAGGTGTTTGATTGAAATTGAACACTGGTCCGTGCAGCAGTCGTCCCCAGGGGATGCTATTTGCTCTTTGGACCAGCTGCTAACATCGACATGAATCACACCTCCACTGTCTTTTCCAATTCTGCCTCGGCTCATTTGTGCCAATAAATTGCTTGTGCAAACACTTTGCTGCCATATGCTTTTTTCTGTCTTCTGGAGGAGACAACACTCTGCTTAATGCATTAGCCTGTTATGCTGATTTTAGTTGTAATTCTCCCTTGGAGCAACAAGTGCAGCGGATACTTCTCCCCGCTGCACGCTGGGATTATATCTCATTGGCAGGATACACTGAGCCTGGCAGATAATGAAAATGCTAACGAAAGTCATTTTATATTCGGAAACATCTGCCTGTGTAATAGGGCTGCTCATGAAAAAAGGATTAGACTTCGAGAGCCAGCGTGCAGTTGGTGATCCATCTCATTAAAACACGCTCGTGTTTGTTTGTGTGTGTGTGTGTGTGTCGTCCTGTTTTTATGAATAATTAAACTAACTAGCCACTGTAGCTGTCAACAGTTGGCTCCTCTCCGCTGCTATTTGCATGACAGTGCTGGTGAACGAGAAAATGAAGATGAAGCTGTGTAGCTGAAAATCGCTTTGGTTTCATCAGGTTTTTTTCATGCTTTTCTTCCTATAAATGGAAGCTGTCAAGAAGCTCTGAATGTAAAAGCAAATAGGTGGGGAAAAAAATACAAGGCGAGAGCCAATCCGAGCCTTTGCTGAGCCTATTTCTGAACAGATGTCGCTTAGAAAAACCTTTCACCTGCTATATGTGAAGTCACTGTTGTTTACAAAGTGCTGCTGTCTGTTTTTAAGTTTACAATGTGAGATTAGACATTTTACTGCAGCTTATTAGCATTTGGAGTTTTCCATCTGCCCAGTTTATTCCCTCTTCTTAGTTTGAAAGATGACATTCGCACTGTGATCAGGTTTTCTTACCTCGGGTGACATGTTTAAATGCTGATTTGGCTCTGATTTTGTGCTTATATTTTCAGAATTCAATAAGCTCCAGTGCACTACAGGTGCATCAGGCACATGTAAGCTTTATTTGCCTGCTATCACCAGCTGAGAGCTTCTTTTCCTCCTCCCCTTCTCTCTCATTCTCTCTCTTTGTGAATGAAGCCACTAGATTGTCAAAGATGAGGAAGTCTGATGTCTATCTGCTGAAAACGTGTCAACAATTCACTGAGCACATTTACAGCATTCAAACAAATGACTGGCTGTTCATGCAGGAATATAATAACCTTTTAAAACTGAAGCACAAGTGTGCATTAAACAAGATTAGACAGAAAGGTTTATTGGCATATTTTGGTTTTTTTACACATTTTAACTTAAATCTAATCAACTTCTGCTGTTCCTCTGTTTCTATTTGGTCACCCATGTGATGCTCGTATTGTTTTGTGCCTGAATTTCTCTTTAAAGATTGTGGCTCTGAACAAAACTAAGGAGCGAATGCGGCCTTATCACGTCTACCATGAAAATGAAGACCCGGACATCAAAAAAATCAAAAAGGTAAATAAATTATCTCTACAAGCAACATCGGTGTGTCAGATTTTTACAGTATGTTTGCTCCTGCGTCCCTCATTGTTGTTCTGCCACTACTACTGTGTCTCTACAGGTGCAGAGCTTCATGCGGGGCTGGCTCTGTCGGAGGAAGTGGAAGATTATTGTTCAGGACTACATCTGCTCTCCCCACGCTGAGAGCATGAGGAAGAGGAACCAGATCGTCTTCAATATGGTGGAGGCAGAGACAGAGTATGTAAATGCATTGTGCCAAAAGTAGCAGCGAGCACTGGAGAGAAGGTGTCACTGTTGTCGGGCTTTACAGTACATGATGGTGTCTCGCTTGCTGTGGTGATGCTCTTCAAGATGCTTTATACTGTAAGCACTTTACACTAGAGTTGGGCGATTGAAATAGAGATTAGGCAACCATTTGTGTCAAAGACAAACATAAATATTATTTTAATATTGCTGATTGTATGAGACCATTCCAGTCAGTTTTGCAAATTCTGCATTATTGAAAGGTTAGATTTATAGGATTTCTTTTTTCAGCTTAGTGATGAAGTGCCTCAGTTTGTCTGCTCTGTTCATGTAATTTATTTTTTATTGGATTTAATTAAACTAAACTGAATCACAGTCAGATTAACAGACCCTTAGTGGAAGAAGAAAACACCCACTCCAATTCAGATAAACCTGCTGTTTTTAATTTCTGGACCAACTTCAGCTGTAATGAATAAATATGAGCTATAGAGCTGAAAGAAAGAAAAAAACTCCACACTTAATACAATAGTAATCAAGAGATGAGGACAAGAGATAAGACATTTGATAAAAGTGATTTGCGGCGGTGAAGTGGTGATAGAGTCATGCTTCATAAAGGATTGTCATTTCTTCTGTCCTACACAGGGTTTTCACATTTATTTTCACTGGTAAAACAGAATTACATTGAATGATTATAGCATAGTTGTAATTTGTGTTTACAGTAAAAGGTTACCAGGGTAAAACCTTCATTGCTCTCATCTTTAACAATAACCCTCCCGAAATAGTGCCATCTAACTGTAAAACAGCACATATCGCATTATGGCAAAAACTAGTATCACATTTAATACCAATATTGTCTTCATGGAATAAATTTGATCAACTATGTGTTAATCCAGGTAAAGCATTTAAGTGTTTTTCTGTCCGTGTGTGTGTGTGATGGCAGGTACGTCCACCAGCTCTACATCCTGGTCAACTGCTTCCTCAGACCTTTGAGGATGGCCGCCAGCTCCAAGAAACCCCCCATCAGCCACGACGATGTCAGCAGCATCTTCCTCAACAGGTGTGTTTCCGTGCAAATGGGTGTAATTAATCAAGATTTTCGGCCCATTTTTGATTTTAAATGAATCTCCGAAGTGGTAATTATGACACGAGCAGAGATTTTTGTTCTCACTCTGTGTTTACTTTGTGTCTTCAGCGAGACCATCATGTTCCTACATGAGATTTTCCATCAAGGCTTGAAGGCAAGGATAGCCAACTGGCCAACTCTGGTGCTGGGTAAGCTGTTACTTGACCTCACACTACGTGTAAAACACACACTCACTCACTCACACACACACACACACACACACACACACACACAACAGACACACACCCACTCACACAGACACACACACACAGACACACACCCACTCACACACACACACATACACACACACACACACACACACACACACACACACACACGCACGCACGCACGCACACACACACACACACACACACACACACACAGACTCTCTGCAGCCACCCAGTTACATCAAGGTCAGGTTTTCAGTGGTTTGTCTCTCATTCAGACGTCAGCCTTGACGTCTTACTGCCCTATTCAGCCACACACACACATTATCCTATCTCAGTCTGCAACAAGCACGCTCATTGTCTTGACAGACAATGACCGGCTGGACCAGAAGGCATCCCATCATTTCACCTCCTAAAACAAACCCCCTCCTCAACAGATAAGCATCACCTAGGAGACAGACTGCTGAAAGACGTGGCAGCAAATTAGTTGTGACAAATTCAAAAAGAAAAGGGTCTGCTGATTAAACATGCCGCCCTTATCCGACTCTTCTCTGCAGGCTGACGCAGAATGTTGACAGCATGTTTTATATCAAACTAGTTTCTGTTGTATTTCATAACTGCTTCTTTGGTTTCCTTTACTCTTGTTAAAATGTTTAGTGTCCAACATAATATCCTTCTAACCTGCACAGACTGCACGAATGGATAGAGGCATCAATTTGTTTGATCAGTGTTTCCCTTGATTTTCTATGGAAGCCTGGTTATATTTTTTCATTCATTTAACCCACTGAACCCTGAACAGCTACTGGGTGGTTTTTTTGCTTGTGTTTTATTGTTGCTTATTGTGGGCTCGTATAATCAGTCAGGTTATCATCAATACAAAGTCCTGCACCCCTATGAAACAGCACTACCATGGCGAGAAGGAGAGAGAACTCAAAAATAGCTTATGTGCAGGATTATAATGTTATAATGCCATTAACAATAAAAAAAGTAAAAGCTAAGTTACATTTGTTTTATTATTTATTTTACAGAAATTTTTAAAAACTGGAATCAAATCAAATCAAATCAAATCAAGCTTTATTTATATAGCACTTTTCATCCAATTAAAATGCAACACAAAGTGCTTTACAACGTTAAAAACAGTAAAAACAAGCACCCATCCCTCCCTCCCTCCATATATACACATAACTGTAAAAACATGCCAACACACACACCCATACATGCACAGACACACACGCCCACACACTCTCAGCACTGACTGTGGAGACATGGCATGACACTGAGGATCGTAGAAAACGCCTACACTAGGGTCCTCCACACCGGGAGGAGCCACAGCTCATGACCACCGGGGGCGCTGGCACACGGACCCCCGACCCCGCCAGACAGGGGGATCCCCACACCAAGGTGAGGAGCCCCCAAACCGGCCGGGCCAAAGGGGCCCACGGACAGAACCCCCAGCAGCAGGCCAGACACAGCCCCCAGTGTGGAGGACACCCCTGAGGAAAATCAGCATGTATAGTGCCCACATGTGCTGCCAATACTGGAAAAATGGTAGCTCCACATACTCAGACATAGACATTGCACTATTTATATTTTATTTCAAATTTCATTCAAGTTCAGCTGAAAAATCTCTGAATTTTTGTTACATGACTGTAGGTGATAGCTGAGTCATTATTGGTTTCTCAGTTGCTCTAAGGACAACAGATGTTTTTGATTTTTATAGGATTTGGATACTGGAGGGGCTTAATTTTTAGCAAATTTTTAAATTTAGAATAAAATTATTCTCATAAAATGTCACAATTTTTAGCTTCAGTTTAGTTAATTTTCAGAACTGCATGTCACATGTGAAGTAGTTCAGCAACTGTGAGAAAGTTAAAAATCTGATGCTTCTTTCTGTTTATAGTTTTTCTGGCTGATTAATGGCAGTCACTCTGGCATTTTAAAAAAAGATAACATCCTTTCAAACCCTGCCAAGAGTTTTGGGGTTCAGATGGATGAAGGCATGAATACAGTTTCATATAGATGTTCAAGTTTGGGTTACTTCATTCATAGAGAAGACTTCTCAGGAAATCCACTGATTGTGGTCCACTAGTGATTTGCATGTGACCAAAAGAAAAATCCCCATGATTAGTAAAGACAAAAGGATGCAGCCACTCCCTGGATGAAGTACTGTTTTCTAAATTGATGTCAGTCACTTACATCATCTTTTCGTGTGACATTTCCTTGGATACATCTCCTTCCATAACCTCCTTTCCTGTAATTTGACTATTTTGGAGCTGACATGACATTAGTTCCTATTAGGAAATCCTTGGTTTTGACCATTACTTTTTCACCTTTGCCTTGTGGATTTGCTGTGAGAGAAGCCATACAGTGAGCTCAGCACACTTCCAATGAAGGTTCAAGACAGCAGCTGGCCTTTGAAGCTTTTATTGGAACCAACTGTCACACTGTGAACGGACAATGACACCATAATCAGGATTAGATATAAAAATGACAAACTGTCCCTTAACTAAGGCAGAAAGCATCACTGGTATAAGATCATGATTAAATCCCCAAAAGAAGTATTTAATCTAGTAAACAAGTACACAAACTACACAAAGTAAAAAGAGTAAAATATCACAGTTAGTCCAACAGTAAGGTGTTGTAGTAGTGACACATTATCCAGCTAGTTTGATGAGCACTAAACTGATCGCAAAACAACTAAATTCCACTAAGTGACAAATAAACCATCATAAAGCAGCTATAATAAGAACAGCAGCTGATTTTGCTTCAGCAACAATTAAGAAAAACATAACAGATGCTTGTCAATATTTGCTTGGCTACATGTCAAATCAACAACAGCTAAAGTGCAACCATGGCAATGGGAGTGGTTTCCATTAGCAACAGAATCTTTAATAGAAGCCCTCTGCTACTGGAGGAATACATGGGAACTGCATGTTTGACCTTTGCCCCGTGTTAATTACATACTGTATATATGTGTGTGTTTTTGTCTGTAGCCGACCTGTTTGACATCCTGCTGCCAATGTTAAACATCTACCAGGAGTTTGTGCGTAACCACCAGTACAGCCTGCAGGTTTTGGCCAACTGTAAGCAGAACAGAGACTTTGACAAGCTGCTGAAACAATATGAGTCCAACGCTGCCTGTGAGGGAAGGATGCTCGAGACCTTCCTCACATACCCCATGTTCCAGGTAGATCAACTGTAACCCCACTGCAATCTATAATTCAAGTCTTGCCCACATGTATTGTCGCCAAGTAATTTTTCTTAATGAATTGTTCACCTTTTCTCCAACAAGATTCCTCGTTACATCATCACCTTGCATGAATTGCTGGCCCACACGCCTCATGAACATGTGGAGCGCAAGAGTCTTGAATTCGCCAAGTCAAAATTAGAGGAACTGTCCAGGTAAATGTCAGAATGGTCGGTTTTCACGATGCATCTCGATACTGAACTCACTTATGTGTTTTTGCGTGCGTCCAGAGTGATGCATGACGAGGTGAGCGACACAGAAAACATTCGGAAGAACCTGGCCATAGAGAGGATGATAGTGGAGGGCTGCGACATCCTGCTGGACACCAGCCAGACCTTCGTCAGACAGGGTGAGTCTTCATCAGTGCGCAGCCAATCTCAACTACAGCGAACCTCTGGAGGCTCCCTGGACAGTCAGCTGCCTGCTGGCTTGTGATCAGTGGTGGAACAGTTCACTGAATCATAACATTAGCTCCAGTAATACTCTTTCTACAAGGGGAAGGTTTTGCTCCTTCAGCTTTCACAGTTTAAATGCGACTCTACAAAGCTACCGTAAAAAGAAAAATAACTGACACATTAGCAAAAAAGTCTCAATGAATTACTGAAATGAAGTATTATACCCTACATTCTGTTTAATCACACCTTAACACCTTTACAAGTTCTCACTTTTTCATGGTGTAAATAATGTTTTTCCTGTCATCACAGGTGTAAGCTATATTCATGGTGCCAGACAAAAAAAAATTAGTCTAACTGAACAAATAAAGCCAATCTTCATCACTTTTATGTAAGATGTGCTACATAAACTTCATTTCATTTGTTGTCCTTAAAGTATTAATTCTATATCTCATATTGCAAAGTTCTACTGAAATGTTCTTGAGAAATACAATAACCCACGTCTGCAGTTGCGTTCACAAAGAGGTATTCTGTAATTATTAGAGTGTGCATAAATCTAATAAGCACAGTTTTCTCCTGATTCGGATGAATCTGATTTATCAAACTTACTCAGAGAAAAACTCAGATTCAGTTTCCCACTTCAGTGTTATAGAGTGATAATATTTGTGTGTGAGTTAAACAAATGGCAAGTTGCCCTGCAGCAGAACAGACTGTGATTTTCCTGCTGTAGCTGAGTAACAGTACAGAAGATGACACAGTGTTGACAGTGTGTGACTTCTCCTGATCCAAGGTCTTGTCTGTTTTTTACTTCAAAAAGAAGAGACCACATTTTGCCAACCTGCTCATTTTAATGATTTCCTCTTTTTAAAAAAAAAGAAATCTCATTGCTCTGCCAAGTGAACACACCAAGAGCATATGTGCAGAAATGTAACTTTTTACAGACACGTTTGTCACCCTGCGAATGCTCAGTAAACACAGCCTAGTGTTGGCTTAATGAAATGAAATGTAATCCCTCCTGCTCCGCAGGCTCTCTGATCCAGCTGCCATCGGTGGAGCGAGGGAAGCTGAGTAAGGTCCGTCTGGGCTCCCTGTCTCTGAAGAAGGAAGGGGAACGACAGTGTTTTCTCTTCACCAAACACTTCCTTGTCTGCACACGCAGTTCAGGGGGGAAACTACACCTTCTTAAGGTACAAACACTGTTACCTGCTTGCTGTAACTTTTTTCTCAATGAAGAAACTCATTTTGTAAATCAATGGCACATTTAATCCATATCCATGCATGCTGTTTGTTGCAGCAAGGAGGAGTTTTGTCCCTAATTGACTGCACACTGATTGAGGAACCAGATGCCAATGATGAGGAGTGTAAGTTTATTACCTCTATGACGTGGTGTGTTCTCGCTATCGACACATGGACGCCTCTTATTGGCTCATTTAGGCTCTTCGCCACTCATGGAGGTTAATTAGGTGTCAGGCGATAAGAGTCAGGAAATTACTTCCCTTTAAATATCACATGTTCACCCCTTTAAATGTCAGGTTTTGATCTTTTAACATTACAGGGTCATTATTTTTTCAAGAGGCTTCCTTTTGCACATAGGTAGACTGATGAAACATCCATACAGATACAAGACAGTCACATGCATGTGCACACCTGCCTTCACGTTTACACTTAAGCCTCAGGGGTCTATAGAGGGAAGATAGCAGGTCTGCCTAATTAACCCTCTGTGCGTACATGTGTGTGTATGTGCACTTTTGTGTGTGCACAAACTTTTTTATCATTAAATGGTCTGTTGTGCCATACAAATCTCCTACTTTCCTCCTCTATCTCACAGCTAAGGCCGGGGGTCAGGTGTTTGGTCAACTGGACTTCAAGCTGGTAGTGGAGCCGACAGACTCACCTTCATTCACTGTGGTGTTGCTGGCGCCGTCGAGGCAGGAGAAGGCTGCGTGGACCAGCGATATTAGCCAGGTATTACGCAAATCGTACAAATGCACACCCAGACAAACACAGAATAACAAGAACCTCCAAATAGCGAGGGCACGTCTCCGCTGGGCATTGAGAAGGCTTAGTGATAAGTAAACACAGACTGTGGTGCAGTTCCCCTGGGCCGAGGTTCAGCTCACCGCCTCAGTACTTCACAAACACCACACACGAGCACCGTACAAGCATGTCACAGTGGATTTACTGTTGTCAGACAAAAACATACACTGACAGCTTTAAGTGGCTTCTTTTTAAACAAAACTTCTGAAACTGTTATTAAAGCAGTTTTCTACATTTGTTTTGAATCATAAAGAAGCCAGAAGGATTCATTCTTAGTTGATCTAGAAGATTTCTGCATTGACATGTTTTATAATGTTGCAGATTCCACCAATTATCTGCTTTAAATACTCGAACTTAAACACATAAAAAAGCAAATATTCCCACTATTCTCTCTCATGTTCTTTAATTTTCTTATCACTCGTCTCCCATGTCTGTCTCTGCAGTGCATCGATAATATCCGCTGTAATGGCTTGATGACCAGTGTATTTGAAGAAAACTCTAAAGTCACTGTGCCTCACATGATCAAGTAAGTATTTCTGTTTGTGCAAAGAGGAACCCCCATCCCTTCATGCCACGCACGTGTTGCAAAACCTAATTTTGTAGCATACCGGGTGAAAATATTACAGTTGTGTTGATTTATAGTAAATTGTTTCGTATTATGCTTTTTTCTTTTAATTTATGCTGATTCTGCTTGACAGTATTCTCTTATTTTTATCCTCCTTCTTTGAAATAAGTGGGTTTTTGTATTGATTTCTCTCTTACGTGGCTGTTTTTGGCTCAGACCTTTTTCCTCGCTTAGCGGCCCAGCAGTCACCCATGCTCGGTTGTGTTTGTGTACGTGTGTACTTGTGTGTCCATCAGATCCGATGTGCGTCTCCATAAAGATGATGTTGACATTTGCTTCAGCAAGACGCTCAACTCCTGCAAGGTCCCCCAGATCCGTTACGCCAGCGTGGAGCGGCTGCTGGAGAGGCTGACCGACCTGCGCTTCCTCTCCATAGACTTCCTCAACACCTTCCTGCACACATACAGGATCTTCACCACAGCAACCGTGGTCATGGACAAACTGGCCGACATCTACAAGAAGCCCTTCTCCTCCATACCGATCAGGTCCTACCAATCATACATGCAAACATGCATTCACACAGAAAGAGGGCAGACAGAAATCATTCAAAGAAGTAATGGCACCTCGTAAATCTACAGGAAATGCACCTTTACTGGTTTGGCTGACATTTTTATTAACGTGCAAATTTGTTTGTGCCAGTTTTGTGTTTGTGTGTCCATATTGACACAATGACGTATACTGGTGGGTGAGTTTTATTAGCTTTTACTAGCTTTTTTAAAAAAAATCTGTGAATGATTTTGTCGGTTGTGGGTCAGTGTTTTGGACTCTGCCAGCAGCCTCCACTTCTGTCCACAAGGTTAAACACATACTGACTGAAATACATACCAGCCTGTGTTTGGATGCCAACAGCACAGATGCTTCAACAAAGTTTTTGGCACAGCCATAGGAATATACTGTGTGTTAGATGAGGCGTTTCTCTCTCTCTCCACTTTTTTCATGCTCCCTTTCTCATATTAGATCCTTGGCTCCATCAGAACTGTGTGTTTGTATTCCTTCTGCAGCTTTACTCAACTTAGCTTTTTAACAGGAAGAGCTTTTCCTGTTCCTCTGCCCAAGGGCAAATTGGCATGTAAAGACTAACTCACCTTGGCTTGTGGCTGGCTTCATTGGAAGAAGGGTCCAGGGACCAGAGGTGTCCAGGAAGGGTAGTGATGGGAGTCTTGTGGAGCAAATCTACTTTCTGATCATTTTACTTTTTGGATTTTTCTCTCCTTCATTCTCCAAAGAGGCTTGTTAGAGCCCGATATGTAACAACGACCTGAAATGTATCAGCAACCTGAATTGTTATAAAACAAAATGTAATAAAACCCAAAATGTAGTAACTGGTCGATAATTTAACAAGATGCTGAGCCCAAAACATAAAAACTTTTTTGCCCAAAATGTAACAACTTGTTACAAAATGAAACAACTTGTTATATTTTGGGTCTGTTATTACATCATGGGGCTGGCAAAATATTTTTCCTGTAATAGTGTAATAATTTTATTACATCAGCGAGTGAGTCAGTAATTTCTGGATTAAAGGGCTTATTGCTTCAATGTAGAGTGTAGTGTCATACACAAATGCCCCTGTCATATACATACATATATATATATGTATATATATATATGTGTATATATATATATATATATATATAAATGTATATAAATATATATATATATATATAAATGTCACATAAGAAATCGCGATCCAGGATAATTGCTGATTGTCCTAGGACAAACAATAATTCTACCAGGACAATAACAAAAAACAATAAAAACAATACAATGCAATATAAATCTTAAAGACAGACGTCTTTTAATTATGGTTATGGTTAGGGTGAGGGTTAGGGATGCAAGAAAAGCTGGACTATCATGTTTAAGAAAGTGCCTCCCACATAGTCTTGGAGTATGTCAGAATAGACTGTAAATACTGTAAATAAGTATAATAAACTCATAAGTGGAATGTATTAATTTGATCTCAAAAGCAGTGTTTTCTTGCTGTAATTGTAAGAATATTGTTGTTTCCTTTATTTTAACATCATATCATTGACGCCAATCCTTTATCCATTAAACTAACCCCTCACCAGCAGCCATCCCACAAACGCAGCTGTACTAGAGCCCGATATGTAACAACAATCTGAAATGTAACTTTGTTACATTATCGACCAGTTATTACATTTTGGGTTTTATTACATTTTGTTTTATAACAATTCGGGTGGTTGTTACATTTCAGGTCGTTGTTACATATTGGGCTCTAACAAGGCTGTATAAAGAGGACACCATATACTGTGTGACAGTGGTTTCTTTATTATATCAGTGCTTTTTAGTCATTCTGGTGGTGTCCTGAATTTCAATTTACTGTGAGGACAGCACCTTGAGATGTAGCATCTCATTTTCAATCTATTGAATTTGAATTTATATTATACCTTTAGGTTTGCATCAAAATAATGCAACAACTATTAGATGGGTTGCCATGAAAAGTCATATTTCCCAGCGGATGACTTCTAATTGCATAATTTATTCCTTAACTTTTCATTTCATCTTCAAATTATATATTGATTTCAGTAGAAGGAGCCTTTATTTGTCACAAATACACTACAGCATTGTGAAATTCAAATTCCGCACATTCCAGCTGGAAAATGGTGCAGCACCCATTTAGTAGGTAGGGTTAAGGGCCTTGCTGAAGGCAACAACAATGGCAGTTTTGGGGTTTGAACCTCCAACCTTTAGATCAGTAGGCCAGCGCCTTAGCCACTGAACCACCATTGCCCCAGCACTTTACTTCATGACTTAATACCTGCAAAACTGCTAACATTCCATAAACCTCTGCTGTAGTTTGTCTTTACTTGACAGATGTTTGTGTAGAAGAGCTTCAGTAGAAGGCTACTGGGGGTTCCTGTAGATGTTTCACCTCTCATCCAAGACGCTTCTTCATTTCTAACTGACTTGGATTGGGAGTCCAAGATATATATTGTCACCCCCAGCTCACATGGATAAAATTCTATTAAAAACCCAAGACTCACATACCCTGAGGTGTAAAATGATATTGAAATTGCTAGGTGATTGATGACTCAAGATGTTCATGGCGCAGAAACTCTCTGGGGACAGAGCTTAATACTACATTATAAGTACCTGATAATTGGTGTTGTACATCCCCTCCTCTGTTTAGAAATGGCTGTCCCAGTTTAACATAAACAGAAGAGAGAGTTTATGACACCATTTATCAGATACTTATAATGCAGTATTGAGTTATCTCCCCAGGAAGTTTCACTACCATTGAGATCATGGTGGTTTTACATCCATTCACAACTTAGAGTTGGTGGGTCTTGGGTCGCTAATGGGCCATTAGCCATATAAGCTTGGGATGACAATATATAGTCAGTCAGAACTGAAGAAGCCTCTTAGATGGGAGGTGAACCGTCTTCAAGAACCCAATTAACAAATATTTTCATGCTAACATGCTAAACTAAGTTGGTAAACATGCACAATTAGCTCAAAGCACTCCTGAGAATTAAATATTGTTTAAACCTTGTGTTATACACTGATCAGTTACAACATTCTGACCACTGACAGGTGAAGTGAATAACATTGATCATATTGGTACTATGTGTTGTTCTGATGGAAAACCTTGGATTTTGACATCCATGTTGATGAGACTTAGACACCCAAATAAACATTGTTCCACAACAATCACACTCCCTCATGGAAATGGAAATCCCAAATGTCACTGGTCTATGCACCCCACCACATGGAAAAACATCAACCAATCATGAACATGTTGAGGAACATGACAATCAACATGTTGATTTGACCTCCAAAGTTCCTACACCCCATTGTGAACAAGCATCAACAGGATGCAGTGGAACAAGTTTGATTGACAGAGGCCCCACTGCACAAGCCAGAGCACCCAAAGGATCCAGTGCCAACGTCCTGGTTCCAGACCCCATAGGACACCCTGAGAGGTCCTCTTGTCCATGCCCAATGGTTCAGAGCTTTGTTGACCACATAAAGGGGACTAACACAATATCAGGTGTACTATTAAGTGTATCGGTGTATTTCATGGTTATTTCATAATTTTGTACTTTATATCTTTTAGAATTTATCTTGCACATAATAATTTTCCATTCTTTCTTTCTCTCTTTCACTTAACATTCCTTGTTATAGATTACAGTACTGCAGTTTCCACCTTGTCACATGATAGAATTAAAATACCCCCTCAAGGTACCCCTTTGGCAAGTTCAAATACCCCCTTAGTTTTCATATTTTGCTAGACTGAAGAGGTGACCCGCCCTCATTTAATTTTTGCCTCTGCTTCTTAGAGACTCTCTGCGTATCGCCGTCATGGAGACATACATGGACACGTACATGCATAAACACATGTAGACAGACAGAAACTCAGCTCTCAGTTCTTGTTTTGTGCTGGATATTCCTCCCACGTGGTCGCGTACTGACATCCGGTAGATTGGACATGTCACCGTTCTCTGATCATATTCTCCCTTTTTCCTCGAACACCTTTCCCCTTCTCAGAGATTCATTCACCATCCCTCCATCATCCTCCCTCAAACCATCTTTTATCTCTGTCACATCTTCTACTCGGACTGTCACGTCTAAACCCAGTTGTCACAACCATCCATGCAATCATTTTTTATGTCATCCATCTCCCTTTGTCTCTTCATGCAACTACAGGGCGCAGTACCACTCATTTGACCGTCTGTCCATCTCATCCATCTGTCCTGACTACAGTCTGAAGATCAAGAAGATAGCCATGGATCAGTCCAAGTAACCGACTCTTCTCTTCTCTCTCTGAACTCCTTCTTGCTGTCGCTGTCCTACTTTTCCTGCCTGTTCTTCTTCTTCCTCTGGTCTTGGTCTGATACTTAACTGATGCATGACTTTCCCTTTACTCTGCCTGTATATGAACAACTCAGAAGCTTGTAATTCCACCTGGATGAAGCATTTTCAGATTGATGATATGTAGACAGGAATGTCTTAGATCTGCAGCTGATCTGTAGCATGTTTTGTCACTGGAGCATAAGTTCCTCGAGGCTGTTTCTTCTTCTCTGGTGCCATACTGATCCCTTTTTGTTACTAGGCTTTATATCCGTCTCTAAAGCATCTTCTGCCGCCTGCATCCTCTGCTCCTGCTGCTTGCCTCAGAGTTCTTCAGCATTCCTCTTCACTGGTTTTCATGTATATTTCCTTCCTCTATCTGCCTTTAATTTCCCCTCTTTCTATCTGGGATGCAATTTGCTCCTCTATTTCCTCCTGAATAAGAGACTTGTGTGAATAAATGATGGCTGTGTTTATCTCTGCATGATTAGTCTCCCCTCGCTGCAGCTCTGCACACACGGCTCTCGGAGCAGTGTTAATGTCATCGTGGAATTGATAACCAAAATGCTCGTTGATTAAAGCTTTCACACTTCTATTGCCTGGTAAATAAGGCATTTAAATTATACAAATGTAATCTGCAACAAAAGACTGATGTTTATTTTTCTACGCTAGTCTATGAAATGGGTAAATTTGCGTTGGCTGTGATGTTTCCGTTTTTGGCACATAATGAGGTGCTAAAACAATAGGAGCAACTTGAGCTTAAGGGTGTTTGAAGGTGTTCACATTCATATTTGGTGGACAGTTTAATCCCTTTTATGCCTAGTACCTCAGTTTTTGGAGAGGACAGTGGGAAAATGATTCTGAACATGAAACAAGGAATTTTGAGGGCCAAGTCAGTCATCTTACCTCTAAGCTTATTTTTAATTAGCTAAACACCAGACTGGAGGCAAAAATCAACTAATAAAGTTGATCAATAGTTCCTTTTCCACACACTCCATAGAAAAAGGACAACAATAGCATTCATTTGGCGTTGTGTTTTGCTCATTTGATGAAAATGAGCACAATATTTTCTCTTTTAAGCTCTTTTTCTGTCACCACCAAGTGAGAGAAATATCAGGCTCTTGAGCTGATACATTTTACAGCTTGTCGATCAGCTAACTTTGCCAAGCCAAGGCCAGAGCCAGGGCTGGCCAGGATAGTGCACAGTGGATTCATCAGAGCTTCTTCATTGAAAAAAGCTGCCTGAAACGAACACCAGTTAAATTTCAGGCCATAAAATTAAAACAGATGCCTGATAGATGCCATAAAGCTTTGTTAAGCTAATGGAGACTATCTGTTTTATAATAATTAGAGCAGCTTTAAGTTTATATTAACCTCTCAAGCTGCTTACTGTTCATGAAACTGCGTGTACAAAGGTATAAAATCCTACACCGTTCATCTGACATGGATGCAAACATCCTGAAATTAAAGCTGACAGTCACCAGGGAAACCTCAGAGATGTTTTATTTCCAGCTCTGTGTGCTCGAGTGCCGACGTATCACAATGAAAATTGTGTCACTGTTCTAATACCTTCTGACTGCACTGTATGTGCCCACTCATTTTAAGTCACTCTGAATAACTACAATAACTAAACACCCCAAATTCAGCTCTGAAAGCCTCGAGCTCACACAGTACTCTGTGAAATCTTCATTTTTTCCAGTAGCCACTCTTTTCTTCTTCGTGAACACACTTGATGTTATTGTATACTCACCCTAAATTAGATATTTATCTCCAACACAGGAAATCTACCTGACAAAATCCATTTGCTAATGAAGCTTTTATCATTTCGAGGATAGAGACAAGTAAGCTCTTGTTCTGAGCTGCTGCAATTATGTGTTTCTTTTTCATTCTTCTCTCCTTTTCCCTGGACTCTTTCTTTATTGCTTTCTTAATATCCCATTATTTTACTAACACATTGTTTTTTCCCTCCTTTCAGGTCCTTGGAGTTGTTTTTTGCCACCAATCAGAACAACAGAAGTGGTGAGCACAGCAATGACAAATCTCCTCGTCTCTGCCGCAAGTTCTCCTCTCCCCCTCCTTTGTCCATCTCATCCCGTACCTCCTCCCCCGTCCGAGCACGGAAGCTCTCCCTCCACTCCCCCATCACTGCCAGGGTGGGAGGCCTCGACCTCACCAGTCCTCTGTCCAACTCCGGCATCAACCACAACACTTCCCAGTCCGCTGCCAGCAGCCCCACATCTGCCCACACCCCCCAGACTCCAACGCCCCAGACCCCGACCCCAACCACCTCCTCTCCTCCCCCTCCTCCCTCCTCCACCTCCCCCCCACCCAACAACTCCAAGTCGCCGCAGGACCAAGTTCCTCCAATTCCCTCGTCCCCCGACCAGAGTCCCTGCCAAACTGCGGAGGGCGACGAGGTGCCCAGGATCGATCCCTTCTGTGGGAAACTGCGACGGAGCATCCGCAGAGGTATGCTGTAGCAAAAAACATCTATACTTTACAGAACATTAGGGCTGGGTTTTGTTAAAATGTGTGCAAGTGCTGATGCAGTAACAGAGCTCTGGCCCTGATACCATCAGTTACTTTTGAGAAATATTACTGCTTAAAAACACACACTTTTTTTATTAGTCTCTAACCTCAAGAGTCATGCAAGAAAATAACACGTATATTAAGACATTTAGTACCTTTCTATGAACAATAACTGTGGATTCTGACTTGCACAGATAAGCACATAAATGTAGATATTATGATACTGAAACACTCTGATGTGATGATGCCTTGTGATGCTCTTCTATAGGAGCTAACCAACAGGCCTTTTGTTTTTGGGTTTTTTTTGGCTGTATCTGTATGTTTCTTGCGACTGTATCAATTTTTCATTGCATTTACTGACTTTTTCGCTCATTTTTATACGTTTCTAAAAGACAAACAAAGTTCAAAAGTTGCCAAATATAGATTTAAACTAAACAGCATTTCACCACCACTATCATTTACATGCAGCTGGATGTTGTCACAGGAGTGCAAATACTATTTCACATATGAGACTCTGCGCTCTGAGTAAACAGCACATTATGGAGGTGTTGGTAGAAAAAAGAAAAGAAAAAGAAGATAATTATTGCTCAAACAAATTTAAGTATTTATTTTCTTGGGCTGAAGCAGACACAGAGAACTGTGATTATTTACACTCTGCCTACAAGTTCAATCAACTCTGCTTCTGTTTTATGCAAACAAAGATAATGTGTGGAATTAGTTTTTTCAGTATGTAATAATCTACTGTACATTCCTTCTATATGGCTGAACGTCTACATATAGAGTTTTGTTGGTGTATTGAAATGCTTGTGATGAGCTGGAGGTCACTCATCAAACGGCACAGTGTGAAGTGCTCCCTTTAAGGACAAGAAGTGGCGCCTGGTGGGACATCATTATCTCCTTGCATTCGTGTGCTTGAGTCAGCTAAGTCGACTTCCCACCACACAGGCTCAGATCTTCTAATAGCAGCGTTAGGAGGCCTCTCAGACTGGAGAGGAAGAGTGTCGGGGCATCTGAAGCAGCATGGTGAAGACAAGCTGCAGTTAGACCCTCATTAGCATGAGCACACACACACCGAGTGTGTGAGAGTGTGCGCATTAGCGTGTTCATTTGTGACAGATGCTAACCACTCACAAACAGACAAAGACCCATTAGCACTTGTACCATTGAGCCATTCTTATCCTCTTATTTCTTGCATACTGTCTCATAGCTTCTCCAGCTCTTAATCAGTCGGTGTGTTTTTGTGTTTTATATGGATCTGATGCATATGTCTGGTGATCTTTTTCTTGGCCTTTCTCTGTGGTGGGTGCCAACAAATTAGCAGTGTGACGTTCTTAGCATATGTTGAGGAACCATCAGATCGAGCCTATTACAGTTAAAAGTCTCTCTGTGTTTTTCAAGTTCATAAACTCCAAATAAATTAAGTGCCAAATTAATTTAATTGGCTTGAAGCAACTCACTAATTGTTGGACGACGACATTCAAATACACAACTAGTGGCATGAGCATATGCAGTAAGGATCCTGATAATCAGTGTGGCTTTTTTCTACTCGGGGACAAATACAAAAATAACTGTTTGGCAAATTAAAGGAAAAAAGCTCAATGAATAAATGCAGAAATCTAATAATTGTAGATGCTTCCATGCAGGCACAACAGGTTGGTAGTGGTATAGGGAACTTACTATATGCTATGGCCTTCAGAGTCACCAAATCTCAACCCAGTTGTACACTTATGACAGATGTTGGACTTATGTGTAAGACTGTACTCTACATTGTCATCACTGAAACAGAAAAATTAAGGAATTTCTTATACAAAACCCTCCAGCAAAGTTACAGAGACTTGTACAATCTATTGAAAGGAGCACTGGAGGTGATTCCGATATTCACGATCAGCTGTAATATCTGTCAATATCATGAGATAGACTTGAATTATTATTTCATTCTGGGTCACTGTGTGTCTATATTTGTGTTGGATACATCCAAACATTAAATGCATGTTTTCATTTAAAAATCTTATATATTTGATTTTAGATGTTTGCAGAGTACACATGCATGTTTCACCTACATGAACGCAGTACATTTTACTGAAACCTTACTTACACACATACTAAGGCATTCACAAAATGTGCAGGAACAAACAGAAGTCTTGATGTTATCCACTTGTTGTAGTAATTCATATCTGTATGGCTGTGAAGTATAATGAA
Organism: Dascyllus trimaculatus; assembly: GCA_024666655.1. Classification (NCBI taxonomy): domain Eukaryota; kingdom Metazoa; phylum Chordata; class Actinopteri; family Pomacentridae; genus Dascyllus; species Dascyllus trimaculatus. The sequence goes on along the minus strand of CM045449.1, from coordinate 23,598,125 downwards.
AGCGTCTTGCCAAGTCGATCAGCAACAGTAATGGCCGCCACCATCATAACCATCATCACTGTTAATCTTGTCTAGCTGTGCTGGAATCAGTTTCCCTGGAGAAAATCATTCCCGAGTCTCCACAGGGCAGCGAAGCCGGAGACATGTCTCCATGTCGCTCTCCTTCCACACCTCGACACCTCCGCTACAGACAGCCTGGAGGTAAGACTGACCGTGTATGTGTGTATGTGTGTATGTGTGTGTGTTTGTGTGGGTTATGAGTCATGACTACACCACAGTGCAGTAGCCAGAGGCCTGTGCAGTGGGCAGCGTTGTGCCCACTGACAGGTTACTCAGAGTCAGGCTAAGATCCCTGACCCCAGAGGCTGACATCTTTAGTGCAGCAGTATAATACAAAACTCAAACAGCAGACCATTACATACCTCATGGCTGTGTTTGGTTATGACTCCGTCTCTTGGGAGGGTTTTCCTTAAAGTGAACCCAGTGAAACACACTGCCTGGATGACAGAGAGTTTACCCTGCTGCAGAGGCAACGAGTACTTGTGAGAGTTAGGATGATAATGGTCGTTTCAGTGGTGACAATAAATGTGATAACTGATATCATAAAATAAATGACAAAAAAGTACATTTTTATTCCATTTGTTTATTACGTTTTTGTGTAAAGTAAACCCCAAACACTCAAGAACTATAGTGCAAATTCATGTTTGTCTTTTTTATATGTTTAAGCCTGAAGTAAAAGATACATGAGCTAAATAAACTTGGCCATTCTCTACAGACAGTGAAATCTGTTAATACAAATTACTTTTTTTTTTTGACTGAAAAACCATTACTCTCATAAACACACACAGAGACCCAGAAAAAAATGCAAATTACTGTCATAGTGTAATTAAAGGATTAATTTTTCACTGTTGTTCTTTTGTTCTGAATAGGTTTATTGACATTAATATTAAGGCAGTGTTTTAGTGTGTTTTTTTTGCACTGCTGTGACTATTTAATCAAACAGTTTTTAAACAAATGAGCAACTATATGGTTATATAATTAGGTTTGAAAAAAATCACAAAAGTGTGGTTGCCATGAAATACCTTTAAAAATAAAACTATATATATTAATGTTCAGATAAGTAAAGTAATAAGTCATAATGCAAAAAAAGTTACTTTCATATGTGGTCATTACAATCATGTTTTATTGTGTTAGAATGAAATGAACGTTAATTTTTGTTCCCTCGTGGTGCATAACAACAGCAAACAATATAACGGTATTGTCGCCGCTAATGATGATTATACGTTTGTGTATTTTCAGTCCAGTCAGGTGAGAACTCCCGCTGCTCCGTCTCTCCTGCCTCAGCCTTCGCTATCGCCACAGCAGCAGCAGGACACGGTTCACCACCAGGTACACACACACACACACACACACACACACACACACGCACACACACACACACACACACACACACACACACACACACACACACACACAGTCACTCAAAATGATTAAATTGACTGTAGGACTTCAAGTAAAGAACAGATGTTATATGTGAGGTGCATGTGGCCACAGTTTCAAATAAAATCAGAAGCTGCAGTCATATAATAAAATGTTTTTTGTTTGTTTGTTTTTTTCTAGTTGCAGCTTGCAGTGGCCATATTATTTTTTCATCTGTTATCATTTCCCTAAAGCCATAATAGTTATAGGCTACAGGCAGTTATGTTTTATTTTTTTACTTTATTAATTAATCAGTACTTTCTGGTACAGTGGAGATGAGGATATAGCTCATAAAGTGTACAGTGTTGCCATAAACTACTGTGTATTATGTAGTTAAATAGTAAAAATAGCACCACCTCGACCACTTAAAACATTAAAACTACTTTTCACAATCACATTCTTTTGTTTTTATTTGGCCAGATTCAAGATTTCTGATATTTCTGCCACTAAACACCACTCCAGTCAAAACTGACTGAATTTCTGGCGATCATATATTACACGTATTTACCTATGTTTACATACATCTGCACCTTGTATGTCTTTTTTGCACTACTTTAAGTTCTTCATTTTTCATATATGCTCAGCAATGTGCAAAATCCAGAAGTGCAACATCAGTTATACTAAATAATTATAAGTAAATTCAATTCAATTCTATTCTATTCTATTCTATTCTATTCTATTCTATTCTATTCTATTCTATGGTAGTCTATTCTATTATATTCTGGTAGTCTATTCTGGTAATCTATTCTATTCTATTCTATTCTATTCTATTCTATTCTATTCTATTCTATTCTATTCTATGGTAGTCTATTCTATTATATTCTGGTAGTCTATTCTGGTAATCTATTCTATTCTATTCTATTCTATTCTATGGTAGTCTATCCTATTATATTCTGGTAGTCTATTCTGGTAGTCTATTCTGGTAATCTATTCTATTCTATTCTATTCTATTCTATTCTATTCTATTCTATTCTATTCTATTCTATTCTATTCTACTCTATTCTATTCTATGGTAGTCTATCCTATTATATTCTGGTAGTCTATTCTATTCTATTCTGTTCTATTCTATTCTATTCTATTCTATTCTATGGTAGTCTATTCTATTATATTCTGATAGTCTATTCTGGTAATCTATTCCATTCTATTCTATTCCATTCTATTCTATTTTATTCTAGTCTATTCTATTCTTTTCTTTTCTATGGTAGTCTCTTCTATTCTATTCTATTCTAATCTATTTGATTCTAGTCTATTCTTTTCTTTTCTATTCTATTCTATTCTTTTCTTTTCTATGGTAGTCTATTCTATTCTAGTCTATTCTTTTCTTTTCTATGGTAGTCTATTCTATTCTATTCTAAAATGCATTAATACATAAAAACTTTCTTTTAGAAGACTAACTTGTGCTTTTGTTTCTTTTTACTCCCCCCCCCAGTGTTTACTAACTCTGAAAGAACCTGTGATAAAGAGTTCATCATCCGCCGAGCTGCAACTAACAGAGTTCTCAACGTGCTGCGCCACTGGGTCTCCAAACACTCACAGGTGTGTGTGTTTGTGTGTGTTGTGTGTGTCTGTTTTGCTGCACTGATCAAGCCTGTGGTCTCATTAAAGCAGGTGACTGACGCGTTCTCTCTCTGCTCGGCTGCCCTCACTTGATCCTGTAAACAGCCGCATGTACACAAACACACCCTTAAATATAGTCTCAACAATATTTGAAATGGACACCCAGCTCGGCCTGCCTACTCGTCCTCTAAACAGACAGTGTCTAATTGAACATCAAGGTAATTGCCTGACACCCCTCATGGAGGTGCTTCCAGTCTAACTTGCATCGATCTGGTTTATGCAGTTTTCCTCAATGATACAAAACGCTGGGATGACAGGGCAGCTTATTAACACACAGCAAACACACACATGTACGCCCACTCACATTTATCTTTTGGAGACCGAGGAACGGAAGGAGCTTGTTAGGACTGACCTTTGAATGGGAGTTAATTTGAGGAGAGAGTGGAAATAGGGGAAGGAAGTGTGAAGACTGTTAGGAATGAGGGGGTTTAGGAAGAGGAGCGGGCAGTCGGAGGAAGATTCATACAACTGTGACTGATGGCCGGTCAGGTGTGGAGACGGGAGAAAAATAATAACTGGGAGAAAGGAACCACCGGCAGTTCACGTGTGTGTTAGTGTAGTCTTCTTTGTCGTGTATTGGTTATATGTGCAATGAGATAAATAATAAGATGTTTTGCCAAACTGTTTATACAGTTGCAGCTGTTGTCTCTTTAATATTGATGTATTCAGACAATCTTACAAATCAACAAACAGCAGGGATTTATAGTAGTATGGGATATTTCAGATTTTTGCATCAGTGTAAAACATTAGAGCCTTAACCCTCTGAACCCGTTCTTTGCTCCTGTCACATTTTCACTCGTTGTGGGTTCATTTTTCTCTGCAATATGAAGTCCTGCACCTCTTTGGAAACATCACAACCAGAGACAGAAATACGGAGACCTCAAAAATATCTAAGTGTCTTCTGTGCCGTATGATGACACTATAATGCCATAAATCACAAAATCGTTGGTTAATAATTTGTAACAATTTAAAAAAAAATCTGTAGTTAACGTTCATTTTTTTTATATCAACAAACACCGGTGGCTTTACATACTATAGATATTTAACTGCTTCCACTTCTGATTTGCTTTTGTATTTTGTCTCTTCTCTGCTGTCTGTATACACAGCCTGCAGTTCACCCTAGTTCAGCTGAAAAATCCCTTTTTTTTGTATTGTGACTGTGTGTCCCAGCTGAGTCACTAATGGCTTCACAACTGTACAGGGGAGCAAAGGATTTATTGTTTTGTTTTGTTTTGTTTTGTTTTTTTACAGAATATGGTTGGTGCAAATGTAAAATGTTTGGCAATTTTTTAAATGGCACATGTAGACTAAAGTGACATGCCAGCATCCAGCATGTCAACAACTTGTTCTCATCTTCCTCTAGTCGTGTCATTTGAATAAAGCTGACGTTATAATAGACTGTCTGTGTACGGGACACATTCTCTGACCATTGTCCTCTAAAGTCACACCTGATGAAGGTGTGAATTAACTCCATGGTCAAAAATTTATCATCAGGTAAACAGTTCCAAAACTTTCCGTGCGTAGTTGGCTAAATTTAATCCATTTCTATTTAACTATAACTACAGAAATGAAATTTCATAAAATCTTTTTCTCTAAGTCAGAGAAGAAGAACATTTGCTTGTTGCGATTATTTGCTCAGTTGTATACATGTATATGTTTCAAGTGGAGAAGTTCACTTGTGTTTGTTTAGGACTTTGAGATGAACGGGGAGCTGAAGATGTCGGTGATCTGTCTCCTGGAGGAGGTGCTCAGAGATCCAGACCTGCTGCCCCAGGAGAGAAAAGCTACCGCCAACATATTAAGGTGCAGCACAAACTCAACATGCACTCTCAGAAGCATGCAGCATGTACAGAAAGGGCTTTAATATAGCATCTGAACTTCTGTCATTGAAGTGTCTTACAGTTGTTTTTAAATGATCATCCCCTTTTTTCTACGCTGTGATGTTATATTCTATTGTATCTCATTCTATATTCTGTTTTGTAGTGCCCTTTCTCAAGATGAGCAGGAAGACGCCCAGCTGAGGATAGAGGACATTTTACAGATGGTGAGAAAATGGCAGCATTTAAAATGAACTTTTAGTTGACCACTGAATAAATCTGAGCTACTTCAACTGAACCAATTCTGTGGCAAAAACTTCCCATATAAAAAGAGAAATTCTTCCTTTTTGCTACACAGTTTAAACCTCTTGTTACTGCAGTCATGCTTCTTTTTGGTACGACATCGACACATTCTGTGAATTATGAATATTTTGGCCGTTTTAAAACCCTGTGCAACATCTATTTTTCTCCATACACTAGAATATATGCTGCATCCTTATTTTTCTACTTGCGCACAATCTGTGCAAATCAATACTCTCAGTATTTCTTTTCATCAAAAAATACCACTGATATTTGCAATACTGTTATTTATAGAACTCATACTTATGCATATTTTGCTTTATTTTTATTTCCCCATTGTGGAATTAATACTGACTTACCTTATCTTATCCTATCTTATCGTTTACTCTGAATTTGAATGTTTATGTGGTTATCTATCCATGAGACGACCAGGTTCCATGAAGTTAGCCTGCTTAATGCACTTACACACTTTCCTTTTTATCAGTTGCCAGGAGTTACGAGGTGAATTGTCTTGGCTTAATAATGACTGGAAATCACAAACAGATACTTTTCTAGGATGTAAAAAAGCCTAGATTGGTACTCGCTGTCCTGTCCTCCAGGCACAGGGCGTAAATACACCCTCTCCTGACAGAGCTGCTCTCCAGGGGACTGTCAGCTGTCGTCACTCATATCCATCACAGCCAGTGTCTTTATTAGATATTTATATCTCCTTGTTATTTGTGTTTGGGTTATGGGGTGAGCATTATGACTTTGTTTGTCTCTGTATGTGTGTGTGTGCGTCTGTGGGTTTAGGCGGACTGTCCGAAGGCAGAGTGTTTCGAGTCTCTTTCAGCGATGGAGTTGGCTGAGCAGATCACTCTGCTGGATCACATCGTCTTCCGGAGTATTCCTTATGAGTCAGTCCTCTCGTGAAGCTCTGTCACACAGTTCCAATCAGCAGAACGCAAAGAAAACTCTTAATACTTTACTTAATGTCGAATTCATGTGAACCCGCTGATCCCCCCTCTGTACTCACTGTGCACTCATTTTTCTTTACTGTAATATAAAGTCCTGTGCCTCTATGGAAACAGTGCAATCATGGCTACATATGGAGAAAATTAAACAATGTCTTTGGTGCAGATGACAAAGTTATAATGCTAAACACACACACACACACACACACACACACACACACACACACACACACACACACACACACACAAAACAAAGCTGAATCTCTAAGATTTTTTAAAAATTATTTTTATAAAAATTAACAACAACTGGAATCAACAACAAACGACTGGTGCTTACAGGGGTTGCCGATACTGGAAAAAATAAATATTTAAATATATATAATTTTAACTTGTTTTCACACTTATCTCCTCTCTGCTCAGTCTAAACACAGCTGGTAGTTCAGCCAAAAAAATCCATGAATTTTCATCAAATGACAGCAGAGTCACTAATGGCTTCACAGCTGCACAGCTGCATTTTTTTTTCAAATTTTTTTATTTATTTATTATAATATCTGGTTAAAAGAAATGATTAATAATACTAATGATAATTTTTCATCCACGTGGGGAAATCCAGCTTCTGAATTTAACCCATGTCATTAGGTAAGAGGAGCAGAGGGCTGCTGCAGTGCAGAGCCCGGGGAGCAGTCGGGGTTAAGGGCCTTGCTCAGGACCCCAACAGTGGCCACAGTGGGGGTTCAAACACCAACCTTCCAATCAGCAACCCAGGGCTAATAGTGGGCGTTGCGCCACCACTGCCTCGTAGTGGCATAAAATATAAAGATAAAGTGATTTTAATGAAATATCAGAATTTTAGGAGTAGATTTTGATATTTGTTTTGCCAGAAAGGCACGTCACCGATGAGTAATTCAGGGACCGCTGGGACATTGAAAATCCAATGATTCTTTTTGTTTTTACAGTTTCTGATTCTGATAAATTGAGTCATTGTGAAGACTTGTTAAAGATAGCATGCCTTTCAAGCCCATTGGTGGGTTTTGAGGTTAAAAGTTTAAATTTGGAGAGATTAAACTAAATAAGATAGTTTTTCTTTAGTAATACATTTTCTTCTACACAATTACACACATTTATTCGTGCCATTACATGTAACCTGTGCTGCCTCAAAAACCTGTGAGCTATGAAAAATAGTATTAGACCCAATAGTTTTTTAAATAATTAAAATTCAAAGGGCTATTGCTTTATATGTTGTAAGTTTTTCCATCTAAAATGACGTTACACACACACACACACACTTAACATCTTGATTTCTCTACAGCTTGTGAAACTCTGCTTTCTCCACTTACAGTGCTTCAGTTGTTGAAAAAATGCTTATCAGGGACCTTAAGTCATAAGCTTTAGTTAATATAACTTACATTTTTGACACTCCTGTGCTATGCTTAGTGTGTGATCTCATTTGGATGTATCTCATGTTTTTGTCCTCCTTCTTTCAGAGAGTTCCTGGGCCAGGGCTGGATGAAGGTTGACAAGACAGAGAGGACGCCCTACATCATGAAAACTAGTCAACACTTCAATGATGTAACGCCTCACAATGTCTTCTAATCAGATTTTTCTCCTGTTTCTATGTAAACATCCAACATGTGTTCTTCTACATGCCTCTTTTCTTTCCATTTTGAAGATGAGTAACCTGGTGGCATCACAGATTATGACCCACACCGATGTGGGCTCCAGGGCCAGCTCCATCGAGAAGTGGGTCGCTGTGGCGGACATTTGTCGGTGTCTGAACAACTACAACGGAGTGCTGGAGATCACATCCGCACTCAATCGCAGCGCCATCTACCGTCTAAAGAAGACCTGGGCCAAAATCAGCAAACAGGTGGAAAGTTTCTCCATCAGTTGTCTCTGTATATAAAACCTAACATCTATATGTAAAGAGCAAAATACATGTTGCCAGTGAAGTGTGTATTTATTGTAAGAAAAGTCTCTGAAATGCCTGCAAACGTGTTTTTCTGGTAAATTTGAGAGAAAAGACAATGCAGAGCCATTTCCCTCTAATGTTTAGTATTCGCTCTTTGCTTAATTCTCATTAAACCTAATTTGATTAGAGCCCTAATCATCAGATCACCAGACAGTCTCTCTGTCTGTCCAACCAAGCCATGCTATGCAGGGCAAATTTAATTTTACCATTTGATTACAATCATCTTTTATTTAGAGTAAGTGGATCATAGGTAATGCAACCATCTTGTTGGCCTTTGTTCTTCGTAATAACCTTTTTAAATGGCTGTAAATGTGTATTTGTGGTTTTGTCCAGACTAAAGCCCTGATGGACAAACTGCAGAAGACTGTGTCCTCAGAGGGACGATTCAAAAATCTGAGGGAGACGCTGAAGAAGTGAGACGTTGCATTTGTTTTCATTTTTATTATTGTCATCCATTTTTATTGACAATGAAACAATTTTTAATACACATTATTTCTTTGCATTCTTCCTCCAGCTGCAACCCTCCATGTGTGCCATACCTGGGAATGTACCTAACAGACTTGGCCTTTATTGAGGAGGGAACACCAAATTTCACAGAGGAAGGTCTCGTTAACTTCTCCAAAATGAGGATGGTAGGCACATACATGCACGAGCATGAGAAAATCATCTGAACATGAACGCTGTACTTTAATTGTCAAGTTAAAGTCCATATTTTCTTTAGATATCCCACATCATTAGAGAGATCCGACAGTTCCAGCAGACACCCTACAGAATAGAGCATCAAGCCAAGGTAAGCATTATTGAATTTATAGCACATTTAAAGAGCTTTAAAAAAACATATCTACTGTATTGCGTTTGGAAAACATAAACATGCCATAGAACCATAAACAAAAAAAAAAGTCAGATAAAACCCCCAAAATGTTATGTCAAATAATCAAGGATGAACTTAAAAACTAGTTTGTAGATATGAGTTTATAAAAAAATGTATTTGAACTAGGTTTACAAAGACCACAGATCCTCTATGGAAGTGCTGGTCTTGGCTGCTGTTGTGAGAGGATTACTGAAAATCCCTCTGATATATGGTGGTCTTTTGAAAATGTGCATCTGGCCCTGTGTAATCCTAACCCTCTGAACCCCCAAACGTGCCAGTGGGTGCGAAAGGCATGTTATCTTTAAAAAATTGCCAAAATCACACCATTTATCAAAGCCAGAAACTGTAAAAACAGAGGCTTTCTGACGGTTCTCGAATGACTCATCTGTGATATACCAATACAGTGGAAAACTGAACCATATCTAAGCATAAGATTGGGATTTTTCATCAAAACACCTTTACTCTACATGTCTCATTTTTAAAAAATAAATAACCATGTGCTCTAACCACATTCTGTAAAAAAACAAAACATTCTGCGCTCCGATGATGCAGCCATAAAACCATCAGTGGCTCAACTGGGACCAGATAGGACCCAAGTATGGAAACTAATTAACTATGTAAATATGTAAATGTCTACAGTACATGGAGCAACATTTTTTTCCCAATATTGCTTACAGCTATCGACACTTGGAAAACTGTTGTACTTGTCAGTTCCAGATCCGCTGTTTTTTGTAAAATTAATAATCAAAGACAGTCAACTTTTGTTTTTTATTTATTTATATATTATAGATCATATTGTAGAGAATAGTGTAAAGTAATTGCATGTAGGTCAGTTTGAATTAAGCATATTATTTGATAAATAACTCACTTGCAAAATCATCTCAGTGCCATTGCCGACATGAGTTGCTGATGTGAAACTTACAGTTCCTCCCCCTCCATCAATGCTTTCGGTGCAGGTGACGCAGTACCTTCTGGATAAGACTCTGATCATGGATGAGGACACGCTCTACGATCTCTCACTGAAGATTGAGCCCAGGCTTCCTGCCTGAGTCACGCCTGTCTGTGGCCTGTGGGAGCCTGTTAAACCCTGGACCCCCTCCCCCTAAAGGGTGACAAGCCCTTGTAATCTCATCAATCGAGAGAAAATTGGGAGAAAGGTTTTGAGAGCGACACGAAAATGGAAAGAGATACTGACTGAAGTGGGAGGTATCTAAGTACAAGCTTGAGAGTTTTACAAGAAATTGAGAAATTATGAAAGGAAGACAAGAAACTGTAAGGTGCTGGTTGGATTGATTGTCTTCTTGGAGAGGAGAACATGTTGGTTGCATTGCATGAAGGTTTTGAGGAAATTACATGTCGCTGTGTGTGCTCATCAGTCCTCAGTCCAGAGTGTGGTGCACATGACTTCCTCAGACGGCCTGAGAGTGCAGGAAAGTGTGTGAGCATGGAGCGAGTGGATAACACACAGTGGATATAACAGAGATGTAGCATATACAGATAGTGTGACAGAGAGGTGTCTGGGCTTGTGTCTCTGTGCTGTTGTCTGTGTTCTGTTGCCTGTGCTTTTCCGTGCCATGTCCCGGAGCAAGAGCCTCAAAATGCTTTCCGTCATGATGGTCACTGCATAAACTTGCATGATTTCAGCTTGGGATGTAACTGTGTTAAAAAAAGGCCTTCAACCTGACCCCTAACCCTCAGCTTAGCATGCTTCACTCTCAGCTGGGTGACTCTCTAAGCCACTATGCATCCTCAGTGGGCTGGGTACGGCAAAAAGCCTTTAAGCCTTCGAATATAATGTAGAAAGACATAAAAATGAAACTGAAAATTAGATATATTTTGAATAAATCTGATTAAACAATTAATTCTGTATTTGTCTTTAGTTTTTGGCTAAAGATTTCCCACAAGACTGAACAGCATTTTTTTAAGAAAAAAATGTCCACATGAATGATACAAAGTTTAAAAATGTCAGTGCCTTCCACTAGTGTAGGTCCCCACAATTGACAATGTGCAAGCATAAAGTTTTATAAAAATCTCAATATTTCCTCTTAAATTTTTTTTTCAGAAAATAGGTCAAACAGTAGCATGCTAGTGTGAACACAGTAAAGTCACTGCAGCATCTGATCGTCAGCAAATATCTCCCTCTACTGCTTCAACATTGTTATAACCTCTACTAACCCAAAGCTTTCGCAGCGTTTCTGTGCAGTTTGATTTTCTTTGGCTCTTATAAACCGTCGCCTGTGCTAAAGTGTGTAGTCACGTTTCTGTGTGTAACCGGGATCTGACTACAGTTTAGGCCAGGGCAGTTTTTTTGCACTCTGAGATGTAGCTTCGCTTGATTGACAGTGAGATCGTTCTTTAAACTGCTATTTATTTCATCAGATACTGTATTTATGTTATTTTTGTACATAGTGACTTTACACATATCATATGATCGATGAAGAAATATGAATTTGTTATGCTGTGAATATTGATTTATTGTTGTTTTTTTAATTTCTTTCTCTCTAGTTTTCATGTTGAATTCTAGTTTTGCATCCCAGGCTCTTGTATAGAAAGAACTCTGTTTAACTTTATTCTTTAAAAAAGGAAAAAAAGGAGCCTTTTGAAGGTTAAAAAAATGTAGCATTTGAATAATCAGACTTTGTTTTCCGTCTTGATGATATGATGAATATAGTTGTCCTGCATGCACACAACAGCTGCATGTTGTGCACGTCTGACTGGACGCTCCCTGTACTTTCTTCCTCTGCTTCTCTATATTAATATCGTCTCTGTAGCTGTCGGGGAAAAGCTATAAAAACTATATTTTGTCCATCAAATCTGGCACGTTTGTCTCCTAGTGTACCTCACAAATTCAAGCATAGTCTCTATGACATGTCATCTGCAGTAGCAGTGTTGGATCTTTCCTCATTAAACAATAATCTTGTTCCAAATCGATCAGAGGGAACGTTTCCAGACTTTGCTTTTGGGAAAACTATGTCCTTTTGCACTGCGTCTGTAACTCTGAGTGTCCGTTTTACATGCAGGTTTGGGAATGCAGGATGCTGTGTTTGTATTGTAATATTATTTTTGTGCTCTTTGTGTGTTTATTTATCTGTTTGCATTTTTTCACGTGTGGGTGCAGGGAAAATAAATTCAACATGCCTTATGTGTTTGCATATTTCCTTGGACGGTGCAGTGGTTCCAGTGATATCAGGGTGCTTCCGCTTCGGCTGCTCCTAGCGAGAGCCTACATTAATTTTTTTGTCAACACAAACATTCTCTCCGCATCAACAAATTCAGCAAATATCAGCCAGGATGCTGGAGCCAAACTCTAAATCTCTGCGAGAGACGGAGGACCAGTGCATGTTTTGGTTAACTCAGAAGAAGCTACACAACAGCAATGTGTTCCTTTACAAGAAACAGAGTGCTGTTGTACAATCAGAGCTGATTAATTGAACCAACAAATCTTTTACTGACATTTACACTTATTACCCAAACACCAGAACTAGATTCTAACTTGTGCAATTTCAGCAAGCTAAATCTGGCACTCCTCTTAAAGTGAGGGATAGTTAAGGAATTTTAGCTCTTGTGGATTTTTCTATTGAGGAAAGTACTATGAAGCTCAATTTGGGGTTAATGAGGTAACTTCAGATTTAACTCTGGGTTTTCAGGGCTTAAAGACGCACTTCTTCCTCGGTGCATCATCATCTTACTTGTGCTGCACATCTAAACTGCTTCAGGACAGGTTGCGTTCGAGATTAACGCGATTAAAAAACAATGCATTACCATTCACAGAAGATCATGATTGGATTTAAAGATGGACAGCCCCTCCATGACATCACCTATAGGATTCCTAAAGATTCTTTTTAAAGGTCCCATGTTGTGCTCCTTTTCAGCAAGTTCACATAGGTCTCAGAGGTCCCAGAACAGTCAATTTGAAGTTTGTTGCCTAAAAACCCAGTTTGTTCCTGGACTTCAACCAACCTATATCTCACACTTGTGAGCTCCACTGAGAATACACTGTTTCTGCGTCTGTGATAATGAACTGTGCCTGAACACGCCTCCTTCACGCCCCTCTCTGGAAGACATTGTCCGGTACCATGCCCTAATGTTTACACAGAGTATGTCAACATGGCTGGTAGAAGCACTGTGGTTCAGCCATACCAATCTGATCCAGAGCCTGACCCAGAAGGAGAGGCTCCTGAAGAAATTCAAACTCTACAGCTGCAGCAGGACGTTTCTGAATGGCTAACTATGCTACCAACAGTAACTTACCTTAGCTGCCATGCTAAAACCACATTCAACAGGCTATCGCACTAATAGGCCTAAACAGTAAAGCAACATAAAACGGTAAAACTCACAGCTCAGGGTCACGAACAGCTGGTACCGATCCATGCTTTATCTTCAGACTCCTAACGAATCCTCGTTTGTACTGGCCTTTGTTGAGAAAGCAGTCTGTAGTAAAGTGGTGACACACACATCCAACACTTTAGGAGTTGTTGTGGGTACATTTCCATTGAAAATAAAATTAATCCACTGGCCCTTCAAAACCTCAGACGAAGAAGGAGGTAATAATAGACCTCTGTGCTCCTTTGTGTAGCCAACAACAGAACAACCATATGTCTATGAGAGCAACTGTCTGCAGTGCTCTGCGGTGCGTTCAGGGGAAGTCCGGGAGTGCTGAGGGCTGTTTTGAATGTGTATAGCCTATGTGGATGAATGCTGATTTGTTCACTCACAAAAAAGCATATTAATGGGATTTATATCATGTTACTTGCAGTGATTACTGTATACATGATAGTCTCTCAAATGTTTCTACAGAAACAAGTGAAACAGACTCCAAGCCTGTCTATTAGCTCCAGTCAAAATGCTGCAGACTTCCGCTGTTGCAGACTTTATGTGATGACAGTGAAGACGTCACAGACATTATGCCTGAAGTCCACAAGGTTCAGTCTGCAAGTCCAGAGGGTGGAGATTTGGATTCAGCCTCGTGTTTCTCTGTGGCAGTGTCACCAGCCTGGAGGTGGTGTTATTGCTCCACATGACCTTATGTAGGGCAAATCTCCAATTTGCCTGTTTGAGCACACAAATTTAGAAAAGGTGGAGAAAGCAACAGAGGGGGAGGATAGATTTTTCTCATAGGGTGGGGTAGTGTGGGGGTGGGGACAGTGTAGGCATGCTGGGGGCGCATATTATTGTTAGAAAACCATTCTAAAATGAATTTTGCATAATATGGGACCTTTAAAACTCAGCGTGGTGTTTCTGGCTGTTGTCATCTTGGCTGCGCCTGACTTGCGTAGCTTTCTTCTAATTCCAAAAACGATCAAAGAGGTGGAGCATAAGTAGACCTGAAGTCAGCCATCCAAGCTTTCCTGTGACAGCACCCACTCAAAGCGGTCAACCATAACTTTAATTCAGTTTAAACAGGCGAGTTGTATAAAAATTCATCTTTCCTACAGTTGTCATGAACAGAAGAAATTACCCATATGGACCAAAATGTTTTTTTCTAAAAGGCTGCTAACATGTTAATTAAATGTTAATTCTGCTGTAAATTTCAACATATTGACATGGGAGTCTATGGGGATTGACTCGCTTTTGGAATCAGCCTCAAGTGACCTTTCAAGGAACTGCATGCTTAATGTTGGCTCCATTTTTCAGCACCAGAGGTTACTGCTTTCAGGAGATCCTGAGGAACTTGGTGCATAGATATTAGTAGCACGTATGGAAGATGTTTACGATGCTTTGGTGACCTACAGTAAAATACTGCTTTTTTACATCCCCCTTGTTGACACTGAATGCTCTAAAAAGTGGCAATAAATTACGATGCAGGGTGCTATTTCTTTTCTTTTTACATTTTTGGATCATTTTGATAATCAATGCCATAAAAAGACAACATTCTGACAATTTATATGTCACATTTTTTAATTTATGTGTTTGAGAAGTGGCAATTTATAGTTGTTTAATCTTTTTCACAATTGAAAGAAAAGTAAATCTCATGGACATTTTATGATTCTTCACAGAGAACGGCTTTGGATAATTGAAATTAAGTACGCTCTCTTCAGAACATATTTAGTTATAGGTTTAAAACCTACAGCAACAAAAATTTACAAAGGGTGAAAGACTGCACAAAGCAAGTGAAATACTAGTTTCTGTTATACACTGATCAGCCACAACATTCTGACCACTGATAGGTGAAGTGAATAACATTGATCATATCGGTACTATGTGGTGTTCTGATGGAAAACCTTGGATTTTGACATCCGTGTTGATGAGACTTAGACACCCATATAAACATTGTCCCACAACAAGAACACTCCCTCATGCAAGTGGGAATCCCAAATGTCCCTGACCTACCCCCACAGGAAAATGCAGCCCACCACATGGTAACAACATCATCAATCAGGAACATGTTGAAGCACATGACAATGACCCAACATGTTGATTTGACCTCCAAACTTCCTACACCCCATTCTGATCAAGCATCAACAGGATGCAGTGGAACAAGTTTGATTGACAGAGACCCCACTGCACAAGCCAGAGTACCCAAATGATCCAATGCCAACATCCTGGTTCTAGACCCCATAGGACACCCTGAGAGGTCCTCTTGTCCATGCCCAATGGTTCAGAGCATTTTTGAGCACATAAGGGGAACCAACACAATCTTAGGCAGGTGGTCATAATGTTATGCCTGATCGGTGTATGCATAGTACTTAGTTTGTCCTCCATGAAACAGTTGTTCAACCAGAGAAATGTCACATAAGTTCAAGTGCACATAGAATTAATTTGTGTTTGTTCCAATCAGCAATCAAATGGTTAAACCATGACCCAAGGCAAGCATTAACTTTTCATTCAAAAATATTCAGTATGCAACACAAAGAAATATTTATCAAACACATTGATGTTTTTCCTTTAGGTATTATCTTGTTATACTTCTTCACATTATCACAAACACACTACAGATGATTCTGACTTTAAATGACAAAAACATAGACTTTGTAAGAAAGTCTGCATACAGAACACCATGGACAAAAAGGTCTCCACATATACTGTCTGTCATCTAGTGTTACACAGACTGTGGCCATCCTGCCACCATGTGGTCATGGGCGTCATTGCTCCTTTTGTATCAGTCCTGCCAGTGAAATGATTGCATGCAAAAGCCGTAAAATATATCGTATTATATTCTTTTCTTTAATCTCAGCTACTCTCAGCAGATTTACTGATGATTTTGCATTTTATTTTTCATAGATATTTACTTATGCCCAATTCTACTCTAAGTAGACAGTGGCGATGTCAAATGAAAGTGCACTGAAGAAACTGTTGGACAGTAAACATGCAAATAATCCATCCTTTACTGATTTTCTTTTAAGATATTTAGCCTTCCAAATGAGATATCACAATGAGATTTAAATATGAAAAGAAGGCATTGTTGAAGCTGTTTCAGTAGCTACAGTGAGAACAACTTGTTTGTGCTTGTTGAAGAAAATATTGTGACAGTGGTGAAAATGGAGAGAAACCACGTGAGACACAGGCAGAGAGAAAAATAAAAGTAACCTCCAACAGACAAGCTTGGCAACTGTTTTGGCAGGTGATGAAGTCATCCTTCAAAATGTTGCTGAGGAGACGTGCCAGATTTGATACTGTAGGATCTGTTGTCGGTTATTAGTGCAGATAAACTGAGAGGAGGGTGGTGGTTGTAGATTGTAAGCATTTTGTCTCTCAGTGAGGATTTTTACAGCAGATCAGCCAACATGACTCCTGTTTCTGAGGGACAGATGGGAAACAGATGAAGTTTATGAATGTTAACTCTGTGGCTCAGGGAAAATTTGTAACACTGGTAGAGAAGGTTTCTGTATTTGGAGACACACTGAATATGTAAGAATGAATGTGTAGTATATAACAGAGTTTAATATAAAAAAAAAACAGCCTAATCTTTCCTCTTATGGGTAGTTGGATTTTTTGCCATACCCATCATGTCCATGAAATACCTGGACTTTAGACTGAGTGAAAGAAACTACAAACAAAATGCATGCCAGTTACTTTAACATTTTGAGGAAGATTAACTATTTGATATTAATTCATTATTAATAAACTTCTATCTTATCTTATTCCAAGCAGGATGGTCATTCCTGCACACAGATAAGATGACCCTGACCCACATTTGGATACATCTAAATAGGTCCAATAGCATGTGTGGCACACAATAGAGTTCAGTATAACTGATCAGTATGAACTGAATAAGTTAAACAGAGTCATGCATGTTTTTAGGTGCCTTTCTTTTTGAGACACAATGTTAAAGAAAGCTTTTAGTCTTTCACTGACAGGAGGAAATGATTGATTTATAATATTGTTAATTGTGTTTTTAATGTTAATTGTATTCATCAAAAGTAACCTGGCTAAATCCATGTGCTTGGTTGGCACTGGCTTTACTTCTTGTTGTCACTACAGAAAAGAATCAGCAAATCACATTTCATCTGTGTTTTACAGCTGGGGTCTGGTTTTCTGAAAGATATTCTACACCAAAAATCATGATAACAAGATAATGTTATTTCATGAAGATAGTGTAAGTGTTGAGATTCAAAGAAAACAGAACATTAGGATTAAAACACCAGCTAGAGTGTTACAGAGCACCAGAGGACATAAAACCTTAATTGCTCACTCACTTAAGATGCCCTGGATAGGAATAAGAGATCATGTTTACACTGATGACTGTGTGAGGAATACATGTTCAAAATCCAATTATGTTTCAAACACACAAAAAGTACAGTAAAATGTTCCTTTACGACTCAACGTCAGCAATAAAAAGAGATGAAAATGCAATATTATTTGTTATTTATTTTGCAGATTCCAAGGAATTGAGGAGGTGAATGTGGAAAACCGTCCAATGGCAAAAATGATAAGAAACTTTAGTAACACTTTATAATAACGATCATTTATGAGGCATTTATAAGCTATTAATAGATATTAGTAGATAGTTAACTAATCATGAACAAACAACTTCTAAACATTGATAAATGATTATTGAATCATTTATAAATGATTATTAAATCATTTATAAATGATTATTAAATCGATTACAACTTAAGTTACAAGACATTTATGAGCTATTAGTAGATCTTGAACTAATCATGAATAAACTATTTATATATATTTGTAAATGATCATTAAACCAGTTAAAACTTAAGGTGTACAATATTTATATATGATTTATACATTATGAGAGACACTGCATCAACATTGTTTGTACATGATTTATTCATCATCAACTAATGTTATTTAATATG